>CM070620.1:13913225-14549651 GCA_036346255.1 Ampelocalamus luodianensis
AGCATTTATTTTAAACAAATTGGAATTGGAGAGTGAGGAAGATATCAGAGTTCGAATTTGCTGTAGTTTTTCCTTCTAAAGAAATGCTAGAGACCTGGTCTAAAACTAGAGGGGTTGAACTGGCTCTTCATTCCATCAAGGCCAAGTTTGAAAAGTCAAATATGGATCTTGATGCTTCTTCAGTCCTTTTCGCAGTTGGATTAAAGTCTCAAGCATTCCTCTTCCAGCAAAGTCTGCAGAGATTGTGAAAGAGAGAGATAGTACTGTAGGGGAACCTGTGGAAGTGGATGAGATAAGCTTGATGAGGGCTGACCCAATCAGGGTGAAGATTCTCAGTAGAGACCCTTTATCGATTAATTGCTATGTTGAAGTGTTCATTAATTCAGTGGGGTATGAGATTAAATTTTAGTCAGAAGGGGGGGGGGTGAGGAAGAAAGGAGCTCCTGTTTGTGATCATTTTAATAAATCCCATACTCGTAGAAAAGATGAAGATGATGAAGACGATGAGATTGATTCTCATGGTAATGACTACATGACTTAATGGGAGAAGCTGGCTAGGAAGTTTGGTGGGGAGCCAAATTCTAAGGATGACCAGAAAAGTGGGGATGGATCCAATCAGAACAAGTCTAAGAAACAATCTGTTATGGAGTTGGAGGAAGAGGAGATAAGTTCTAAATCAGTGGTTAAGAAAGGTCGATCACTCCTAGTTTAACATATAATATTTTGGCAGTGAGGCCTTTAGCTTATAGTTTCCCTAAAGATGGGATGCAGGTGAGGGGCCTGGAACAGAGGGTTTTCATCCCTAGTGTGAGTGGAGATTCAGAGCAGATTGATCAGAAGGTGGGGCAGACCTGGAAGATGACTTTGAATCTCATTGTCCTTCTGATGCTATAGTAGTTCATACTAAGACATGCCCTACCTACATGCAAGCAGCTTTGTGGCCTTGTCTTCAGCCTCCAGAAGGTTTGGACTCAAGGGAGAAACAAAATACAGGGCAACAGACTCCTTTAAGGCAGAATGAGTTACAATCTCTAGATCAGTTGGAAAAGAGTTGTCAGGTAGCAAAGGACATGGTGGATTTTGGAACTACTGAGGAGGTAAAAGATGAGGTGAGGATTAACACAGGGTGATTTGCCAAATTGGGGAAGAAGATAAGGCTCAAACTTCAAGTATGGGGGCTCTGACAGAGGTTTGGATATCTTCAAAGAGACGGGGAGGCAGGAACAACTTTAAAGAACCTTAGGTAGCAACCAGGAAGAGTATCCGTATTCAAGATCAAGGCATGCCTATGCAGGAGAAAGCAACATTACTAAAATCCATTCAGAACCTGGAAACTCAAGGTAAGTCTAATCCTTTTACTATTCTTAATGATGCTTCCTGTAGTTATTTAGAGAAGGTTGCGTCCTCCTGTGGGATCATTCTGGGATCTCAGGTTGAGTCCCCACAAGAGGTGATTTCTGCTTTCAAGGCTAGTGAATTAGCTAGAGCTGCTATTGCCAAAGCTGAGGGGGAATCCTTAAATAAAAAAGAAAACACGGAGGACCATGTGGATGTTACAAAAGGGGTGGAATTAGAAGAGGACAATGTGTTGACATTGTTGATAAGGAGATTAGGGGTGCTGTGAGGTTTAAAATGAAGAAGCAAGTCAAGGGGAAGCTCAAGGTGAGTGGATCCTCTCTTAAAAAAAGTTAAGCATGAAGATTCTTTTCTAGAATATTAGAGACCTGGGTAACTCAGCCAGGAGAGGATAGCTTAAAGAGCTGATTCACAAAGAACGTTTTGATGCTGTGGGGGTGCAGGAGACTATTAAGTCTGACTTCACTGAAAGAGAGCTTAAAACTTTATCTGGTAGTGGTGATTTTGGGTGGAGTTGGATTCCTGCTATTGGTCACTTGGGGGGTATTTTGCTAGGGGTGAGGAATGATTTTTTTGGAGATTGAAGGGTATGATCATGGTAGATTCTTTGTTAGCATGGTGGTGAGAAACAAGCAGGATAATTTAGGTGGGATTTGGTAAATGTCTATGGTCCAGCGAATCACGATTTATCTCAACAGTTTTTAGAGGAGCTTCATGGAAAGTGTCAGTAATATTTGCTATCGCTGGTTATTGGGGGAGATTTCAATTTAATTAGAAGAGTTGAGGACAAAAGTTCTGCTGGTATTAATTACAGTCTGATGGATAAGTTCAATGAATTTATTGATGATAACAGACTTTTGGAGGTCAAGAGGAGTGGTCCTAAATATACTTGGACTAATAAACAACTTAACCCTGTTATGGTCAACCTGGATAGGATTTTGGTGTCTACTGCTTGGGAAGCCACATATCCTCTTTGTTCTGCTTATAGTCTGACTAGGATAGGTTCTGATCATACTCCTATCATTCTTTTCTCTGGGGTGGAAAGTTATGTTCCTCCAGGAAGATTTTACTTTGAGAAAAAGTGGTTATGCCAGGAGCATTTCCGAGATCTTGTTATGGTTAAATGGGAAGAGATCACGATGAGAGCTCCTGACCAGTGTTATTCAGTAGATAAGTGGAATGGTAGTTTGGCTTCTCTTAGAAAGTATCTGAGAGGTTGGGGTGCTAACTTGAATGGAGATTGTCTCAGGGAAAATAAGCTGATTTTGGATGAGCTGAAGAGGCTGGATAGGAAAATAGAAAATCAGACTATGTTGGCTGAGGACTGGAATTGCAGATATAAGGCTGAGAGAGATCTGGAAAAGATTTATGATATGGAGGAAAGATTCTGGCAGCAGGGGGGTAATGTGAAGTGGTTACTTCAAGGGGATGCTAATACTAGTTTCTTTCATAGTTGTGCAAATGGGAGAAGGAGAAAACACTTGATTTTTGGTCTAGATAATGGGGAGGAGCATATAACTTCTGAGGAGAGTATTAGAGATCATATTTACAGATATTATAAAGATTTGTTTGGGCAAGAATATAGGCACACTGTTCAGTTAGCTTCTGATTTCTGGAGGAAAGACTTTATGGTTACTAAGGAAGATGATGAGTGTCTCATGCATCCTTTCTTTGAGCAGGAGTTGCTGAGCATTATCAAAGGTTTGCCTGCTGATTCTGCTCCTAGCCCAGATGGATTTCCAACTCTGTTTTATAAAAACTTCTTCGAGAATTTGAAGAAAGTGTACATGGAACTAGTTACAGATTTTTATCAGGGGAATCTGGATTTAAAAAGATTAAATTTTGGGGTGATTACTTTGATTCCGAAAATTAAGGATGCTGCTTCCATTAAACAATTCCGGCCCATCTGTTTGATTAATGTGAGTTTCAAAATTATCACTAAGATCTTGGCTGTGAGGCTTGGGAAGATTGTTGACATGATTATACATAAAAGTCAAATTGCTTTTATTAAAAATAGAAATATCTTGGATGGGGTGGTTTCCCTTCATGAGGTGCTTCATGAGATGAGGATTTCTAAGAGGAAGGGGGTGATTCTCAAATTGGATTATGAGAAAGCTTATGATAAGATTAATTAGGGCTTCTTGGAAAGTGTTATGAAAGGCAAAGGATTTTCTGAAACTTGATAGAGTGGGTGATGAGTTCTATTAAGGGGGGCAAAGTTTGCATTAATATTAATGGTAAGCTTGGCCCCTACTTTAAGACTCACAGGGGGTTGAGACAAGGAGACCCTTTATCTCCTTTACTTTTCAACCTGGCAGTTGATGCTTTAGCTGAGATCATTTTGAAAGCTCAAAAATAGGGATTGATTAAAGGGGCGATCTCACATTTGATACCTGGGGGGGGGGGGTTTCTCTGCTCCAATACGCTGATGATACTGTGCTGATGATAGAGTGTGAAAAGGAGTATATTCTACATCTTAAATTTCTGTTGTATTGCTTTGAATGGATGTCTGGTCTCAAAATTAATTATCACAAAAGCGAAGTGATTGTCCTGGGGGTGGATGATGCAGAAGCTGTTAAAATCTCTAATAATTTTAACTGCAAATTAGGGGTGTTGCCTTTATCTTATCTGTGATTTCATCTCAGTAATAGAAGTTTGGGCAGTAAAGTAGCAGGTAAAATTATTGATAAAATGAAGAAGAGGCTTGATAGTTGGAAGAACAATCTTCTTTCTTCTGGGGGGAGACTGGTCCTGACTAATAGTTGTCTTAGTAGTCAACCTATATATAACATGGGGTTTTATAGTCTGATTAAGACGGTTTAACATAAGATGGATTCTATTAGGTCTAGATTCTTCTGGAGAGGTGCAAGTGATCGCTTTAGATTTCATATGGTCAAGTGGGGTGCTGTGTGTAGACCCAAGGAGTTTGGTGGTTTGGGAGTGCTTAACACCAGTCTGTTGAATAAATGTCTCCTTTGTAAGTGGTTTTGGAAGTTGAATAAAGCTAGGGATGAAATCTGGTTTAGAATTTTAAAAGCTAAGTATTTTCCGAAGGGGGATTACAGATCTTCTGTCCCTGCCAAAAGCTCCCAATTTTGGAAATCTATTCATAGGGTTCAACATTTGTTTAACAGAGGGTGTCCTTCAAGGTGGGGGATGGGAAAATTATATCCTTCTGGCATGATGTGTGGGTTGATGAGTGCCCCCTTAAGATTAGTTTTCCCCGTTTATATGCTATCTGTTCTGATTTTGATATTAAAGTGGTTGATTGTGTGGTGAATGAAACTTGGCACATTCATTTCGTTTGAAATTTTGGGAAAGAAGAGGAATGGCAGTGGGTTATTCTTAAGGACAGATTGGATGGGGTGGACCTGAGTGGGGAGAAAGATCAAATGATATGGAGTTTAGACAGAAAGGTCAGTTTAATGTGAAATCTTTGTATCAGTGTCTGTCTTTTAATGGGGTCATTCATGTTTGATTGAAAAAGTTATGGTCTAGTTCGATTCCCCTCAAAGTTAAAATTTTCTTATGGCAAATATATCTTAATAGAATTCCTACGGCGGATCAACTCATTTCTAGGAATTAGAGAGGGGATGTGAATTGTATCCTTTGCGGGGTGAGGAGGATGCGAGACATGTTCTGTTCCAGTGTGTTCTTGCTAAGTTTGTTTGGTCTTGTTGTAGGGAAGCCTTTGGTTGGAGTAATTGTCCTGATTCTCTAGAAGATTTTCATTTTAATTGGTTAGATCAGAGGGGTGCTAATGAGTATAACATCTACTTATTGAGTTTTGCAGCCTTGGTTTGGACAATTTGGAAACCAGGAATAAGATGACGATCGAGAAATTTTTCCCTAAGCGGCCTTCTGAAGTTGTGTACAAATTTTTGTCCTGCTTGTAGCATTGGAGGACGGCGAGCGGACAAGAGGATCGACAAAGGCTGGATGAAATCTTATCGACGCTGGAACGCTGGATGAAAAGCTTTTGTCTTGCTGATCAAGCAGTTGCTCTTGTAGTTGATTGATGTATGAATCTTGTAATCTGACTTGGTGGTAGAGTTTGTGCTTTTGTTGCCAACTGGTAACCCCAGTTTGTGTTCCGGTTGGTTGTAAAAACAGTTTACTTGCTTTCTATAAAAGCAGGGAGATCTTTCTTTGTAAAAAAAAAAGGACCGTGAAGACACATAGGAGGCCCGAAAGCGTGCGTGCCATGCAGGCATGTGAAATTGAAGACGCAGAGACGCGCGCGGTACGTACGTAGTCCAGTATGTGTAGTGTGACTACATGTATCTATCTATCTACGCTTCCGTCGTCGCATATCGGCGTATGGCGTCATGGCCTTCAACCCCCGCTGCGTTTGCCCGGCCGTCGTCGCAGATGGAGTGTGTGTCTATATATATACACACACACTCTTACAAATTTTTCGTGTAGTTCGCATTGAAGTATCTTATAATTAGTAATATGAGTATACCCAAAGTGATAATATATATATATATATAGTAGTTACTCCCACCTCTGATATACCACCTAAAAGAATTTAACATACTCCTTTATCATTTTGGGTATACTCATATATTAATTATAAGATACTCCACTATGAACCACACAGAAAATTCGCAAAAGAGTTCATAGTTTTTAGTATATTTTGCAAATACCTTTATATTCACACATGAAAAGGAGTATGTCTAAAAAATTATACATACCACCTATAAAAATGTGTAAATACCACATAAGTGGTTTTATATACTTGTATACTACACATACATACTCTCGATTGCGCAAGATACTCCCTACGTTGTGATATACGAAATAGGGAGCAACTACTCCCGAGAGTAGAAAAAAGGCTTTCTCTCTCTCTCTCTCTGTATATATATATATTCTCTAGCTAAATGTAGAATAGTTATTCTACGCCTAGCCAGCCCACCGTGAGCGACCTAAGCCAGGTGTGTCGCGAGCGCACAATCCTCAGGCGGTGCCCCCCAACTACAGTTGGCAGGTTAGAAAACTTCTGCACCCGCGTGCGCGGGGGGCAGGGGGCTAATTTAAATGATAGTAAAACATACATATATCACAGTAAAGTGTATGTGTTTTTACTACCGGAACACATACGTTCATATTTATTTTATCGAGACACGCCCCCCACTATCCTACCTCGATGCACGATGTCAGTAACATACAGAGTACTACCGTAGTTACGCTGAGCATATTTCCAAGCATTGTCATTTGAGTGTAGTTAGTGGCAAGTGCCCTCGATACCCCCCATCCCGCTGGAGACGCCAGACGTCACGTCTGACATTAAAAGAAATATACTGCACTTGTTTTCCCCTTTTTGTGATAATAAGCATAAAAACACATACAATGGTCTTTTTGTGTGTAGTTTTGTGGCAACAATTTGTGTTAGGACAGTAAACTATCTTATAAGGAGCAGTAATGGACATTAGAGAAGTAGTAAATGACCAGTTCGAGAGTTGCCACACCACTAATGCTAAACGGTAGTACATCAATAGGTAAGGAGACAATAAACGCACACACAAGAAGCGGTAATTAGACAACACAAAGTAGTAAACGCATGAGCATTTTGTGTTTTTGCTCAAGTAGTAAAGTTAAGCAAACAGTGCAGTAAAATTATATATACAAAATAGTAACAACTAACGATGACATTTTTAACATATATTATGGATGATTCGGCCAAATAGCATGGCCGATCGCTTTGTTTTATGTACATTTCATGATTAATACAAAAAGAAGGAAGATCCTAGTGGCCAATGTAGAACCCTAATGCAGTCCTCAAGCGATCGTAAGCTTGCTTGTGGGCTTCGACGGGAACAGGATCAGGGAATATGTGGAGGAACGAGTCCACCTGATCCTTCACGGCGGCGAGTCGAGCTTGGAGCCGTTGGTACTGAGGATACATGTCGACCATGTGCCAGAGGAGGGCTCCAGCCTCTTCCATACTATCAGTATCGTCGACCTTTGCGCTCAACTCGTCGATGTATTCATCGTGCCTTTGGATCGACTCTTTGACATGATCCACATAGTTGGTCAGTGTGACCTCGAGTGCGAGGTTGGCCCACCGGACATCGGAGACCAAGCCATTGGTACAACTGGGGAGGACGTGCAGCCTGTGAATGATCGGAGACACGATATCCGGGCGACACTAGGGGGAGATCGGAGGAGGTTGCGGACTGCATAATGGTCATCAGCATTGCTAAGGGTTCGACTAGACTGATGATCGTATACAAAGGCGAGGTAGGCCAGAACTACCATGGGCATGGGAGAGGAAGAAGAGCTCGAAGGCATTTTTTTACTAGTTGTGTGGAAATAATATGGGGCATGTGTGTTTTTTTGGTTAGCGGATGTCCATTCTTATAAGTCGCAGTGAAGTGGCAATGTACGTTTTGTTTTGAAAAAAACGAGGGGTTGGTAGAATTGGTATCGTGTTTTCATCTTTACACTCGCAAACATACAAAACAAAATAGAGCGGCGAAAGTACACTAAAATATAAGCATAATACAGTAAAAAATATTACGCATGCAGTAATTCCAAACAAAATAGAAGGTCGGTAATTTCTTGTGCATCTTATAGTAAAAGAGCTCTCACATATCATTTATAGTAAAATAACATGATTTTTGCAATAAGAGAGTTCGGATTTACAGTAAAAAAATACAACGTGAGCCGAATAGCGTGCTCTGTTTTCCAATTAGCAGATGTAACACAGTAGCACACATACAACAATGCAGTAAACAGTTTACTAAATGTAAGTAAAAAACATGGCTATTCAAAGATGTATCGTTGTCATCCGACCCTACAAAGGAGATCATGTCGCGTTGTCCTCTTTTGATTCATCGTCATCAATCAGCTGGCGGCATGTACCGAACATTCCTCTCCCTCGCCCCCTCCTCCCTCTCCCCCTCCCCTGCCCCTGCCACTCCTGGCCCCTGCCCACTATTTTTGGGTAGCGTTGTGCAAGTATTATTGTTGTGACCGTCTTTCAGGCCGCAGGTGCCGCACATCCTCGTCATCTTCTTCCCCCACCAAGGCAGAACTTTGTTATGGTTCATCATTGACTCATTAGTGACCCTTGGGCTATCATAGAGGAGGCACAAATGGATTGATCGTATCGTCGTCCACTTCATTGGGCTCAACGGTCTCGTCAGCCACCGGGCCAATGTCATTGGGTATGGTATCAAGTCGCATCCGGCGCCTCGGACCTCCATGGATCCGTCAGATGTAAGACTTGATTCGTACTTTACACCACACCCATAGCCCGTGTCAGTAAGGTGGTGTGTCGATACATCTCAGTCGTCCCATCAGGTCCGACCTGCATGAGGCCATGTCCATGGTACGACACGTCTACCCTTGCATTCCTCATGTATCTATGGAGCACGTGAGCTTACTAGGATACTATCGACCGCAAGTGGTGAACGCCGCACCATGTGCGCACAAAGCAACCATACAGAGGTAAACCAAGATGTATTAACAAAGAAAATACACAGCAATGAGAGTAAAATGAATATATGTACTCCACAAGAATAATATAAGAGATCGACAGAACTATTAGCCAAGAGACAAGAAAAGTACCCGTGGTGCTCCCACCGCTTGCATTCACAGCTATATCTACACGTTTCCTCACCACCACCTTGAAATCGTGTTGTGACCACGTGAACGTCGAGACTATTTCCGTGAGACACGAGGAATAGGCCATTTGGGTGGTATCGACACTTATGCGGAAGGCTGTACTGGAGAAGTATGTCTCCTTGTACTCTTTGAACACCACAGGCGTGTACACCCTGCCCAGCTGCTCCTCGAACAGGAATAGAGTGTCTCTCACTGGTTGGCTCTGAGAGCACGCAAGATGGTATATGTCATGTAGTAGGCACATAAACGACATGAAGTAAGATAGTTAACTATAAATCATGGGAACAACCAAAGTAAATGCGTATAAAAGTTATAGTAAACCTATTTTTTCACTACGTATCGTTGAGCAATGCATCTCCTGAGCATCAGAGTGCTTCCTCTTCTGCAGCACCCGGTGCATCTTCCGTGTAAATTGGAGGAGCGAAGTCATGTTATCCACGATGTTCTAGTTTACCATCTTGTTCATAATCTCGCTTCTTTGCCTGGATGTCATCCCACTGCAGTAGACGTCCTTGAAGTACGTTGCGATCCACCTTTCACGCAGGTCATAGAGTCTAGTAATGGCTTGCTCTGCTTGAGGTTGTAATGTCTCACCAGATCCTCCAATGCATTCCCGAACTCTCTTGAAGTAAGCAGATGGATTATGACAGAAACCAAATGCTACTTCAGCCCGTCGTGCTTCGTGTATAGCCGATTTAGGTGACGTGCGATTTTTTTTTTACTGTCGATTTCATTGCTGATCGCTTTGATATAGGTTTTTACTGCCAAATTGGACGATACCAAGACTTTTGCCGCCGATCGCAACATGCACACGTGTATTTTATGTTTTATTGCCGATCCCACATGGGAAGCACGCGAGTTGGCACACCGTGCGGCCCAGGCTGTGACCCACACGTAGAATAGCTATTCAGCGCTCGAGCGCTGAATAGTGCATACACACACACACACACACACACACACACACACACACACATTAGACGCCCGTTTCGTACTCCCGGGAGTACATACTCCCACTTCGAATATAGCACTTAAACGAATATATTATACTTTTGTATCATTTTCAATATTCTTAAATACCAATTATAAGATACTCCAATGCAACTTGATTGAAAATTTTTCATTGGAGCCCTTAATTTTTGATATATACCCTTTTTATATATAAAAGAAGTATATACATAAATTTTGCTACAAAAGGTGAAGTTTAATCAAATTTTTCATGGAACTCACTTTGGTGTATCTTATAATCATTATTAGAGTATCTTATAATCTTATAGATAAAGAGGTATCATCATATGATTTAAGTGGTATATGAGAAGTGGGAGTACGTACTCCCAGGAGTACTATACCATTTTCCTATACGTGTGTGTGTGTGTGTATACTTTCTACTCCGAGGTATAGTTACTCCCACCTCTGATATACCACTTAAAAGAACTTGACATACTCCTTTATCACTTTGGGTATACTCATATACTAATTATAAGATACTCCAATACGAACCACACGAAAAATTTGCAAAAGAGTCCATAGTTTTTAGCATATTTTGTAAATACCTTCATATTCGCATCCAATACTCTCGGTTGTGCAAGATACTCACTACAGTACGTACTCCCACTTCTCATATATCATATAAATCATATGATGATACCTCTTTATCTATTTGAGAATACTCTAGTAATTATTATAAGATACCCCAAATTGAGTTCCATGAAAAATTTCATCAAATTCCACTTTTTATAGTAAAATTTGTGTATATATACTTCTTTTATATATGAAAAAGGGTATATCGCAAAAATAAGGGGCTTCAATGAATTTTTTCAATCAAGTCACATTAGAGAATCTTATAATTTGTATTTAAGTATATTGAAAGTGATAAATAACTATACTATGTTCGTTTAAGTGGTATATTGGAAGTGAGAGTGTGTATGGTGGCCTTGACGTGGTTCTCGTAGATATATGTATATATGGTCCAGTACCCACGGGTTCACGTGCGCACATATTTCGCTCATATAGTTGCTTTGATGAACCGATGTGCAAACTATACGGAGCTAGGATGTAACACCCTAGCTCAACAAAGAGTCTAGAATGTCACCTATACATTTTTCACTCTAACTTTAAACTATAGTTACTTAATAATTCTAGGAACATGTGCTTGGATAGAAACCCACAATAGGTTACCTTTAAACAAACATAACAAGATAAATGTATTAAGGATAAATGTTCACACAACTTGGGACCTCGCGTCCAAGAACGCTCAGAGCCACGCACCCGAGAACGCCCGGATCCATCTGCCTAGAAACATTGATTAGCAGCAATACTAATAAATAATTAATTACTATAGCATATTCATAAATCATCATCACTATGCGATCTAATATCACTCATGTTCCACATTATTAAGATAATGAAATCAATGTTCACTAAGCAAACTCTAGATATATGCACCAAGTCTCTGTAGCAACTAAATAATGATAACTTCATGATTGATAGTCAAAAGCGTATGTGCTACTCCCATCCCATGCAAGTCGCTTCAATGATTACCTAAAAGAACAACAAAGCAAGGATGAGTCCAAGACTCAGTAAGTACATAATAGAACAATAAATATACAACTTATCATCTAGGTATATTATTAACATCACCATATTTTTATTAGTGCAATGCAATTCTCCTCTTCATGCTCATATCTCATATCTCATATTTGCTCACCTCATATCTCATACCAGGTATAGCATAAGTGAACACCAGCACAATGTTCACCCTTTTATCAACCCGTCCTCCATAGAATCGGGGATCTCTCCACTCCCATGGAGTCCTACCAACATGGTAGATCTCACATGCCCACCTGAGGTGGTCTACATCATTCATGACATGATTGTACATATAATGCAAGAATGCAATTTATTCCATTTATCCATTAACATGATCTATTATCATCATATTACCATCTTTGCCATGTCGTCATCATTATTATCATATCATCATCATGGTCCTATCATCATCATCATCATCATCATTATCATAACATTACAATAAGCATGGATAAAACATTTTAGGTATCATGACAAATTAATCAGTAAAGACAAGTAACACACATACCGATGTACACCGCTCTACCATGCACTTACCATTTAGCCACGAAAAATAGAACGATATGAATGCAGCAAGAACCCGAACCAACAATCCCTGAACAAAGCCAATACTCACCTAAAGAACATGAAACAACAATACAAGAATATAAAGCAAATCAACATCGCTCCTATGCGCAAACCCGACATAATTAACCCTCTTCACTGCACAACCCACCCATCGTCCTTGATCAAACAACCATAATTTCTAATTGAATCCAAACATATGAAACCATATAAGTTCTGGAATCTACATAAAATTTCTATACTTTTCTAGTTATGCAAATTCCTTGATTAAGTTGTCTAAGCCCTCGTTTTGAACCCCGAAGGTCAATATGAAACATTACCAAACAACAAGCTCAACAATTTTAGATCTATTTTCTACCACATAAAAAGTATGAAACTTTACCACTTTTGAAAACTATGAAAAATTTTCTATCTTTTCCTAGTTATGACCATAAATTAAACCGACCTTCTACTGTAAGTAATAAGACAAACAACATGATTGCTACCAACAACGATGAAATTTCGACAACAAAGGTTCTCCCAAAGCCATAACTTTTACACCACTTAACCAAATTGAGTACTTTGTACTCTATAGAAAGATTAAACAAGAACCTACAACATTTATAATATGCAAAGCAATGAAACAGACATAGATACCCCAAAATTCCTTTGCAATGCTCAACAAAGACACTAAACATAAACATGCAATAACCAAGACACCAATTCTCACTATCGATCTACTCTAAACTTTGATTAAATGACGTCAATCTAACATCATAGCAAAGGTTTCCATATCATTACCCTCAAATCGGATGACTGAGATGACCAAACACGAAATCTTAGTTTTCCTTCTTCTTCCTCGTTTCCATCTTCTCCCTTCTCGTTCCTTCTTCCTTCCTCTTCCTTGTTCCCTCCTTATTCTCCCCTCTACAGTCGGTAGTGTAGGCAGCAGCTGCACCAGCACAACAACAACAACAACGCTCGGCAAGGCAACAACAGTAGTGGTGGCTAGCGCGACAGGGTAGCCGTGGCAAATGGCGGCATGCGACAAGGCTAAGCAGGGGCTACAACGTCTAGGGAAGGGGCTAGGCTAAGGCGGCAGTTCGTCTAGGGTTTGGGACAAATCCCCATCCCCTTGCCTTATATGCGGGGCATCGGTACGCACGCCGAGTCCAACTTGGACTCGGTCGGCCTGGCCCAGCCCACATTCCCCCCTCTCTCTCTCTTTTCTTTCCCTTAAATCTTTTCTAGGCTTTTTAATAAACAAGATATTACATAGCCAGAACTAGCATCCGATATGTTTATATACACGCTGTTGCAAAATGAGAGGTATATTACTTTTGACTACGCACAACAAATAAGTAGAGTAAGGTTACTAACAGATGGAGAGCAATGAAAATGAAATGAATTATTGCCTTACATGCACATTGATACTCCCTGCATTCATAAAATGTGACCTTTTTTTATTTTTCAATGTCAATAAGATGTCACTTTGACCACTAAATTTTAATATCATATATTGGGAAAAGTTATAAAAGTATAATATTATGAAAGGAGTTTTATGACATTTACTCTTATCATTTTCATATATCCAAAGTTCCAAACTACATATTGTAGACAATATATTTGGTTAAAATTAATGACTTGGTTGCACGCATTATTCTAGGTGTCATTTTTTTTTACCGAAGGGAGTTCATTGTTTTTAGGAATAAGTCCACTTTACCCCCTAAACTATGGTCCGAGTCCAAAAAACACCCTGAACTACAAAATCGTTCACTTTACACCCCCCCAATTGTCAAAACCAGATCAAATTATACCCTAGGTTGGTTTTATTGGTGGTTTTAGCCATGTTGGCAACCACATCATTGGTTTTGGCTTACGTGACATATAAATCAACTATAGCAGATAAAAAGAAGTAAATTTTATACACGGATCCCACATATCAGCCCCATCTCTTTCTTCATTCCTCTTCTTCTCCTCACGCGCGCCCCTTCGGGCTAGCTCACCTTCGGCTCCGACCGCACAGAGGTTCCCCTGCTGCCGCCGAGCTCTCCTTGCGCGCGCCTTCGGCCGCCCTCATCCGGCCGACTTCGCGCCACCACCCTTCAAAGCAAGTGGTCGATCGACGCCGCCTCGCCTCGCACTGCGTTGGGCCACCTCCGCCTCGCACCACCTCGAGGCCGCCTTGCCGGATCCGCCTCCACCACCGCACGACCCCCCACCTCGGGCCCCCCTCGAGCGTGGACCCCTTAGTGCCACCACCTCTGGAGCCCCACCGCTTCATTGCCCTCACCTCCGATGTGTCGCGCCCTCGACGCCGACTTCGGGCCCCCTCGGGCGCGAACCCCCTCGGCGACTCCGCCCACCCTGGCCTCGCAGCACCACTTCACACCTTCGACGCCAACTT
Source organism: Ampelocalamus luodianensis (assembly GCA_036346255.1). Lineage (NCBI taxonomy): Eukaryota > Viridiplantae > Streptophyta > Magnoliopsida > Poales > Poaceae > Ampelocalamus > Ampelocalamus luodianensis. The sequence continues at coordinate 13,927,750 of CM070620.1, forward strand.
CAGGCCCCCTCGTCGTCTCCGACTTTGGCCCCCTCGTCGTCGCCCCGCCTCCGGCTTGGGCCCCCTCCGGGGCACTCCTACCTTGCGGACCACCCTATGGCCGCCCCCTCGTGGCGAGTGGCGTGCTCTCGGTTTGGGCCCTCCGAGCTGTGTGACCCCATCGCGCCTGCTCCACCGCCTCGATCCACTTCCTCTGCTCATCCACCTCCTCTGGCCAAAGAAGAAGGGCATGAGTATGCCACATCAGCGCAACATGTACATGTGGATGACACGTCATCTAAAACCGGGGTGGTTTAGGGTGAGGGGGTGATTTGCTCTGATTTCAATAATTGGGGGTGTAAAGTGAACGGTTTTGTAGTTGAAAGTGTTTTTTTGGACTCAGACCATAGTTTAAGGGGGTAAAGTGGACTATTCCTTGTTTTTAATAAAGCTGAAAAATCACCTTATGTTCCCTTGCAAAAGAAAAGAAAAAAAAAACACCTTATGTTACTGTAACTCTCTATTGCAAAAATCCATGCATATAGAAGATGTACAATTAATGTCACATAATTATTTTATTGGCATAAGAAGTTTGGCAACTTTTGCTTGCCAAAATTTGGTTGGTTGCGTTGAATGGATTTTGACATGGATGTGTCGTTCACTTCTACAAAACAGGCTATAGTAGACACCCCATCACAGACGGGTTCATTTGGAACCGTCTGTGTTAGGTCTGTTGGGACGCGATTTGTACTGCCGGCCTATCACAGACCGTTCTTATTAGTAACCGTCTGTGATGGGCACATATCACATATGGTTCATGAACAGAACCGTCTGTGAAATATCACAGACGGTTTACTAATAGAACCGCCCGTGATATTTCACAGACGGTTCTATTACTAAACCGTCTATGATAATCTCCCGTATCACAGATGGTTCATAAATAGATTCGTATGTGAAATATCACGGACGGTTCTATTTAAAAATCGTCGGGGATATTTGTATATCACAGACGGTTCATAATAGAACCGTCTCTGATATCCTCGTGCTATAAATACCTGGAGTACCCCCTGCCCATTCCCATTTGAGCCGCCACCCAGGTAAACGCCCACTGCACCGCCGACAGAGAGGGAGGGGAGCAGAAGGAGAGGAGAAAGGGAGGGAGAAGGAGAGAAATCTCAAGAGATTTGGTATTTTCGTCGTGAGCTCCGAGGGTAACAATCTATAACCCTTTAGAGCATCTGGAATTTACGTGCTTAATTAGTCGGGCTCAAATGGCTAGATTTGATGCTAGGAACCGATTCCACACGTGGAAGCCGCTATTCGGCAAAACTCTAGGAACCGATGCAAACTTTTGCATCTGGATGCAAGTGAATAGAATAATATTTTTCATTGGGTGGTTAGCATATGCATTAAGTTCTGTGAGGGGGAAGGAAATGGAGAAAGAGAGCGGTTGAGAGAGATTTTATTAATCTAATTTGGCCGAAACTGGATGTATGGTATGAATCGTATGAGTCAAGAGTACATTAATGGCATGGTTGCTTTTAGAAGAGCCGCCGAGCAGGATATGTTGAAGAAGGGGATAAAATTTATGTACTATCCATGCATTGATTGCGGTAATCTGAAGATGTTTACCAACCCGGCGCAGATAGAAGCACACTTGATTCGAATGGGTTTCTAAAAAGGGTATACATGTTGGACCAGTCACGGTGAAGAGCAGATTACACAGGAAGTTAGTAATGAAGACATCGCCGAGGAAGTCAACGATATGCCGGATGTAGACTGTGCTTTTGATGAGGATAGGTCATACGATGACAATCTAGATCAGATGCTACGCGATGCAGAAGAGACTACAGTGAGAGAGAGTTTTGTAAATTCGAGCGCTTAATGGAGGACTCGGTGAGACCTTTGTTCCCTAGCTGCAAGCCGGAATACACAAGGTTATCAACCGTGATTGAACTGCTTAAATTAAAGGCAAGCAATGGTTGGTCCGATAAGAGTTTCACGACGTTGTTAGGTCTCCTAGCGGACATTCTTCCAGAGGGAAACGTGTTGCCCAACACCACCTACCAAGCAAAGAAGGTTCTTTGTCCATTGGGAATGGAAGTAGAAAGAATACATGCATGTCCAAATGATTGTATCCTCTATTATAAAGAGTATGCAGACATGCATGTATGTCCCATGTGCAAAGCATCCCGATACAAGCGTTAGAATACTGCTAGGTTGAAGCAAGGACCTCCTGCTAAGATGTTGTGGTATCTCGCCATGATCCCACGCTTAGCGCTTATTTGCGAACCCAAAGGAGGCAATATTGGTGCGTTGGCACTCGGAGGACAGTAAGAAAGATGGAAAGCTAAGACACCCTGCTGATTCTGCTCAGTGGAGAAACTTCGATCGGAGCTTCGAAGAGTGGAGAACATAAGGTTAGGATTGAGTACATATGGAATGATTCCTTTCGGTAACATGAGCAGCCGACATAGCACCTGGCCTGTGAATCTATGCATGTACAACCTTTCTCCTTGGCTGTGTATGAAGCGGAAGTACATTTTGATGTCACTACTTATCCAAGGGCCGAAACAATCTGGGAATGATATTGATGTGTACCTAGCACCATTGCTGGAAGATCTTGTGACACCGTGGAATGAAGGGGCATGGTATGGGATGCGATAAACGAGAGAACTTCACTTTACACGCCATGTTGTTCTCGCACCATCAATGATTTTCCCGCCTTGGTAACCCGTCGCTTCAAATACAAAAGGAGTCAAAGCTTGTCCGACCGCTTAGATGCTACTGAGAGTGTATGGTTGAACAACTTGCGCAAAACTGTGTATATGCGTCACCGTAGGTTCCTCCCTAGGAGTCACCCATACCGTAAGATGAAGAAACAATTCGACGAAAATAAGGAGGACGGTTCAACTCCAAGAGATTTTAGAGGGAAAGATGTCTATGATATGGTTAAGGATATCGATGTTGTACTTGGGAAGGGACGTCAATTAAGAACCCCTCAGAAGAACGTCTGGAAGAAGCGGTCAATTTTCTAGGACTTGCCTTATCGGGAGCACTTAGAAGTTCGCCACTGCATCGACGTCATGCACGTGGAGAAGAATGTATGTGATAGCTTGATTGGTCTCTTACTGAACATTAGTGGCAAAACAAAGGATGGTGTTAACGCACGGCGTGACTTGGTCAATATGAACCTAAGGACCGAGTTAGCACCGCAAGAGATCGATACAGACGAACGCATTTTCCCCAGCCTTGCTACACTCGCCCAAGGCCGAGAGAAATGAACTATGCCGAGCTTGCATGGTGTGAAAGTCCCGCTCGTTACTCGCTAACATTAAGAAACTTGTTTCTATGCAAGATTTGAAATTAATTGGTATGAAGTCGCATGATTGTTATGTGCTGATGACACAAATGCTTCCTGTTGCAATTAGGAGTATATCGCCGAACAAGGTCCGAGTCGCAATCCTGAGGCTGTGTTATTTCTTCAACTCAATTGCTCAGAAGTTCATCGATCCCCAAGGATTAGATGCTCTGTAGGCCGTGGTGGTGACGACTCTATGTCATCTTGAGATGTATTTCCCTCCGTCATTTTTTGATATCATGGTCCATCTCATTGTTCACCTTGTGAAAGAGATAAAGATATGCGGCCCTATGTTCCTACGTCATATGTACCCGTTTGAGAGGTACATGGGAATTCTCAAGTCCTACGTATGGAATAGATCTCGACCGGAGGGCAGCATCATCGAAGGTTATGCAACGGAAGAGGTCATCGAGTTCTGCGTCGACTACATGACTCATGAGGGGAGACTGGATGGTATCGGGACCATCGGAAGGAAATCAATCACTCCCGATCTGGATACATACGCTCAAGCCCATTTCACGGTCTTGTAACATATTACCGAAGTGCCCTCGTACATCGACGAGCACAAAGACATGGTACGCCAACAGAATCCAAACCAGTCGGAGGTTTGGATCATGAGAGAGCACAACCGTCGGTTCAACGAATGGTTAAAGGTGCAAATCACTGGAAGGTCATCAAGTGATGATACGCTGGTATGGTTGGCACAAGGGCCACAATTTACAATTGTCACATGGCAAGAATACGACATAAATGGGTACACATTTTATACGACGGCTTAGGATAGGAAGAGCATAGTACAGAATAGCGGTGTTCGCATAGATGCATTCAGTACCGATGGGTTGAGGAGCTCCTACTATGGGCAAATAGAGGAGATATTGGAGCTCGACTACGTGCTTTTCAAGATCCCCCTATTTCGGTGCCGTTGGGTCCATCTCCCACAGGTGAAGGTTGACAAGTACGGCGTCACTACCGTGGACCTTGAACGTGTTGGATACAAAGACGAACCATTCGTACTGGCTAATCAAGTTGTTCAAGTCTTCTATATAACCGACCCGGCAAATAAGAAGCGCCGCGTAGTTCTTCATAGAAAAAGGAGGATTGTCGGAGTTGAGAATGTAGTGGACGAGGAAGAATACAATCAATTTGACGAGTTGCCTCCTTTCGGAGACGACATCAGGCTCGAGGAAGAACCCAGTGAGGAAGTTAGCTATATGCGCGCCGATCATCATGAAGGGCTATATTTTAATTAAGAATTTACTCCATTGTAATTAATTTATTACATAACACATGTGTTATGGACTTGTAATCTCTCATATATTTTGATGTCAACGTGGAATTGCCATGTGTTAATGTGTAATGAACATGTCATCTTTGATATTGATGTCAATGTGGACGTTCATCGTAACCGACAATTGGTTTCTGAAGTCAAATGTGTTATGAGCTTGTCATCATACTTGTCACCAGGTTTTGTCAGGATACCACAGATTGTCAATAAGTTTTGTCAAGCTATCACAGACGGTTCTATTATAGAACCGTCTGTGATAATGAATCACAGACGGTTCTAAGATATAACCGTCTGTGATATCTTATCTCAGACAGTTATATTACAGAACCGTCTGTGATATCCTGACAAAACCTATTGGCAATCTGTGATATGAGTTTATCACAGACGGTTCTATAAAGGAATCGTCTGTGATATGTTCCATATCACAGACGGTTTTAGAATAGAACCGTCTGTGATATATCATAGACGGTTGTAGATATATCACAGACAGTTTCTTACTACAACCGTCTGTGATATGGAATGTATCACAGATGGTTATTATGGAGAACCGTCTGTCATTCCTTATCACAGAAGGTTCTATTCAATAATCGTCTGTGATAGCCTCTTTATAAGGTGGGAACCGCTAGGGTTTTGCTCTTACTCGTCACTTCCTCTCCCACACCCCTTAGCTCTTGCGCGCTCTTTTGCCTCCTCTAGGGCTCGCCCGTTCACCGCCGCCTCCGACCTCGACATTGCCGCCCCCGACCTCGGCGCCGCCGCTCCCGACCTCGGCGCCCCCGACCTCGGCACCCCCGACACTGGCGCCCCCGACCTCGCTGCCCCCGACCTCGGCGCCTCTGACACTGCCCCCTCCGACCTCAGCGCCGCCGCTCCCGACCTTGGCACCCCCGACACCGCCACCTCCGACCTCGGCGCCCGACACTAGGGTTTTGCTCTTACTCGTCACTTCCTCTCCCTCGCGCCTCCCTTTCTCTGTGATGGGTTCTGTTGATGCTCTGTGATGCTTTGTGATGGGCTCTGTTGATGCTCTGTGATGGGCTCTGTTGATACTCTGTGATGGGTTCTGATGATGCTCTGTTGATGTTCTGTGATGATAGTGGAAATCTGAAATCTTGTAGATAATTACAAACAGACTTGAGCTTAACCATATTTCTTTATATGATCAGTTATAATTAGTAGCCTTTATACTCTTTGTTTTCAGTTATAACGGAATTAAGATTACACTTGTATGTTTTCTGTGATGATAGTCGAAATCTGAAATCAAATAGATGATTAGAAACAAGACTTGAGCTTAAGCATATTGCTTTATATGGTCAGTTATAATTAATAGCCTTTATACTCTTTGTTTTCAGTTATAGCGGAATTAAGATTACACTTGTATGTTCTCTGTGATGATAGTCGAAATCTGAAATCAAATAGATAATTAGAAACAAGACTTGAGCTTAAGCATATTGCTTTATATGGTCAGTTATAATTAGTAGTCTTTATACTCTTTGTTTTCAGTTATAGCGGAATTAAGATTACACTTGTATGTTCTGTGAGATATTTGTATTTCTATTCTCAATCTGTCAATTAGGCTTATTGTTGATATGAATTTGTGAATTATTTTGAAGGCATGTGATTAGATGTTATGTTTACATAATGCTTTATGTGTTGTAGTTTGAGCTCAAGATCTGTTTTATAATTATCAAAATTGATTGGTGAAGAGATTTTGACAGAGGACTGAGATTGCAAAGACTATGTCTTATGCAATTTGTCAACTGAGAGCAATCGAGCAATCTTATTTGCTTAGCTTCATGTTGTTTTTAGTTGTTCTCATAATGAATATGTTTTTAGTTGTTCTTATTACTTGATTCTATTTTGTTTCTATGTCTTCATTATAGGCTAGTCTTCTGTACATGAAGTATTAAACCTTTGCTTAGCATTTCTTCGTCGATCCTGACACACTTGAGTGTACCTTTGCTTCATGCCAATCCTCCATGGCATGAAGCAAATGGTACACTCCAGTGTGTCGGGCTCGATGATGTAGGCTTGGGCAAAGATGTGCATATTGTTCCTTTTAAATGACTTAAGTGATTTTCTTAGTCTTATGACTATTGTGTCATTTAATTGGTTAGGGAACTATGCTTTATTCATAATGATCTATGTTGGAATTAATTATTGTTACATATTTATGCATATAAATTATATAGATAGCAAGTGTTTAGATGGCGAGGCACCGCCTTCCCCGCCGCCGATGCCGCAGATGGCAGAGGCACCATCTTCGCCGCCGACGCCGACGCCGCAGATGACAGAGGTGCCGTCTTCGCCGCCAAATCCGTCGACGATAATGATACGAAAGCGAGATGGCAGAGGAGAATCGAAGATGCATGTGGGCCGGCTGTGTCATCACGAGGTCGTTGAGTTTGGGGTCCCTTTGCGCCCCAAGAGCTCACGCGCGATTCCGACCATATGCGGATACTTGCAAGGAAATGGGTCCCCATCACCACACCAAGGTGGAAGGATCTCGACGAAAGAAGCGAGAGACGCTGCTGCGGATGTAACTTTACAAAAGTTCACTATCCCGTATAGACATGGCACGTGTGGAACGGACGGCGATGCTCATGATCGATAAATCGTGGAGGACCTTCAAGAGCATTCTTGTCACGAAGTACATGAACACGGGTCAGACGCCCTTCGCGAAGTACGGATTCTTGACGCAGGAAACATAGGGCGCCTTTGTTGCTATGAAGACGACGCCCGAATTTAACGAGGAAAGTGTGGCGCACAAAGCTCTCCAGACACAAAACACTCATCCGCACAGACTCAGCACCGCTGGTTACGCTGGTAAATACGACGAATGTGCGGCAGAGGAGGAGAATGCGTTTCCTGATGTCACAGACCCGCGTTCCCTAGCCTGGTTAAAAGCGAGGGCAAAAGTCTCGTCTTTGGGCAGCATCTCTTTCACAAACCCGGCAGACTAGGAAGTGTCTCAACGTGTGGTAAGTATGTCGAACTACCTAGTTGTTAATAAGTCCATAACTTCATAGAGTCTATAATAACATGATGACCTCTTACAGCGTGAATTGTCTGCCCAAACTTCCCAAGGCTCCTTCCAAGTAGACAGGGAGAAGGATATACTCTCTACGGCCCTGGGAAACAAGGAGCACCCGGGTCGCACGTGAGGCCTTGCGGTTAACGTACCTTGGAGTCATGGATTCGCAGACGACTACTGCACGTATAGGAGTGGGAAGAGATCTAAGGCCGAGCGCGAGGACCGGTTGGTACAGATGATTACTGGAAAGTTTGAAGGAAAGCTGGCATCATTGCATGATCAAATGAATCAACTCCTGAGCCAGTCGCAGTCGCAAGCCGCCCCTGTTAATTTGGGAGCAAGTCCTGCTCGACATCGGAGTAGCGTCACGTCCAAGCATAATTCTGAACATGATGACGTCCAATTACCGATAGACGACATCAAGGTAATGTACATCTATGGAATGCACCAAAGATAGACTTATAGGATGCCTTAGCTAATTACGTATTGTTTTGTAGGAGCCGACGGCCTGCAAGCTCCAAGTGAGGTTAGTTGGGTCCATTTCTATTGAGGCTGGGCGGGGGATGGTGCATCCATACCAGGAAGGGGCAGTGCAGCACGGTGTCCAGGTGGTGCAGGGTTACACCAGAGTGGAGGTGGATATGGTACATGAACATTTCATGGCCGTCCCGCTGGAGATTCACTTGAACGAAGAGATCACAACACTAGGGGATGTCGTGCACAGTTTTATCCAAAGGGCCCAAGAAGGACATCGCCTTGGACCCAAAGAAGGTCGCGATCTCAACACGACCATTCCTCTCCAACGGACCTCAATGACTCCACCTCATATTTCGCCTCAGAAGGCCACTTTATCGGTTCCCGTGGAGAAGACACCGAAGGAACAAAAAAAGCATGCCGTCGTATCAGGTCCCGAGTTGTCTCGCAGGAAGACGCTGCCAATCCATAAGACCAAATCGAAATCGATGAACGTTAAGGCACCTCTCAAGTCCGGCAAGTCCGGAATATCCGGGAAGTACATCATCAGAAAACCTTTGTGCTCCGACGCAGTATTAGGGCGTGTTGGATATGCTTATCAGGCTTTGCATGCCTGGTACTAGGAGAAGATCCAAAAGGAGAGGTGCGATACTGGAATCACCGTCAGATACGAGTATAAGCATTTCTTCAATGGGACGAACCACTTCGTCGTGGGCTTCAACGACTTATATGACCTATTCAACCTTGTTGGCCTTGACGCCTCGCTTCTACGATGTTGGACACTGTAAGTGCATACAATCAAGTTCTACATTCACGTAATACCGATAAATATCACAACTCATTTCTTATGTATAGATACATGATGAAAAATGTTTGGGAATGGAAAGAACCGGTGGGTTTCCTCGACCCACATGTGGTATCGTTGCAAACCATCCAAGCAGACTCGTCCTTCGTCGAGAAATACATAACACATGCATTGCTTCGTCAGCAGAACATGAAGTACATCGTGGTGCCCTACAACGAGGGGTAAGTGTCACTACTTGCTCTACAAATTTTATTTGTACTTTATACGCAACACGAACTTAGGTTTAATGACTATAGTGACATATATGAGTAGGTACCACTGGATCCTTTTAGTCATTATACCAAGGAGGAACCATGTGATATACCTTGATTCCCTAATCCGCAGCAACCACAAGTTCAGCATTCTGGGAGGAATACTCGACAGGTATGCTCATTTCCTTCATACATAACTCATTTTATTCTTCATTAGTTTGAAATGGTCGAGGATAACTTTTTGGAATCATGTAGGTCGTTCATCGATTATGTTGCCAACAAAGGAATATACGATGGAAAGAGCGCCGAACTAACACATAAGACAAAATTTTCGGTACATGCTACAACACGATAATCCTATATCATACTTCATAATAATGCATCTCGAACTGATATATGTAATTCTATTTTTGCAGTGCTGCCAGCAAAAAAATGATGAGTTATGTGCAATCTAGGTTTGCCATCATATGGAGCAAATCATTAGAGCTAGGAAGAAGGATCCCGAGGTTTGTGAATCTCGAAATAATTATTTCATAATTATAAATTTAAATATATATGGTTAACACTTTACTCTTCCTAGCGACGGGCCTTGAATATAGATTTAGATGGATTCTTTGTGAATAAGATCAAGGACATTCGAGGAAAGCTCTGCAGCTTTATCATATCAGAAATAATTAAGGACACCGGAGAATTTCACTCCATCACCAACCCAGTGCATCACCCCGCCGACACTTCTCAACCACATGCAAACAATTGACTCAATTGTAATCCAATTTATTTTGTAGCAATACTTGAACAAATGTGATCTTTTGTAATTTATTTTGAGTAATGATCAGATTGAGTTTGTCGACAATTGATTATCTATGATGTATCTGTTTTTCTGCATGCTTGTTTTCAGAGGGCATGGCTAGCAATTCCTGAGGCTAGCCAAAAATCAGTAAAAATATAGTTAGTGTAATGAGCTATCACATACGATTTTTTTATTAAAACCATCTATGAATGCCGATCACGCATTTATTCGACACGAACCATCTGCGAAGTCGAGTATCACGACGGTTGCGTAAAACCGCTCGTGATATCGATATCACGATGGTTTTTACACGTAACCGCCTCGTGATACTCTGACTTCATAGACAGTTTTTACACAAAACCGCTCAGGATATTCGACTTCACTGCATTTATTCGTACGTAACCGCTCGGATATCGCATTCACTGCACGGTTTTAATAAAAACCGCTCAGGATATTTATATCACGACGGCTTGCGCACCGCCCGTGATAACCACTTGTTATCAAAGACCAACTTATCCAGACGGATCGAAAACCGTCTGTGATGACGGTTCCGAACCGTCTGTGATGACTGTTTCTATAGTAGTGGTTGATTTGTTGCCAAGATTTTGATAGGACCAAGTTTTTGCTAGCGTTAATTCTAGTTCATTCTCTTGCCAAATCCTGACCAATTTTATGGTCAAATTTTAGTAGCACTAAATTTTGGCTATTTTTTTTTGGGTGGGTGGGTGGGTGGGTGGGTGGGGTTTCGGCAAAATTTGCCTATGCCAAAGTACAGCCCCGTAAACCATCGATTGCCGAAATGACCATATATAGCAAAATAACTGGTCCACCATGTTGGAAAATCCCTAATCTTAGCCAGACCCTATAGATTTCGACCGACAAATGTATATACTTGTTATCTCATCAAGATATGGACAAAAGAACATGTAAGCACTCCGAGCACTCTGGTTTTTGTTTTTGGTGATTTTACAATCTTTTTCATGTCCCAACCTATCCTGATGGATTTGCCAAGCACCCGTCAAATCGCACGGAATGACTTTATTAAGCCGGCAATTACAGGGATTATGATATACGTACATACACTCGATCAGCCTGTGATCAACCGGAAAAGATAGAGTTCGTACGTATTTGCCTAGTCAAACAAGTCAAACTATGTCCGTCTAGGAAAACTTTTTAAATCCGACCCGGGATGTCCGAACCATATACTCTCTTCAGTCACAAATACATGTTATTTTGGTCTTTTAGGATACACGCAGTCGTACTTTCGAAACTTCAACTATCGATATTTTTTAAAATATTTAGATTAGATACATGAAAATCTTATGTATAGATTTGTCTTGAAAAATACTTTCATAACATTAAAGTTTTATTTGATTTTATAAATATTATAATATAAATTAGTAGTCAAAGTTGTGTTTTGAGGACCATATATATTAATATCCAAAACAATATGTATTTAAGGCTGTTGGGAGTATATAACACCAACCAACCGATCTAGACGTACGAGACAGCCTATATAGACGTACAAATATGAAATATATATACGGTACTATAATTGGCCGTGAGCATTAGGTGAGTGACTTGCGAGCAAGGTGGCATATATGCAGCATTAGTATATGCTTGTCTGCCAACTAACGCTCGTACGTCGCTGATAGATCACGGCTTAACCTAAAAACATTCGCCGCGTGCTTTGGGAAGATTTATTTAGACTGAAGTGTAGTAAAATACTAGTGTCGCGCAAAGCTCCGTTCCAAGGACATAAATTCCACCACGACGCGCGAGACTAGCCCTGTTCCCGCGTGACGAGGGAATTTGGTCGCTTGGTGTTATGCATCACAATTATGCCGTCTCATTTGGATTTTACCGGGTGGTGAGAGGCAGTGGTTGCAGAATGCAGAGAGGAGGAATATGGCTGCCGTGTTCGCTTACTTTGGGTTGGGCCCGCCCAGTCTACGCTGAGATTCTCTCCGTTTTGGTTGCTTTCTGAGATGGGGAAATGTGAAACTTACTTGCTCATTGAAGATGAAATTAGGGTTTTCCAGTGCAACTTATCCATCTTTGAATTGAAATACGTACTGCCTGTATTTTTGTAGTACTTACTAGCGTGCGTGCACGTCACTCGTAGTACTAGAGTTTGGCTTAATTAGGTGTAAATTAATAGGAGATCAATTAATTTAGGACAGAAACAGAGATAGAGCAGACATAAAAAAAGGGTCTCTTAGAGATAGATACCGTATTGACCTGATGAACCTAATAGGGCTTACAGTTAAGAAAGCCTTTTTCTGAATATCTAGGTTGATCCACGTGTCAATGAGCGTGACTGTGCTATTCTACGCGCGAGGTGATGGGCGCGACGGGGACTGAAAGGGAGGAGAGCGATTGATGTGTATTTATTTCTGGACGTGTGACCTCACTGCAGTACACGATGGTCCCGTCTCTCTCTCTCTGTCTCTCTCTCTCTCAGTCCGCGTGATGACGACATCGTCTCTACTCATCCTGGAGTTATTCTCGGGTATTCTTCTCAAGGTTGATATCCGGGACGAAGAATCTGAGGGGGAATAATAAGGGAATAAGAACCTGTCGTTCCTCTTTCAGAGAGCTTGGAGAGGAAGCCATGCAAAGCCCCCAAAGGCTAGCTAGTGATCATGTCATGGACGTCACTCTGTTCAGTGCTCGGTTCATGCCAAGCCTTGCAAGAAATGGTTTTGACTTGTTGCGTTATTGCTGGGTTGTCGCTTCTACTGCGTGCCTACGTACGTACTCTAGCGTATACATAACATAACTAACTGGGAAATCTGTGTACTGTGTGTGAAACTATCATATTATATTACAAGTTTGCTAGATGTAATAAATAAAAACGATGAATAGCTATTCGGATTAGCTAATTTTCAGTTACCTGAAATTTTCTTATTCATCGGTCACGTACAGTTGTACAGTACTATAAGACTAAAATTGCAGTACCAACTGATGTGTAATTTTAGCATAGCTCTACTGTAACTTTTAGTTTTATTTATTTTGTTTTTTTTTTTGTATTTGTAGGGTTCACCTAGATTTACTTTTGTCTGGTTTAGATTTTTTATATACTTTTTGTATTTTTTCTGTGACGTTTTTTCGTGCCGTTAGATGAAAATCTAAATGTGAGAATAAGTGACTGAAAAATAACAAATTTTTAGATAACTTACACATAGACAGCCCCTAACTATTTTCGTTAAAGGATGTTTGAGGATTCAGAAACTCTGGAATAGCTGAAAATTTAAGTAGACGTGTTCAAATTTTGTTTATCAACTCATATATCACGAGATGTGACATAGCCTACTTGGAGTAGTTTTGGACCATGAAGTCACCCTCAACCTTAAAAGTCCATGACACTTAGGATGTGTCTGGAACTGCCAGCACCAGCAGCAGTCAGCACCTAGCTAGCTTAGATATCAACTTGTATATCCAGTATTATCGTTTCCTTGATTTCTTTCTTCAGACATCGATCTTCTCATCAGTAGGATGAATCGGCTATTACTTTTCTCTGTTCTCTGGCCGGCCGGCCGGCCGTTTCATGTTCCTTGTTCCACTCGATCTTCATGAGTTTCGTTCCTGCTATACAACGGCTTCGGCCATATGATCGAATCATTCCCAATGTCCGTTCCGCATCTCATCATTGGAGCAAAGTTTTGCTTCAGAAGAGAATGGTCCACTTTTATTCTCTCCAGGATCGGCGCAGCCAATGTACATCACACGTCATGTATTACCTCGTGTTTTCTTTTTACCTTTCGCTTAAGAAATACACTACCGTAAAAAAAAGGAAAAAAGGAGACGTTATTTAAATTCTGTTACCATCGATCGAACATGCCTAACAGCAGCAGCAAGGTTTTTCTTTCCAAGAAAGAAAAGGGAGCAAGTCCATCACGTACGTACACTTTTTACCTGGAACTTTACAGAGTGGCCGGCAGTAGTATTAATTAGCTGGTAAGTCACATGCATACGTACTGTAGTCTGTGGCGACCTGGCTATGATGACCTCGAACCCGGTTGGCAGCCCTCGTTCTTTCCTTCGCACTAAAAAAAAGTTTTTATAGATGGTTCAAAAATGTTATCATAGAGCTGTCTGAGTTTATTGGTCAGTAATAACATAAGATCATCACGGACGGTTTTCGAACCGTCTGTGATGCAGACTATTGAAACTGTCTGTGATAGCTGATGTGTCCGTCTGTGAGAGCTGATGTATCACAGACGGTATGTCCTAAGGAACCGTCTGTAATATTCTTTTGTATTGCTAAATTTATTTTTGTTTATTGGCTAGTCTTAGGAAATGCTAGCCATGCCATCTGAAACAAGCTGAAACACAACAAGTACATGTATACATCTAGTTCATATTTATTTCAGAAACAAGCACATCCAATTCACATTCATTTCAGAAACAAGCACATGATCCAATTCACATTCATTTCAGAAACAAGCACATCCAATTCACAAATCAATTAACTAAAATTAATCATTCATGTACATTTACACATTGTATCATTAAGTTCAATCTTATCCCAATCAAGTTCGATCTACATTGTAAAACTTCCCATATGGATTTATGACCTGACGGTTCAAAAATACTGCAAACTGTCATCGAACGTTTATGAGCTAACCCTGTTCCAACGCAGCTGTATCGATGCTCGCAACATGTCACTAGGAGATTAAATATGTGCATATATAAATTGATAAGTATGAAATAATTATTGCAAGATTGACAAATATGAGGATCATTGGTTATTGCGGAACCGACGAGTAGTTCCATGTTGTGGTACACATAGTATCCACGGGTGTTGCCCGGTGACTGCTGGTAGCACTGTAAAAATAGAATTGATTAGTTCGAGAGACATTACTATGAAGTGTTATATAGAATTAATGTGTACTAGCGAATACCGAAAATTTTAGATCGTGTCGCAAGGTCCCTCCCTTGCATTTCCCTCCGGAAGCATAGTACACGATGAACGAACTACGTAATTCCAAAAAGTTTAGCCTTAGCCATTGCAAAGGAAGGAAATACTACAATAGAGTTATCTATGGAAGAAATGTGTTTATCTCATCGATTAATTGTCTGATAATTGTGAAGTCGTATTTGGCACTCTAGGAATCAAGGTATATTACCTTGTTCCATTTTGGTATAATTACAATTAGAATCCAGTGGAAGCTACACAGATATGTCGCCATGGTCATTAAACCTAAGTTCATGTTACTTATAAAGTACAAATCAACAAGTACAACCACTAGTGCAGCACTTACTCCTGGTTATAGGGCAAAAGTATGAATTCCTTATCACGGTGAGCCAGAATGACTCCGCATGTAATCCTCGACAAATTTTATGCTTTCTTTGATGTTTTGCAAGGAGACCAAGTGTGGGTCGAGGAAACCTACCGGTGATTTCCTTAATTTGGCTTTAGAAATCATGTATATATATATACACACACACACAAAAGCAAGGAGTTATATATAACATTTATCAGTATTACACGAACGTTGACCGTGATTATACACTTACAGTATCCAGCGTCGCATGAGTGATGCATCGAGGGCGTCGAGGTTGAAGAGGACGAACAAGTCCTCGAAGGTCGCCGTGAAGACACAGTCTTGAACCACATGGTTAAAATAATCCTTCTTGAACTTGACATTGACACTCGAGCGCGTTGTTCATCTGTCTTGTTGGCTTGTTCCATGTACTATAGATGCAATGTCAGCAAGCCATTCCTTCTACGAATCGTATGTGTTATTGACCCGTTCCCGTGCAACTATTTCGACCGTTCTCCAGAATGCGACGCTGCTCGGTGAGGATTGATAGGGGTCCCAAACTCATAGACCTCCGTGATGGTAAATTGGCCCCTAGGCTTTTTCGATATTCCTCTTCTTCTACCGCGCTTGGATATTTCAGAGTACGACGCATCAGACACATGAGGCGACGATGACGAAGAATGAGCGGAAGACATCTTCACAAGAAATAGAAGTTCTGACGTGCATGAACATATTATCATAAGATTCGATCTCTATGTGTATGGGTATACACACTAATTAATAATAATTGGGATATGAAGGGAAGAAATTAGGACCAATACAATGACATAATTGACATATAAACATATAAATCCTCCAAGTCATTTAAAAGGAATAATATGCTCAACACAAACATCATGTGAACAAATGAAATCAACAGAAAGCTAAGATTTAACATTTTGATATTGCTCTCGATGTAGAGTAAGAATTCCAATAGTTCAAACCGGATTATCAAAATAATTTCAAGACAAGAATATTATCATCACATAGCATTCATCTCAAGCCCACCATACCATATTGCAATATATTCCGGTAGTAGTATAAAAAACAAATACCATATGAATCTCTGACTAGAACAAATACAAATTCCTAAAACAAGTACAACACCTCATACTACTCAGTGTTTAAACCAGATACCAGCGCAATTATCATGAGTCCATGAGGACCATGACAGCATGACAGATTATTGATAGAAAGAATGAGGGAAAGGGGTGTTAGGTTTGGCAACTCAGCATCGGTTACCTTTGGGCGTCGAGGAGAAGGAAGAGTAGGGAGCAGCAGGGCGGCGTTGAAGGGGAGGCGTGCTGGGCTCAGGGGAGGAGGAAGCGAAGCGTGCTCGTGCTTGGGGAGGAGGTGCTGGGCTTGGGGCAGGAGGCGCGCCGAGCTCGAGGAGGAGGCGGTGTCGAGGACGGCGGCAACGGGCTCGGGGGAGGAGTCGCACCGGGCTTGAGGAGGAGATGGCGTCAAGGATGGCAGCAACGGGCTCTGGGAGGAGGAGAGTTAAACCTAATCGCTTGAGTGGGGCGCGGCAAACTCTAGAGTCCGAATATAAATAGGTTGAACATCACAAACGGTTCTAAAGTAGAACCTTTATGATAAATACACATCACGCATTTGCTCAAATAGAACCATATGTGATAAAGACACATCACGATTTACTTTAAAAATAACCGTCGTGATGGATTGTATATCATCGACGGTTTGTAGATGAAATCATCTGTGATATTCAATTCACATTCATTTCGTAAACAAACATATCTATTTCACAAGACAAATCAATTAACTCAAATGAACTAAAATTAACCATTTAGAACGCATATATACACACATCGCTCAATCTTTAAAAATTAGCCCTCCATGATGATCGACGATATGTAGCTAGTTTTGTCACGTTGTTCTTCCTCGACCTTATGCCATTTTCGAAAGGAGACAACTCGTCAAATTGATTGTATTCTTCCTCGTCCACTACGTGCCTGGTCAGTTGGTCGGTTACATAGAAGACTTGAACAAGTTGGTTAGCGAGTACGAATGGTTCGTCTTTGTATCCGACACGTTCGAGATCCACAGTAGTCACGCCGTACTTGTCGACCTTCACCTATGGGAGATAGACTCAACGACACCGAAAAAGGGAATCTTGAAAAGCACGAAGTCGAGCTCCCATATCTCCTCAATGAGCCCATAGTAGGAGCTCCCCAGCCCATCGGTACTGAATGCATCTATGCGGACATCACTGTTCTGGTTAGTGTTCTTTATTTCCTGAGCCTGCATATAGAATGTGTACTTATTTATGTCGTATCTTTGCCATATCACAACTGTAAATGTTGTCCTTTTTGCCAACTATATCAGTATATCACTTGACGAACTCCTAGTGAGTCGCTCCTTCAACCATTGGTCGAACCGACTGTTATGTTGTCTCGTGATCTAAACATCTGGCCGCTCTAGATTCTGTTGTTGAACCACGTCCTTGTGCTGGTCGATATACGGGGACACTTCAATCATGTGTTGTAAGACCGTGAAATGGGCTTGAGCATATGCATCCATATCTGGAGTGATTGCTTTCCTTACGATAGTCTCGATACCCTCGAGCCTCCCCTCATGGCGAGATCAAGGCACATCTATTGGTTCGACCTAAGCTATGTAATCGACGCAGAACTCAATGACCTCTTCGGTTGCATAACCTTCGACGATGTTGCCCTCCCACCGAGATCGATTCTGTACAAAGAACTTGAGAATTCCCATGAACCTCTCGAACAGGTACATGCTATGTAGGAACATGGGCTCATACATCTTTATCTCCCTCACAATGTGAATAATGAGATGGACCATGATATCGAAAAACGACAAAGGGAAATACATGTCAAAATCACATAGAGTCGTCACCATCTCGTCTTGCAGAGCATCTAGTCCTTCAGGATTGATGACCTTTTGAGCAAATGTGTTAAAGAAATAACACAGCCTCATGATTGTCTCTCGAACCTTGATCGGCAAAATACTTCTAATTGCAACAGGGAGTATGTGTGTCATCAGCACATGACAATCATGAGACTCCATACCAATTAACTTCAAATCCTTCATCGAAACAAGTTTTTTCATGTTGGCAGAGTAACCGAACGAAACTTTCACACCATGCAACCACTGGCACAATTCAGTTCTCTCGGCCTTGGATGGAGTGTAACAAGTAGGGGGAAGGTACGTTCGTCCTTTATCGATCTTTGTTGGTGCTAACTCAGGTCTGATGTCCATATCAACCAAGTCAAGCCGTGCGTTGACACCATCCTTTATTTTGTCATGAATGTTTAGTAGGAGACCAATTAAGCTGTCACATACATTCTTCTCTACGTGCATGACGTCGATACTATGGCGAACTTCTAGGTACTCCCAATAAGATAAAGTCCCAAAATATTGATCTCTTCTTCCAGATGTTCTTCTCACAGGTCCTCGATTTACGTCCCATTCCGAGCACAACATCTAAATCCTTAACCATATTATAGACCTCTTTTCCGCTAAAATGCCTTTGAATTGAACTGTTCTCATTCTCTCCATCGAATTGTTTCTTCATCCTACGGTATGAGTGAGCCCTTCGAAGGAACTTACGATGACGTATGTACACAGTTTTGCATGAGTTCTTCAGCCACACATTCTCAGTATCATCTAAGCAGTGAGTACATGCTTTGACGCCTTTTGTACTCTGGCCCGACAGGTTTGCAAGGGCAGGATAATCATTTATGGTACAGAACAACCAGGAGCGTAAAGTGAAGTTCTCTCGTTTGTATGCATCTCATACCTGTAACCCTTCAATCTACAGTTTTTTTAGATCTTCCATCAATGGTGCTAGGTACACATCAATATCATTCCCAGGTTGTTTTGGCCCTTAAATAAGTATCGATAGCAAAATATACTTCCGCTTCATACACAACCAAGGAAGAAGGTTGTAGATACAGAGAGTCATGAGCCAAGTGCTATATTGGCTAATCATGTTACCGAAAGGATTCATTCCACTTGTACTCAATCCAGACCATATATTTCTTGGTTCCGTACCAAAGTCTGCAAACCTCCTATCAATGTTTCTCCACTGGGCGGAATTAGCAGGGTGTCTTAGCTTTCCGTCATTCTTACGCTTCTTTGAGTGCCAATACAGCAGTTTTGCATCCTTTGGGTTCGAAAAAACAGCTTCAAACGGGGAATTACAGGAAGATAACATGTCACCTTAACAGGAGGTTCTTTCTTCACCTCGATTCTCTTGCTGTCATCTGATTGATTTTTACGCTTGTATCGAGAAGCGTTGCCCACCGGACATACATGTATGTTTTCATACTGCACAGAGAGGAGACAATGCTCAAACATGCATGTATTATTTTTACTTCCATTCCCAATGGACAAAGAACCTTCTTGGCTTTGTAGGTGGTTTTGGAGAACTAGTTTCCCTTCGGAAGCATGTGGCTAAGAGACCCAATAGCGCCGTGAAACTCTTATCGGACTAACCATTGCTTGCCTTCAATTTCAGTAGTTCAAGCACGGATAACAACCTTGTGTATTCCGGCTTACAGTCTGGGAATAAAGGTTTCTCCGAGTCCTCCATCAAGTCCCAAAATTTAACATATTCTCTCTCATCACAGTTCCCTTCTGCATCACGAAGCATCTGATCTAGATTGTCACCATGCAGCCTATCTGTGGATATCATGAGGTATGTGCATGATCTTAGGATGATGATACAATTGGCAATGATTTTGATGGTTTGTCGAATCACGTGTTTTTAGCGAAGTTAAAAAAGGATGTCAGGTAAAGTGCAGTCAGACCGGCGTTCAAGGAGCGGTCAGACCGACCTGGTGTGGTCTGACCGGCCGTTGAGTGGCGATCTGACCGGCTTTGTGCTGATTGTTGATCTTTTTGATAAATTGATTATGGGATAGGTCATATCCATATTTATCTATGCATATGTGTTGCATATTGCATGTTTTGAGCTAACGTGGATCAAGTTGTAAAGAACTTGTTTTCGGAGACGATTTCTCTGTCTATTGTTGTGCAGGTGGCTTGCAGGTCAACGACGGTCAATGACGAGGAGGATCGGGACTAAGCTTGGAGAGTTGAGGTCCAGAACGATCATGGATGCCGGGTGAAGTCAAGTGACTCAAGCGTGGCGCAGAATGGACGAGGATGATCGAACGGGCAGTTCGATGCAGCTGGGTGGATCAAGCGGCGCGGGGGTCGGTGCAAGTGCCTTGGTGGTTCCGGTGGGATCCATAAGGGAGAGACTTGCCGACACGATGAGAGCCATTGATCAACCTACATGTGGCGAAGCATGCGATTGCTTCAACAGGATTGGACTCGGTCTTCAGAGAAGGATCGAGAAGGGGTATTTTGGTAATCTCACCAAATATCATCTTGATGACCTTTGGCTAAACCGTAGCGTAGGACGGCGCATGGTGAAGCGGTTTACGTCAAGTGGAGATGAAAACGGCGCTTTAAAATACGTGCGTATGTGTCCCGTTTGTGTTGGGCCTTAACGGGAGCCCATTATGGGTAACTCTTCTAGAAGCTAGGCCTCACTATAAATAGAAGGGGGTGCCGTCAAACAGCCCCCAAGCATGTCATTTGGAAAACCCTAATTTTGGTTTTAGGGACTTAGAGAGGAAAGAAGAGGCTTAGGGTTCTAGAGAGATGAGTTGATGGTGTGCTCTTGGATTGAGCTCTTGTCCTCCTTGAGGAGTGGTCAGAACCAAAGAACAATCGTGAATCAATCTATGGATGATTATTCAAAGATGAGTCCTCTTCTTTCTCATTTGGTGATTTTGGTGTTTCTTTGATCCAATGGGTTTCTAGTGGTTTCTTGCCCTCATCTACCTTGCTGTGATATGTGGGAATACATCTTGATCATCAATCTTCCACAAGCAAGTTTTAGATCAAGTTTTTCGTTTTTGCTAGGTTTTGAACCCTCCTTCGGTAAAATGGAAAAAGGTCAAAACTTTAACGTGGATCTATTCAATCGTTGCATGGAATAGGTTCCTAATATCCTTAGGAAGGCGTGTTCCAATTTTGGTCAAGTTTGGTCGTGTAGATCAAAAGTTAAACTGATTTTCGTTTTGGAACCCGAGCTGATTTTCCTGTTCATCGTGCCTAAGGTGTGACCGCACCTTTGCCTGAGGTCAGTCCAGCCCAAGGTCAGACCGCACTTTTTCCTGAGGTTAGTCCGGCCTCTGGTTCAGGGTTTGTGATTTTCTGTTTTGATCTTTTGCTTTGGGGGTTTTGATTTGGGTTCAACACAAGTCATCTGCAGTAATTGTATGTTGATCTTCAAAGCTTCTATAGCTATTGGAGTGATATTTGTGTTGAACCTAATCAAGGTGAAAAACGGAGTGTGCTCCTATTCACCCCTCTCTAGTCGCCTTCCCGGTCCTACAAGTGGTATCAGAGCTCGGTTAGGTCTTCTCATAGATCTTAACCGGTCTTTGGAGCCATGGCGACTGACAAGTATTCAACCAAACCACGTGTCTTTGATGGAGTTGATTTTGCTTACTGGAAGGCACGCATGCATGCCTACATCAAGGGTAAAGGGCACGCTATTTGGCTTAAGATCAAAAATCCATATGTTGTGCCAGCCAATGACGATGTGATCACTCCAGATATTGAGGCTAATAGCAAAGCTCGTAACTTCTTGATCCAAGGTCTTAGTCGATCCGAGTTTGAGCGTGTGGCTCATTTGAGGTCTACTCACGAGATCCGAAGACCTTTGTGACTACCACGAGGGCTCTCATCGCGATCAAGGAAGTGAGACAGAACTAACTCAAGAAAGAATACTCAAAGATCGAGCAAAGGCCTAGTGAATCTTTAGATGAGCTGTGGGGGAGGTTCTCTAAGATCCTTCATGATCTTCGCACTGTGGATCTTGTTTTTACTGAGTCTGAGAATGCACGCCAGCTCTTGAGTGCTCTTGATGTGAAGGTCTGGGGGATAAAGATCACTTCCATCAACGACAAAACTATCATGAGTGAGCTTACCATGGATAAGCTCTACTCGAGGTTGAAGACGCATGAGATTGACTTTATCTCGCGTCTCCTCAAAACAGAGTCGATGGATTTAGTGGTTGACCCATCCAAGGGTAGCTCGTCTGATTCTTTGGATTTTAGCTCATCCGGTTTTTCTTTGTCCGCTTTGCATTCTTTGAGTGATGAGCAGCTAGAGAAACTCCCTGAGGATGATTTAGTTATCCTATCCACAAAATTCTCGAGAGTCTACAACAAGGTGAGGAACAGAAGGAGAGGTGACCCTGTCACTTGCTTTGAGTGTGGTGAGCCAAACCACATTCGCTCCAAGTGCCCCAAGCTGAAGGGCAAGGTGGAGAAGGACTCTCGGAGGCGTCCTCAAGCTAAGGATGCAAAAGCCAGGAAGCCCAACTATCACAAGTTTGTCAGCGGGGTCCTTGCCGCTCTTGAGAATGTTGACATGAGCGATGTGGACTCGGGGATGGAGGACGACGAGGATGACTCCCATGGGAAGAAGAAGACCCAGGATTTCACCGACATGTGCTTCATGGCCAGGGACAGTCACAACGTCGACTCCTCCAACGACGACGATCTTTTCAGCGATCCCGATGAGGTATGCCCCTCACCAAGTGAAATGAAACGAGCTTTAGTTGTTGCTGAACGAGAACTGAAGAAGCAAGCTAGAATGATTAAGAAACAGGATAACATGATTGACAACTTGAACCTAGAAGTGGTTAGGCTCAAATCCATTAATCCTGCTGATGATTGTGATTCTTACTCTAGCTTGCTTGATGATTTGACAAATTTGAAATCTGCTCATTCCTCTGTTGCAAATCAACTAAAAGATGCTCTAGATGAACTAGAATCTCTCAAATCTAGTCCTGTGTGCATAGATGCTATTGCTCTAAATGTGACTCAGAGATGATATTCCTTCATCATGCTCTAATTGTGCTTTGCTTGAATTAAAATTGGATAGCGCTACTAAGGAATTGTAAAAATTTGATCCTAGTTACACTTGCTCTCATTGTGAGAAAAACAAGATTAAAATGAAGGAAATGACTGAAATGGTTCTTCATTCTAGGACTGCTTCATGTGAAAACTGCCATAAATCACAATTGAGAATGATGCTCTCAACAAGACTCTAGAGGAGAAAGCTAAAATTGAAAAATCCATGTTCATGACTGCATCCAAGAAAGTAGTTGATTCTAATGTTTGTGCTTTTTGTACCGAAGTTGGGCATAATGTAGATGAGATACAAGAGGTATTTAGAGTCAAGTTCAAAGATCAGTTAAATAGGATTGAGAATTCTTCCTATGTGTCTTGTGAGGCTTTGAAGGTTGAGGTAGCTCTTCATAAGAAAAAGTGTGATAAGGCAATCAAGTCAAATCAATGTGCTACATGTAAGGATCTAGCCAAAGAAAATGACTACCTCAAAAAGACGCTTGAGAGATTTTCTAGTGAGAAGAAGAATCTTAACATGATCCTCGATCAATCCAAGGTGAGTGTGAAGAAGAGTGGCCTAGGATTTAATTCCTTGCATTCCAAGAACCACCCACCTAAGATTATGAGGGTTATTGAGAGTGGCTTGTTTGAGGTAGAACCCTCTGAACCATCTAAGATTGCATTTAGATCTGCAGGTTTTGCCCAAACTCCTTCTAGCAAGACAGGTGCTTCTACTTCAGCAGGTCAGACCCCTCAAAAGGTCAAGTACCATTGCATTTTCTACAAGAAGGATGGCCACATTGTTGAGTTCTACTTCCATAGAGCCAAGATTGAGAGGAAGGAGAGGATGAGTGCTTTGAGGTCCATTAGAGGAGTTCCTTCACCTGCTACAGTCTCTAGAGTCAGGCAGTCTGTTTTTCCTGCTAGACATAGGCCTAGGTTTGTAGATGACTCTTTTAACTCTTTTGGTCGCTCTATGCAGCATTTTGGATTAGGGTATCGTGAGGAGAGACCACGGGTAGCATCTATACAAGGGGAGTACCGACCTTTTGGTAAGTCGATTCGGAGAGGTCTAGGTGTTTCGCGTGTGCATTCTTATGATGTTTCTCCTAACTATTTTATTGCTGCTTCTGTTGGTGTTCCCAAGCATCGTGTGGCTCAGTACTGGATTCCCAAATCTTTTATTACTAACCCCAGTACTGAGGCACAAATGTTCCCTGCTTATGCCCTCAGAGGTCCGCTGCATGCGAGGAAGGAGGACATATGGCTTGTTGACTCGGATGTTCTCGACACATGACCGGAGATTCTAGATGGTTCTCCTCCTCACACGCATCCGCAATGAGTTGATCACATTTGGGGATGCTTCTACCGACCGTGATGTACCGAGGGCACAGCAGTGTGTCAACAATAAGTTCATGCTTAAAGACGTCGCTTTGGTAAGTAAGCTGAGGTATAATCTGTTATCTGTTTCTCGGCTGCTTGATGAGGGTCTGGAGGTAAGGTTTAAAAGTGGTGAGTGTAGAGTTCTGGACTCCTCGGGTGAGTATGTCTTTGGGATCACTTGGTTTGAGAGGATCTTTTGTGCTGATTTCAGTATCTCTTCTTCTTCTAGCCCTAGGTGTCTTGTGGCTTCTGACTCCCATGATCTAGTGTTGTGGCATCGTAGGCTTTGACACATAGGCTTTGACCACTTGACTAGAGTCAGTAGCAAGGATTTGATTAGAGGTTTACCTAGGCTGAAGGCTGTTAAAGACCCAGTGTGCGCTCCCTGTAGACATGGTAAGATGGTTTCTGCTTCTCATCCACCTCTTACTTTTGTGATGACTGATAAACCTGGTCAGCTCTTGCACTTAGACACAGTTGGCCCCTCTAGAGTCCAGTCTGCAGGAAGGAAGTGGTATGTGCTTGTCATTGTGGATGACTTCTCTAGGTATTCATGGGTTTATTTTCTAGTTTCTAAGGATGACGCTTTTGGTTTCTTTAGAGAGTTGGTCCTTAGACTTGCTGTTGAACTTCCTGGAGCTTTGAGAGCCATTAGGAGTGACAATGGGACATAATTCAAGAACTCTTCCTTTGCCACTTTCTGCACTGATATGGGAATTGAGCACCAGTTCTCTTCTGCTAAAGTTCCCCAGCAGAATGGTGTTGTAGAGAGGAAGAACAGGACCCTTGTAGAGATGGCCAGGACCATGCTAGATGAGCATTCCACACCTAGGAGGTTTTGGGCTGAGGCGATCTCTACTGCTTGCTATGTGTCTAATAGGGTGTTCTTGAGATTTGTCATAGGCAAAACTTCTTATGAGCTTAGATTTGATCATAGGGCTAAAGTCTCTCATTTCAAGTTTTTTTGGTTGCAAATGCTTCATTCTTAAACATGGCAACCTTGATAAATTTGAATCAAGATATTCTGATGGCAAATTTCTTGGATATCCTGCTCATTCTCATGGCTATCGTGTATTTAATTTGGATACTAACAAAATTGTTGAGACTTGCGAAGACACTTTTGATGAGGCTAGTCCTGGTACTAGACCCTATGCTGCAGGTACACAGGTTTTTGATATTCGAGAAAGCATCTTCGTCGATGATGACTCTGAGGATGAGGACCCAATCCATCCTCCAGTCTCTTATGAGATGGTTGGAGAGCCTGCTTCTACTTCTCCAGTTTTAGCTGAGTAGCCTCCTCCTACCTTCACCGACGATGTGAGTGGCTCTACTCCTACCTCCACAGCCCATGAGGTAGAGGCCACTTCTGCACCAGGACCTCCTCTTCATATCCAGCGATGACACCCACCTCAGCAGATGATTGGGGATCTTCATGAGCGAGTCACTCGCTCTAGGTTTATTCCTCTAGATTCTCATATACATTCTGCTTTTGTCGCGTCTTTTGAATCCCGAGATGTCACCCATGCTTTATCTTATTCCTCTTGGGTCAATGCCATACATGAATAGCTTGAAATTTTTGAAAGAAACAAAGTCTGGATCTTAGTTGAACCGCCACCAAATCATAATATAATTGGAACAAAATGGGTTTTCAAAAATAAGCAAAGTGAAGATGGGTTTGAAGTTCGCAACAAGGCTAGATTTATAGCTTAAGGTTATTCCCAGGTAGAAGGCTTAGACTTTGAAGAGACCTTTGCGCTTGTAGTTAGATTAGAAGCCATTCGCATTTTGCTTGCATTTGCGCATCCAAGGGCTTTAAGCTTTTTCAAATGGATGTCAAAAGTGTTTTTCTTAATGGTTTCATAGAAGAAGAGGTCTTTGTCAAGCAACCTTCTGGTTTTGAAAATTCCAAGTTCCCAAACCATGTTTTTAAACTCTGTAAAGCCTTGTATGGATTGAAGCAAGCCACTAGAGCTTGGTATTATAGGCTTAAGAGTTTCTTACTTAAAAATGATTTCAAAATGGGATTGGTAGATAAAATCTTATTCACTCTCAAGCATGGCAGTGACTTTTTATTGGTTCAGATTTATGTTGATGATATCATATTCAGTGGTTCTTCTCATGCTTTGGTGTCCAGATTTTCAAATTCTACGAGCAGGGAGTTCGAGATGAGCATGATGGACGAACTGACTTTCTTCCTTGGTCTTCAAGTTAAGCAACTAAAATAAGGTACCTTCATTCATCAAAGCAAGTACACAAAGGATCTTCTTCGGTGCTTCGACATGGGAAGCAGTAGGCCAATGTCTACTCCCATTGCCACATCCACCGTGTTAGACCCTGATAAGGATGGAGAGCCCGTGGACCAGAAGGAGTATCGTAGCATGATTGGCTCACTCCTCTATCTCACGGCTTCGAGGTCGGACATACAATTTGATGTGTGTCTGTGCGCTCGATTTCAGGCTTCCCCTCGTGCCTCTCATCGTCAAGCAGTGCGACGTATTTTCAGGTACCTCCAGGACACTCTTGACTTTGGACTCTGGTATTCTTCTAATTCTGCTCTCTCTATTTGAGCTTTTTCTGATGCTGATTTTGTGGGGTGTAGAGTGGATAGGAAGAGTACTTCTGGCACTTGTCATTTCTTAGGCACATCTCTTATTTCTTGGTCATCTAGAAAACAGTCCTCTGTTGCACAGTCCACTGTCGAGGCCGAGTATGTAGCTACAGCCAGTAGTTGCTCTCAGGTTCTCTGGATCTTATCTACTCTTCGGGACTATGGGTTGTCTTTGGGTAGTGTTCCTCTTTTCTGTGACAACACTAGCGCCATTAACATTGCCAAAAACCCAATGCAATACTCTAGGACTAAGCACATTAGCATTCGATACCATTTTCTTAGAGACTATGTTGAGAAGGGTGATGTTGTGCTTCACTTTGTAGATTCTGAGCAGCAGGTTGCAGATATTTTCACTAAAGCGATTGATTCTTCTCGCTTTGCTTCTTTATGGGAGAGTTGGGGTTATTAGTCCTCTTGGCCTGTTTTGAGGGGAGTTTGCTCTTTTGCATTCATTGTACCATAATGCATTTTAAATTTCAGCAACTTGCATTGTAATATAAACTTGTGGAGCTTTGACTATTATCCTTGTATGACTTATTTCCATGCTTTATACCCTGTCATGTCTTGTGCAAGTTTACTAGACTTCTTTTAAGGCTTTTCATGTATAGTTTAGCTTGTGCCATGCTAGCTTTATTATCTGTAAGCAAATTGAATCAAAACATGACTTGTTTGATCTTATGACTAGTTTAGCCATAGTGATCATCACATGATTCATGCCATGTCATATAGCCTAAACTGAGTCTTGAACTCCTTTTGAGTTTTAAATTGAGCTATGAAAGTTCTTAAGTCAAGCAAATGAAAAATAAGTCTTTCTGTGCGAAAAAACTGATCTCACCAATTCTTTCTCATGAGACGGCTTGCCATTGCACTAGGCATGAACTCAGGGGGAGTTTTGGATGACCTAGATCACTCTCTTAAGCTTCTTGCTTGGGATGGTCGCGGCAAGGCGTGAGATCTAGCACAATGCTTAGCAAACAAATTGTCAAAGTTGGTTGAAGCTTAGGAGGCAGTTGTGGATGGCTCCTAGTCCAGGACTGGCTTTGCTAAGATAAAACCAAAAATTATCAACAAAGTGCTCAATGTATTCAATTTCAAATGCTTGAATAATTTGATTCATAATTGAACTCATAATGCTCAAAATTGACTAATTGTCTAGTTTCTGGGTTCCATTTTGCTTATAGACATAGCTTGACTCATTTTTTGATATCTTTGACTACACTATGATTTTGAGCACCTTGTCATGCTAAGCTTTCATTTCAGCTCAGATTATTGCTCTGTTGGCTTTTGCTTTGCTATATATGTTTTGCCATGATAGAACATCGCTACTTCACATAATATGGCTTGGTGTAATACTTGTACAATTCTCTTGGATAATTTTCATGGCTCCTTTGTTAAAAATTGAAAATACAAAAATATGAAGCCACTCCATTCCATTTCATTCATGCTCTATCTTCTTGATGAATCCATTGTCAAATGGGGAGAAAGAAAGGTAAAAATGTTGTTTTAGAGTTTTTGGAGACATAGAGAAAAAGTGAAATTTTTCTTGACATTTGGTGATCATAGTGGGGGGGAGCATCTCATTTGCATTCTTGTGGTCTTATTGCCATTTCTAAACTTGAATTGCAATTCTTGGAGACTCACAATGATCAAATATCATATTGAACAATTGTTCTTTCAAATGGACCTTAAGTGATATTTTTGTCACTTCTCCGAAATTGAAGCTTTGTGCTTTCTTTTGCCTTATCTCACTTGCCTATGCTATTCTGGAGCCAACTTGGTCATTTCCATTGCTTTCTCTTGCTTTTGGACCAAGTTGTGCCTTTGTGCGAAAACGTCGAGTATTTTCATCTTCAAACCTCAAACTTACATTTTCTGAGAGATTGTCAATGTGTTCATCAAGAGGGAGATTGTGGATAACATTGGGATATGTGCATGATCTTAGGATGATGATACAATTGGCAATGGATTTGATGGTTTGTCGAATCACGCGTTGCGCGGTTAAAAGGTCACAAGTCAAGCGCGATCGACCGACGCTCAAGGAGCGGCCGATCGCCGGTGTGGTCTAACCGGCCGTTGAATCGCGGTCTGACCAGCTTTGTGCTGATTGTTGATCTTTTTGATAAATTGATTATGGGATAGGTCATATCCATGTTTATCTATGCATATGTGTTTCATATTGCATGTTTTGAGCTAACATGGGTCAAGTTGTAAAGAACTTGTTCCCGAGACGATTTCTCTGTCTATTGTTGTGCAGGTGGCTTGCAGGTCAACGACGGTCAATGGCGAGAAGGATCGGGACTAAGATTGGAGAGCTGAGGTCCAAAACGATCATGGATGCCGAGTGAAGTCAAGTGACTCAAGCGTGGCGCAGAATGGACGAGGATGATCGAACGGGCAGTTCGATACAACTGGTTGGATCAAGCGGCGCGGGGGTCGGTGCAAGTGCCTTGGTGGTTCCAGTGGGATTCGGACGGGAGAAACTTGCCGACATGATGAGAATCGTTGATCAGCCTACACGTGGCGAAGGAGGCGATTCCTTCAACAGGATTGGACTCGGTTTTCGGAGAAGGATCGAGAAGGGGTATTTTGGTAATCTCACCAAATACCATCTTGGTGACCTTTGGCTAAACCGCGACACAGGACGGCGCATAGTGAAGCGGTTTAGGTCAAGTGGAGATGAAAACAATGCTTTAAAATGCGTGCGTATGTGTCCCGTTTGTGTTGGGCCTTAACGGGAGCCCATTAGGGGTAACTCTTCTAGAAGCTAGGCCTCACTATAAATAGAAGGGGGTGCTGTCAAACAGCCCCCAAGCATGTCATTTGGAAAACCCTAGTTTTGGTTTTAGGAACTTAGAGAGGAAAGAAGAGGCTTAGGGTTCTAGAGAGATGAGTTGATGGTGTGCTCTTGGATTGCGCTCTTGTCCTCCTTGAGGGAGTAGTCAGAACCAAAGAACAATCGCGAATCAATCTAATTCAAAGATGAGTCTTCTTGTGTTCTTCTTTCTTATTTGGTGATTTTGGTGTTTTTTTTATCCAATGGGTTTCTAGTGGTTTCTTGCCCTCATCTATCTTGCTGTGACATATGAGAATACATCTAGTATCATCTTGATCATCAATCTCTCACGAGCAAGTTTTGGATCAAGTTTTTCGTTTTTGCTCGGTTTTGAACCCTCCTTCAAGAAATGGAAAAAGGTCAAAATTTGACGTGGATCTACTCAATCGTTGCTTGGAATATGTTCCTAATATCCTTAGGAAGGTGTGTTCCAATTTTGGTCAAGTTTGGCCGTGTAGATCAAAAGTTAAACCGATTTTCGTTTTGGAACCCGAGCGGATTTTCCTATTCATCGTGCCTGAGATCTGACCGCACCTTTGCTTGATGTCAGCCCGGCCCAAGGTCAGACCGCACTTTTCCTGAGATTAGTCCGGCCTCTAGTTTACGGTTTGTGATTTTCTGTTTTGATCTTTTGCTTTGGGGGTTTTGATTTGGGTTCAACACAAGTCATCTGCAGTACTTGTATGTTGATCTTCATAGCTTCTATAGCTATTGAGTGATATTTGTGTTGAACCTAATCAAGGTGAAAAACGGAGTGTGCTCCTATTCAACCCCCCCCTCTAGTCGTCTTTCCGGTCCTACACTATCCGAATCGGAACTACAATCGACATCATCCGACAAAGATATCGTTGATTTCGCTTGCGATGTTGTTATTACTATATTCTGTATAACCGCTTCTTACCGTGGATCGGTCCAATGCGTATAACCCTTTTTGAAACCCCTTCAAATCAAGTGTGCTTCGATCTGCGCTTAGTTCTTAAACATCTTCGATTCTCACAACAATGCATAGACAAGACATATATTCCACCCCTTATTCAATATATCCTTCTCGGTAGCTCTTGTAAAAGTAGACACGCCATTAATGTACTCTTCACTTACACGGTTACTAGTGTACATCCAGCTTCGGTTCATCTACACGACGCATATAACAATTTGGTGTTAAATATTGAATTAATTAATTAATATACTATAGATGCAACTTTTGATATGTCATTTAAAATATATATTTCTAATGAACTAAAAAAACAACAATGCACCCTAGGGTCAGGTTGTTCATCACAAACACTATAGATAGCTCATGCCCAACTTCAGATGACAAGAAGCCAACACTTGCAAAACAACACAAAAAGCTAGATCTAAACCATCTTCAATTCTCTCTTTACCAAGTTAGATCTAGAATATAATACAATGAACAAATTACGTACTAACCATCGATAGTCAAGAACAAATTACCAAATCCATGGTCTCCTTTCACCAAATCGCCTCAAAGCCCCACCTCCAGCAGCAGCAGCAGCGAGAACAAAGTTGGAATTTAAGACAGGTCGATTTGTGAGGGTCGGTTCTACAATGAATGAGATTATCACAAATGATTTTTAATACAAACTGTCTGTGATGAGGACGGGAAATCACAGATGGTTTTCAACATAAACCGTCTGTGATATTATCTCTTTATAGATGGTTTTTAGAGTAGAAACTAACATACAGTCGTTAAACCAAAACTGTATATAATTATGTTTAATACAGACAGTTTGATCAGACGTTCAGTACTAGACTTTTTGTAGTAGTATCGTCGAGCAGATCGACCAACCATGCCGTGCCGCGAGGCCCTGGCCGGGCAGGCACCGCGCGACCGCACGCCCCACGCCACGCCACGCCAGTATATACATGCATGTAACGCCACTGGTTGTCCCTCTGCGTCGCGTGGCAGGCCAGGGGGGTGCCAAAAACGCCGTGGCTGCAAGCACGTCGCAACTGTACGTGCCGCGCCCCTCTTTCTGGCGCGCGCGCGCGGCAGCCTTGGCGAGTGACGCCAGGCGAGGCCGCTGTTCGCGCGAAAGCCCAGCGCCCCGGCACGGCCAGGGTCTCGCTCGGTGCGCGGTGAGCAGTATTGCGAGCGTATTATATATGCTACCCGGCCGGCGGGAGCTTTCGGCATGGTTGGCTAGCTCGGAGGTAGGAGCGCGACCCGCATATACGCATATAATTAAGCTCGTGCGCGCGCGCCCAGGGTCTGAGCTGATATATATACAGCACTAACGGTGTCTTGAGTCGATCTATATATATTGGGTTGAGCGAGAAACCTGACAAGATATGTGCTGCTGAACTCACTAACGGTGTCTTGAGTTTATATATTGGGTTGAGCGAGCAACCTGACAAGATATGTGCAACTGAGCTGTACGTACTAATGGCACACTACTGTACGTAACGTACGTACTTGATCTCTGAAGTTTCGAAAGCAAATGTACTGTCAAGATGCTCTCTTTCGGGTGAAATTTACTAGTCATGGGTTTTCCGCTTGTGATAGCACGAATCAGATGTTAGCCTCTTCCTCAGACCCCCTTGCACCACCGATGTGGGACAACCCAATGGTCATCTCTCCAAATTCTCAAAACAGATATGTTAGGAGATTTTCTGGTATACTACTCCTTTAGAAGTCACTCAGATTGGCAGCCTTGATGTGGTCCATATTAATCCCGACACTTAACCTAGGTCGGGCCAAACGATCCAGTGGCAGATTTTGTCAAAGCACCGGTCCAAATTAGCTCCTCTCAGGAAGTCAGGATAACTGATCATGTACGTAGGTACCCCACTCTGTACAAGAGCAAGAAGATAACCTCACCCTCTGATACACTCTCTCTGCGACTCACGGGGGATCGAGAGACAGGTACATGCATCCAAGCTTTGCAAACACAAGCCCGGCCGGTCCTAACGAAAAACAGAGACAAGAATGCATGCATGCCCGTCCATGCGAATAATACCACCTAAAAAGTGGCCGACCATTACTGCACAGATGCACACGACAATACCGTATAAACACATGACGTCCTTTACCCCGTGCAGCAGCAGCAGCTAGCTAGCAGTCGGCAGTAGAGCAGATGCCCATACTGATGCACCTCTGCGGAATCGCGGTTGAAAATAATTTCCCACTAGCTAGTACGTTGACGTACGACTGATCAGCACAGGATTAAGATGGGGAGGAGAGATGAAAAAATCCGACAACTAGAATGTCAAACGAGGTATACTTTCCGGCACGGGGCTGTTTGTGCCTCTGCAGATCCGTGCAGCCCTGCGTTCACCATTGATATAATCTGCAAGGCTGCAGCAACAAAATCAACGAGTGCACTGACTATCTCTGTTCTTAAATTCATACTACCTTAACTACTGATGAGCATCGGTATCATCGGGCGTAATCAAAGGCGTACGTGAAGTATAGTATACAGGCATACAGCTGCATGTGTACTGCACTCCAGTGCAAGATATAGTACTCCATACTAGATTTTTTTCTCCGTGCAAGTCATGGATTTAAGGCCTCATTTGGAACAAAGAAAAAAAATAAAGGAATTTTGTAGGATTCCAACCCTACGAATTTTTTTCCCTATATAACCCTTTGGAACAAAGGAATGACTCCGAAAAATCCAGTAGGATTCTCCTCCTTCCTGCACATTTTGGAGGAAAACAAACATTTGCTCAATGCTCATAGAAATTTTCTTTTTAGAATTCCAAGGCAATCTCTCTATTTCTCTCTCCCCTCTCTTCAAATTAAGTGATGCCTTCTTCCAAAATTCATGTATTTTTCCTGTGGTTGTGAAGCATCCAAACACATATGTCTGCTCATTCATGTATTCTTAATTCCTGTGGGAATTCACCAAGCATGATATCTCATTCTTGTGTTTTTCCTATACGTACGTTTCAAACGGGTCTAAATATTAGAGAAGTTTTACGGTACATTCTACCGGTAGCATATGATGGTAGTATAAATTAAATCTGACCATTGATTTGTTAAGGACATAATAGATTTTTCTTTGTATTTATAATTTTTTTCGTAAGGGTATTATAGACTTTTCCAACTATGATTCAAAATATTAATTTTATGTCATGTGATCCCCACATGGTCAATTATAATTCTACCGCTTTGGAATTTTACTACTCATACTACCGGATGTAGTATAACTAAATTCTAACTAATCTGAACCATTGGATCAAAAAATTAAATTGAGTATACCGTAAAGAACTCAAATATTACCCCTACCCCTACGTAGCATGCCTGTTAAATAATGCCCTCAACCTGTGTCACTGAGCACTGCAGCAAGCGAGCAAACTGAACTCGTGACCCATGTGCGAAGTTGTTGGATTCTCACGACGAGGGGGCCTCGTGCGCGCACACACTCGCGTGTGAGGACTGATCTGAACATCATGCATGTGTACATGTTCGGGTAATCGATCGGTATTGCTAGTGACTAGTGAGGGACCGAAGGGTGGAATATAATTAACGGTGGAACGAGGCGAAAATGTACGTATAGCTCGAGAGATTTTACTCTGTGTAAGGTACGTGTAAAGAAAAGACCAGATCGCCGAGCTCTGAACTCTGGGCTGGAGCGTTCACGGGCGGCTAGCTCCAAGGCCATAGCGCATCTTCTCGACCCCACTAATCACAGCAATGGAAAGATTCCTTCAGATGTATCAGCCTATCAGGCAGGCACGCATGCACGACACCATGACAGAATAGATCAGTAGAGCTAGCAACAGAGATAGGTGCGCGAGGAGAGAAAGAAATAGATGAACGTACGTGTACGTTGCAACTGTGCTATGTATCAACATCGGCAAAGCCTACAGTGGCATGAATCATGAATGTACGTGGCTGTCGGATAAAGTGCGCAAGGAGGCTCCGATCTAATTAAGGACTGTACAGTGTACATGCATGCATGGCATACGAGCTAGACATACTGCCCCTTTGCATGACAAGCCATCCCTCACGCCGCCCATGTACCCCTTTCTGTCCGGCCTTTCGTTTCGCCTGCCAGGAGAGACGACGCCAGGTTACTACAAGCTTAGCTAGCCAGGGTACCAGCTACTTCTTAGCCGCTTCCCTACCTAGCTAGGAGTAAAATCGACCAAATACATTAACGTTCTGACCGACTGTACTATATGTGTTAACCGTATGTGCTGTGGTTTTGGTCACTGTTAGATACACGTACGCTTCGTTTCGATCGGAACGGGAGGAAATTACCTAGACGCATGGGTGGTCACTGTTACCTAAATCAACCTATCCGTTGTCGCAAAGAAACTGCAGCTCGTGCCTTGCTCGGTAGGCGATGGATTGGCTCGGTATCATTCATGGGTCGATTCGATCGGATTAAAATGCGCCAGAGGCTCCGATGTCCGATCCAAGGACGATAGATGTGCATGCATGGCATACGCCTGCATTTCGTTGAACGTGGCATGCATACCCCACCGCCCATCTCCTTTCTGTCCCGCCAGGAGGGATGTCAGGTACTCCAAGCTTAAGCTAGCCAGGGCTACATCAACTGGTGTTCTGATCGATCGTACTGTGTTAACCGTACGTACGCACTGTGCATTTGGTCACTGTTGTTGTATGCACGCTTCATTTCGGAACCGGAGGAAATTAGCTAGAGCATTGGGATTGCCTTCGAGGCCGGAACGTCGTAACAGCGACCTATCGAGAGGCAAAGAAGCCATTTCTCTCCCGTGTCACAAAGAAACAGCAGCACGTACGTACCTTGCTCGTTGATTAACTCGATGGGCGGTAGCGCTGTATCATTCATGGGTCATGACTTGAGGAATTTTTTGAAATAATATATTTTAAAAATATTTACAAAACTATATCACTGCTCCCAAAATTGCAAAATAGGTTTCTATCGCCAGTTCATCGACGATAGGTTCCTATCGCCAGCTGAATCGGCGATGTGATCCCTGCATACGGGTAGTTCTGCCGCCAGCTTCAATCAAGGCGACAGAATCTATGAATTTTAAATATAGCAAATAAACTTTAAAAATTACAAAAAATTTTGTGGAGTATCCTGATAGAGTTTTCTTTCTTGTATAATTTTTTCATAGTTTTATCCATTATAAATTTGTATCTAAAATTCATTTAAGTATACTATTTGTAGAATTTTTAAATATACCAGATGAGGTCCAAAAATTACGAATTTTTTTGTGAATTCTCCTTACATAGTGTAATTGTTTATGTAATTTTTTCAGAATTTTATATTCTCTTAAATTGTCTCTAAAAATAAGGGTATACAATCAAGTACATTGTATCAGAAACCTAAATTCAGAATTTTAGAGATAATTTCAGAGCATATAAAATTCTGAAAAAATTACACTATGTAATGAGTGTTCAAAAAAAATCTATAATTTTTGGATCTCATATGGTATATTTAAAAATTCTACAAATAGTATACGTAAATGAATTTTAGAGACAAATGTATAATGGATAAAATTATGAAAAAATTACACAAGTAAGAACACTCTATCAGGATACTCCAATTTTTTTTTTGTAATTTTTAAAGTTTATTTGCTATATTTAAAAATTCATAGATTGTCTGCGCATTGAATCAGCACAGAACTGCCTCACGACAGGGTTCCTGTCGCCAGTTCAACTGGCGATAGGAACCTGTCGCCAGATGAACTGGCGACAGGAATCTATTTTTGCAATTTTTGGGAGCGGTGACCTAGTTTTGTAAATATTTTTTAAAATATATTATTTCAAAAGAAATTCATGACTTGTGTAGCCTTTTCCGTCCCATGATTCTGATCACATGACTTGGGAAACCTTTCGGCCATTTTCCCCGTGTCCGTTGTGGCAGCTGGGCTGAGAAGTACAGGGCGAGTCACAGGCCGGCAGACCGAGCAACGCGAGCCGTGAGGCACCTCACCTGGACGAGAGCAGAGAGGCGGCAGCGGCAGCGGCAGCGGCAGGACCAGCAAAACCACAGGGCCCAGCGCGCCGAGCCCACGAGCGAGACGCTAGCCACCAGCGATGGACGGAGGTCCACGGGTGGGCAGGACATTCCCTCTGAGCCGAGGCCGGGTACGGCAGCGTTTCTCTTGGTTGCACGCATCGCGACGCGGTCGGGAGCGGCTCGTACACCGCCCGACCTCTAATCACGAGCTGGGTTTCTTCGTTGTGGGCCTGATCTGCATGGTATGGAAATTGGATAAGCACTTGTTAGCCAAGCTCTGAAATGGTGCTGCAATCTCAAGAATATTTGAAGCCCTGAATTGGTAAAGGCCAAGGAAGAAACTAGGATAGAAAATTGTTAATAAGATCATTGTAACTAAGAGATATCACTGTGATGGAGAGATAGCTGCAAGTGTTTAATTCATACGACATGTGTTGTGACTTTGGATGTGTTATGTTAATTCTGTCATGTAGTGCCGGAAGACATGGTTTCTCATGTGTTATCATAATTCTGAAATGAAGTGGCATTTGTTGTATCCAATTATGAAATTCTGGAATGTTGTTGTATGTTTATAAGCAATCAAAGGTATGTTTCCCAGATTTTGGAATTCTGAAATGAACTGATATGTGTTGTATGAATTCTGAAATCAACAGGAGTATATGTGGTCACATGAGAACTCAACATAACTATTTACAAGTTACAGCCTTATTATAGCCTACTCAATCCAAATCAGCTGACAAGTCTAATATATATTGGTGTTACTAGCTATGGTGTTTGGTGCCACACTGTTCATTAGTGTTTGCAAAAATTGAGTCATGAACTCATGATGCTCTTTCATTTAACAGAGGGAAGAGGAATTGTGAATAGACTGCATTACAAATTTACAACTTACAAACACTGCCAATTGTGAATAGATCATTATAAGGTTACCTTTGGCATTGATACAAATGCACAACAATTTTCTGATACAAATGCACAAGATTTTCAGAATCTGATTGGGATTTCTTTGCCAACATTCAGCAACACTTCATGTCCATGAGTCCAGAACATTCAGCCGCTGAAAACAATGCCATGATTTCTGAAATCTTAGTTCAACACACTGCCAATCCAGAAGAGTGGAAAGATAAACATCCATACAACAAAATCTTAGTTCATACAAAGGTGATCACTATTAGACTGGAAGGGTTTATGGATAAGATCATTTGCAAATCTCATAATGCTTTTATCACAAATCTTATTAATGAGATTTTACATGAGATAAAGCAAACAAAAGAGATTGGCGTCATCCTCAAGCTTGATACAAAAAAAAGTCATGTATCACAAATGCACAACAATTCTGCTTGATAATACAAAATTTCTGCCACACAGAAGCATCCAAGAGCTGGTTTGAACTACTACATTTCTGAAATACACAATTCCTCACATGGTCATCACACAGAAGCTCATTCACAGATGAAATACACAATGTTTCCATTTCGTAATCTTGTTGTCCGCTTGTTAGCTCGTTTCGCCCATCTTCGTCTTCGCCGTGGCTTCACGCACGCGCAGTGAGTCGGGTAGGGCGCCGACGGCGAGGCGCAGTGAGGCGCGACCTGTGGCGCCGCGGAGGAGGCGCGTGTAGGGGCGCAGAGAGTGGCTCGCCGTGTCGATGGAGGACGGCGGGGGCGACGACGCAGATGGAGGAGTCGTAGAGGCGGCGGCGCCCACGGGAGTGGGAGGAGTTCATCGATGGGCGCAGGGGGCCGGCTTAGGGGAGGCGCGACGCAGGGCTCCTCCGGAGGGGAGACGGCGCAGGGGTCGAACCCTAGCGCCTTGTCGTGGGAGGAAGGGGCGTGGCCGCGTGAGAAGTTGCTTCGGCGGGGGTGTTTCGCAGTGGCGATGAGAGCGCGCCGCCGATCCTAGCCGCCATTTTGGATCCAACGGCGGAATCGAGTATGTGCATATGTCCATGAATAGGCCATGTTCACGAGATACGCCCCTTGCTACGGGAACATATCCGTGGACATGCTTCAATTCGTGCATATATGGACATGGTGCATCCGGACGCTCCATCGTGGATCCAGCGGCCAGGATCGACCCCACCTCCCACCCGCCGCCACTTTGCGAAAACACCCCGCCTTTTTCCTCTTTCCCCGATACCACTCGGTCTGCACCCGATCCCCACCGCGCTAGGGTTCGCCCCTGCCCCGGCGCCGCGCCTCCCGCCGCGCTCCTCTCGGCGCTGCGCCGCCTCCACAACCACCCTTTGCCGCCTACGTCTTCTACCGCCTTGCGCGCGTGCGGCTCTTCCCCCTCATCCTCCCGCTCCTCTCCGTTCTCCACTCCCACGCCTCCCCGCTCCGCCCCAGCGCCTTGGCGGTCCTCATCGAGTGGACATTGCCCTCTAGCTTACACCTTCGAGAGCCTGGTGAAAGGGCTCTGCAAGGACGACAAGGCGAAGGAGGCGTGCTTCGTCTTGGAGCAGATGATGAAGAGGGGGATGTGGTTGGGTGCTCAAGGGTTCTCCTTCACTGTTCGAAAACTTTTGATGAATGTCCTCCTTCTCCCGAATATCTTGATGTAGAATTCACACTGGAATTCTTTGTTATGGTGTTGGGGATGTATGAGTTTTTGAGTCTTGATCAGTTACTGGATGTAAGAGATTTCTTGTGAATGGATGCGACGGTTTCTTGTTCAAATGAATTAGTTCTGAATGAATGCTTCTGCAGGTCTGTTCATGTTCTTGATCGAGTTGTCCTTCTAATTACCCTAAGGTGTTCAGAAATGTATTTCTCATCCAAATCCGCATCTGGGCATTCCTTCTAATTTGCCTGATACTGTATCATTCAACATTACAGCAGCGAACTGTCTAATACTGTAGCATTCAACATTATAGCAACAGCCAATGGCTGAACATGTAACCATTAACCATGTGATCTTTCTCTTTTTGCTATCCACAAAATCATAAAATGACTGAACATTTAGCAAGAAACTAAACACATGCTTCATCTATTGTAATAAAATTTCTGGCATGATTATTCAATTTCTGGGATAAGCTGGCCCTGCAAGTCATATTGTCGCTACATAAATGGAAATAGTTGGATCATTCTATAGATGCATGGACCCTGCGATACCTGCGAAGTTGATCAGGCCTTGATGATTTTTAGGACAGTATCTGGCTAGTATCTTTGCTCGTAAGCAGGACAGTCTTGCATGATTTTTTGGAGGAAGGGTGGAAGGTGTATAAACTGCTAATTTACTGAGTTACTGTGGGAACTACCAGTTTCCAGCAGTAACATACCAAGTCAGTACTTACTGCTGTAATGGCACAAGGTCCTGTTTCAGTTAAAGTATTCCAGTTCCATTGGAGCAACAATGAGATGACAACATATGCAATAGTATTCCAGTTCCAGTGGACATCCTTTTCTATCAGTACCCAGTGTTGCATACAACTAGCCCTAAAGCTTACATGTTTATTCCACCTTGAGCCTAAGTGTAGTGTAACAGATGGTCATTCAAAGCAAACCTGGTCATCCGCAGATCAGATGAAATACACAATGTGCATGAAGGCACTACTGGCATCTACGACTCTGGTCATTCACTGATCAGTTAGACATGAAGTTTTTTTTGTGTCTTTTCATTTCCATTTGTAAGACAAAACATCATGGGTAGCATTTCAGTGATAGAGCACAAGTCAATTCACTTCATTTAAAGAAAGGGATGCAAAGCCAGTGTACAGATGTTGTAATACAAATCTTGTGCATACTACTTGCTTGCATTCACATCTCACAACAAGGTTACAAATCATCACATGGAGCACTAGAAAAAACAAGTTTCTCTAAAGCACTAACAATCTTATTGTCCATCTTGTGCTGTGCTTTCATAACTTTGTTGATTCTCTCCTCTATCCTTGCAAATTGCTTCAGCAGCTGCAGCATGGTTGTGCTCCCTTCCCCTGTTCATCAACCTTCTATTTTCTAATTGCCTCTAAATGCAGCAAGCCCACCAAGATG
Source organism: Ampelocalamus luodianensis (assembly GCA_036346255.1). NCBI lineage: Eukaryota > Viridiplantae > Streptophyta > Magnoliopsida > Poales > Poaceae > Ampelocalamus > Ampelocalamus luodianensis. The sequence continues at coordinate 13,968,699 of CM070620.1, forward strand.
ACAAATGTACCCCTCATATTCCTCCTTCCACATGAAAATTTTGCATTTCCTAATTACCTGAAAACACCAAGAGATCTCAAACACCAAATTGTTTCAGTGCAAATTTGGGATTCCCAAGAAACACCAACCCACCCAGGCCGAACACTTACATTGCGAATGTTCCTGCACATGTTTTTTTTTATTAAAGGGGTGCTTATCTCCCCCGATTTCAATTAGTGAAACCACCATAGTATCATCTACAAGACACAACTAGAGCATCATCTACTGTACCTAGTCAGAACATCTCAATTTTGGGCTTGTGTTTCAAATGTAAGAAAATAAGTAGAAATTAAAACTTTTTCTTACATCATGTGTTTCCTGTTTGTACTGAACAAGTATTGTACAAGAAGTTATGGAAATACAAAGTCACAAGTCTTTTGACTCAAAATCTTGATCCTTCAAAACAATCTTGTCAACCCTTTTGATCATCTCCTGAATTTTTTTCTTAAGTTCTTGGGATGGTATGTGACCCTCTGAAAAATTTCACAATTTTTAGAAATTGTTTGAATATTTTAGAGGACAACAAACCTGTTTGACTCTCGCTAAACCTGAACCAGTACCTTGTAGAATTTTTGGAGAAAATGCAATGAATAAAACCTCTGAAAATTTTACACAAAGGCAATATCTAAGTCAGCAAGCTCCTGTAAAATTTCAGAATTTTTGGAGTAGTTTTGCTACCTCTTTAAATCCCCAAAAGTCTCACTTAAATTAAAACCTTAAAGCCCGGATTCACTGCTCGTGTGTGGTCGACTCGCTCGAGCCGCTGGACTTGACCGAACCAACTAATCGCACTGGTCCCCTTCCTAGCGCGATTGATATCACCGTTGATTTGAATCGCCGCCCACATTTGCGCAGTATTCTGACCGCAAGCGTTGCACTTTTCAATTATGACCGTTGATCTCGATCCAACCGCCCGCATTCCCGAGGGCAATCGGCCCGTCCGGCGGACTCATTTAATCGTGACCGCCCATTTTCCATCCGACGGTCACCGTTCTCTTTCTCGCTCTTCTTCCTCCTCTCGCTTCTCCGCGCGCGGCGGCAATGGCGTAAAGAGAGAGAGCGCGAGGCGGCTTCGATGTGTCACTTCAAGCTTGCTTGCCAACGCCTCTCGTGGGCATTAAATGCGCCGAGCTTTCTCCTCCATTGTCCCGAGTCTCACTGCTCCCATCATTTCTTGGTCCATGGCCATAGTATGAACCGAGCCCACCATGGACTCGGTTTTTGCTCAAACCCTAATCCCTTCCTATATATTGCCCCTCTAGGTCCTCCCGGTGTTCCTTTACACCACACCTAGCTCCTCTCTCGTGTTTGAGCCCAAACCATCTCAAACCTTCAATCCACCAGTGTCCAAAGGATTGCATTCTCACGAATGGATCAATTTTAAGTTTGGAGATTTTCGGCAGATTTCACCCTTTCTTCTCTAGCTCCTAAGTGGTTCCTTTGCAATTACTTACTTGTGGAGCTTATGGGAACCTTATTGTAGCTATTTTGATCACCTATTGGTGTTCATTTTGCTCAGTTGCCATTTTCTTCTTCATCTTCCTCGCCCGGTGGTCTCCATCGTGCTCAAGCTTCTCCGCCATCTTTTGAAGCTCATCTTGGCCGAGGTAGCTTCTTATTAGTCCCTAGGAGTGTGGCACTCGCTTCTGGACCGCAATGAGCTTTTGCTATTTTCATGTTTTGCCGAAAGGGCCTCCTCCTATGTTTTCCGGCCACGGCGTTTAGACCCCCACCACGCCATGAGGTCATCGCCATCTCGGTTCGCATCGCTATTGTGAGTCCATTTTGGTGTTTTGGGCGCCGCCGCGATCGAGTCGCCACGACAAGCCGTGGGTTGCGCCGGTTTTTGCCACCGTAGCTCCGTTGTCGCCAAATATTTAGGACACGCTAATACCCAATCATTGCTTAGTATTAATGGTGTCTTAATCTGGCCTAATGTCTCACCGACATGTGGGCCCGTAAGCCTAAATTAGAAAACCAGAAGTCATTAGGGCTGATTTTGGGTTTATTTATTGTTAATCATTGTTAGCAATAAATGTGTCCGAAATTACCTTTTTGGGTCACTGACGTGTGGGCCCTCAGTCCTTAAATCGCCTCTGCACAAAATCTTTAGGACTCATTAATTGCTAATCATCACTAATCATTGGTCATTAGTAATTAATTGTGTGTCCTAAAATAAATCTTGTGTCTCGCTGCCATGTGGACCCCGTGCACTGTGCACGTGTGTTAAAGCTTACGTGTGTGACTCGCAGTCACTGACATGCGGCCCCACGTGTCAGCGCTCCTGATTGCACTTCGATCTTGGACCGCCGTCCATTTTGCGACCGCGCCCGATTCGTATGCGTCGACCATCCGGCTACCTAAATCATTCTAGGCCGCCCATCGCTTGATTTGCGGCGAGATTGTGTGTGCAATCGGACCTTCCGACAGAGGTGTGCTCGAGCCGCTTCATCTTTAGATCTGCGGTCGTGGTTCGTCGAGGCAACCGCATCGTCCGGTTGCATCCTTCCTTGTGGGCCGTTGGATCTTGATCCAACGGTGTGTTCCTTTTAGGAGTCGCGCGCGTGCGCTGTTCTCGGCGTGCGTGGGCTGTAGGATGTTAGATCGAGGGCTCACGAGCGTCCACGTCGCTTATTTCCGTTTAAGTTGGATTTCGTTTCTGTAAGTATTTATTTATCAACTAAAAATTGTGTCCGAACTTTAGAAATTCATAACTAAATCATTTTAACTCATTTTTAGATGTTTCCAACTGTAATAAATTTTTATGCCTCTGTAGTTTAATATAAAAATGTAATTGAGCATGTTCCTGTCACAAAAAAAAAATTGTGTAACTCAAATAACTTGTTTTCTGCCAATTTTGAATGTCCCTAAAATAGAATTAAACTTGTTAAATGCATATCTTTCTCTGTACAACTCCAAAATGTGCAAAATCAATTTTGTTAAATTCCTCTGTTAGCGTAATTTAATATGAAATAGGTTTTGAATATATTTTTATTTCTGGAAAATGCATTGTGCTAGTTTTGTAACTTAGAAAAATCATAAGAAAATCATTATAACTCCAAATTTAGTAAACTTAACTTTGTTGTAATTGGGATGTCATCATCTACTTGCTATAAAAATTTCAGAGCTTAGATCATTCCAGAAATTTTCGCCATGAACAGTACCAATAATTAATTTAGGGAATTTATAGGCTGAGAGAATGAATTTTGATCATAACTTTTTCATGCTAGTCCAATTGCAGTAATTCTTGTTTCTAAAATTGTCTAAAATCAACCTCTAGCTGCTGTATAAATTTCATGGGATTTGGATATCTTTTGCTGTTGAGTTTTGTTTGGTGTTCTTCGTTCTTATTGGTTTTATCGCATTTTCGTGTTAGGTTCCGAAGAATATATTGAATCTGAGAATCCTCTCTCAGCAAGAAGAGCAGGACAAGAAGGCGCGCTTGATCATGTTAATCCCAGTATTTGAAGTATTTATGTTGATTACAACTTCTATGTATACATTACTACTTTGTGTTAAACTATCGTCGTTAGTTGGCCTAGTAGATGCATTTCCTTAGCAAATGATTATCCTCTACTACCATGAGCCTAGGCATTGCTGTGATTTAGAGTTCGTGGATGAGCTCTTGTCACTTAGTATTTTGCGAAATAATTGCTTAGCCATGCTTAGCTTCCGGTAGAAATGGGCGGTTATCGACTTGTCGATAACCTTGATCACATAAAACTTATTATGATCTTTGATTTCAGCCTTGTGCCATGTCTACTTATGAAAACTAAAACTGAAAACAAAACTGTTTTAGACTTGGGCACAATGGTATGATTGGTGTGATTATGGGTGTGACTGGAATGGTGCCCGGGTCAACAAGGACCGAACATCTTATTACACTAAACCAAGCATTTGTGCATGCTAACCACACTAGAGGGTATGAGACCTCTCTTGACTTAGTACTTTAGCGTGTATTGGTTTCGGGTCGCAGGGAGTCGCAGGAGGGATGGTGCTGGGAGCATTGTAGTATCCGAAAGGCTTCCCCCGTGATGGCTGGTTGTCTTTCGGCTTGCAATGTAAGCGTATGGGTTTCTATCCATACGAGCGGCTCGTAGTCAATGCACAATATTGGAAAGCGTCTCGTAGGACTTAGCCGTGTCGGCATACCTTCGGAAGTGTGCTTTGTGGCTTAAAGGCGGTCAAGTGTGGGTACATTGGTACACCCCGCAGGTTAAAACTATTCGAATAGCCTCGCCCTAGGTTATGGACACGCTTGGCAAGGTCTTTCAAGAGTTAGACTACAACCTTTAATTAAAACTTGATGGGTGGTACGAATCGGATTCGTGCTATGTTGTGGTGGCTATTGGGATAGTCACTTCTAGGTGGTTACTTGTATTTATCATTATTTTCATTGTTACCTTCAACATTAAAATTTATTTGTAAACTTGCTTTCAAATGTACTACATTATTGCAAATAAAGTTGGCTTTATGCAAAATGAGACATACAACCTCCACCTAAATAAGCTTGCATGTAGTTTATGAATAGGTCCGCTATTCCACACGTCGCCTTTATGAGTACCTTTGTGTACTCAGCTATCTTGCTTAAATATAATTGTTGCAGAGGAAGAAGGTGAGCTTGAAGGGCCTCACTTTTGTGAGTCGTGTTGTGGTAGCTCATGGGCGACTAGCTTATGCGGCCTGGCCGGTTGCCTTGTGGGTTATGTGGCTAACCGGCCGACTTTTGTCCTAGCCATCTTATGACACCTTTGCTTCCACTGCCATTATTGTATATTGTTCTATTTGGCCGGTGGGCTCTTTTGTGATAACTTTACTTTATGTATGTCGTTGTTGAACTTAGTGTTGTATGTGTATGGAAATGATGTGTAATTTTGTGATGATGTGCATATGTCGCACTGGGAAGCATATGTCTGTCGAGGCTTAGAATGTTTAATTAGTGACGCTAGAACCATTTGGAGGTTAAGTGTTACTAGTTAAATATTCCGGGTCCTCACACTAGCTACAGTACATTCCCAAGCGGTCACCCATCCCGTTTTTACTCTCAAGCTAGCACGCTCAACGCAAGGCTTTAACCTCCCGTAACCAAATCGCTCAACGTGTTGTTCTTTTCCTGCACATGTAATACACCCTATTCGGGTTATCCATGTTGTGTGACTCCTTCACGACCAATTGAATGCAGCAATATGGGCAATCAACCAAGGGCCGATCGTGGATACAAGAACCGGAATTACTCCGCCCCCTCTTGCCTCCCAAATCGAAGTGGAAAATCAAGCGCGTGGGGCTCAGACAGTGGAGCGCAGGGCGCGGCGCTGGGGAGGCGACATAGGGCTCAGCTCGGCGTAGGGAGCGGCGCACCTGCTCGACTCAGCGGAGGCGGGCGGTGAAGGGGGGAACGACGACGCAGGGGCTCAGTGAGGTACGCGTGGCACAGCGGGGCCGCTCGGGTTGGAGGTGCAGGGGGAGGGGTGTGGCGCAAACCCTAGCACGGGGGGATGGGGGCGACAGGAATGGCCAAGCGAGTAGGGGGTGGAAATGAGAAAGAGTTCATTCGGGTGGGGTGGGGGTGCGCAAAAATGAGTTAAGTGGGAGGTGGGTCTTGGCTCCCTCGATGTCGGCCGTGAAATTCATTTTTGATGGCCAGGATGTGCTATGTTCACATGTGCACATATGAGTGTATGTTCACCAGCTATGCTGCCCTTGTTACCAACCTAACCAAAGCGTTCGACAAAACACGATACCAAACTTAGAGCAATAGGTTCATATCCAAAAATCACAAGTAACCACCCCAACTTATTTACTGGAAAGGGAAATGTTACGTGTCCCACGTCCGATGCCTTTGCTTGCATCGAACGCTTGCACGCCTTCCTCCAAAGACATCTCCTCTCCACATCTGCTTTCTACCTACCTCCACTACCACATCCTCCTCCTAGCACATCTCCTCCACATCTTTTTCTACCTATCTCCACTACCACCTCCTCCCAATACATCTTTTTGTGTGCCCCTGTGCTTCCTCCCTTGCCCTAGTTGCATACACATCTCTTTCTTGTTCCTTCTCTCCAATCATTTGTTCTAGCTAGCTAGCGCTCCACTTTGATCCGAGTTCAATTTTGTTGCAAGCAAGAAAGCAATTGAGCATGGCGAGACTACTGCGCAGACGTAGCAAGGCGCCAAGCACCTTGTTCTTAGTCCCACTTCTTCGATAGTTTGTAAGTTTTTTTGTTGCGATCGTTGAAAAAATTATTGCACATGTTCTTCATTTTTGTTGCATCGTGGTGCGCGTGATGTTGCAAGATTAACGATCCTTTTCGGATGTTTAGATGTTGCATCCTCTTTTTGATACGTTGCATCAAGTGAAAAAAATATATTGCACATGTTCTTTATTTTTGTTGCATCGGGGTGCGCGTGATGTTGTAAGATGCATGAATTATGAGGTGTTGCATCCTCTTTTTTGATATGTTGCATCAAGTGAAAAAAATGTTGTACACGTTCTTTGTGAGGACCCCGGTAATTATCTCCATAAGACTGAGATTAGACAAGGTCTTAGGGACATAAATACGGGTCTCCGGTGAATGAATTCCAATTTAATCCTATCCAAGTGATAGGCTTTTCCGAATACTAGAGCCTCGACGATCATGCGCACGCTCCTTCATGCGAGCACTACATGATTTTCGATTCTCTTTGATTCAAAGCACCGCACTTAGCGAATTAAATGGGAATCCATAAACAACGAGTATGACATATATTGGCTCCCAAGATCAATGACCAATATACTCATACCCTCATTCAACGTTGGTTACATCCATACAACACATACAACAAGAGATTAAAAGACATACCGCATAATAGTTAAAGTCTACATCTATTATAAACGGCCGACCGCCAAATTCAAGTCAAGTATCAAGTAGCGCGAAGTAAATAGATAAAGCAAAAGACCAGCAGCAGGTATGCCCATCACCCATCGGCAACCGATCGGGGTTAAATGGTAGCACACTACTCATTAGTGTCGCCAAGTCAACACTAGCGAGATCATCATAATCATAACCTTCCTCACCGAAAAGGCCAAGAACATCCGGTCGAGTACAAGTGTACTCGCAAGTCTTACACAAATAAAAATAGTTATGCATAAGGGTCATTCAAAGGATGGCTCATATTGGTTTAGTTTTGCGAAAGAGACGCAACAATTAACATCCTACATATACTGCTTTCATGTGCCCATTTTAAAATCAGATTTGAAGTAGAAGTAAAGCATGTAGTAAAGCATTTCAAGAATAAACAATTGAATCATACAAAGACCAAAGTGGCAGCCCACTTTGATGTACTAAACACATGAACATCCCGCTCATGACGAATACCAAGTTCAACCACAATTTTAATTATAAGTCTAACAATAAGCACCACAAATTTCAAGCGGTCGTCCATAACCGTGACACGGCTATTCGAATAGATGATACCGCAGGTGTACTACTTTACCCACACGACTTGATTAGCCCGTAAGCCTCCGTGAGGCCTTTGAAATAGCACACTTCCTATGGTATGCCTACTGTAAATCAAGATACGTCATTTTCAAAGAAGAAAGCCCTATTGAGCTAAGTCCCCTTGTGAGATGGTTCCTTGCCTAGTACAAGCGCCGGATAGCACTTGCTAGGGGCTCACAAGTTATATTGGAAATACCGATGCAATCAAAACAAAAGAATTGGTGCTCCTTGCACACTATAAGGATTACATCGGCTCCTCAAAGAACATAGGATTTCACTGGCCGCTATGCCCTTACACCACCAAGGACTTAACACAATAAAACCTCCCCTACTTAACCATACGGCACCCATACACCGCGTGTGGCAAAGACGAGTGTTGCTTGAACAAGAGGTACCCAAAGTTCGGTCCTCAATTGTCCGCACAAGTCCTTCCACTTACCCAATGCTCGTGCACAAAGCACCATCACTAACCAACACTTGTCCGACCAAATCTCATTTAAAAATGACAAAGTTTAACTCATAAAACAGCTACAAAGATCTGAAGTAAAACATAACGTAAGAGTTGTGTGTATCCCAAAACCGCCAAGTTATTCCCGACGATCGAACTACCAGATCTAGACTTGCATGGCTAAGCAATTCTACAACCCATAATTCACACATCCTATCCTAAGCATATAGGAGTTGGCATAATTCAAGATTAACCTCAAGCATAGGACATAACTATACTACACATCACAAAAATATTGACATAATCAAAATAGCATGCAAGCAATTATCATTGCACTATCTTAACCAAAACGGGATCAAATATGATGCAAAAGAAAGTTCAAATGATGCTTGCCTTGCTGGTACAGAGCTGCTCGCTCTCGAGCGTAAGTGTCAATCTCAATATGCTCGGATCTATATAATTATAACATCCAATAAATACCGAGAAAAACAACTCAAAACCAAAATGCTCAAAAATGCATGATTTTTCTACAGTAGTTAGATCATGATTTTAAATGATTTTTGGTGAAAGATTTATTCCATTTGGAGTTATGAAATGGAAGTTATGCCATTTTGAATCTCGTGTTTCGATATGCCCGTGTTGAGTAATTTAATTATGAAGTGAAAATTTGTAGGGCAGTGGTGGGGTAAAGGATTGCACAGGTAAATAGGTAATATTATTACAAGTCCAGAATAGTTGAGTTTGTCCTATTTGGAGTTTTTATGATTTAGTTATGTATTTTCAAAGTTATCACCTTTATAGTACAACAATAATAGAGTTAAAGATATATTTTGCTAAAACACATTCTCTGTGATAGAGGCAACAGGAAACCATTTTTAGAAATAAGTATACTGAAAATAAAAATTACCGAGTTGGTTTCATTGTTTTTGGATGTTCCAATATTTACTTATGCATTTTTAAGGATTTCAGCCCATTTTCTATTGTAAATATAATGGTTTTTAATGAGTTAATCTCCAAGTAATGTTTTCTGTAACAGAGACATGTTTGAAACTATTTTTCATATTAAGTCTATCAAAATGTAAATTTCGTATGGTTTCATTAAATTTGGAGTTGAGATGGAATAGTTATGCATTTCTAAAGTTATTATCAATTTTCAAGTGTACTAATAAACTGATTTCGAATTTACTAAAGTAATTGTTACTTTTCTCACCGAGCGCTTCCAGCCAAAGCATCGACTTGCGGCCTGTGTCAAAGTTTTGACCCACCACACCCAAGGTTGGCTCTACCAATCTCGAGGAAAACGTATTCCGTAAGCACGCCTCCTAAACCCAAAGACGAAACTCGTGTTTGAACTACCCGAGTACGTGTTCTATTAGGGAAAACATAAGCTATCAACTACGCAACCACTTAACGGTCCAAAAGGGCCCACATGTCATCGAGATCTTAACCTTCTAATGCAAACATTAGCGTGACTAATCCGAGCTTGTCTGACGCCCGACAACGCTTCTCCCGTGTTCGCCGGCGCTTGCCGAGCGGCGTCCACGCGGCGCCAAACCAAGGGTAAGAATAGCTGCGCAATAGCAAGGCGCGTAAGGGTGGTGGTTAGAGTGCTCGAGGTGGATCGCACCGGCGCTAGCCGAGTTGGGCGGCGCGAGCTATACGGCAAAAACGTAAATGGCAACACGCCGCCCGCAACGCAAACAAGCTACCGCTATGCTATCTAAGGGCCTAGGGAGTTACCGCAGCTAGGAGAGGGCTTGGGAGGTTCGAGCACTGGAGCAAGACGCGCCGAGAAGAAGTAGCGGCGCACGGCCATGAGGAGGAGTCTCCTACAAAAAGGAAGACAAGGGATGGTCGGGATAGCTAAGAAATGCCACAGAGAGGCGCCATGTCAAACAATTAGAGAATGCCTTACCAAGCAAGGTAGGAGACGAAGAGTTCCACTTAGACCGAAAGATCCAATCTTCAAATACACGCACACCGTCGTGCATTGTCAAAATAGAGTTAGGGAAAAGATCGGTGACCCAAGGCATGCGATATGACACGCTTGGTTGAGGACCATACCTCCCGAAGTGAGGAATGGCACGAGGTGTCTTCTGAGCACGCCTGAGCTTCAGAGGGCTCGGCGGGGAAACCGAGGCTACAAGCAAAAGCACGAGCCGGGTTAGCCAAAATGGGAACGACATCGAACGAAGAAGAGAAGGGAACCACCCGTGGAGACTTACTCAAGCGAGGAGCCAGATGAGCTTCCTTCCTCACCCACCGAGAGGAAAGCGAGGAAGAAAGGGGATGCCAAGGGTATTATGCCCAGAGATGACGGAGATGGAGGCGCGGAAGAGGAGGAGCTCCAGAATGGTTGCATGCGGCGGCTCACGGCGCCACAGAGCCGCAACGGGCAAGCAGAGCAACATGGCCAGGCTAGCGCGCCTGAGCGACGCGACGGAGGTAGGGATGAGTCCGACGCGTGGCCCACCGTGTCACACCAGCGCGCGCGCGAGTGAAAGTTAAGTGGGTCGGCGCCCGCCGTTGGATGTATATCGGTGGTCGGGTTTAAAGGAGTCAAGGGGCGCGGGGTGAAGCGCACGCACTGGGCCGTTGATCTTTCATCTGGCGCCCAGCGCGGGCGATTAGTGGGACGCCCGACAGTCGAATGACGAGGAGATCTCGAGCCGTTGATCCATGATCCAAGGGTTGCATGCGAGAGGTGCCGTTAGGCGGTTGGGCCGAGTCGGCTCGCTAAATCGACTCGCTACCGATGAATAGTACTAGGTCGTTTAGGTTTAGGGTTTGACCGAGTTTTGAATTCTAGTTTCTAGTTTGACCGAGTCTTATAATTAGAAAAATTTCATAAAATCATGAAATAATTTGTGGGGTTCCTGGGATGATATAGTTCCCATAAAAATTATGAAACCCCACTGTTCATGTTATAATTTGTGATATTTAAATTCAAACTTGTTGTATGTATTTCAAATTGGTTTGAATTTTATTTGGTTTAAACTAGTTCCAAAATTCTGGAAAATTATATTTATTCATGATAATTAATGTAGTATTTAAATAAATTGGTTCCAGAGGATGATCACAACTTTTTATCACTAATTTAAATTGAAATGCGAATTTTGATGTGTATGTTCACCCCAATTTAGATTTTCCAAGTACAATATATTATGGAAATGTTTTGAATTTAAGAATGCATGTTAGTGAAATACATATTAATCCTTTTAATTGTTGGGGCTGTGACATTCTTCATTTTTGTTGCGCATGATATTGCAAGATGAACTTTAACGCGCCCTTTTCTAGATGTTTGTTTTGATTTTGAGATGTTTCTATCCTCTTCTCTAAATGTTGCATATGAATTCGAGATGATGCATCTTTTCTTTATATATGTTGGCGTTCTTTCCCAAATGTTTATTTTGATTCTGAGATATCCTTTTATTTGAAATGTTGCATATGATTTTTTTATACGTTACAACAAGTGAAAAAAATATTACGATTATGTCGAGAGGAACGCACGCGTTGACGTCGGATCGTGACGTCCAGCGCTAGTCGCGCTTCATCGAAATCAAACTTTGGTTGTTATCGAGAATCACAAAGGTCAAATGTACTATGCAACGATTGGGTTTTCGTGTTTTTTTTTTTGAGAGGATGGGTTTTGGTAAACTTGAGATCGAATCAACTATCGGTAGGCAAGCCTAGCCCGAGCCTGACGGGTTTGGCTCAACCTAAAGCAGGTTTAGAACCGCCATCTGGCACAGATCGATAAATTCAGCCTGTGGCGTGAGGCCCATCATGGCCTAATTGACCTATTGATGAACTGAGTTGTTCATCGCCCGTAAGGTCTCGCCGAGCGTGGCCTCGTAATGCTGATGTTCAATTGTACTTTTTTTTTTTCTCTTTAGGTGCAACTAGAGTAGCACATTAGGATATTACTTTTGAGTTAACTAGGAGGTGGTCCGCGTATTTGCTAACTAGCTTGATTTGTCGTAAACTTTTTAATATCAAATGTTGTGTTTTAGAAATAATAATTTGATATAGAATTCTAATATAATCTATTATAATTTGTACCTACAACAAAGGAGCTAGATCAAGGAATAAATACATATTATTTTAGATTTGAGAATGCAACACCACATCATTGCGATTCTTTGTTTGAACAAAGCATCAAGATCGATTGTTAATTAAACACACCAATCACGTAGACTGATGCAGGCCATAAGCCTATACTTGCATCATTATTTTCTTTGTGCTTTGCAACGACCGTCCTGATACTCTTGATTATTTCATTAACATCCAGTAAAAATAGAACTTCAATTTGAAAGAAAGAGCACTTGAGAAGCTTAAGAGTTAAGACTGCTCCCCCCAATTAAATTGATGGCTAAGGCTTACTTTACGGGTGTTTTGGAATAAATTCCAAAAATCCAAACCAACCCCTTATGCAAACATCTTCTTGCATGATTTTCTTTCTAACTTATACGAATCAATGCATAGAAACATTTCCACCGCACGCACAAATTAATTAGACACTATATCTAGGGGAAAATCTATACATACCTCTATTAAATGACATACTATAACTACCAATTTTTTAGCATTAAGTCGAAATATTGTAAGAACTACACTTTTGACATCCTCACTGGGCTTATGTTGTAGAAGATGCTTCTCAACCTCAAGACGAAGGACTTGTAATGTGGGACGGAGAGAGAATTATCTTATGTTATTGTATAAATCAATTGACTAACACGGGTGGCTTGGCTTAAATAAGATTTTCGCACTTACTTTAGCCCAACTACTTTGGAAGCATGTCTATCTTGGATGATCGATTGACGCCACTTCCACTTTATGCTTATAGCCCATCAATCCATCCTAATCTCTAGCTTGAACATAGATGTCGTCCTAGAAAGGTCCTGCTGCGGAACGCACGCCTACGTTCTAAATAGGTCTTGAAGAATTGAACACATCATGGCTTTTATCATGTAAACCTTCGAATTGACTTTGATTGAAAGAAATCAAACCATTTGCTTGTAAATCTCATTGTTGGCCCAAACTACTCTTCTGGTGCAGTTAACTCTTTTACGATTGCAGTTGAACACCATTTAACTCAATTTTGCATTCCATTGCTAAGTCTTGATCAAACGACATGACCCCAAAGTTTATACGTAGCTCGCTAGCTGGTGCCCAGCACCCTGCCCCTGTTCCCCATAAACTCTTTTTATCCCTTTCTAGCGGACCTGAGGGTTCGTGACTGCTGGTGGAACCTCCAATATAGCTGTACGCCATCCGACGCCATGCCATGCTTCGTCTATGTGCTGGAGTCGCAAGCTCTGCGCCCATGCTAGCTGATGTCCACATCTTCGCTGCTGTTGGTGATGCGGCTTGCCTTCACAGCAGTATGTGTTTGCGTTCCTGTTCATGGGGCCCGGTTCACGCTGCTGTCGGCTCAACGCCTTGTGCTTCTCGTAATCTCATCGGTCATCGTTGCCCCGATGGCTCGAGATTAGGCCGCTGTCCGGGAAGCCGGCGGGTGAGGCCTCAAGGACGAACTTGACCGGGTTATGCTAGGCCATCGCTGCGGCCACGCTCGCTAGGCTCGTGTTGCCGCTTGTTGAATTCGCCATTTCCTCGTACATCGATATTACTTTCGTTTCGTGCGTTTGTTTTTCCCTAAAGAGTTTTTCATATGAAATTTGTGTATCACGTTTTTATTTTTCTGTGCATTATTTACAACAAGTGGTATGAGAGCACAGACGACATCCGGTCAACATTGTTACGACATCTTGTTGTGGTCTCGATGGCTTGGCAAATCGACATATTGATCTGCAGTCGTTCAGCGAATTCGAAGAGGAGGCCGCACGTTTCTTTGCGCCGAGTCCAAAGTCAAGTCCTTGTCCGAGTCGAAGTCAAAGCGGACTCACGTACTCGGCCTATCAACCATCTACAAAAGTTGTCACACACGTGACCAGAGCAAAGCTGAGAAAGAAAATAGCAAAAAAAGTTGTCCAACATCAAACCTGAGATAAACTTGTTGCTTGGGATGCCATCTAGCAAACTAGCCTTCTTTTTCTTCGAGTACACACGAAATGTACCAAGGATCCTGGCAAGCATCGCTACGTTCACACAATATTGCACCAGCAAAACTACGGTTTCTTCGACATAATAACATTGAGTATGATTTTCATCGTTGCATCGAGACACATAGTTTTCTATGGCAAGTCAAGATATAAGCTATTCTTGCACAACTCGATGTGGATGACGCTTTATTAGGGATTGACAAGATGTCCGCTAGATGGTCTCTTGAGGTGAAGCAAAGAAAAGATCGTTAGGCCTTATCTCAGATTCATTTTTAACTATCAAATAATATTCTTTATTAGGTTTTGAAGGAGAAGACCGCCGCCGCACTATAGTTGAAATTGAAGCAAATTTGCATGACCAAATATATAACCAAGAAATGCATTTCAAGTAGAAGCTTTATTCACACAAAATGTCGAAATGCAAGTCATTGTTGAACTACTTGACAGCGTTCAAAAAAGTAGTCTTGGATCTAGAGTCAATGGAGGTAAAATATGATGATTAAGATTTTTGTCTTATTCTTTTATGCTCGTTGTCTATTTCATACTCTACGTTCAGAGATACTATTCTATATAGCTGAGATACTCTTACACTTAATGAAGTCTATGAAGGACTACGTGCAAAGAAAAAGATGAAACTCAAGATTCCGAATGAAAGTTCAAATTCATATACAGAAGGCCTGGTTGTTCGTGGCAAACAATAGTAGAGGAGTTCAAATGACGATTCAAGAGGCAAAAGCTCGAGCAGATATTACAAAGGTAGATCAAAATATAGAGACATGTACAAGTCGTGCAAGTATTGCAAGAAAGATAGACATGACATATTTGAGTGCTAGTGGATAAAGAAAAAGGAGAAAATAAATAACAATTTTAAAAAAGGATCAACAAGAGGATGATACTAAAGTCACCATTGTTACTAAGCAAGATCTGATGGAGGTGTTCTCATTACCTTTGCCAGTAATTGTAAAACTAGTGATGAATGGATTCTTGATACGGTCTGTATTTTCACATGAGTCTGAATCGAGATTGGTTCGTGAATTATGAAGCTACACCAAGTGTTTCTACGTTGATGGGTGTTAATTCACCATGTAAGATTGCAGATGTTGCTTCTATCCAAATCAAGATGTTTGATGACACCATCAAAACTTTGTCGATGTTCGACACATTCCGTGTTTGAAGAGAAATCTTATCTCGCTAAGTACTCGATACTAAATGGTACAAGTATTCAGGTGATATGAAAGCTGCCAACTTATATCATCTGCAAGGTACTACAATTTTATGTAATGTTGTTGTTGCCTCAAATAAATCATCTGATTCTAATGTTACTAATCTTTGGCATATGTGTCTGGGCATATGAGTGAAATTGACATGATAGAGTTATGCGAAAGAGGACTCATTAATGGTCAAAGCATCGACAAGTTAAAGTTTTATGAACACTGTGTCTTCGGTAAGTAAAAGAGGGTGAAGTTTAGTACCGCAATTCACTCCAAAAAAAGGCATATTTAAATTATGTTAACTCTGATTTGTGGGAGAGAATCCTGTGTTTCATTCCTTGGAGGCGCTAGCTACATGTTGGTCATCATTGATTATTATTCAAGAAGAGTTTGGTCATATTTCATGAAAATGATTCGAATGTGTCCAGATTGGCCTTTTGTAGTAGTGTATGTGCCGTATTTAATTAGCAAATTATCGTAAAATGCATGTTTATATCGGTTCATCAGCCTTTATCTTTCATTTGGCCTACGCACGGCCTACCTAGTCTCTACAATGTACCTACAAATTGACGAACATCCGTCAGATGTAGAGTCGGGCATCGGGTCACAGCAGTTGCAGGCCACCCGTCACCCCACCGTGCTGTGCCGTGCTGGCCCACCTCGCCTCCGGCTAGACCCAAGCATGGCCCAAATCCTGTCGTGTTGGGGCCGTGCTGGCCCAAGCCCAGCCCTGATTAACTATAGACGGCGGAGGCGGCGACGACTGCCATCTTCATTCCTCTCGTGCCTGTCTCGTTAAAAATTTAGTTAAAATTTAATTAATTGCATAAAAACATGGGTATGTAAATATTTTGGGGAAAAAGTGAAATTTTCTTGATAGTTTACAGATACAATATTACTATCTCGTTAAAAATCTTACGCCGACAGCATGACCTAAAAGGGGATCCTTCCTAGATTTGGCAATCTTGTCTGCAATTAACAAAATAAATTCTATAGCTAAGTAAGAGGTAGGGTAATAAACACCAGATAGAACCTTTGTTGCTTTATAAAAAGGTCTTAAAAACTCTCGAAAATGACTAGCAATCTGCCCACTGACAATGATCTACTGTGTGCATAGCTAGGTGCTAATAGAGACGAAGTTTTGGGTTCATGAGCTCTCTTCAACAATTAATATTTTCGTACACGGTCACACCAATCAGCTCTAATCAATTAAGTTATAGCTATTACCATTATTATTATGTTAGCCATGTTCTACGGTTTGCATGTTATTGGAACAACTATACCCTATAGGGTCTATTACTAAATCCTTATTCCTTGAGTTTAGTAGCCAAAGGCAGACTAATTGGCCCCTAATTACCTTAACTTATCCTATTAAGTTATCCATTGGTTGGATCTGCACTTATCAGCACTCATCAACTATAAGGTTCACTCACTGATTAACAATGCTAAATAGTCAACTAACTTGGTTCAGTCATTAACGAAAACTAGTCATTACACAATTGTCAATTGGAATATCCAACACTACATACCCTATGAATTCTGATCAACCTTTTGTGCAATCCATTATTATCAATATTACATCCATGACCTAAGGTTAATTATTGATCATTGGCTCATATGTATATGCCCAACCATGGCTATATCACTATAACCTAAGCCTTAACTTACACAGTCCACTGATGATTTCATGTAAGCTCTAATTGCTTAATTCAATCACTACTGCAGTTGTAATTTGCTAGGGCATAGCCATTAATCAAATATTGTATGATTTATTTTCTAGTTAATTTTATTAGACTATTCACCAATTATCTTAAGTAGAATGCCATTTTCTTAATTACTTTACCTACTGATTAGCTAGCTATTCCTACTTAACCTGCTAACTGTGTCTCTTAACTAATCACAAAAATTAATCACTAATTACTCTAATTAAAATGCATATGTACTAATCTACTACATTGCTTAACTCCTTGCTCACCTAAACTAATGGGCCCACTGGCACTCAGTGGCTCATAACACACAGAGAGAACACAAGGCAATGGAAGGGAAAACAGAGGAGGCAAGCCGTTGGTGGCTCAGTTCCCCCAAAACCCAAATCCCCAATCCCCCCACTACCACCTCCACCACAGCTCCATCAGACCACCACCCACTCCCAGCGGCCCAGCCATGGTAGAGCGCGGGGCGACCGTGGCGGGAGCCGAGGAGGCGGCGGGAGGCGGGACCGCGGGAGGCGGAGGAGGAGGTAGGAGGTGACGAGGCCGAGGCGGGAGTCGCGAGGAGGCCAAGGCGGAGCGGCACGGCGCGGCGGGAAGGCCAGAAGGGGGGCAGCGGGAGGCGAGGTGGTGCGGTGCTCACCGTGCTAGATTTGTGATGCTTTTTGCTCATATATGTTGGATGTGCTGGAGGCGGAGCGGCGGGAGGCGACGCGGAACGGCAAGAGGTGCGGCAGAGCCACGAGGTGGAGCGGCGGGAGGTGAGGCGGCCACCGACGCCTGCGTGCCAGCCGTGCTGGGCGTGCTTGGCATGCCGGGCTGCCTCGAGCACGGCACGCCACACCGGGCCGTGCCGTGCCGCCCACCGTGCCGTCTTTCCGAGCCTGACCCGACCCGTCGTCCTTGCCATGCCATGCCAGCCCGACCCACCACGTAACATGCCTAGGCTGTGCTTGGGCTGTACCAAGCCGGCCGGGCCTCGGGCGGGCACGGAATGGCCCGACCCGACTCCTACCTCTAGCTGTATGTCTCAAGCATCACTCGGCGCCGCCCCAACTCGCTGACGGGTTCGAGTCAACAAATCTAGGGTGACCCGAGCCATCTGACTAACATCCAACGGTTCTCCAAGGCTTACCCGGCGTTGCCAAATGCCACCCAGCCTCCCTTCACGCCTACAAGCGCGCGCAGCCGGGCCGCCTCGTTTTCCAGAGCGTTGCTTCGCCGCCACCCCCACCCTCCGCAAACGGACCACCACCACCACGCCCCTCGCCCTGTGAGAAGAAACCCGTAAAAAATCCCACCGCGGCCACGTCCCTGGAGTGCGGCGGCGGCCCGCACCTTGTCGACGCTCCGAAACTAACCACAAGTTCCGAAGTTCGTACGCGACCCCCTCCCCAACGGAGTAATGCCGCGCGCCGGGCGGCGGCGCGAAGAAGGTGTTCGACGACCACGCGCGGCGTGCGCTACAGGGACGACCGCCGCTACCGCAAGCGAGGTGAGCCGCTTTCTAAAATTGCTGGGTTGGGAGTTGGTTGGGCGAACCCCTTGTATGAGCAGATTTGGTGTTGCTAGATGGCTATGTAGCCGCACTCCTCCCGTTAATTACCATACCGATCAACCAGATCGGTAATGTGATTGATATCCAGTGAAATCAATAGCTGCAATGGTGATATAAACTGATATATACTTGTTAACAAACTTGCGTCGTGCATGCCATGATGCCAATTCGAAATTCTAATCCAGAATCCCCTATTTTTCTGGTAACATGTGTAGGGTGGTTCCTCTAATGTTCATTGCATAATCAGAGTGAATATGTGGAAGACTGGATTAAGTGCTCTCAAGCGAGATTTCTGACCTATAGTGACAATATGATTTATGCAGTAGTGTGGCAAATATTCCCAATTTGTGGTTGTGGATGCATAGGCTGCATACCGTACTTGCATTCGTCCATCTCCAGTACTATCGCAGATTCAGGTGATAAGTTTAGCTCATTAGGACCTCATATTTTCCTCTCCATAGTGCGTAATAGTGGATTGAGTACGATCTCTGGACGGTTCGTGTGATTGTTGTCATGGCTGTAGTGTTTTGGTGGCCCTATGTTGGTGACTAGGCAATGCCAATGGCTGCCTGGCTGGTGGATGTCAGATGGTGGTTGTGCTGGTGGTAAGTCGATGTTTCAGCTGACAGAGATTGGTGCCAGCATTAAGCACTAAGTTAGGGAATGCCGAACGGATGCTGTTTTGTTTGGTATAGGAACAGCTGTTTCTTTAGCACTGCAGTTGCACTTGGGAGATGTGGGTATCAGGAATCAGGACACATTGTCGCTAATTTGACTACACCTGGGGGCCTCCTGCATCATCTTGATGTCTCCTGGGATGGTTAGATCGGTTTTGAGAGAGAACCTGAATATCCGATGCTCTTCTCTTGTCTTCTTTCTGGGTGTTTTTTGTTGTCTGGTGTGATGTCATCAAAGTTGGTTTGCATTCACATTAGTACTGAAATTAATACTCATTTCTTCCTCCACCATGTAACTCTTGGCTCAATACAGTGTGGAGTAGGGCTTCTGTCTTCCACTAGATCAGATCCTTTGAAGATTAGGAGTATTGGCGTGGTCATCCCGATTGTATACCATCATAATAATTGTCTTGACATACAATATATATCTATGAATGTGTATGCATAAGCTGAAGTATTTAATCAGATACTTTCTAGCTGACAGGTTGTTACGTAAACCTGAGTTGCCATGTTCTGGAAAGAGGTTGTGGAGGAGTTGCACTTTAAACATCAGAAACTATATTTTTGAACAATTCTTAGGCCCTCTTGACACTGTAAATCTAGTCTCCTTGTAACTCTATGCATTTTATTCAATTTTGTATCACCGAATGGATCTAATGTTGGTACATTTTACACTTCACTCTTGTTTTCCTTTTGTAAAGTTGTCTTTTCCTTTTTGAGTTTGATATATTAGATGTGTTAGATATGTAGATAGTGTAGGATCATACATATTATCAACCCTGTACATGTTATATATTGGTCTACTGGTTTATTGAATAGAATAAGCACCATTCCAACATGGTATCATGTACCAAGGTTTAGGTTTGCCGCCGGCCACCACCGCCGGCCGCCGCCGCCGCCGCCACCCTCCCCGTGACCTCCTCTACCCCGTTTCTTCCGCCGCTGCTCCCCTCTGTTTTTCTTTGCTCCACTGCCGACAAGACTCCCGCCGCCCGATCCTGAGCACCGCCGCCAGATCCCGAGCGCCGCCGTCGGATCTCGCCGCCGGATCTGGCTTCCCGCCGTCGGATCCTGGTCGCCCGTCACCGGAATCGAGCCCTTTGCTCCGTGCGCACGCCTCCTCTGTTTTCTGCGCGTCGCACAGAGTTGGTGCGCCGCCCGAGCTCCTTTCCTCTGGGAGCTCGCCGCTGCCTCGCGCCTCTCTGCCGTGCGCCGTGCGCATCCTCCAGCCGTGCGCTGTGCGCCTGAAGCTCTACGAGGCCACGCCTCCTCCAGCTCGCTGCTCTGTTCTGGACGTTGCTGCTGCCCGAGCTCGCTGCCCGAGCTCGCTTCTCCACTCAGTGCACCGTCCGAACTCGTGTCTTCTTCACTGATGGCTTCCGTCGGTGTCTCCTTTGCCATCCCGCTCCTTACGGTCCGTTTCGATGGGACTCCGAGAGTGGACTGTATACCTAAGGATTCACCTCAACGGTCAACGTATGTGGGGGTCATTTCACCGACGAGCACCTCTGTCCGCCTCGCCCTACGCCACCAGTTCTGCCAGCTCTTCCTGGTGATGCAGATCAAGCAGCTCAGGAGGCCGCCAATGCCGTGACCGAGGAGACCCCGAGCTTTACCACCGAGCCGCACGCCTACAAACGACAGGATGCCGGCTCATGCTACCGCCATCCCGCGGTAGCATACCGTGACCATCTCCATGGATGTGGCGGAGTTGCCGCGACACGCCTTATATGGGAGCGCCCCCGAGCTCACTACCAGCCGACGAGTGATGCTATATATCTCTCAGTTGTGCACTAGGTGCATTCTCTTCAGTAGCTCGATACCACCGTGGATGACTTCTACCAGCAGATGTCTGAGGTGTGGCGTCACCTTGACTATCTAGGGCCGATGTCCGCAGACTGCCGCCGCGGTACGGCCACGCCACCAGAGACCCACCGCCTCTAAGACTTTCTCGACGCTGCCTCCTACCGATTTCGAGACTATGCGTGCTCAGCTCATGACTCGCCACCCACACCCGAGCTTGGTGGAGGCTCTCACAGGTGTGCATGCTGAGGAGACTCGTCATCGTGGCGTGGCTCATATGCAAGTTATCTTGTCCGCCAAGACCTACTCCTCCAAAGATCGAGAGTGATCCTCGCCCAACTCCCGGTGCACCCGTGGTTGCCGCCATCGCGGTCTCCACCGCACTCATCGCCAGCGTGACGGCCACCAAGATCGGATCGCATAAGCGAGGAGGGACCGTGGTCGCCAGGTGGACGCCCCCGGCGGCTCGAGGTTCCTCCCACTTAGGAGCCGTGTCTCTCGCCAGGCTCCTCCGTGACGCCACACAACAGCCTCCTTTATCGCTCCAGCGCCTCTGCCGGGCCGCCCTCGCACTCATCAGTTCGCTTGTCTAGTTCTTGCTTCTCGCCAGCCTTCCTCGACTCGCTCTTCCTCATCGTGTATCTTGTCTCCGTGGATCTTGGACTCGGTGCTTTTTTCACATGACACCGATTTTGCCCACCTCACTTCTGCAGCCCCACGCTTTTGCTTCCACTGCTCGATCGCAGATGATACCTCTCTTCCTGTTGTAGGTCGAGGCACTCTTTCCACTTCTTTTCATGTTCTTACAGTCTCTCATGTTCTTCAGCTTACTATGCAGCTTATATCGGCTGGTCAGATCACTGATCACGACTGTCGTGTTGTTCTTGAGTCTGACTCTTGTTGTGTTCAGGACCGCCGCACAAGGACTCTGCTTGGTGCTGACCCTCAGCACCGTGATTCGCAGCGTCTTTGGGAGCTCGACTGGCTTCATCTTCCTTCCACTGTCTCCACTAGCCAGTCAGCCACTACCACTACTTTTGGTCTTGCTGCCTCCTCCGCTACCTCCTTCGCCGCTGGCACCATCGTTCGGGTCATCTCGCGATCGTGTCTATCGTTACTAGTAGGTCGTGGTGTTCTTGGGTCTGTTTCTGGGACACCTCCATATATTGTATGCTGAGATGCACGGACACATCTCAAATATGCCGTGTCCGTGTTTCGGACATCGTGGTCGGACACGGACACGCCCGACACGCTCGACACGACGCAGCGTGTCCAAAATTAGAGTCACGAAACAAATAAAAATAAAAGCAACTACGATTTGACACATATGACATGCGACGGACATACGGCCATCGCGCTCGCCCAAAACGTAGCACCGCCATCGCCGCCACTCACCATTTAACCTAGCACATCATCTACCGTAGTCCATTCCCGACGCCGCTTACACCTCGACACCGCCCGCCCATTCTCGTGCGCCGCCAGATCCGCGGCGACCGACGGCGGCGCGACTTCTCCTCCCAACGCCGACCCTTCCGTGTTCTCGACACCGCTCGCTTCTCCTTTCGACCGCCACGCCAGGAGCCCCGACATCACCCGCCGCTTCGCTGCGCGTGCGATCCAACGGCGACCGCGGACCTTCCTCCCGACGCCGCCTTCCGTGCTCCCGACGCCGCTCGCTTCTTCGACGCCGCCCTCGCCGCCGCCGAGGCCACTCGCCGCCGACGCCGCCGCCGATTTCGTGAGTGATTGTTGTTTGTATACCTATGAACCGAGCTATGGATCTGAGTGCCGCTGGCTTGTACTAGTCCAAAGATCCTCGCTTCCCGACGCCACTCGCTTGGGTCATGCCGACCCATCGACATGCTTCACCGGCGATGTCGCCATGCCGAATCGGTTGGGTCATGCCAATTCTTTACCATGCTTTCATTTTATTGTTACCAAAACTATTCGAACTTGTACAACACTACTCACTACCAATTACATCATATTGTCATGCTCGGTTGAGATAGGAAAAGGCTACCGATCAAGGTCCTCCATGTCATGATACCCATTCCTGCACGCAAGAGTTGCCGGTCTTGTACATAATGCGAAAATACATGTTTTCAGCTTGTCTTTGAGGGCTTGAAATTGAAGAACCATCTCCATGCCCTTGTGTTGCCCGAGCTTTGAGAGACTCCAATTGTGCTTGCATTGACCACCGTGATCGAGAATGTTTCAAGGAATACAAACTGTCGGTTTCTGGTATTAATATGAAGTTATGATTCATGAAGAACTGAAGAGGCTGGCCAGGAGCCGAGGATCATCTTTGAGGTACATATTCCTATTTTACACTTTGCATTTTACACTTTCTGTTTGACAAACACGTAGAAAAACATTATATATATATATCCCGTGTCCCCGTATCGCCATTTTTTTTAGAAAATGTCGTATCCCGTGTCCGATACGTGTCGTGTCCGACACGCGTGTCCGTGTCCGTGCATCCTAGATTGTATGTGTTGCAATCTTAGCAATCAACTGCAGCTCCTCTATCCATCTAGTGATTTCTATTTCTACTAGTCATTTTGATCTTGTTCACTCTGATGTTTGGGGTCTAGCTCCCTTCGTTGCGAAAGGGTGTCATCGCTACTATGTTATTTTTATTGATTATTGTTCTCGTCATAATTGGATCTACTTCATGTCCTCTCGCAGTCAGGTTCTCTCTATTTACCAGATATTCGCCACCATGGTTCGCACTCAGTTTGATTCGGTCATTCATTTGTTTCAGGTCGACTCATCGGGTGAGTATCTATCTCGCCGCTTTGCGCCCCTTGCCGAGCAGGTACTCTTCCCAAGATTTTGTCCCGTGCTCACGCCGCAGAATCTGTCTCGAGCGTAGCATCGCCGCTTGCTTGAGACCGCTCGCGCTCATGCTTGCCTCTTCTCGCTTCCCCTCATTTCTGGGCTAGGGCTGTTTCCACCGCTGCTTTTCTCATCAACATGCAGGCTTCCATTGCTCTTCAGGGTTCTACTCCTGTCGAGCGTCTCTATGGTCGAGCCCCAGAGTACAATCACCTTTGTTGTTTCAGCTGTCTGTTTTGTCCTTCTTCCACCTCGTGAGGGCACCAAGCTAACTGCTTAGTCAGTTGAGTGTGTTTTTCTTGGCTATAGTCTTGAGCATAAGGGTTATCATTGTTACGACCCTGTTGCTTGCAGGATGAGGATTTCTCGAGATGTCATCTTCGATGAGTCCCGACCTTACTACCCTCGCTCCTCACCAAGTCGTAGTCTCTTGTTGAGTCGATATCCTTTCTCGACTTTTCCGACTCGCTTCCACTACTGCTTCGCCCATCCTCCATATTCTTCACTCTCCTCTCCTCCGGCTCCACCTGTTCCCACTCTGCCGGAGGTTCCTTCCTACTCTTTTGTTGAGATTTCACATTTTCCTCTGCACTACTTTCGCCGTCCTCAGCTTACTCCTTCCCCTGTTGAGCCTCCGTCTTTGCTGGGCCCTGTTCCCAATTCTTCTTCTTTGTCTTTGTTGGGTCCAGCTCCGCCTTCTCCTCCCAGATACGATCTTCATGATCGTCACACTGTTAGGCTGCCTGAGCCCTATGACTTTGCAGCCGCTGCTCTTTCTGAGCCTACGACCTATCGTGAGGCCTTTGCTCACCCTGAGTGGCAGCTTAGGATATTGTTGCTTTGGAGCGTACTGGCACTTGGGATCTTGTGTCCTTACCTGTGCGTCTTACTCCTATCACATGTAAGTAGGTGTACAAGATCAAGATCCGCTCAGATGGTTCCCTTGAGTGCTACAAGCCTCGTCTTGTGGCGTGTGGTTTTCAGTAGGAGCATGGTCATGACTACGATGAGACTTTTTCCCTTGTTGCTCACATGACCACTGTTCGCACTCTCCTTGTTGTGGCCTTTGTTCGATAGTGACCCATCTCTCAGTTGGACGTTAAGAATGTCTTTCTTAATGGCGAGCTGCGTGAGGAGGTCTACATGCAGCCGCCCCTGGGTATTTTGTCCCTGATGGTACGGTGTGTCGCCTTTGTTGCTCTCTCTATGGGCTTAAACAAGCCCCTCGTGCTTAGTTTGACCGCTTTTCCTCTATTGTCTTTGATGCCGGTTTCTCCACCAGTGATCACAACCCTACACTCTTCGCCCACACCTCTCTCTGGTTGGACGCCTCCTTCTCTATGTAGATGATATGATCATTATGGAGATGACTCTCAGTACATTGCCTTTGAGAAGGAGCGTCTCAGTGAGCAGTTCTTGATGTCTGATTTGGATTCTCTTCGCTACTTCCTTGGGATTGAGATCACTTCTACTCCTGAGGGCTACTATCTCTCTCAGGAGAAGTACATTCAGGATATCCTTGCTCACGCTTGTCTCACTGATCAGCGCGTGGTGGATACTCCTATGGAGCTTGGTGTTCACCTTCGGTCTACTGATGGTGAGCCTTTTGAGGATCCCACTCGTTACCGTCATCTTGTCAGGAGCCTCGTCTACCTTTGGATCACTCGACCTGACATTTCTCACCCAGCTCACATCCCGAGTCGGCTCTCTCTGCTCCCACTCACCTTTAGTACACTCATCTTCTTCGTGTTCGCGATATCTTCGTGGACTATCACTCGTCGTCTTTTCTTTCTTCACTCCAGTTCTTTGCAACTTCAGGCGTACTCT
The DNA here is from genome assembly GCA_036346255.1 of Ampelocalamus luodianensis. NCBI lineage: Eukaryota > Viridiplantae > Streptophyta > Magnoliopsida > Poales > Poaceae > Ampelocalamus > Ampelocalamus luodianensis. The sequence continues at coordinate 13,994,352 of CM070620.1, forward strand.
GATGCGACCTGGGTTAGCGATCATTCTGATCGCCGGTCTCTTTCTGCCTATTGTGTTTTCCTTGGTTCCTCTTTGATTGCCTGGATGACCAAGAAGCGCATCGCAGCTTCGCTCGAGCTACCGAGGTCGAGTTGAGAGTCATGGCGCTGCTGATACCGAGATCACCTGGCTTCGGTGACTACTTGAGGATTTTGGTGTTTCCACTTCTGCCCCGTCTCCTCTCTTATCAAATAGTACTGGTACGATCAGCATTGCTTGAGATCCCGTGAAGCATGAGCTCACAAAGCACATTGGAGTGGATGTTTCGTGCACGTGCTCGCAGGTTTAAGACTACGTTATTGATCTTCGGTATGTACCTTCGGAGTTCCAGTTAGTAGATTTCTTCACCAAGGCACCGACTACAGTTCAACATAGCTTCTACCTTTCTAAACTTAGTATTGTTGATCCACCATGAGTTTGAGGAGAGGGGGGTGGGGGTGTTAGATATGTAGATAGTGTAGGGTGTTTCTTATATATTGCCAACCCTGTACATGTTATATACTGGCCTGTTGGTCCATTGGAATAGAATAAGGCCCATTCCAACAAGATGTATCTTGGTAGTTGCTGTATATTTAACTTCCTAAGTTTGGTAGCTAAATCGTGGACTGGACTCTCTTTTTCCTTCTGGAATGATCAATGGCTTTCAACCAACTATTTGTTTTATATTTTTACATTAGAAATTAATTTTGAAGTATGTGAGAGGATTTATCGGGGGTTTCAACTTTGGAGGACCTCAATGGTTCAGTGCTACATTCTTTTAAGTACTAATAGTAGCTGAAGTCATTTGTTTGTGCTGCTTGTAGAAAGGAATTGTGGACTATATTGGCCCTGTAGCGCACCGTAATTCCTAAATTAGCCCCCTTAGCATCAAAATTCCATTTTGGCCCCTCAGAGTACTCCGCTGCTCGGACTACAGAACTCACCTAATGTCGCGCCGCTGCAGACCAAGTTGTTGCCGTGCATGGATTGGCAGCAGCCAAGGTGCCGCTGCCCCACACAAAGAAGACTCTCCTCCACCCTAGTGCACGCAAATCCAAGAGGTGAGAAAATATATTTAAGAATATTTTTGGAGGAATTTTTAAATATAGAAATGAGCTCCAAAAATTATGAAATTTTTTGTGAGACTCCCAACACATTGGAATTGCTTGTGTAAATTTTTAGAATTTTATGAGTTACGATGTTTTCTCAGAAATTCATTTAAGTATACTATTTGTAGGAATTTTATAATATAGAAAATGAGGTCCAAAAATTATAATTTTTTTCTAGGCTCCTTATACAATGTACTTTATTGTGTAATTTGTTTTCATAATTTTATATGTTCAAATTCTCTCGACAAATGAAGGGTTTAGGTCTCGAAAATAAGGATGAAAGGTTTCAGAAATTAGGGTTTCATGATTTCATGTGACTTGGAATGTGAGAAGTTTAGTACCACATGACTACTCTAGGTAAGAGACACTCCCTCCTCCGCACATCTGTCGCCCCGTCGCAGTTATCCCCCCTTGCCCACAGTGCTTGCTTTTATGGCAATTGTTTGATTGAGTAATGAGACTGATGGTACCAGTAGGTGGTATGGGTGATTTCGTCGGTGTTTCCAATTCCACCATAGAAATAGGTTTTGCAAAGATACTTGGTAATTCCCGAGCGCCACAAAGAAAGGGTGTAGAGTGAGCAAGTGCCAAGTGACCGTTGGGTACAATATTATCGTCAGCAATGTCAAACGGTCATTCATCATCTTCAGGTTGATCAGGATTGACTGTTTCATTTTCATTGTGTTAGGGTTAGGGTTTAAGCCGCGGTTAGAAATTAGGGTTAGGGTTTAAGCGGTGATTTTTGTTTCAATTTTAAAATATAGTAGACGACTTCAAAGAATTATGAAATTTTACTGTGAAGCACTCCGACACAGTGCACTTGCTTGTGTAAATTTTTCATAATTTTATTCATCCTGAACCGCCACGTGCTCTCTCCCCCCGATTTCATAAACGTGTTCTGTTTGTACGGATTTTAGGTTACGGAAATTAGGGTTTCATGATTCAATATGACTTGGAATGTATCTGATATTTGCTGAGTTACATTTTGGTGATATACATGTCTTGATAGCAAGGTATATTTGCGGTTTAGAGGAGGTTGTGGGATATTCCAAATATGCTATATATTTTCTTACTTCTGGAAAACTATCGCAAAGGCATACATGATGTAATGCAGGGATATACGACAGTTGATCCATTCATGAAGGGCTGCGATACATAAATAAAGAGTGAACATTACAATATTATTATAACTGAACTTTTACTTGACAAGAATAAGAAATAATAGAAGAAAGACCGCAAAACTAACTATCTGAAGTAATTTCTGAAGTATTTTCTCAACCCTTTCCATCCTTTCATCCAGTCTTTGAAGTCTATTATCTTCATTTTGCATTGGTTGATCTGAGGGTCGAGTCACTAGACGAAATGTAGCAACACCACGGGTGTCTTCTTGCAAGGCAGCAATTTGCATTGCAATATCTCGAACCACTGGGACAGCTTCATCAACCCACTGCCAAAACCAGAATGTTGTGTTCTGAAAAAGAATTGCAGCTTCAAGTGAAAAAACAACAACATGCTATTTCGAATGGAAATCATTCGGATGACTAGGCACTAGTTACCGTAAGATTTGAACACTTCATGAACATTCGATAGATTCTTGGCGATGCGATGTGAACACATTCGCCGGATCCCCGCAACGAGGGCAAACCAAAGCCGCCGCAATATTCTAATTGTCCGCCACACGAAAGTTAGATCAGCCAATACATCCCGCTTAAGACTAGAAGAAAGGAGAAGAGGAAGTGTAGATTGCGGTGAATGGCGCCAAAGCATCCATATATATCCCGCAATGAATTGCAATTGGGTTGAAGGAAATTCGCGTCATGAGGTAGCGGGCCCGAGAGGAATCGTTCGACAGTGTTGCATGGTGTGGTTAAATTCATATGAGTAGCCTGTGAGGCAGAGTGTTGTCTTGTCTTTCCAAAAGTTGTCGGCGAGGCGAGTCACGCCGCCGCCGCGCAAAGTCGACTCGCCAGTTACGCCATCGCAAAGTCGACACAGGAGCATGTACCGTAACCTCCACTGCAGCGCTTCAAGGCTACGATACATCGTTATATGATCCGCACGCCACGCATTTCACTCGGTTGGTTCATGCACAAGCTTATCTAGTGTGTCGTACAATACAATATTAAAGAATATCATCCACAGAAAACTGATAAATTAACAAAGAGCGTCCTATAGCATAAAAAAAATAGATGTGTGCAACTAGTCTTCGTAGCAATCTCTTTTCTTGCTGAGCTCACCTCATCACATAGTAGCATCTTCGATGCATGTTCAGGGCATAACACATGACTATTATCCTATAGCATAAAAAATAGATATGTTAGAACATTACAGTAGTGATGAGAAATAGGGAATTTTGAAGCATGATTGATTTTTTACTCTAAGGTCATAACAGTAAGAATTGAGAAGACTTCAACAGATCACCTCTGACTTGATAGATACAAATGATTCGATTGTATTATCCGACTGGTTCTAAATGAATGGCAGAAAGCACATTCATCCTCAAATAAGTTGATTGGTGTTCTCAGCGACGAGCACCGGAACGAGAAGCGAAACACAATTGGGATGAGCGAAGAACGACTTCGAGATTTCGGTATTTGTAGCCAAGCGAAGGAGGAGTCACTGCGTTGGCGTCGGGAATTTCTGATGCGTTGTTCACGGCAAAGATCATGCGGCAAGGGGGACACTCACGAGGAGTCGATAGATGTGCGGAGGAGGGAGTATGGACGGTTCAAAAAATGGCCACAGGAGGGGGCATGTGGAGTGGAGAGAGTGGTCAAGGAGGGGGCCATGCGTGTGGAAGGGGAAAGGGTAACACGTGGCAGGATAATATGATTACACTTAAATGAAACTGCAAGGTAATATCAGAACGACAAAAATTATGAAAAAAACTACACAAGAAAGTACACCGTGTTACGAGCATGCACTTAAAATTTCATAATTTTACGAACTAATTTGCTATAATTTAGTTATGATTTTCTAAAGTTATCAGTAATTTATCAGTAATGAACAAATATGGTGACTGGAACCTCCCTAGACTTCCCTAGAACTCCGTATTTGTTCATTCTGTAGGGACAAGGTGCATGCCCATACCGTGTGCTAGTCAACGCTGCTGCTGAAGAACCACTACAAACCGGAAACAACAATCCAAGGAGAATGATCATTTGCGAAGACAATGCATTTAAGAAGGAAGCTAATGACCACCATCGTACCATCACCTCATTACTCAATCAAACAATTGCCATAAAAGCGAGCATCATGGCAAGGGGATAATCACGACGGGCAGATGAGCGGAGGAGGGAGTGTCTCTTACCTAGAGTAGTCATGTGGTACTAAACTTCTCACATTCCAAGTCACATGAAATCATGAAACCCTAATTTTCGAAACCTTTCATCTTTATTTTCGAGACCTAAACCCTTCATTTGTCGAGACAATTTCGGAACATATAAAATTATGGAAAAATTACACAATAAAGTACATTGTATAAGGAGCCTAGAATTTTTTTTTAATAATTTTTGGACCTCATTTTCTATATTATAAAATTCCTACAAATAGTATACTTAAATGAATTTTACAGAAAACATCGTAACTCATAAAATTCTGAAAAATTTACACAAGCAATTCCAATGTGCTGGGAGTCTCCACAAAAAATTTCATAATTTTTGGAGCTCATTTTCTATATTTAAAAATTCCTCCAAAAAATATTCTTAAATATATTTTCTCTCTCCTCTTGGATTTGCGTGCGCTAGGGTGGAGGGGAGGTGCTGCTGTGTGGGATGGCAGCACCTTGGTTGCTGCCAATCCGCACGGCAGTAACTTGGTCCTGCCGACGGCAACGGCATTAGGTGCCGGACGGCAACAGGTGCTACGAGGGGGCAAAAAATGGAATTTTGATGCTGAAGGGGCTAATTTAGGAATTACAGTGCGCTACAGGGCCAATACAGTCCACAAGTCTGTAGAAAGTGTAAATATGTGATGGATGAGTGCGAATGAAGTCATGCCATGCTTTTTTTTTATATTTGAGAGATACACATTTAAGACAACTATGTAGCTGGTGTCATTCTGCTGCGAGTCCTGTTTTAATCAGTGTTGTGCATTCTTGTTGCCAATCTTACCATTTTGTTGGTGGAGCAATACTGCTGATGGATAATGGTTAGGACTTAGAACATTACTATGATGAATTATTACCTGATCAGCTTGTCGACTTGGCAATAAATATGAGGTGCAGGTTTGGAGAGAGCAATATTTGCAAAACTTCTATATGTAGTTGTGAGTTGTAAGAAAAAAACTGTAGTATTATAGGATTTGCCTTTTCTCAGCTTACCTCATTTTATTGCTATTGTACCTTTTCAAGAACTTGAATAGATGTTAATTCTGTACGATAATTGTAGGCTGATAATTTTCATGCACCGTGGCTTTTGGTGAAAAATGATATAAGGTTTCTGCTGCTGTCGATTACATGATCAAATATTTTGGTAATTCTCATCATCCATATTTTCCAAACACAGTGGTATTTACAGCGTTATCATTCTTTTATCTATAATAATGTGCTCCCCTGGGCGTCATCATCATCACTATCACATTTTGTTTCAATATTTCTGTTCAATTAAATGAATTGTTTATTGAACATTTTGTCCATCCTAAAGGATTAAAGGGACTTTATTTCCCACTACCTATACTAGTTTTTTTTTTGTCGATATTGAGTAGCTTGTTCATGCGGAGATAGTCCTACTATTTTGTAGTGCAGTTGGTAAACCGGTTGCTCCTAGTTAAATGGATTAATATTTCGATCCTCACCTTACACCAGTTACAACAACTTTACTTTTTGATATTTCTGAAACCATTTCTTAGGAATGTTGAGATGTTCTTGACTGCTGAACTTGTATTGAAGAAGGTTTGAGAAGATGATTTGCAGCATCCTGCTGTGTCCAGGTAAATTTATTCATTTCTTGTATATCTTGTTTTATCATATTTTTATTTCTTTAACTTCAGTAATTTTGGTAACATCATCTACGTTGCTGTATTTTGTATTTGTGTATACTACATATGCTTCTTAAATCAGGTGTGGCTGACCATATCGTTGATCATACCGAAGCTTTGTACGGCCCAGCCCGAGTCTTTACCGTTTTCAGTTTTCGCACATATTAATTGACAATTGGAATATGACACGCAATACTATTTTGTCTTACAGTACAAATTCACCTCTAGCTACAATTGGTGATGAAGCCACCAGCTCATGCACCAATTTGTACAGTGACCATAGTGTAACATAATATCCACCCTGAGACCTTTCAAGATATATGACTGACCTTTTGAGTTTTGACCTCTTCCCATTCAGAGTGCTCAAGGCCTTTGACCTAACCAGAGTGACCATGTACTTCTGCTCCATGTCACGACAGGGGAGAGGCTCAACAAGAGTCCAAAACTTCCCTACACCAACCTCATAGTTTGGCACATATGAATGAACACACTTGCCTATAGGGCCCAGCCATTGTTCTCATTGGAACGTGTCGTTTTCAACCATCGCTGTCACTCTCCACCAACCTATTAAGGTCGTTAGTGGGGAAGCTTCACGCTCGACATCTTTTAAATTGAGGGAGAGCGAGCTGTCTGTCCTCGCCTTCAAGCTTCCATTCTTTTATTATTCTAGTGGTTGACACAATTCGAAGAGAAGGTCAACTTGGAGTAAACAAAGGAACTCCTTTATTTGCATGTCATTAGGTTCACCATACACAGAGCCTCCTACCGATGTGCTTTTCCTCTTCTATTAGAATATCTGATGCGCGTGCTTAATGCTGCCTATCCTTGTTTTGTCTCTCTCCTGGCCTTTCCTGAAGGTGGAGCGTCCTTGTGTAGTCATTGACGTACATATGTAATATAACCACTCGAGGAGCTTTATTAGTAGGCGTGATGGACCTGAGTTGCTTGCTTATGGCCTTCTTAACCATGTTGTAAATGTGGAGAGGATAGAGCGGGTGATTCTTCCTGTCTCTTGTCGAAGCTCAAGTTGAAAACTTTGCCACCGCACTGAAGTTGACATCTCTCACACCAATTGCCATTTGACACTGTTAACTTTGAGCCTGGGAAGGGAAAATTCTCTTGTCCATGCTTTCTCAGATAACTATCCAGAGTGCACAATGGGTGTCCTGCACCACGAATGTGGAACCATTTTCTTTTCACAATGCAATCCGAAGTTGTTTATCCCTAGCTAAACAAGAACCTAATGAAAAGCGCCTGGTGTTCATTTCACAACATTCCTTTAGGTCCAAGAGACAACCAGCTCTAGGCGGATGATCCCTGAAGACAATTAGTTTACTGATAATTATTGGGACACGCTTCCCCTTCCTCTAATTCAATTATTAAGAATCCCAATGTTTATGGGTCAGATCAGGGCGGTGATCAGTGATGAGTTTTGTAAGGATTTTATAATTGGAGTGGACGTCACAGTAATTTTCGCTGGGAAACCACCAGACCCACCACTCCTGCAAGTCTAGTGCTTAAGAAACCAAAGCGTTGTATTATTTTGGCGTCTTAACACATTAAAAGCCAGTCATTCTGCCATTTGAGTGTGGACCAAATGTTCTCACACTGACAAGTGTAATGAACAATTCCGGTTTCCCACTGAAGTTCTGTTATTAAATTCCAAACCTGTCTTTATTTTGTTCTAGTCTTCTAGAATCTGTGCGGGTCCCATGATATTATTGATTTGAAGAAAGGTTATTTGAGGCATGCTGCTTGTGATAGGACACAATTTAAGCTTATACTCCACTATCGGCCCTTTTACGTGGCCACATGCAATAGCCGAGTGCTCACAGGCAAGGATCCAAAAGCCGTTCCGGGGGAATCCCGGTCGGCGGCCGGGAAAAAAAACCGTCTGGTTACCGGATTTTTCGGAAAAAGTTCGGTTAAATTTTGCTTAAATTTGTTTAAAAACTAGCCAAAATTTGAAATTTGAACTTGAAAACCCAGAAAACTGGCTGGTTTTTCCGCTCCCGACCTCACCGATAAACTGTAACCGCTCGGTTATCGATGGTTTTTCTTCCCGTCACAGGGCCTGTTTGATATGCCTTCAGTTTTTTTTTTGGCTGAAAAGTAACTTCTGATTAGGCTGAATGATTGAACTACTGAGTTGAAGATATTTGGTATCTGGCAGCCTGGCTTTTCATTACGTTGGCTGGTTGTTCTAAGTTGGGAAATATCTAGAAAGCCCTTGAGGCCAATGATGACTTTTGTTTGATGCTGTTTGAAACACATTATGAGTGAGTTTGATTTAATGTTTTTTACATGTGACATACAAACGTAAATATAAGCATTAAACGTAATACATTCATAATTGGCAAGTACTAAAAACAATATATATATATATATATATATATATATATATATATATATATGAAAATGGTCCTTATTTTGATCTTTCGTCTATCCGCTCATATTAAATGAACCAAAACACTACTATGTAGTACAGACTATTGTCATGCTACTAAGTAGGGCCTAAAATTGCAATTGCTGTATGATGTTGGAACTTGGAAGCAAGAACAAAGAGATCATACAATAAAATTAGCATGGAAAACCAAATGCAGGAAATTACGGAAGCAATAAATTACAGAAAATCGTCTTAGCATTACAGTTCAAGTCATTGAAAGCATCACCAACGTGATTACAATGTTTCATCCAGGAAAGCAGGATACAACTAACAGTGTTCCAACAACATTTCACCATCAGATAGACAAAAAAAAGAAGCATTAAGTTACTGTGCATGAAAACCCCCCAATTATCAAAACCCGTCGTCAAAGCAGATCGAAGATACCATATCCCGCCCACTTGTAACTTCATCAGGTCAGTACCGAGGATCAAAATCTTGGAACCGGAGAAAAAACCACTTGACGGAAGAAAACGGTAACCAACCGGTCGGTTACAGGAAAACCCGGCCGAAATTTGAAAACTAAAATTTGAATTTGCTAAATCGGGGGAAAAACGGCTGGTTTTTTAAATCCCGATCCCCACCTGGTTTTCCGGTAACCGGTGGGATTTTGAACCTTGGTCAGTACTAACCTGGATCAAAGGAAAATTTGGCATAAGAAATTATTATTGTCGCGAGCTGTTTGAAGTTAGAGAAAAGAGATCGTGTATGGAAAATTTGCTCACCTAGGACGTAAACGTTTGAGAGCATCTTTGGCCTGATCCTGCTTGATCCCACCATGTTGTACCCACCACCAGACGATCCTGGTATTCTTCTCCCATCAGCACATTCCAGAGATGATGATCCTCTAGCCTTTTTAGTCAAGTTGATGCCGTTATCCCAATTAAGCATCCCTTCGAAGACAAGCAATAACAGTAAAATCACATGAGCCATTAGACAAATCTATTAATCTAGATTTGTGGCAGAATATCAATAACATGAGTTTTTTCCTTTTTGTAGAATTACTATTTGGATGGCGTGGACCACTCTGCGATAAAATATGGCGCAAGGGGAAATAAGTCTTAACCAAGTAACGTATAGGAAAAGGCATTAGCTGTCTAGTTGTGATGTAATTTTCATTACAATTATATCTAAACACTATTCACATATGGAACAGCATCGATAATAACAAGTTAGTCAAAATAAAACTGCTAGTCAGCATCAGTTTATACATTGGTATTAGGCATATCATCATTTAGCAGTCAAGACGTACAGTTGGTATTTATCAGCACGTGCATGCATCACTTAGGAATCCCTCGCAAAATTATTACAGACTACGCCAGGAAATAAAATTTTCAAATCGATAGCCATGAACCATCCTCATATAATGCATGAAGCCATGATCTTTGTCGTTCACAGGTGAATATCTAGCCTTTCATAAAGAAGACATGCAGATGTTTAAGAACAGGTTTATATACATATGTCTAGATAGGTATTAGCATGATAACTGTATAACACTCACATTACATTGTTAATGCTCGGTAGAAAAGTTTCGCTGAAATACGATTAGTCTATCTCAATTTGAGATTCTCAAATGCCATATGGAACGATTAAAACTTTGTAAGAGGCAAGCAACCAGCAATGTGTCAATGGGACATACTCTTGATATATGAGATACATAGGAAATCATATAATCTTGCAATAGAGTAAAAACTAGTACACAGAGTACAGATCCCTTCGTCGAAGAGAAACAACTTGGACATACGGAAGAGACAATGGGAGTATAATTTATTCAGAATCTACACAAAGGATGCATGGTGATTTTACCTGAGGAGAGTGCCCGCGGCAACTCCCAAGCATGAACGAAACGAGTGGCGATGCAATCGCTCGGCGGCGCAACCAGTACGTAGACTTCGCACTCCACAACTTTGCGGGCATGCACATCAACACCGAAGAGGTAGACAACGTCAGGGCTTGTTTGGATAGAAGGATTATAACCAATTCTTTCGGATTGAAAGGGATTTTAATTCAAATTCTGAGTAAATCCGAAGGGATTGAGTCAGATCACAATGTATTCAAACAAGGCCTCAGGGTTCTTGGGGTCGATGAGAGCGAGCATGGGGATCTTCTTCAGCAGCCCGGTGGACTTGTAGCTCTCATCAGCCCAGATCTTCGCAAAGCTCACCTCGTGCTCCAGCGTCCACTCCGTCAAGTCCGGATCACCCACCGTCCACACAGTGACCTTTGGAGCGCCGTGGGGGCCGGCATCAAGCCGGGAGGGGGGGGGTGGAGGCCAGGGTGGTGGCAAGGGAGGAGGAGGGAGGCTAGGGCGACGGTGAGGGAGGAGGCAGAGGTCAGGGCGGCGCTGAGGGAGGAGGAGAGAGGTCAGGACGGCTGCGCCGAGGGTGGAGGGGTGACGGCAAGAGAGGAGGAGGGAAGTCAGGGCGGCGCTGAGGGAGGGGGAGGGAGGCCGGTGCGTCGACGGCGAGGCCAGCGCTCATTGTGGGCGGGCGGTAGCGGCGGCGTTGGGCGCTAACCCTAGCGCCGCTACCTCGTCTGGGTGAGAGAGGGGTGCTGGTGGGGAATGAGAGTGAGAGGGGTGGGGTTTGGGATTTTATACATAGTATGAGGGGGGTAATTTTCTTCACTCTCGGGGCAAAGTCGGAACCCCCAACCAGCTGAAGTCATGGGAAGCTACCCTAGGCCGGCTTCCCGCTTTCAGCTTCTCCACGTTGAAGATGGCTTTCGACTTTTTCAAAAGCGGCTACTGATCAAGCCGAAGTTGTCCCAAGAAGGCCCATAATCTCCTTAGCTTCATGACAAGGTACAAACAGTGCCAGTATCTAGTAGCAATTTTTAGTCTTAGGTGACATTTTGGTTCAAACATGAACACGATATCGCTCGTCTAGTGGGGCGCTCCTGTAGTTGTAGGTGCAAAAACTTCTAGATGTGCACTTTGACTTTCTTCTCTATGGAAATATGCAGATTACTGCTATGTTGAGAAAAAGAAAATCACGAGTCCCATATTATATTCCATCTGTATGCTCTATATTTGTTATTATGTTAACTTCGTGATAGAAATATGCACTATCCATGTGGTGTTCATTTTAGTGCTCTGATCAAATAATCAAACATGCCTACTTTAGTCACAGTAGTTTTCCGTCTTAAAAAAATGGAAATGGAGGATGCGCGTACATAGGATCTGTCTGCAGTTCCGTCTTAAGGAAAGTTCAACTTCCTTGGTTTTCTACTAACTTGTAGTCTATATACATACTATGACTGCGTATTACAAATGGTGATAATACACTACTACTAAACCACACATACATAGTTGCAACTTCGAACTAATTTCAAACTAAACTACCTCCCAGCTGACAAGAGATGCCTTATCCACAATTAAGGAAAGCAGACAACATATTATGATGTTTGCCTGTTCCTCTTTTAGCAGCTGACGGGCCGTTGATTTTAATCTTTGTTCAGACAGTGGCGTTTTTTTTTTTGGCAAAATACCCATCATTTACTAGGGGTGTGTGTATATATATATATATATATATATATATATATATATATATATATATATATATATATATACTCCCACTTCGAATATACCATTTAAACGAATTTATTATACTTCTTTATCATTTTTAATAGGATTAACTCCAATTTACCCCCCTAAACTATAGACCGAGTTCAAAAAACATCATGAACTACAAAACCATTTACTTTACACCCCTCAATTGTCAATACCAGATCAAATAACCCCCTCGCCCTAAACCACCCTGGTTTTAGCTGACGTGGCATCCAAATCATCAAATGAGCTGACGTGGCGAGATGAGTCAAGAAATGAAACTCGGCCTGCTCCATTGCGCCCGTGGAAGATCCCGACGAGCATGGCTTGAGTCGCAGACGCCGGCGGTGGAGGCAATGGCGCCACCAATAAAGGGCAAAATGGAACCTAGATGCAGAGGTGGTCCCGTGGGCGGTGGAGACACGACTGGAGCTAGTCGGTGGTGGTCGGAAGATGACGAGCGACGGCCGGACCTAGAGAAGAAATGGCGCGGCAGCGCACGGGTGAGGTTGGGGTCTAAATAGGGGGAGCATGAGGACCAACATAGTACCTGGAGCACACCGGGGAGGTCGGAGAAGGCGGAGGGTGGCCGGAGTGTGCTGACCACGGCGACCTGGGACGATGTGGAGTGATCCTCGACGGCGGCAACGTGGGGAGGTTGATAGCCCAAATGAGTACTAGGGGGAGGTAGAGTGAAGCTAGGCACTACTCAGGGAGGGAAGAATCGGCGGAAGAGTCGCCGAAGAAAACGCGGTGATGAAAACGGCGGTGACTGCCAGTGGTGAAGAAGATGGTGGATACGCGGCTCCTTGATGATGGATTCTTCAAATCAATGGAGGGGAACACTTCCTTGTGGTGCAAGGCGTGCCGTGACGCGGTTGGCGCGCCGTAGTTTGTCGGAGCGCCGACCGACCACGCGCCTCGCAGACGGCGGCCGAGAATGGCATTTGGTTCCTTGGGCTTGATTGAGCTTGGAGAAGAAGATAGGGAGGAGACCATGGAGGTCAGGAGCACTCCTTTTATCGGCAGAGGAGGGATGGCAGCGAAGAGGTCGATGGCGAGGCGACGCACTCGGTGATGATGTCACGCGCGATGAGGTCGGGTCGGTCGTCGCGATGATGTCGAGGAGGGTACACGCCGCCGCCGCAACCATGGCGACATGAGGTCGACCGCCGGCCGACCGCCAGCTGGGTCGCCCTCGCTGCGCAGCCTTGAGCAGGTCGCGAGCTTGCGTGTGGATGTAGAAGAAGACGACGTGGTGAAACCGCCCCATGTGGATGCCAGCATGGCCCAAAATCACCTGTTTTCGGCCCGATGGGGTGGATTCACAAGGTATTATGAGTTCGAGGGTGCAAATACAACAGTTTTGAAGTTCAGGGGGGTAATTTGGACTCGACGCAAAGTTCAGGGGTGTAAAATGGACTTGTTCCTTTTTAATATGCCTAAATATCAATTATAAGATACTCCAATGCGACTTGATTGAAAAATTTTCATTGGAGTCTTTTATTTTTGCTATATACCATTTTTCATACATAAAAGAAGTATATACACAAATTTTGCAATAAAAAGTGGACTTTAACGATTCTTTTTTCATAGAACTCACTTTGGAGTATCTTAGAATCATTATTGGAGTATATTCAGATAGATAAAGAGATATCACAATACGATTTATGAGAGTAATGCATCTCTAAGAGTACCATACTATTTTCATATATATATATATATATATATATATATATATATATATATATATATATATATATATATATATATATATATATTGACAATTAGACCAAATACTTCATATTTGGGAACCACTTGTTTGTGAGTGGTAGAGTTGTTGGTGTATGATTCCACCCACTAGGTTAAAATCCTAATGCCTATTTATGTACATACGAGTGCGCTCATTGAAAATACTGTGGTCGATATTTATATCCCGACTCTGTATGTCTAGACGTGTGTTAAGATGACACACTCATGCATGCGTGCATGTGTGTGGTGGTGTTTGTGTGAGCATCTACCTTGTAATCGTAAAAAAAAAAAGTACTTCATATTTGTACCCTAATTGATTTTAGCCCACCCCCACCCCACCCCAATTCGCCTAGCAGCCCAACAACCAATCTCTTCTCCTTGAACTGGCCTATTGGTCCATCCGAAGACCCCACCTCAAAGGTCTAAACCTTAACCAACCTTATCTCCTTCTCTTCTTAGTTTTTCTCACTCCTGACCAAAATCGGACAGCGCGCTGGCAGCCGGTGCTGGAGACCGAGGGCGAAGAGGGGTCTTGGTCGGTGAGGGCAAGGCATGGACTGCATTAGCGCACAAAGGTTGCACACGTCAAAGTTCAAATAACACGAGTTCTTCCAAGGCGCAAGGAATCGTCGAATTAAACTGTAACTTTTATTAATTATTTTGTAATTTATTCAAATTATTTTGAGATATTGTCTCTAATACGAATAATGTGTTCTTTCATTTTTGCTATTGCGGACCTTTAGTTTTTCTATTAAATGATATCTTGCTAATTCCGAAAGCCCATTCTGGAAACTCTGGATCCTGTTCAGATTGCAGGCCCCAGACTTTCATGGCATTCACGCATCCTATGTGACTCAAAAGAGTCAGGAAGCAATGGATTGCAGCCTTGAAACCTCGCCTCGCCCAGTACCAACGCCACCACCGTCACTCACCAACCCCACGGCGAGCTCTTTCCAAGGCAATGCACTCCCTGCTCCAATGTTCATCGAGCAAAAGAACAGGGAAAGAAACAAGACAAGGTGGTGCAGTGAGTAGGGAACTAATCCGAGGAGATCTGTAAGCTGCAGCTAGCCCTCCACGCCCATGGCACTGAGCCACTGGCCCACTCAAGTGGAAGAAAGACCACGGAGCAAAGCCAGTACTGGCTACTGTTGTCTGAGAATATTCCTCTTCAACCGGAGTTGTGATGCCCATGGCTTCATTTAGAAATGATAAATCACCTGACATGGTCACAGTAAAGTTGAGGAGGAAAGTCAGCTGAGATTAGTATTGCTGAATTCCAATGTGACGTGATACGACGTCTCCAAGAGCATCTATAATAGTTTGTTTCTTAACGCTACATTAAGAGAAGATAGTACTCAATCTAATAAAAGAAATAAGTCTTTCAATAAATTGTTTCTTGAGTTTGTATCTAAGACTTTAATTACTTCCCACAAAACAAGTTTTTAGGTAACAAGTAAGTCTCTAATAGCTATTTTGTTGTTTCTTGTGTCTTGGTATCAATAATGTGTTTGTTTTTTTTAATCTAGAAATAAGCTCACATTCTCTCCTCACCATCTCTCCTCCACATCACCTAAATACTAATGTATCCATCGTCCCTTAGTAACAAGTGATATGAACTATCGTAGATACTATGCTTGTACGGTGTCAATCTTCCCCTCTGAAAGACCTATCCTACTCACGTACAAACATCATCTACTTTACGAGAATCATTTGGTGCAGAGCATGCAACGGTTTTGGAGAAGCGTGTGGTGTTGGCACAGAGGGAAGGGGTCTCTTTGCATTGTTGGTGCTACTTCTGGCAACTGAGCGAGTATTCTGTGTTACTTCCATAACATGAATTTCCTTCACCGCTGCAAAAGATCGAAATCTGTTGGCACGGAGTGATGCTCTTATGCTCTTGTTGCAAGAAACGGCGTGCTTGAGAAATATGTGCACGAGGGGGGGAAACACGTATGTTGCTTACTCCGTATGTGTAGTGACAACTGACAAGTACCTTTCATGGACCATCGTCCATCATCTAATAATGTGGCAACAGTCGCAGTGAAAAGGCTGCCAGGTTATGACTGCCCTCTCTCACTCTCTGATAATTCAAATTGCACCTTGCGTTCCATTTTCTGCACCAAGCTGACCATTACGCCTCTTGGAATCTTCATGAAGTTGATGTGTACCTCTAGAAAGTGCTGCTTCTCCTGCATCGTCTACAAAACCTTAACAAGCCTCTATCTTGCCATTGTTTTTTAGTAAAACGGTATATATACATCACGGAGTAGCAGCTTCAAGCCTTCAAGAGGGTTTTTCCAAGAAGTGAACTGTACAACATTGAACGTGGGGACTTCTCATATTTCTACGATAATTGATTTCCGTAAAATTCTTTGCATTCTAAGAATACTTATTGCTTCAGCACCACTAACTAACTGCGTTGCTTCAAGATTTGCATAAAATAGTTCTTAGAAAGCACGTACAGTGAATCACTAGTTCACTACCCTAACAATCTTATTCTAAAACTTTTAAAACATGGCCACTCCATATCATGCATATTAGTTTAATTTGCTATGTTTGAAAAAGAAAAGGAACCCAAAAATCTCAATATGTCTTCCCGCATGCTTGCATCATGCCGACGAGACCATATCCTCCTCAAAAAACCCACCGAAAAAATATTCCAAGCGCGCCTACATATAGGCCCCCACAACAACTTTGGTCCACTCCATTGCACCTTCGATCCACACATGCGATGCATCTGCACGAAGGCGCAGTGCACCTCCAGTATTTCATGCCCCAGCAGGAAGCAACGACTGATCAGGACTCGGCTGTCTGCAGCTCCTCCACTTCGCCGGCCGCCACCATGTGGGAGTATCACCAGGTGCATGCGGCGGCCATGCAACCCTCCTCATCCTCCTTCCCACCTGGAGCCCCTACGCCGGGACTACGGCGGCGCTTCTCGCCGGCTCGACCTTCGCTGCCGACTCCTCGTCATCGTCAGCCGACATGCGCCTGCCGGCCAGCGAGCACGTCCAGGCCATGCCTGGAGCCAGGGCGAACTGTGAGTACATGCATGTCCTAGTAACTCCTAACAACGCTAGCTATTGCATGCTTGCTGTGAATGACACAAGTTACTTAATGGTTTCTATTTTCAGAAGCAACAGCACTGGCTACAGGAGAACTTCCTTGATCTGCTCGCGTCGAAGAACGTGACGCCGGAGATGTTCGAGGACGTCCCAGCCGGCCACTATGTTGCACCAGCCCTGACGGCACGGTTCGAGGCAGGCTCCGATGTTCCTACGATGAAGTACGAGATCGCCGGCTCGCCGCTTTTCTTGGGGAGTACTAATGGTGTGCTCCAGGTCCAGGGGATGAGCATGATGAGTTCCATGCCATGCTACGTCGACCACCATCAGGTGAAGGAAGGCAGCAACCAGCAGCAGCAAGAACTTGCAAGCCCCATGGCCTCCTTTCTGCAGCAAATAAGTACTGGTGCTAGTGTTGGCAGGCACACTAGCCTGGATTATTCATCCTTAGGAGGACTTGACAAGATTTGCCAGGAGGGTCGAGCAATGGAGGCTAGTCCTTTTAGCATGAGGAGCTTGCCGGATTTTGGCTCTTTCGGTGGCTACAGATCAACCACAGAGTCGACGTCGGTGCAACCATACATGAGATGTGCCGATTTGTCTGACAGCAATAGACAAGAGCAGGAGATTGTGTCGGTAAGTTGCACATGTCATTTGATACAAATGGCCAATGAAGTACGAGTAGTACTAATTAATGGCATCTGTTCATAAACTATGTGTAATTCTGTATATATATGGACGTGAACTGTGCATTTGATTCTTGCAGGCAAGGAGTAGCAGCAACGGCAGTGGAGCGGCGAGTGATCGTAAGAAGCGACCATCCGAGGAAAGGAAGGAGAGCACGGCCAAGAAGTCCAAGCAAGAGGCGTCCACTGCATCGCCTCCTAAGGTAACAACTAAAAGAAGTTAAATATATTTGATCTGTGAACTTGTTAAACCATTTCCATTTAACATCTTAACGAAGTGATCATTTGGGACCAAATGCAGCAACAAATGCCTAAAGTGAAGTTGGGGGAGAAGATCACAGCACTGCAGCAAATCGTTTCGCCGTTTGGGAAGGTACAAACAATTTTTCACCAACAATTTTTCTTTTGTAAATGTATAATATTTTGGTATAACTAATTTAACTCCCCTGTATAATATTGTGCATCATATGATCAGACGGATACAGCATCGGTGCTGTTTGAAACGATCAAGTATATCAAGTTTCTGCACGAACAAGTACAGGTAAAACCATAACGAAAACCCCCTGCATGATCTCTGTATATATTTTGACCTAGCTATAAAAGGTTCTAGAAAAGTAGAAGATTCTTATGCCCACTCTGGAATTAGTAGTAAAAAAGAAGTGTCTACAGATGATCAATGTATATACACGCACACCCGATCCGTGGTATTTTCAAAGATACAATGAATCGTTGCAATGACTGTTTAGCTGGTTCCACATATGATATTGACTTAGTTGCGCCCCTTTTATCAGTGGACTTCCTAGTCATACCCAAGAACAACACATAAAGAATGTTTCAACTTGTCCTGTCTCACGCACTCTACCAAACACATGAGAAAAGGACAGTGCATACATAGTTACATACAGCATATCGCAATCACCAAGACCCTTTTGAGTTCAGCCATGCTGATTAGCTTCTCCTTTCTTTCTCTGCAGTTGCTAAGTGAGCCGTACACGAATGCGAACAGGAACAAGGTACAAATTAATGTTGCAAAGTCCCTTATTTTCCGGAAGATAGTCCGAGTTAGTTGCGAAACTAATCCGTAGTTGCTGTCTTGTTTCAGGCTAGTAACAACGTTCCCTGGGGAGACCACGCAGAGGAAAGCAAGGGAGAAGTGGAGCATGACTTGAGGGACAAGGGGCTCTGCTTGGTCCCTGTCTCGTGGACCCCCGAAGTTTACCGGGATGGCAACGCGATGGACTACTGGACGCCGGCGTACAGGGGCTGCCTGTACCGATGATATCTAATTGATAGCTGCAAAGCTTCTGATCATGCAGTAGCTTTGCCACGCCCGACGGCTCGTCCAAGTTATATAGGACGCAAACTGATGATCTGCTTATGGTGCTTGTGTTTCTTAATTAGTTTGTAATTCATTTGCTTTGAACTTTTTAAGTTTGTTGATTTGTAACGAGTGCTGCAGGAATGATCTGAATCGACTTTAATTAGTTGCTGACATTTCTACTAGCAATGCACCAGAGTAATTAGTACAAGTTCCAAGTTCGTTTAGTTATGAATCAGTAATTATTAGACAAAGTATGTATATCTCAGCCTCTCAGGTATCAGCCATCTTGACTTAATTTACTGTATGCACCGGCGGACTCGGGATATGTACCAAACTGGCAAACTCCTCCCTCTGCTGCTCCAATGTCTCGTACAGGGGCGCATTCCTCGTCTCTGGGAATGTCAATTGAGAGAAATCCATGACCATCGCGGCTGTGCCGAAGGTTAAGGTTTAGGGATGATGTTGTTAGATGTATATATATGCTGTGTTATTCTTCTCTAGTTTATGATGTTTCGTGCATATTGCTCCTTCTATGTACAAGTATATAATGGCCCATTGGCCTCTTTGCAATAGTTGAAACCCATTAACTACATGGTATCGCATGATTAGGTTAAGGTTTCTCTCTTCTCTTCTCTCCTACCCAACTACTAGATCCATCGCCACTCCTACCGATGTCGCAGTCACCACGCCGCCGCTTGCAAGCCAACGCCACCACCGGCGCCGGCTTCTCTCTCGCCGCGCCGCCGACCGCCCCGGTCTCTATGCTCCACGCTTGTCCAGTCGCTCGCTGGCACGCACGAGCCAACCCGGCGCCTCGTGCCGCGCTACCCGGATCGGCCGGATCTGTTCCCGCCGACTAGATCCCGCGCCGAGCTCGCCGCTGGATTCGCCTGCGTGCCTCCCTTGCTCGTGCCCCTCGCGCACCCCTACTCGACGCCGGTCCCCACGCTGGTCTCCTCGCCCGACGCCAGCCCCCGTGCCTCCCCGCTTGAGCTCCCAGGCCGCCGCCTTGCCGCCGCCGCTGCCGCAGCCGCTTGGCTTCTTCCACGCCTTCCCGGCCGCCGCCCGAGTGCCGTGGGACAGCAGGTGTCGCCCGGTGAAACGGCCATCACACAAGATGGCACCTCCGAACCTCGAGCACGTGTACCGCCTCGCCTGGCCACCGGTCACCTTCAACGGTGTCAACTATCGCAAGTTCATCCAAAGACATGAGGATTCACTCGGGGACAACGCTCTGGTCTACTCACCGCGAAGCGGTGTCGAACCCGGAACGAAGGATCCCGAATTCTCTCGTGTTTATACACTAGTCCAGATTTCAGTGTACAAGTCATCAAAAGTGATAGCAAAATCATATCACGCTCTTTATTAATATTATCTCGAGTTTTATTACAACCGGCTCGAGGCCAAATGAAAAGAAATAACACAAAAAAAAGTAGTAGCAGCCACACGACTTGCCACAGCAATCGTCTGGGACGTAGCCTATTCGCCCGTGTCCTCACCGCCCCGATAGAGGTCTTCTCCGAATAAAGATTATTCAAAGAAGAGTAAGCACAACTACCGTGCTTGCAAGTTACACCCAATATTGAAGATTAATGCATGCATAGGGTAAACAAAGGATAATGGCAGGTTGTTTTGCATAAACAGATTTTCAGATTAAATATCATTAATAGTTTTCTTAAGGCCAATTTTAATAACATACTTGAAATCGTGATTAAGATGACAATGAATCGTGGATAACCTCCAATAAATGAATAGTGAAGGATACCCTCTCGACGATTTGGCTAACCGCCAATTTTTACCATAGGATTATCCATCCTAAAAACATCTGTGGAAATCACTTTATAAACCAAAACAAGTCTAACTTAGAGTGGCTTTGCTAGCATGTCCATGATCATGACGCGCTATTCGAATAGTTTCTACTCGCAGAGTTTGTACGCTTTACCCACACGAGATAATATGCTTTTAATGTCGCCAATGCACGCTCCGGCGGCGTGTGACTAAGCAATTATCATGAGGCCGTTAAAGCAAGATCTTAATGTATTTATGCCCGCTAAGGTTTCACTACCATTGACTAACCATCCTCCCAAGAGCCCTTCTTCATACACTGGTGGGACTAATGTCTAACCAACACCCACACATACAACATAGCATAAATGTCACTAAGATACCACAGATTATTTAGCCAAATCTGTCCCATTCCGCATATGTGGTGGTACGGTAAGGCGTAGCAAAATACGCCAAAGACCGGTCCTTAATCGACTTGGGCGACTTTCCATTTAAATAAACCCATGGGCGTAATCCTAACCAGATAGGCCTGCATGAACTCGCACTCCACCATACATCCATCACGCCAAGTCCAAACCCATTTTATTTTATTTAGAGTGAAAACTCATAAAAGCCTTCCGTGGTAAAACAATACCACCGAAATAAATTTAAAATCAAATTGTAAAGGATTTGGCTAAACCTTCCCAAATAAAAGTGGTCTAAGCATGGCTAAGCATATGACAAATTTTAATAGAACTTTGCCTAAGGGTGTCATGGTATTCATATTCAAAAATCAAATTGGCCATACAATGGAGATTGGAGTAATTATGTATAAATGTGACTTTTAACAAGTATATAAACATATGCATGCAATAGTAATTTAAAACAGAATTAAATAATTTAAAATACTGGGAACAATATGATCAATAGTGTAACTTGCCTTCGTTGAAGTCTTGAAATTCTAAATCGTTTGAAGGATCTAACTCTCCTGAGTCGCGAGGTCTATACGTGAAATTACGACAAATTAACTCCAAATTCAAATAAATTCAAAAGACAAAACAAATTAACTCCAAATTGAAATATTTTGCTTTAGTTAGCTAGATTATGATTTTAGACAAATTTTGCAATTTGAACCACCCAATTTGGAGTTCATATGCAAAAGTTATGAATTTTAGAAGTTTAATACAAAATCGGAATTTAATTGAATTCTCAATTATTTTTCTAAAGGAAATTTATTTATTGCGCAATGCCGACGCCAATGATGAATTTCCGGAATTAAAAGAATTTAATTAAAAATCCCGACAAGCGGCCCCACCGGCCGCGACACGGTCACGTGAACCAAGTTCACGCCGGGGTTCGGAGGTTGGTGCCGACGCGCGCCATGCGTGTCGAGTGGCGACGTGGCGCACACGCAAAGTGAGGTGGCGCCACGGTGGTCGTGGCGTGGCCATGCCACGAGGCACGAGGTCGGCCGCGCCCGGCGAGTGGCTCGCCGGCGTTCACGCCGCGCGAGCCCCGCGGTGTGTGCGAACGACGAGGGGTCCTTGCGAACTAGATGGTTACCGACGACGCGGCGCGAGTGTGGCCGGGTCGCCGGCGGTGACGATTGGCGGTGGCGCGCGGCCGTGGTCGGTCGATGGTGCGGCTCCGACGCAGCGGATGACGGCGCAGCCGCACGCGCGAGGCGATGACATTGGTGCCGACGGCGAGGACGGCGAGCCGTGGCGCCGAAACGGAAGAACCGAGGGTTTTGCCGCGGGATCTTCAAAATCGGGCGCTACGGTGATGAGGGGCTTGGAGTGGCGGCGTGAGGTGTGGAGGTCAATGCGTCCCGCCGCACCTATTTATAGGGCGCGGCGTACGAGCCGCCGGAGCTCAAGAAGGTACCGCGACGCCGCGAGGAGATTCGGGATTCGCGCAAAGAAAGGAAAGAAAGGGCCGTGTCGGGGTGGAGGAGATCAAGGATTTTAATGCGCACGACGATCACGGGGATGCGCCCGATTTGCTTTGCTTTGGAAGGTCCCGACCGTGTCAATGGCGCTTCATGGGGAAAAGAAGGAAAGAGGCGAGGAAGAAGGAAAGGAGGAAGACGACGGGGCGCTTGATTTGATTGAACGGCCGGATTAGATCGCGAACCGGTAAGTTGACAATGGGCGCAGCCGGATTAAGATCGGACGGCCATAGCTTAGATTCGTGAAACGGTAAGTGGGGAGGAGTGTTGCCGTGGATTCGACGGACGGACGACGACGATGGCGTTATGAGCGGCATGAGCGCTGGAAAGGTCCGCCGAGCTGGGTTTCGCCCACCGATCGCTTTTGGATATTTCTTTTAGTTTCGATTTAATTAAATATCGATAATTCAATTTGGCTTTAGAATATAGCAATTTAAGTCCAAAAATTCGAGAAAATTCACGAAATTCTCCGAGCATTTAGGACTTAAATAAAATATTTCCAGCTATTTTGTGGTAGTAGATTTTGCACATAAATTTGTTTAGCTTTAAATTAATTAAGGAAAGCTTTTGAAAATTCCAGAAAATCCACAAAATACATAAATTTTAATTTCTAAAAATTGGTCATTATAAGCGCCTTGCCCACCCCGCCCGCCCACCAACCAAGCTCGCTTTCCCCGCCGATGCTATCGAGGATGTTCAATGGCCGCATGTTGCCTCCTTTGAGGATGCGCTCAAGGAGTACCAGACACAGTTCCACGCCTACGAGGTGTGGAATGATGGGGATGCTGAGGCCTTTGCCATCGTGGTGGCCAGCATTGAGCTCGAGCACATGTCCGATGTGCTTGGCTTGTCTACGACCAAGGAGATGTGAGATCGCCTTCGTGCCCACTACGAGCCGAAGAGCGAGGTCTTGTACCTTTCTGCTCTTCGGGAGGAGCAGTCTCTTGAGCAGTAGAATGCCATCGTGGACACCTTCTACTAGCAGTTGACTGCGGTTTGGCGTTAGCTTGACTCTTTAGGGCTAGATGTCTGCCGGTCCTGCACCTATGTGTACGACAGCAGGCCCACTTGGAGACTCGTTGCTTCCACGAGTTCCTCACCCGCCTTCGTCCAGAGTATGAGGTGGCTCGCTCTCAGTTGCTGATGAGACATCCCCTTCCCTCCCTATTGGAGGCTCTCGCTGCTATTCGGACTGAGGAAGCTCGTCTTCGCACAGTAGGGATTCTATAGAAGCCCACTTTAGTCTTGTTTGTTCACGTACCAGCACCAGTGCCTACGCCTGCCTCTGCCCCTATGACCGCCGCTGCTACTTCCATCGGCCTTCACTACGACTACTGTGACCGTTCTAGGCACACTGTCCAGTACTGTCGCTAGAAGTAGAAGGGTCATCGGAGTGGCCGCACTTCGAGGGGGAGCTGGATCCTCCCAGTCAGGTTCACGCCAGAGTTCCTTAGAGCAGATGCACCAGGATATGCTCACGTTGCTTCGACACTTTGCTGCTTCTGCCCAAGCACCAGGTTTTGCTGCTAGGTCTTCTGGTCCTACGCCATCACCTCCTCCTTCAGGTATATCATCTCCTTGTATTTTTTTTGACTCCGGTGCCTCTTTCCACATGACATCGGACTCCACTCATCTTACTTCTGTGAGATCACCTGATCTTCCTCTCACAGTTCAGACTGCGGATGGCACATCTCTTCCCGTTGCAGGAAGAGTCACTCTTTCCACTTCGTCTTTTCGTGTTCCTACTGTATCTCATGTTCCTACTCTTACTATGCAGCTTATGTCAGCTGGTCACATCACTGATCATGGCTATCGTATCACTCTTGATTCTGACTCTTGTTGTGTTCATGATCGTCGTATGGGGATTCTGGTTGGGATTGGTCCTAGGCGCCATAATTCTCAGTGTCTTTGGGAGCTTGACTGGCTGCATCTTCCTTCTACCTCCTCCACTAGCTAGTCAGCCAGTACCACCGCCTTGGCTTCAGCTACTTCTTTCACCACCACTTTTGTCAAGTGGCACTATCGGTTAGGTCATATTGGTGGTTCTCATCTTTCGTCACTAGTAGGGAGTGATGTTCTAGGTTCTGTTTCTGGTGATACTGCTTTACACATTATACGGGTTGCAAGCTTGGCAAGCAGCTGCAACTCCCTTATCCCTCTAGTGATTCTGAGTCTCTCAGCATCCTTTTGATTTGATTCGCTCTGATGTTTTGGGACCGATTCCCTTCACTTCAAAAGGGGGTCATACCTATTATGTGATCTTTATTGATGCTTATTCGAGATATATTTGGCTTTATCTTATGTCTTCTCACAGTCAGGTTCTTTCTATTTACCAGCAATTTACCACCATGGTTCGCACTTAGTTTGAGTCGACCATTCATATTTTTCGTGCAAATTCTGCTGGTGAATATTTCTCCACTTCACTTCATCATTTTCTTGCTGAGCAGGGCACTCTCTCTTAGTATTCTTGTCCTGCTGCTCATGCTCAGAATGGTGTCGCTGAGCGTACGCACCATCATCTTCTTGAAACAGCTCATGCTCTCATGCTTACCTCTCATGTACCACCTCATTTTTTGGCTGAAGCTGTCTCTACCGCTGCCTTTCTTATCAATCGACAGCCCTCTTTTGCTATCAAGGGATGCGCCCTTTTGAGCGTCTCACCGTTCGCCACCCAAAGATAGTCACCTTCGCTATTTCGGTTGTGTCTGTTATGTGCTTCCACCTCATGAGCGCACTAAGCCGACTGCTCAGTTGGTCGAGTGTGTTTTTCTTGGCTAGAGCTCTGAGCATAAGAGTTTCATTGCTATGATTCTGTTGCTCGATGAATGAGGATCTCTCGAGACGTCACTTTTGATGAGTCTCATCCTTACTATCCTTATTCCTCGGCACCACCGCTCACGAGTCACTTTCCTTTTGACTTTTCCGATTCTTCGCCTCCTCCAATTGTGTCCTACCACCCTTGTCTCCGTCCCCACTGCCTCTCCACCACGCCTCCTTCACCACAATCTCCCGTCTCTCCAGCTTCTCACCTCCTCCGGAGGTTCCTACCAGCTCTACTGTTGAGATCTCCCCTTTTCCGCTGCACTACTCTCGACATCCAAAGTCTACTCCTTCAGTTGAGCCTTCTACTCCTTTCACTACCTCGTCCTTACTCGCCCCGCCTAGCCTCTCCTCCCAGTTATGATCTTCATGATCGTCGAACTATCAGGCCTCCTGAGCGTTACGGTTTTGCGGCTGCTACTCTTGTTGAGCCTATGACTTACCGTGAGGCTGTTGCTCATCTGGACTGGCAGCAGGCAATGGCTGAGGAGATTGCTGCCTTGGATAATACCAGGACTTGGGATCTTGTTCCTTACCGCCAGGTTACTCGATCACATGCAAGTGGGTATACAAGATTAAGACTCGCTCCGATGGCTCTCTTGAGCGCTACTTGCATAACTGGTTGATGTTCTAAGAGTTTGTGGGAACTCGGCCGTCTTCCATTGCTAGTCGTACCGAACCTGGTCGCGTAACTTCGACCATAGTGTAAGAACCTTCCTACTTGGGGGGAAAGCTTGTTCCGATTAGACTGAGATGGGATGAGCTTCAATACCAAGTCACCTACAGCAAGGCTGTAAGGTTGGACCTTATGATCATAGTATCTGCGCAGGACTTGTTGGTAGACCGCTGAACGGATTAAGGCTTGGTTTCTCTTCTCTTCGAGCAGGTTGATGTCGCCCGCCGGGTTATTCCCCGGCGAGTCGTTAAAGTTTTTGACTCGTACTGACCTGATCTTTAGTTTTGGTGGAAGCATGGCTTCGACACTAAAAACTAGGAAAAATGTGTTTCACCTGTAGCCCGACTAGCAGTAGTACGAACTGCCCATAATACTGAGGGTAATACTTGTACCCAAGCTCCCGAGAACTTGACAAGCTAGTCGAAGACTCGAGTTTTGATTCCCTGCATTATTTGTCTGTTCGCTCTTTCGACTGCCCCATTGCTTTGGGTGTGGGCAACAGAAGCATAACACAACTTGGTACCCAACTCGTTACAAAATTCCTGAAATTTTGCGCTCAAAAATTGCCTACCATTATCTGTGGTTATTCGACTTGGGACTCCAAATCGAGTAATCACGCATCTCATCATGAACCATTTTGCTGCTTATGTTGTTATCCCAATCACAAGTTCGGCTTCAATTCATTTTGTGAACGTATCAATAGCCACAAAAAGAAACTCGAAGCCGCCTGTAGCTTTGGGGAATGGTCCTAGGATGTCGAGACCCTAGGTTATAAAAGGCCAAGATAGAGGGATTGTTTGTAATGCCTGAGCCGGTTGGTGTATCTGCCTGCTATGAAACTGGTATTGTACACATTTCTTAACCAGCTCTTTGGCATCGTAGAGGGTGTTGGCTAGTAGAAACCTTGTCGAAAGGCCTTACCGACCAGTGTTCCGTAGGAAGTATGAGTTTCACAGATGCCCCCGTGTATGTCGTGAAGGAGTTTTAATCCTTCGCTCTACGGAATGCATCGCATGAGCACCCTTTGAGTACCTCGCTTATAGAGGACTCCTTCGATCATAATATACATTTTGGCCTTTCGGGATAAGTGATCTGCCTTTAGATCATCATGGGGTACAGAACCCTTCTGAAGATACTCGTAGATAGGAGTCATCCAGGTATCCTCGTACTCTAAAGAGGCTGTCTCAATAGGAGGTGTTTCGACCAGGGACGACTTCTGGAGCTACTCCAAGAAGACTCTTTTTGGTACTTCCGATCAGGAAGAAGTTATACGAGCAAGCTGGTCTGTGAGGAAATTATCCTTTCGAGGGATAAATTGTACCTCGAAGCCAAAAAATGCTTTTCAAGCTTACGAACTTTCGATAAGTACCGAGACATAGTCGGGTTAGAGCACCGTACTTTTTTCACTGATTCACGACTAGTTGAGAGTCTCTCTCACGAGTAGTCGGCGAGTCGAGAGCGCCAGAGCTCATATGCCACCCAAAGAAATCTTCATATTCTGTTATGTTGCTAGTAGCCCGAAAGTGTAATCAGACATTATACTTTAAGGTCTCTCTGGTAGGAGATTTCAGGACCACCCCAGCCCTCGAGCCACTTAAAGTAAGTGATTCATCAAAGTACATCATCCACTGATCGTGGGAATTGTACCGGGGATCCTGAATAGGTTTAGAATTTATCCATTCGGCGACAAAGTCTGCCAAGATCTAGGATTTAATAGTTGTTCAGGACACAAAATAGAGGTCAAACTCTCCAAGTTCTACCGACCATTTTGCCATGCGTCTCGTTGCTTCCGTGTTCTGGAAGACCACTCTTAAGGGAAACTCACACGGCACAATTATCTTGTACGCCTGAAAATAATGCCACAGTTTCATCGAAAATATGAGGAGGGCATATAGAAGTTTTGGGATCTGAGGGTAGTGCTCCTTAGGCCCGTGTAAAACTTCACTGATGTAGTAAACTGGTCATTGTACGTTTTCACGTTCTACGACCAGTACTGCGCTCACTGCCTGTGGCATGGCAGCTAGATAAATTAAGAGCGTCTCTTCTGATTTCAGAGAAACCAGACCATGAGCACTCGTAAGATACCTCTTCACATCCTCAAAGGCAGCGTTTACCTCCTCCGACCACTCGAGACCCTCGTGCTTCCTTAGAAGTTTGAAAAAAGGTAGTCATTTTTCTCCCAGGCATGCGATGAAACGACTTAAAGCCACCATGCATCCTGTGAGTTTCTGGATTTCTTTCTTCGTGGTCGGAGGGCGCATTTGCACGATGACCTTTATCTTTTTAGGATTTGCTTCAATTCCTAATGCAGACTAGGAATCCAAGCAATTTTTGAAGAAACTCAACACACACTTCGTGATTGAGTTTCAAGTGGTGCTTCGAGGTTGTCGAATGTTTCTTGCAGGTCGGTGATGTGATTAAGTCATTTGATGCTTTTTATGACTAGATCGTCAACATAAGCTTCTAGATTTCGGCCTAGTTGAGGTGAAAAAGTCACTTGCATCAAGCATTGAAAAGAAGCGCCGGTATATTTTTTGGACTAAATGATATTTTGACGTAGCAAAATATATCAAATGGTGTAATAAACACGCTTTTCTTTATCTTCTAGACACATTGATCTAGTGATAACCAGAATATGTATGCATCTAGAAAACTTAACACTTCATAACCAACAATAGAATCAACCAACTGATCGATACGAGGTAAAAGGAAATCATCTTTTAGACAAGTTTTATTAAGATCAGTGAAGTTTACGCATATACGCCATTTGTCGTTTGACTTCCTAACCATTATAGGGCTACCACTCTGGGTGGTCGACTTATCTTATAAATCCTTCTTTAAGTAGCTTTTTCAATTCTGACCTAATAGTATCTTGTCGATCAGGGGCAAATCTCTGTAATTTTTGTTTTACGGGTACTTTGTCAGGCCGTAAAGTTAGCCTGCGCTCGATCACTTCCTGGGGACTCCGGGCATGTCGGACGCTTGCCACGCGAATACATCTGTGTTTGCTCGGAGGAAAGTGATGAGGGTGTCTTCCTATTTGGGGTCGAAAGTATCCCCGATGCAAACAGTCTTCGAGGGCTTCTCTGCGTCCAGGGGAACCTCTTTGACTTGGTCGTTCAGCTTTGGTGCAGCTTTAGGCTTTGACTTCTTGGTCGAAGGTTGCCCTTTTTTTCTTTTCAAGATGGTATCTGACCAACAATCTCGAGGGATCGACGGTCGCAGGTATGCGCCATCTTCTTGTCACAATGAATTGTGATCACTCATTTGGGACCTGGCATCTTAAGATATTGATACCCATAAAGAGTAGCTATTAAGAATTTTACCAAAGTTGGTCGTCCAAGTATGGCATTATATGCCATATCGAAATCGACCACATCAAAGAAGATCTTCTCTATCCTAAAATTACTTGGTGAACCAAATGTTAAAGGAAGAGAAACTTGACCAATTGGTTTGGCCGAAGACCCCGGTACGATTCCATGAAAAGAGTATCGTACTAGTCTTACCTTAGTCCTGGGTACCTGCATCTCATCCAGGGCACTCGTAAATAGAATGTTTAATAAGCTACTACCATCAACTAACACTCGATTTACTCGACAGTTGTTGATGGTGGATTTGACCACGATCTTCGAATCGACCTGGTCGAGTCGAAGGGATCGGGCAGTCACCCTTCTCGACAAAGATGATGACTTCTGACCACTTGGCATCTTATTGACAAGAGAAGAGTCAATGGAGTTTACCTCGCATTCGATAGACTTAAGCTGTCGCTTTGATTCGTATGCCAATGATCCCCTATAGATGTGGTCGATGGTGTGCTGTGGATCTTAAAATGACATCTCCTCATCATCGTCTGACTCCTTTTGACCACTCGTTTGCTCTACCTGCTCAAGAGTAGGAAGGAGCCCTTTGCCGAGTAATAGTCCTCGAGTTTTGTTGGAAAACCCAGATAGCCATGAAGGTCATGCCCTCCTTTTTATGTAAAGGGCACCATCTAGGCTTGTCATTCTTTCGATCAGGGCGATTACCTTTGCCTTGGTCAGAGTATGGCTTAGAGCCTCGTGGCTCCTTATTGCTTACAGCTAAGACATCCTTGGAATTGCTAGCTTGAGCTTTTTGGCCCTTCGCCTTGTTCTTGGATTTTTTGGCCTTCTTATCCTTCTTCTTGCCGTTGTCACCCGCCTCTTGAGGAATTTTGGCATCTTGATCGATGGTTTTGTTCCACTCGACTGCTTCGACGGTAGTTGCATATCGATCAGCCATCTCAAAGAGCTCGGCAACATTAGCAGGAGGATTCAAAGCAATGTCCTCTGTAATTCTTCTACTACGAACTCCTTGCTTAAAGGTTCTGATAACATATGAGTCAGAAAAATCTGGAATTGAATTACGAACCTGACTAAAATACCTGATGAATTGGTGTAAGGTCTCATGGTCATTTTGTCTCATTCGATGGAGGTCGTCCTCTTTTTCAGGGCGATTGTAGGTGCCCTGAAAGTTGGTCAGTAGAAGGTCGTAGAGATGTTGCCACGAGTACATCGACTCGAGTGGTTGGTTTAGCAACCACGATCAGCAGACCCTTCGAGCACAGTTGGAAGGTAATTCGCCATGACGCGTTCTCCTCCTGCTGCTCGAACAACAGTTGTGTAGATTTAGAGAAATTCGATGGGATTTTACGACCCATCATACTTCTCTATGTTGACTGGTCGAAACTGAGGCGGCCAGTTAACTGCTCGAAGGTCAGGTGAAAACGCCCGACATCCGGTAATGACTTCCTAACGCCTTCTCTGTAGGAAAGAAGGGTTGACGTCACCAGGTGATTGTACTCGACGATACCCGGTCCTTGCTGTGGTCGGATTGACCCTTACCCTCGAGAAACCGATCCTCGCTTGGACGCATCGTTATGGGGATAAGGATCCTCTCAACTCGCCGATGGCATGGTCCCCTGGGTCTGATGAAAGATCCCTGGAGGCAGCATCACCATCGGACGAGTTACTCGACTCGTAATCGAAACTAGCATCCATGTCGATATATGTGTAATCAGCCAAGTTGAACAAGTTCTTCTTGTTCTACTCTCCTGCCATGGAAGCATTAAGAGAAAAAGAGAATCATTGACAAGGAATTACCGTAAGATCCCCACTGACGGTGCCAATTGTCGGTGTTTTAGAACCGATCTTACGTAAAGATTGTTTGATTTGGGGGGTCTCCACAATTGATCACGCAGAAAGAACGACACATGGATATTTATACAGGTTCAGGCCTTTTCTGGAGAGAATAACAACCATACTCCTGTGTATTTTGTATTGAGTATGCTGGTTACAATCAAGGTAAAGTCTAATGCTTGTGCTCCTGATTGTTCTTCTGCCTCTATTATCTCTGACTAATACCCTTTTATAGTGCGTGGAGAGGTAGTTGTTCCTCCAGGTCAAGAGGCGCCTCATTATTCCATATAACGAATGTAATAATGGTAGTAATCACTGAGTAGTAACCCTCTACATCGCTTAGCGCTACTTGTCGAGATAATGACGTGTTACATGCGGTTACTCTAGAAAATAACAGCGTATATTAACTGCTTAGATTCCGTAATCAATAGAGCTTACAGACAAGTGGGCCCAATTGATTACAGAGCGATCATAACTGAGCTGGTCGTAGAAGAACTTACGACTAGGAGGTAGTCGTAGAAGGACTTACGACTGGGTACTGGTCGTAGAACTTACGACCAGAGGTGATTGTAGAAGAACTTACGATCATGAGGTAGTCGTATAAAAATCTTACGACTGGATACTGGTCGTAGAAGAACTTACAACCAGAGGTGATCGTAGGAGAACTTATGATTATGGGGTAGTCGTAGAAGTATTTACGACTATGGGAGTAGTCGTAGAAGGACTTACGACCACTTAGTTGGCTTCTCCCTTAAGATCATAAGGGGTATACCTAAGAACCATATGACGGTATATTTACTCATAATAAGAATTATAGATAAATAATAAAATGAGGATTGTTAGATCCTCGTTAGACAACTATGTAAATGTTTTACACACTACGTAAATGATGCTTCACAGCACAAATATGCCTGACCAGTGCCCGCCAGTGCAAACCCATTATGCTAGTGATGTTGCTTCATGAGCCTAATAGATTTTCTCACATAATCAACCACACTATGTAGATGTATATAGTGAAAAATCATTTAAATTACTCACACACACCATGTAAGACCCAGTAATTTTTCAACGGATCTAATAACAAATTATCTCACGTCCACAAATCACCTCACAATCACAAAATCACCTAGAGGCAATTGGCCAGGCAAAAGGATAAATCTTCCTAATTAATTACTCAATCAGCAACCAATCACAAAATAACATGTTTTTTTATGAGGAACAGTAGGAAAGGCTCTATATATATATATATATATATATATATATATATATATATATATATATATATATATATATATAGAGAGAGAGAGAGAGAGAGAGAGAGAGAGAGAGAGAGAGAGAGAAAGCCTTTTTTCTACTCTCGTGAGTAGTTACTCTCTATTCCGTATCTCACATATCTCACAACGTAGGGAGTATCTTGCGCAACCGAGAGTATGTATATGTAGTATACTAGTATATAAGATCACATAGGTGGTATTTACACCTTTTTAGGGGTGGTATGTATAATTTTTTAGATATACTCCTTTTTATGTGCGAATATGAAGGTATTTATAAAATATGCTAAAACTATAGACTCTCTTGCAAATTTTTCGTGTGGTTCACATTGAGTATCTTATAATTAGTATGTGAGTATACCTAAAGTGATAATAGAGTATATCAAATTCTTTTAGGTGGTATATCGAGATGAGAGTAACTACTCCTGAGTAGAAAGTATTATATATATATATATATATATATATATATATATATATATATATATATATATATATATATATAGCGTATCTAGTGCTAATGGGTAATTCAAGACTAAGATGCTAATGTCAATCTTGACCATTGGATTTGGATCTTGACCGTTGGATGTGGAAGCATGCAGGTGTTTAATGAAGGTGCATTAATGAAGGCGCATTGAATGTGGGAGTATACAAGGTGATTAAATGGTTTGGAGGTGAGAGATCGCATTAATCTTGGTTGTTCAATCCAAATCCAACGGTCAAGATTGGTATTAGCACCTTAGCACCGAATTATCCATTAGCACTAGATACACACACACACACACACATATATATATATATATATATATATATATATATATATATATATATATATATATATATATATATATATATATATATATATACAACAACAAAAACAAAGAAGAAACAACCAGAAAAAAAAGACAACAAGAGAGAAAAAGAAGAACAACACAAGAAAAGGATCAACTAAGTTAAGTTGTTAAGCCATGATGAAATGGCAGGTTCGAAATTTTTGTTTGCCCTACGGATAACCATGGCAAAAACTCTGGTGAAGGTGCTGCGCCAATCATCAAAGCAAGGATCAAGTTGGTGAAAGATTATGTTGTTTGTTGTTATCTAAATAGCCTAAGCTATCAGCACTATGATCTCCATGAAGAAGGGTCTTTGAATCTTGAGTTTGAGGTGAGGGATTGTCTGATAAGTCGAGCTTAGCTACAAACATTGGGGACAAACATAGTTCCAGCAGGCCTGAACAAAAGGGCAGGTCCAGAAGAGATGTTGAAGGGTTTCCTCCACTCCTTGATTGCATGAGGTGCAGGTATAATCTTTCAGGTGACAAGATTTCCTCCGTAAAAGGTTTCTAGTGTTCAGTTTATCCCTGAGTAAAAGCCAGAAGAAGACTTTGTGGCGGTTTTGACATGTGTTAGCCCAAAGCCAGTTGAAGAAAGGGGGAATCTGAGATGTGCCCGTGAGCTGTTGGTACGCTTTGACCGATGAGAAATTGGGCGAATTCCAAATGTAATACCACGGATCTTCACGAGGTGTTAAAATGATGTTATGAACCATCTGTTGCACATGTTGGAACTGAATGACCGCTATCACAAAATAACATGTGTTTACCAGCTTACTCTTCTCTTTCTGATTTGACAAGGATACGAAATTACTTATCTAACCTTCCATCTAATTTTTAAGTTAATACCTGGCCTACAGTTTAAGTAAATTTGTATAGATACTTTTAATTGTGTATCATCGGATGGTAACGGCTCACGTAACTTACGGGCACACAGGAGAAAATCTCGAGAACATTATAGCGTAGATCCATTTCCAACGGTAAAGCAAGCAACCGTCCGATTACCTTGGACTCGGACCTCCACATAATCATCTCCATGCGATTTTTCACTGTCGCGTGACTCGCGTCCCTTTCACGCGAACCATCTACAAAGCTTCGTTCCCTTCCCATTCTTCCTCCTCTCTGGATATCTCCGGTGCCTGAACACGGCGGCAATCCATGATGGGTAGCTGCAGGAGCGCTTGTGGACGCTCGTGGCCTCGCTCTTGCTGGACGTGGAGCTCGCGCTTGCGTCTAGCACGGCGGCACTATTAGGACAGGGACACGGAGCGCACGGAGCACGGCTCGTGCACGGCGCAAGCGAGCTTTGGAGGCTTCGGCAGCCGTGGGCGAGCCGCGAGCCAACAAGCAGGTAGTTCACTGGCAGGCAAGGCGACAGATGGCGGCCGAGCACCTGATGCAACAGGGGGCAGGCACGGCGGCGGCCGATGGCCATGGGCCGAGCGTGGCCGCGGACGGCGAGGAAGCAGCCGGTCGGGTGTCCGGTGAGGCCCTCGGGTACTCCCAGATTTTTTGGTGAAAGTTGGCCAAATTTTGAAATTTCTATGACACTTGGCAAATGTGTTCTGGAACTTGTCAAAAATTCATTCGAATTTTGAAACTCCTATGAAAATTAGCATAAATTTACTTTGAAACTTGTTTGGAACTAACTTGAAACTCACATGTGAAAACTTTTTGAAATATCAAGTTTCATATATGAAACTAGTAAAACAAAGTTTCAGTTTTGAAACAATCTCATGTTTGAAAATCGAGGTTTTAGTTAACCTAAAACTCATGTGGAAACTTGAGGTTTTAGTTTTTAAAAACTTGCTTTCTATTTGTGTTTCATTTGGTTTTATATGAAACTTGCCAAAACATTATTGAAACCTTTCTAAAACTTCTTAAAATCTGCTAAAACTTTTTATATATATAAAACCTTCTGATTTTTTTTTAATGAAACGCATTGAAAGCTGCTTAAAACTTCAAACTTGACAACCTAAACTTCACAAAAAGTTTATGCAATTGAAGCCTCATGAAATTCCATGAAACTACTGTAGTTTCACGGAATATGCCTTGAAGTTGCTTCAAATTACCCCCCAATAGGGTATGGGGGTATTACCTTTCGCTCCTCCCAGTCGCACTCCTTCGCTTCCTTGTTCCGATCTCCGCCCCCCACCCCCCCACCCCCGGCCGGCCTCCTCCCTGCGGCGACCTACCCCCCACGCTCGCCGGCGTAGGCCTCCTCCCCGCGCCAACCACCGGCTCCCCCATCCTCGGCATCCGTCCCAAGCCCCGGCCACCGCTTCCTCATCCCCTACCGTGGCCCTCCGTCCCGAATCCCTGTCGCCACTACCTCTACACCACGGTACCACCTCGACGTCAACGAACCACCACCTCCCACCGGCACCACCACTGTGTCCTAGCTCTGGTGAGCTCTCTCTCTCTCTCTCTCTCTCTCTCTCTCTCTCTCTCTGTGTGTGTGTGTGTGTGTGTGTGTGTGTGTGTGTGTCATAGTAAGGATCTGGGCAATACAGACTGGAGCCATAGCAGCATATACCTGTGCTTGTTTTAGTTCTATCTTCTATTGATTTCTACTGATATCTAGATGTCTGGTTTTGGCTTTTTGTACCATATCGAATTTGTTTTTGAATTATTCTTATTCCTTAACTCCAAGATAGACCAAAAGTCTGAACTCTGATGTATAGTTCTATTAAGTTTTTCTTTCAGCTGCAGTACCTATTTAGAATGCTTAGTGATTGTTTTACTGTACATGAAGATCCTCACTAATGGTGTGCTGTTGTTATCGACTCAAGTAAGAAAGTTCTAGGGACGTGAGCTGTTCTTTTTCCTGATAGTTTCTTTACCATGAGCTGAAAAGAAGCTAAGTCAGTGTAAGCAGTAGACATATGACAGTTGGAAGTTCTTTGGCATTAGCTGTGTCAGTTAAGTTGTGAATTCTCTGAAATTTGACTGATCTCTTGATTCTTGCATCTATGCTTCAGACATCTCAGCTCTTTACCCAGATAATGATCGTAGAAAGATGGTGGGCACGAGACTCTATATTGCTAAAGTGAAAGAACTCGAAAAGGTATGCATTGCCTCTTGCTAAATGAGTTTTGTCTTCTTTCTTTTTATAAGCATAGAGCTGAGTTGAAACCTTCAGCCTTTAGATAGAAGTATTTTGTATATTTCTCTACGGACTATGGATTGTTAACTGAGAACTTGGCTGAGGTGACTCTGTTTGTCATGTATGACGGTACGAGCTTTACATAAAGTATCAGGTGATTAGATAAACCATTAATTAATTCACAAGGAGTAACACTGCAACTATGTTTATTTCTTTCTCGTTTTGATTTAGCAGTGAACTGACAAGCACATATAGTTACTTGAGAATGAAAAAGGTATATAGAAATATGTGTGTGAAATCTCTCTAGCATGGTTCACTGTGTGTAATAGCTTAATCACTGGATGAAGCACTATCTTTGAGCAGATGTTCATTATTGTTTACACATATTTGAATGTTTGCTTGAATGGGCATGGATATGTGCATGATGGAATGTCTAAGTGGAAAGTGATGAGTATTTACTAAATCCTTCCTCTAGTGCTCTACTAATACTCTAGTAACATTTGTTAGTTGCAACTAACTGATATTCATACCTCCTGTATTTTTTTTGTTACCGTTCTTTATCAGGGAGTTTTGCACCGGCCTCTTATTTTGGTACTACAAGTAACCAGCCGACAGATTGATTCTTGTAGTTTCCAGTACAACATCTAATGTAATTGTGAAATGTATATTTGTTCAGAGTTGTAAATGTTCAGAGATTGTATAATTTTTCAGGGATGTGTAAATGTTCAGAGTGTAGAACTCGGTCCTATTCTTTTTTTTATTAATGCCAGATGGTTCATGAACAAATTTGTTCATCCCTTGTATATGGATGTTGATGGAGGCAGTTTATTATGGTTGTGCTTGGTTTTATTTTACCATGAGGCCATATGCTGATGAGAATGTGTTATTGTGCTTGTGCTTGATTTTTTGTGGGGCATCAGTTCATATGCATAGCTCATAACCTAACAGTAGTGCGTACGAGTAGTGTGTATACAAGTAGTGTGTACAAGATCGGTCCTGAGAAATTTCATAAATTTATGTACAACTAGAAAGTAGTAAGAAACAAATAGAGTTCAAGGGCAAAAACCAGGGGTAGCATGGTCTTTTTGACTTTAATCATTTCTTTCATGGTTTTAAGAGCCAAGCTTCTATCAAAGACTTCCCTCAGCTAGCTTCAGATTCTTAGAAGATTCTTAGAAGGGTAGATTCTTGGAGGAAAAATGAGTCCTGCCAAACAGATCCAAAGTTTTAGCAGTCCTACCGTCAGCCACTCGAGTGACAGCAGGGCCACTGGCTACGCGCGCGGACGTCGGTCAGGAACGCTGTACACCTTGGCGCACACGAGCCCCAACTCGGCACGGCAACCGTGGAATTCCGTTCGCCATCAACCCTCTTCCGCCTCGCGCGATCGAGTGCGCAGACGTCCAGCGCAGAGGCCGATCACGCAGAACCGCTCGCGCGCCCTCCGCTGGGGCCGCCCCTCGGTGCGCGACGTCGAACACCCAGCAGGCGGCCGACATGAAGAGGGCGTGCACGGTGCATCAGCTGCCGCAACACCCCCCCCCCCCCAACCCCACCCCGTGCTGCTCTCTGAGTCTCATGACATCGCGGCGTCGGCCCCGAGCTCCACCACTCGCTGCCGCTCCCCCGCTTTCCGATCGATGGGGGAGAGTTTGCGGAGCTCGGCCATGTCGCACCTGGCATCCCGATCGAGGCTTAGGCTTAGCTAGCTGGGGAGGTTAGAGCTGTGTGGCGCCACGGCACGATGGGGAGAAGGCGTGCGCGACTACCAGAACGAAAATTGTTTCCTGGACCTATATGTATGATTCTCTGGTGGCCCAACCCCCTCAGCCTACCCCAGAATTTTGGGCTGGTCTTGCAGGGTAAACCCAGGCCTGAACTCCACGTAGACCAAAAACGCACAATGAGCGGGCCTCTTCTGGCCTGGCCCAACTGATGCCACGTGACCTCAGGTAAATTTTTCACAGAATTTCAGTACGCCATTTAGGCGATTAGATCACGGTTTACTGGCTATATATTATCATGGACTTACCACCGCAAAAACGACGCGAATTGCGAACTGAACCATCAGAAGATTATATAATTGCTTGGCACGGTATATGACACACTGAATCCAAGATAGGTGCTTGGCACGGTATATGGCACGGTATTTGATCTAATTATCAATAATATATCTACTACATGATATTTTGCACAAAAAAAGGTGTTCAATTGAACAACCATAACCCTTGTAACTCCTCCAAATCCCCTTGTCCACTCCCATCTAGGGATGAAAGTGGACGCGGGTTGTTCGCAAACCCGCTTAACCCGTCCCACAAAAAAGACTAAATGGGTGTTCGTAAGTTAATTGCTAATTCTAAGTGACTAATGTGGGCAGCCCGCATAATCCACGAAGTTTGCCACAGTCCCGCTAGTGCTTTGGTGTGCTTGAGAGGCGTCGATGCACGGAGTGTTCGTGAGATGGCGGTACCGCACCGGCGCTCGCTGACGCGGATGAGTGCGGCGGCAGCGGCGGCCGGTGCTCCACGGCTTGGCGTTGCTCGGACTCCTGCGCAGCGCAGTGCTCGTGGTGCCTCGGATGAGGCTCTCGGCGCGGCGAGAGCTCGTCGTGCGCCATCACCATCACGTCCCGGTCGCCACCTCGCTTGCCGTCGCCGGCCGCCGCCGCGATGTGGCGGCGGCGGGACCATCGTGGCCGACCGCATCTCCTCCACACGATGGCCTTCTCGACGCGCTCTCAGACGAGGCGGCTCGTCATTGCTCCTCGCCGGTTTTCTTCCTTCGATGTACCGCCATGAAGAATAGTGCCCGATTGATTAATCCTTTCTAGCTCGGCTGCACCAACGAACAAGCCATGAAGAACATTGGATCGATGGATAAGAACATATATGATGTAACCTGGAAACCAATTAAAATGGGACCTCCATGTTCGGTTGGAGTTAATCCTTCTATTAAGTTTTTCAATTCTTGCTTGAGTCTTAGAAGTTTCTTTTAGTTTGAGTTGAGTTAGTTTCGAGTTGAAGTCAATTTGAAACACGAGCGGTTTCGTAGTCTTTCGGTGTTTGGATGTAAACTACCGATTCAATTTAAATATCGAGAGATGGTTACGGTAATAGATTCCTTCATATTTAGGTTGTAAATTGAGTATAAATATAGATGAAATCTAAGAAAAGGGTGCTCTGATTTTAGCACAAAAAATCCCTCTGTTTTCAGGAGTTTTGATTCAGTAACTATTCTCCGTTCGACAACGTCTGAACTTCAGACAAACACGACTTCAGACAACAGGCGATTTGCTAGCTTCAGTTTACACGTTCTCCCTTTAATTTCTTTTTTTATGAGTGCATCAAGGAAGGATCCTCCATGTAGTTGCGGGCTAGTGGCCACCGCTTATACCCGCGTAATGCTAGGCGGGCAGCCGCATTTGCCTGCGTAACACTAGGCGGCATGTGCGGGCAACCTGCAGACAACCGCAACTTATCCCGCTTGCATCCTGACTCCCATCTCCTGGCGTTCCACCCCTAAATTAATCCCCTCTATCGTCTCCAAACTTTCTCCTTTGAATCTGGCACCTACTTCATCTCACGCTACCTACTTCAGCGAGCTGTTCTGATGCCGACGTGGCCTCTATGAGAGAGCTAGAGCGAGCCAAGTCCAGCCGTTGGGCATGGTCTCCATGAGCACCATCGTGGCCAACGGAGATGTGCCAGCATCGGCTGGGCGCGTCGTGTCGTTGTACTCGATGCTACGGAGGCTACTGCGTACGAGATGCCCTCATTAGAGGGCTAACGGCGTGGATAGCGATGAGCTTTGTGGTAGCGACGAGGCGTGGTGTGGTTGATTGTCGTCTCCTCTTCTAAGGTTGTGTTAGTTGTTACAATAGTTAAATTGAGTTGTTGCATATATTTTTCTTCAATGTTTCGGACTTGCGTCGTCCTCTAAAATGGTTGTTGCAACCAGAGTTACTATTTGTTACAATTGTATTTTCCTTTTGTTGCAACAAGAGTGTTTTTTTGTTGCATCAGTATGTCTTATTTGTTGCACGACAATTTTTATTTTGTTACAATAGATATTTTGTTGATGTTGCATGAGAGTTCTTACATGTTGCATAGGTATTTGTTGATGTTGCACCATAGTTCTTACATGTTGCATAATGGTGTTGGGTTTTGTTTCCTTGCAATGAGAAGTTGTTTTGTTGTGGATGTTCGTTTTTTTAGTCTGCTCCACGAGCCTCGGTAACACAGGTTGTGTCCTCTGCGAGCTCCTACTGCATCCCGAGTGGCGCTCGAGCTCCGCCACCACTGCGGTTGTGACCTCCGCGAGCTCTATAGCAACTAGGCGCAACCTCCGGCTAGTGCCGCCGTGGCAAGCCGAGCTCCGAGCCTCGGGTTCCTCGCTGGCGTGGCCGCAACCTTCTTCTCCGACATGTTCCGCTACTCACTGTCATCCATGCACCACCTCGTCGCACGGTAGGCGTCTGCTGGAAGGAAATCGAGCAGAGGAGTGAAACAGGTGATGGTTGTCGTCCATCCGACTTCCTTCTCCGACAGGTTCCGCTACTCACTGTCATCCATGCACCTCCTCGTCCTGCGGTAGGCGTCTGCTGGAAGGAAATCGAGCAGAGGAGTGAAACAGGTGATGGTTGTCGTCCATCCGACTTCCTTCTCCGACAGGTTCCGCTACTCACTGTCATCCATGCACCTCCTCGTCCTGCGGTAGGCGTCTGCTCGAAGAAAATCGAGCAGAGGAGTGAAACAGGTGGTGGTTGTCGTCCATCCGACTTCCTTCTCCGATAGGTTCCGCTACTCACTGTCATCCATGCACCTCCTCGTCCTGCGGTAGGCGTCTGCTCGAAGGAAATCGAGCAGAGGAGTGAAACAGGTGATGGTTGTCGTCCACCCGACTGTTGGTTGCAGCATCCAACGATGGAAAGGAGCGTACCCTTTTCTTATAGAGAGTTCCCTCTTCTTAGATTCAATAATGATGTTTACTAGTACTCGCTTGGTCGAGGCTTGAAATCGAGCAAGACTATCTTTATTCAATTACCACAAGCAACCACCAAATGCACTAAATAAATGAACGTCCGCCATTTCCAGCAACAGGGTTTCTTCAGCATGTCTTCCAGCTGCTGCTATCATGGTCGAGTCAAACTCCATTAGTTGGTGATTCTTCTCTTTAATTCTCGAGGAAGATGAGGAAGAAGATTAGGAGAATTTGATGCTTGGTTCATTACCGCTCACAAGCAACCCTGCCATTCTTTTCCCTGCCGCCCATGCATCATCTTCGGTCATCCTTTTCTTTATCCCTTCCCTCTGACCATCAACTCTTTCCCCGGAAGAAATGCCACATCCTTTTCAGAACATTTTCCTCCTCGGGATGCCCTATCATTGCCGCTCAAGTATTCACATCACAAAGCTTCATCAGAAATTCGACTCAACCAAGACCACACATGACCTGCTACACGGATTGCCCCAATGTGCCACCAACACTACTGCATTTTCCATCCAACCAACTTGAGGCAAATTGTTCTCATCTTGTCAGCCATTGTTACTCAGTTATTCGCACCGAGCACTACACGCTAAAGAGAGAATGCACATTCCGGTTTCAATCATCATGGATTTGATGAGAAGACAAACATCCAATGATCCAATCATGGGGCTAGATATAAAATCATGTACCTAGGCCAATTATTCCAGTCAATACAATAACTACGTTTCCGAAGTTCTCTACCGAAACTCAACAAGTTCATACTTTAATATCACAAACCTTTATTCAACTTGAATTTGACAGTGGACATTGAAACTTGAAAGTTTACCAACAAATATAACTCAACAGATAATAAGATTCGTGTGTGTCCACACTAAGAGAGGAATTTAACTTAAGCGACATAATGTACAAAAGAAAAAATGTATATAAAAGAGGATTATTGGTTTAAATTTTACTAAAGAACTGATGCAACTGCAAGGGTACCGGAGAATTTACCCAGAGCCAGAGATCATCACCATCGTCCAAGAACAACATCTCCGATGACTTCATTCAGCCTTCATTCAAGCTGGGTATGATCCAGGACGGCGCCTCGCCGCGCAGAGGCATTTCCAGTCCGTTCAGCCGGCATGCGAGCTTCTTGGAGCTCCGGTTGTCCAGGCTAAACACCGACACGCTATACTTCACCGTGGTTGAACGCCTGTCGTTCACCTCCTTGGTGGTCACCGAGTAGATAGTGTTGCTTTCTAGATTCCCAAAGCCCGCCGTCTCTACGGCGAACCCGTGGAGAGAATCCACAAATAGGGCGCGCGCGCCGATGCCGGTGATCTCCTGCCACGCCGGGTCGGCGCTACGGTGATCCACGCGGAAGGCCTTGGAGAAGTCCACGTCGTCACCGAAGAGGTACATCCACTTGGACTTGACGAGAAGGAAGAGCTCGTCGCTGGCCACCGCGATGCGCGCCTCGGCGGGGAGCTCGACGGCGGGTACCGGGATGACGGCGGCGACGGCGAGGGTGATAGCGTCGACGATGGTGGTGCGGCAGACGTCCTCCTCGAAGACGAAGAACTCGCCGGCGGCGTAGTTGATGCTGCTCGCGTTGCAGTCGGACATGGCGGCGATCGGGGCCCAAGATTCAGCGAGCGGGTCAAGGGAGCAGAACAGGAGGCCCTCGCCGCAGGACGCCATGACGCCGTGCGGGGACCAGTCCCAGGCCAGGTCGTCGGTCTCCGCGAAGAAGGCGGGAAGCGAGGGGAGGGGGACGGCGGCGCCGGTGAAGGGATGGAAGAGGGAGGCCGCCAGATCGGTGGGGTCGATGCCGAGGGTCCACCCGTACGGGGACGCGTAGAGGCGGCGGCGGCGGCGGTGCGCCTCCGCGGTGGGGGCAGGCATACGGAGGTCGGGGTAGAGGCGGTCCTCCCGGAGGCAGAAGAAGAGCCGGGACGGGAGGAGCAGCCACGGCGGCTGCGGCGGGGGCGCGGTCGCGGCCCCCGCCGCCGCCGCCCGCCAGGAGGAGCAGACGGAGCGGAAGCGCGCGATGTCGGCGAGCTCGGTGAGCCCGCCGGCGATGTCCGTGAGGAGCTCCGACGGGAGGTCCCACCAGCCCGTGGCGGCCATGGCAATCGCAATCCGAATTGGGCGCTTCTAGGGGGTGTGGGCTCTTACCGATTTATGGGTGATTTGGGGAACTGGAAGGGCAGACGTGGCGCGCCCTGCGCCGTCGGTGGCTCCGTGGCTGTGGGCAGCGGTGCCGTGAGCTTTTTGGGTTTGCTTCCCCGGTACTTTCCGCCCTTGCCACAGGCGCCGTGCGGCACCTGTGACTGTGTCTGTGAGCGAGCCGTCGCCCATCAGCGTTCGGCGTCGTCATTTGTTCCGATCGGATGGGCTGGCCGCGCCTGGTTGGGGGCATTGGGGTCCGCGGTCCTCGTGGAAGCGTCGTGGTTAGCCACGCGCTGCGTTTGTTTGGGCTTTCAAGATGGTGATGATGTGCTTGGTTTTCTTAAAAAAAAAAAAAAGCAGCAGAGCAGCAGCTAGGCCCGGTATTTATATGTGGGAAATAAATCTTCTGCTAGGACCTCGGTGAGGGTCTCTGTATCTGCGGTCAATCCGAAGAGAGAGAGAGGGAAGAGGGTGGGGAGATCAATGGTGGAGGAGAGGTCTTGTGAAGGTCATCTCTCATAGAATTTATTTCCTTATCTGTGCTACGCGCGAAGACCTGTGTATTTTCTATTTTTCGGTTACTATTCTTTTTTCCCAAAACCTTTCCTCTCTATAATCAAGGACTGCCGGCATGAGTACATTACATGATCCTAGTCACGATTTGACCTCAAAATGTTCCAAAGAACTCAATCGGGAGACATATATCTCTTTGATCTATACGTGAGAGAATCCATGGCTTCTCCTTCGTCCGGGTCTCGCCTGTCATTTTGTGTAGGCTGTCTCTGTCGTTCCGTTTCACTTCAGACACGTCCCATTTTCGCGTCGGTGCCTCTGTCCGTCCGATGCGCTCATGCGTCTCCGTCCGTTCGGCTTTCTCTTCATCTTGAGCCACGTGTCTTGTTGCTTGGTGGTCTTTGTCCCATGCTTTCCATAGATTGCGCTTCGGCGGTTGCATAGTGTGCTTATCCTCGCACGCATCGCCCTCGTGGTCTTCTGTTCTGTTTGACCATATCTTCTTGATTTCATCGCCCCATTCGCATCTCTCCCACTGTCTCCCGTTGTTTCCTCCTACAACGCGTCGGGCCACTATCCACGCCGGTTGTGTCGCCCGTCATTGCGCCGCGCACGGGTTGTGGCCTTCATCTGCGCCGACCGTACTCGATTTTGTTGGTGCGCTGTGCTCACTCATTGCGACGCGCTGGCACACCAGCAGTCTGCTTCATACGCATTGATTTTGTAGGAATTCGTCATCAGG
Source organism: Ampelocalamus luodianensis (assembly GCA_036346255.1). NCBI lineage: Eukaryota > Viridiplantae > Streptophyta > Magnoliopsida > Poales > Poaceae > Ampelocalamus > Ampelocalamus luodianensis. The sequence continues at coordinate 14,039,241 of CM070620.1, forward strand.
TGAAAATTCACCTCGTGGCTCAGTCTAACCTACTTCTATGCGATTGTTCTTTCCCGTCTTGCTGTCTTGGCACTTTATTTGTGTGCTTCCCTTTGCGATAATGACTTCACAAAGGTTAGGGGTGAGCTTGGGAGGTTGGCTAGTGGTGGAGGGGTGGATCAAGCCTTCTTTGTTTGATGACATCCCAAACGGGGACATGCTTGGGCGTTCTCTGGTTCTTGCGACTTGTGTTGCGCTGCGCTTTGCATTTTGCTTTCTTCTCATTTGTGATCGATTTTTTGCTTGGGATGGCACGCAGTGCAAGCTGAAGTCTGTGGGCTCTAGAATGCGTGAGTGCGGTGGTGGCGGCGGTGTAATATCCCATTTAAACATAAAATAAATAAGTGATTAGTACTGAAATTAAATAGAATTAGAGAAGGAATTAGAGGTTTTAGAGGGCGTTTTGCTTTTATTAGAGAACCTAGGCCGTGGGCTCTCGGCCCACGTTGTTTGGCCCAAGTGGAAAGTCTGGTTTAAGAAGGGCAACCAAACCCTAGACACCTTTTCTTGTAGCACTGCATTCTTTGTAGCATGCCCTCCCTTCTGCCACCCTCCTTGGTCAAGCCATGTCACCCCCTTGCAGTCAGCGAGAGAAGAAGAAAGTAGGAAAGGGAGAATAAGAAAGGAGAAGGGGGAGATCTTTCGAGAAGGTTCAGTGGTCCTCGTCTTGATCTCCAAGGGTGATGAACATGTTCCTTTTCCTTTTTGTTTAGCAGTTTTTCTTTCAGTAGAGATTCGTTTAGCAGATTGGTTAATCTATTGCCTACGTACATGCACTGAGGATTCAGAGACCAATTGGGTAGAATTTAGGATTTTTGTCTCATAGAATATTGTGGAGGAATTCGTTATATTTCTATGGAGTGCTGGTTTATAATTTTTGGTTGGGTATATTAAGAGTTATGGTTTTTATAAGGTTCTTTGTCGGAGAGGCATCATCTTTTGGCGTGATGCAGTAAAATCTGATTAAAATTACTAATTAGGGTTATTGATCTACATGAAAGTTGTAGATAATTTCTTAAGGTTTCGAGAGAGACTAAGAATGCAATTTTTGGATAAATAGAATGGAAGTTATGATTTTTACAATACTGCTTTCTAGAGTTTACATCGATTCAGCGATTGTAGTGTCGGTTGATTAAAAATAGTTAACGATCTAATTAGGAATTTGACCAACATAACTATTGTAGATAATTCCTTAAGGTTTCCAAATAGACCAAGAATTCAATTTTGGATAAACAAAATGGGAGTTATGATTTTGGAACATTCTTTGTCGATTTCAAGTTCTTGCTAGTTCATCATATTTATTTAGGTAGATTAAAATATATGAAATGTTGGATTTGGGATTCGTGTAGGATCGTTGTCATCTAAATAATTGTATTGAATGGCTATGGTTAGCATTGTGACTGAATAATTGCTTTAGGTGGATTAGCATCAGGTGTTTTGTCTTCTTCACATCAATCGGATCGTCGCATCTAGAAGGCAAGTACATTTTAGAGTAATATTGGATGTTTGGTGGTACCAATTGGCTAAAGGGCTGCTGTTATGTTATTCATGCAGTATGATTATTTTACATTGCTTCTATGTTTTCGTTAATTGATGATGAATATTGGAAAGTATGTAAGTTATTCATTTCATTTCAAGTATTCATGTTGGAAAGAAATAATCCACGGAGTGGAATGATATCCTCATATTTAAGATATGGGCAATGAGATCCCGTATGAAAAAGTATGTGCAATGGATCCCCACATTTGATGCGAGAAGTGAAGTGGAGGCATATGCATAAATTACATTGCATTCATGACATTTGAGTATGTAATTGAAATAATAAAAATTGATTTGTCGTTGATATGATGTCTTATATGTTGCTTACTTGTACTTGCTGAGTCTTGGACTCACTCTTGCTTTTTGTTGTTTTAGGTGAATGTTGAGAATGGCATGCATCGGGTGGAATTAGCTCATGGGATGGTTTCACTTTTTTGCACTTCACTCCATTTAAACACTATTTTTATCATGTTAGAACTTCCATTGTAATAATTGGTCATCATGTGTTTCTAATAGTTCCCTACGGTTTTTATCATTGCTAGTTGATGACCTTTTCTATTTGAAGCTTAATCATTATCTTGATGGTATTGTTGGATTGTAATAATTATGAACTTAGAATTTATTTCCTTGCTGAAATTTATGTTATCCATCTTTGTTAAAAATATTTGGTTATGAAGCCTAGCTGTTAGTAGTTGTTGTTTTGATTAAAAAAATTATAGTGATATTTAATTATAGTAGTTGTAGGTTACATCTTGGCTTTTGCTAAGCCGGGGTGTTACAGGCTGGAACGTGACAGTATATCAGGATGCTCGCCATGGGAAACCTTCGAGGTGGGGGTAGCCTGTGCTGTCTTATTGCTAGAACTGTTGAAGGAAACTAAAGTGATAATACACATCTTTCGTACCTACTTGGGAGCTGAATGGTTCTGTTTTGGAGATTTGAGATAAAACTACACAGCAAAGTAGCATTTTGTTCCATTTTTAGGCCCTAATCTTTTCTCAAGGGAACTATTTTGATCCCTGAACTTCAGTCTTTAAGTCACTGATGCAACTCCAAAGCTCGATTTGATTATTTAGACTCACCAGTCGCCACAATGTTGAAGGACCATGTAGTACCTAGGGACCAAGGGAGAAGCTGTTTAGTTTGCGTAGGTTTGAAAAAACAACATGGCTTCACAATGTACATATGATAGAATTATCATATGTATGTGAATGTGTGCTTCCAGTGCAGGGAGGGCCAAGTTTAGTAAATGACACATGCTCACGATTTTCTCTTCATTCGTTGTCCTTTTCTTGAGTCTTTGTGATTTTGAGGAAGAGAAACACACTTGAAGAAAATGATATATTATGATATATTATTGGTAATAGTCTAAAGTTAATCATATGTGAAATTTGATCCGAATTTCATTCTTCTTCTTTGCTCTTTTCATTGTGGAGAGTTTCATATAGTGAATTTCAATTCCGGTGCTTCAAAGGTCGATTCTTAACACAAGTAATGGGGATGTGATCTCAACAATGCAGATTCATCGAGAGACTCTAAAACATTTTACATCGAAAGGAACAATACAATGATTCATATCAAGCTTTTAAATGGGAGCTATTTGCAAGTGTTGCTTACTTTCTTAATATCATCTTGAGAGATGGCAATAGTAATGCACTATCATCAAATTCCTTCGGTAGAAATGAAACTAAACAACTTAGGCTTGATGAGTGCCATCGGGAAAGTTGACATATACTCCATTATTCGGTCACAAACAATAATCAGCTTCAAATTATCCTTCCCAACTAGGATGGAATGATGATATGGCAGCATTTGAGATCACAATTGTTGCCAATGGCTTGCATGGAGATTACGGTTTGTCAATGGATATGGATCGACCATAAAAACGATCTTGTGATAAGTTCCATATTTTTGGAGTTGTGTGATATCCTCTGGTTTGTATTGAAGATTTTTTTCTCCCATACAATCCTTGGTATATTGTGTTGTCCATTTGCTATTTTACACAATTCTCAGAGATACATATATAGCTTTTGCTGCTTGCCTCTTATGTATTTCTGCTCATAATTTATACTGCTGACAATGCACAGACTGAGGTATCAAAGTTAATCCCTGCTAAACGTGGCATGTTTGAACATACACGCCTTGCAGCTAATTCTGATTCACAAAAAATGTTACACAAATATAGTATCAATGTATCGTCCTGGTGCTATTCTTAGTATGTTGTTTTGGTAATACAACTCCGTAACCATTGCATGCACTGCGAGAGAACAACCCATCAGCCATGACAAAGCTAGAATGAATGCATCATCTGAAAGCAAACTTACAAGGTATTCTCTCAACCTGTCTAATGCAGACTGAAAAAACATTATAGGAATTATGTTGACCTATTAAATCGACGTAGCTTTCCATGTTGTTGTTACAAATTCCATTAACATCTTGAAATCTTTCTACAGTTGATATATTATTTCTCTTTTACAGAATGGTGATACAAATGGACACTTTCTATAAACCCATGAGCAGGCTATTCGCCAAAAAAATGCCTACAGATGCAGATTTATTAATGTTGCTCTGTAAGAATACTTTACCAAAAAACATGCTTCACATAGCACTTTTGTAAACTTTCTTTCCTTTTTATAAAACAGGTGATTCAGGATGTTTCACGCCTCTGATTTGTCGATCCAATACACTTTGTATAGCGCAAAGCTCAATTTTGTAGCAGATGTGCATCCAGATTGGCAGTGTAGTGATTACTAAATTAATTCAAATACCTAGGCTAAATCCTTTTTATTCCCCTATGAAGATCGGGACCAATTCTTCCATTGGTATCGCTTGCGAGTGCTAACTACAACCACAAAAATATTACCTTGATAGACTATAACAACTACCTATCCTTGTATTACCTTATAGTACCCCAAATATTTCAAAAGTTACGTAAATGGTCTTTTTATATATGAGGCAACACATTGGCAATTCAAAACATAGAAGCTGTGGCATATAGTAGTAAAAATAGCCCACATATTAATAACATTGAATTTTCAATGAACCGTGACCCACTCTTCAATTTTTTTAAAGCGATAGCTATGTAGATGTGAGGTAAAGCGACAAGAAAATATTATATTGTGCTAAACCCTATTTATTTGCTATCTATTACTTGCTACCTATCGCATTGATGGAGATGGAAGAACTAGGGGATGTCATATGTGTATCTAAAACTATCCACTTAAGCTTTGAAATATTCTACACACATAACCACAGAGATAAAAATTTATACTCTTAATAGAACAACGTGTGCCTACTAGCCTAAGCGTTGTTTTCTATCTATACCACATATTACAACTATACCATACCATTTGTCTTTACAACTGTTTCTTTCTACAAATATTCATTGTCTTTTTCTACCATGCTCAAACTACATATCATTTTAGTTCTATTGTATTGACATTTTATACATATCACACAATACACATACGGTTTCCATTTCGAAACTACCTACAAATATAGCTACCACATCTGCTATCCATGTTGTAGGGATGAACAAGAAAAAAAACGTACCCAACGACTCTGACGTCACGAAGCCATATTGCTTTCAACCTAGTACAACACTGCAACAACATTTTGTGCATGTAACATGCCGATTCCTTTTGTACATACCATCGACATGTAGGCCACACCTTGAGCATAACATCCATTATGCAAAATAACTACTATGTTATAACCGACAAGTTTCCCCATGCTAGATATATTATGTACTACAAATTGGAGCACAAACATTATATGCTACCTAAAAATGGAAACGCTTGTATATTTCTGTAATATACATTACCTCGCTACTATCCTTATTTAGCCCTTGCGGTTGTACTACCCTACAACAAACATTAACATATTATCTTGTTGCTACATATTACTATCCTTGCGTGAGATACTAATATGTCATCTCGCCACCACATATTACTATCCACGCAACAAGTACTTACGCCCTTGTTGGTTCTATATTCCACAACAAAAACTAATGTTTGCTTTGCCAATTACACTCCTCTGTTTGTTCTACACATTCGATGCGTCAATGATGCTAGACTACACTTACATTTTCGTGACACTTAAACAAAATTGCGCAATGCCAATGACTAACGATACAAGGTATGTAATAATTTGCTTTGCACTGTACTCAACTTTGAAACCGACCTATTCTTCATCCAGCCAACACTTTGTTTCCTAAGCCTGCGCTCTTTGTACCGTCAATATGTATCATCGCGATTGCCAAACATCCTATATCTATCAAGCGAGTGTAGCATTGCACGTGTACCCATCTAGTTGACATTGTAGTTCCGGAATTCGAGCTAGCACGATCGTTGGGAGGCGTGGGTGTATACCTTATCATCTAGGTTCAAGTCTTCTTTTTGCTCGTATTTAGATGTCGGTTTCTTATTATTTTTGAATATGGCAATTGATTATTTTTAAAAAATAGATATTGTAGTTAAATTAGGCCCTATTTTTGAAACATGGGAACCTTGGAGGTTTTGAAGAAATTATATATGTAAAGTTACTACAAAGCAGATATATTTTGCAAAACATTGTTAGTGCTCAGAATATACATAGTTCTTGTGCCTATCAATGCATCATTGCGATATTGATTTGTGAATTGTGATGCTAACTACTCTTTGTTGTCGAAATAATTTTGGAACCAGTTCTAGAAGATCATTGAAGTTTAGTTGAGCAATATAGACTATCACGAGCTTGGGCGACTACCACGGAACTTTAGTTGGTAGGCCAGATGACCTACTAAAATTAAGTTCAAAACCATGTCTACTAATTCAATTTTTTATCTAGTCATTCCTTTCTTTAAAAGTAGAAAATTGAATATATATATCATCGAAATGTATCTGGTTTTGATATATACCACAATAAAATCCTTATTCACTTTAATACCATCGAAATCTCCAAATCTTAGCAATATAACACTCTCTTACCTTCCTCTCAACTCGTGGCCTCTGGCTCGTGGTTCTTTTCTTTAGCAATATCTTGCTTGTGGCTTTCCTCCAAACAACCCATCCTTCCTGGTTCATGCTCGCTCTGTCCCACTCTCCTTGCACCACATCCGGTCCTCGTGCTATTCCACACGTGGTTCAATTCCATGTGCTAGCACACATACACTATTGCATGCATGTTGTTTGCTCCTTTTTTGACAAGGAAAACCCGACTTTTATAGAAAGCAAATAACATGGTTCTTACAGGCAAAGCAAGTGCCAACTTCTTTGGGATTACCGACTTACAAAGTTAGACCAAAGCAGTGCGATAGCATCCAAAATAGCTATTATAGCAACTAAGCAAGTTATTACGGACAATTTGATTAGGCGAAATAACCGAACAAGTGAGTTTGGACCAGTCTTCAAAACTCACCAAAAAGCAATCAGTTACATATTTCAACCCCTTTGATGAGGACCCTCTATTGCTGCAAATAAGATAGAAATTTGAAAATCACTTCCATAGGTTGCTTAGGAAAATTCCTCTCAATTACTATTCTGTTCCTAATTTTTCAAAGGTTCCAAGCAAATCTTTGCAAAACTAAATGAGTAATATTATAGGTATTAGCCCCTTCCATTCTAGCCAATTAAGCTAGAAATCATCTAAAGAAGTGGGGATTCTCTCCCAGCTTAACACCACTTTCACACAAAACTAAACAAATTTTGCTAACACACAAGAAAACAAAATATGATCAATGCTTTCATCACAACCACAGATAATACACTTCTCATCACCCTTTCACCCTTTTTTTCTTCAATTGATCAACTGTTTGAACCCTGTTAAGGTAACTTTGTGTAAGACCAGGAGGTTTTTGGTCATGTTATTTGATGATGAACACATTGACAATAAGGAAGACTTAGTTATGGTGTTTAAATGATGACTACATTGTCTCTAGAACATGCTTGTGATCTTAGTTGCTGACCTGCTTTGGGTTTTGTTAAATTCTGTCGAAAATCAGTATTTGTCAGGTTTTGCGGTAGTACCGACTTTGTGTCAGCGGAACTACTGGCGAAGGAACAACCGCACAATTGTTGGCGGTAGTACCGACTCTTGTGTTTTAGTTTTGAATTTTTGACAGCGGTAGTTCGGCTTTATATCTGCGGAACTCTGGGACGCTAATGGCGGAATCTGCGTTGTCCGGTAGTACCGTTGGTTTGCGGCAATAGAACCGCGCTTGGTTTTGTTTCGACAAGCCTTTGTTTGTCTCGACAAGCCTTTGTTAAGTGAAAAAGCGGTAGTACAGTAGGCGAGAGCAGTGCGACGACGCGGGAAAATATCTGCGGATTTGAGCGGCGGTAGTACCGCTAAAAAGTATGACCGCAAGGTTGCGGTATGGATTTTCGAGAGCATGTTTTGGAAGTTTTAAGATTTTCCGGGAGCGAAAGTTCGCGATGCTTTGGCGGTACAACCGCGTGGTGTGAAAATACAGGGATTATATGGCGGAAGTTCGATTATACTACGTAAAGTTGTCGTTTTGAGGATTTGGCGAGGACAAGTTAAATTCATAAGTTTTGGTTGTTGCATGATGCATGATAGTGTTTATGGGTGTGAGTGAGCTAATGGATGGTCAAGTTGGAGAACTTGTGCCATGGATTTGGTTTCTTTGGTCTTTGTATGTGCAGGTTGAGCGTGAGGACGAATTACAGTCGGTGATGAGGTGGACTCGGACTAGGATGGGGAGAATATGAGGTCTTGGAGGTCGTGGATGTCACGAGGTGGTTTGGATCGCGCTGGAGCACGTGGAGATCAAAGGTGGACCACGTTGGAGCTACGGGAGGCGGTTTCCTGGAGGCTTACGGCGTGGAAGTTCGTTTTTGGAAAGTTTTAGTAATTTTGGTAAAACCTGTGTTGGTAAGGGTTTCAGGTCCCTTATTTTCGGAGAGATTGATTTCGTGTTGGTTGCTAACATGGATAGAATCCTGCCTATAAGAGGAGGCGGAGAGGTGCGGCTTGCGTATGAGCTTTACGAGTTTTAGGGTTCTGAGCTTTTGGTAGTTTCTTGACCGTAGCTTTCTTCTTTGTTTCTTTGCGGTTTAGAGGTCCTTCGATTGGAGGCTTTGAGGGTGCTTCTTTGGCGCTTTGTAGACACAAATCAAGTGCGGTATATAAAGTTCGAGTTCGTTCAACCTTGATTCTTGATTTGGTGTTCTTGTTGTGCGCTTTGAGGTGTCTTTCTTTGTGAAGTTCTTGCACACAAGGAGAAGTTGGAGTCGGGGTCAATTATTGCAATCATTCAACCCCCTTGATTGCCATTACGATCCTACAAGTGGTATCGAGCAAGGTTGCAATGGCGGTCGAGATCGATTCTCGGGTAAGCCACCATATTTCGATGGATCGGACTACATCTATTGGAAGACACGCATAGAGGTCTTTACGCAAGCACAAGGTAATGTCATCGGCAAAAAGTTGAAAATCCTTATGAGATGCCTGCTGTGATTACCAACAACAACACTGCTGATGTTGAAGCTAATGCTAAGGCTAGAAATATTTTGTTGCAAGGTTTGAGTAGAAATGAGTTCGTTCGGATTGCTAATTAAATCTGCTAATAAGATTTGGACTACACTTGCTGATTATCATGAAGGTTCTAAATTTGTTAAAAGTGTTCGTCAGAATCAATTTAAAAAGGAATATTCTAAATTTGAGACGAAACTACGAGAGTCTGTAGATGCTCTTTTTTATTGCTTCAATAAAATCATTGGTGATTTGCAATCTGTTGATTTTATCTACACTGATTCTGACAATGCACGTCAAATTTTGAATGCTTTGGATATGAATGTGCAGGAAGTGTTAGTTACTACTATAAATCGATCATTAACATGGAAACACTCACCTTGGATGATCTTTATTCCAAGATGAAAACACATGAAATTGATATTTTGGTGGGAAAAACAAGTCAAATTCTTTGGGTTTAGTGACTAACCAAGCGACAGTTCATCAAGTTCTTCTAGTTTCTCTTTATGCGCCTTGAGTGCTATTTGGATGATCAATTGGAGAAGATCAGAAAGAACGACTTGTACTCTTCTCCAACACGATGACTAAAGCAATCAATAATATCATATCAAGGAGAAGAGAGGTCCAATCGGATGCTTTGAATGTGGTGAGCCAAACCACATTAAGGTGAATTGTCCCAAGTGAGAGGTAAGGAAGCTAAAGATGACAAAACACCATTTCGGCGTTCAAAATTCATGTTTGATTCAAGCAAAAGCAAAATTATCGTAAAGTCATCAACAAGGTGCTCTCGGCACTTGAGGAGATTGGGATGAGTGATGTTGATTACGGCGACAACGAGAATGATAAAGAAAGGCAAAGAGGTGGACTTCACGAGAGATGTGCTTTATGTCAAGCGGTGAAGAAATTAATGATGATGATCTCTCTGATGACCACGATGAGGTAAAACCCTCTTATCTTGATTTATCTCGTGTTGTGCTTAAATTGACAAATGAGCTTAAAAAGTACAAGAAAAAAGTAAAGAAACATGACCTTGTTGTTGATAGCTTGAAATCTGAAATTGATAGGCTTAAAGCTGCTATTCCTGATGATGAATCGTGTGAATCATGTCAAGTTTTGCACTCTGAGCTGAAAATTGCTAGGTCAATACATGCTGAATTTGAAGAGCTAAAGCGGCTCATAAGTGTTGTAATGATGAGCTGAAACTTGCACATGATGAAATTGAAAAACTAAAGTCTAGTTCAATTTGTTTAGAGTCAAGTACTATGAATGCTCAAATTAAAACTTGCTCTAATTGTAAACTGCTAGAAGCTAGACTAATGTCATCTCAGGAATCTATAAAACAAATGCTTTATCACGAGACACTTTCTTGCACTAATTGTCCCAAACTCACAACTGAGATAGAAGACTTGACTAGACAATTAAATGAATTTGCTGAAAAAGAAAAATTGTCTCAGTCTAGTGCTTCTAAGAAAATCTTGAATAGATTTGTTAAGTGCACAATCTATCCTAAACTAACTAAAGAAAATGAATATCTTAAGGACACTTTGGAGAGGTTCTCTTTTGGCAAGAAAAATCTGAACATGATTCTAGACAAATCAAAAGTGAGTACTAAAATCCAAGGTCTAGGATTTAATGCTGTTGAATATGCCAAGAATCATCCTCTCAAAATTCTTAAGCTTCTTGAACCTGGAAAGTTTGAAATTGAATCTGAACCTAAACAAGTTTTGTTTAAATCTGCTGGTTTTGCAAAGGATTCAACTATCAAGATAAGTACTGTAAAGGGAAAAAACTATTTCTCATCAAGACAAGTATCAGTGTACTTATTGTGAAAAAGAAGGGCACTTGGTTGATTTTGTTTTGAAAAGCTAAGAAAGAAAAGAGATAGGCTAAGAAAGGTTTTTAAGCTTCTTTTGTTTCTACTAAACAAGCTGCTGCAGATTTAGGAGTTTCGCACAATCATCAGTCGAGATGGCTCCTAAAGCTGCGGTTTGACCAAGATATCGAAAAAGAGAATTGCTTTTGTTGTTCCTACTCGTCGTGTATCACGATGTTGGGTTCCTAAATCATGTCTTACTAACCCAGCTGTGAGACCGATGCTTGCTTAATGCAGTCTGCAGCGATTGAGGAAGGGAACATTTGGCTAGTTGATTCAGGATGTTCAAGACACATGACAGGTGATTCAAAATGGTTCTCCTCCCTCACTAAGGCATCCAGTGATGAATTGATTACTTTTGGGGATGCTTCAACTGGAATTGTGATAGCAAAAGGTACTGTGTGTGTAAATGACAAGTTTATTCTCAAAGATGTTGCTTTGGTAAGTAAATTGAAATACAACTTGCTTTCAGTTTCACAATTGATAGAAGAAAATCTTGAGGTAAGCTTTAAGAAACATGCCTGCAGAGTTTTAGATGCTTCAGGTGATCTTGTGTTTAATATCTCTCGGTTAGGGAAGGTTTTTAAAGCTGATTTCAATCATTCCTTTTCACCTAATGTTAGATGTTTGGTAGCTTCCGAATCCAGAGATATATTCTTTTGGCATCATAGCTTCATAGGTTAGGACATATTGGTTTTGATCATCTTGTTGAATCGGTGGAATGGATCTCATTAGGGGGTTACCTAAACTTAAGGGTGAAAAGGATTTGGTTTGCTCTCCTTGTCGACATGGTAAGATGGTTGCCGCCCCACATTTTCCTTTTTCTGTAATCATCACAGATGGCCCTAGACAATTGTTGCATATGGACACTGTAGGTCCCTCAAGAGTTCAATCCGTTGGAGGTAAATGGTACATTCTTGTGATTGTTGATGATTTCTCTAGATACTCTTGGGTTTATTTTATGGTATCTAAAGATGAGGCTTTTAGTCATTTCAAAGATTTATTTCTCAGACTTAATAATGAGTTGAATGGTGCTGTAAAAGTTATAAGAAGTGACAATAGTACTGAATTTAAGAATTCCTTCTTTGCTTCTTTCTGTTCTGAGAAAGGTTTGTTACATCAATTTTCTTCTCCACGGGTTCCACAACAGAATGGTGTTGTAGAGAGGAAAAATAGAACCTTGGTTGAGATGGCAAGAACCATGCTTGATGAGCGTACTACTCCTAGGAAGTATTGGGCGAGGCTATCTCAAGCGCTTGTCATGTCTCTAATAGAGTATTTTTGAGAGCCTCAACTGCACAAGACTTCTTATGAGTGAGATTTGGTAAAAGCCTAGTGTTTCTCACTTGAAATATTTGGTTGCAAATGCTTTATTCTTAAACATGGTAATCTGGACAAATTTGAATCTAGATCAACTGATGGCATTTTTCTTGGATATCCCCTTCACTCACATGGCTATCGTGTACTTAACCTTGAAACTAACAAAATTATTGAGACTTGTGAGGTTACTTTTGATGAGGTCAGTTCTTGTTCTAGAACTGACATTTCAGGAACACAAGCTCAGGGAGAGTCCGAAAGCATATTCATTAATGAGGAAGATGATCTTGATTTTGGTAATAATTCATCTCCCATGCCATCATCTGCTGATCATGCACCCTCTACTTCCACTACAACTGGAGATACTGTTGTTGTGCCACCAGCAAGGCAGTAAGCAATGAACAAACTGCATAAGATATTCATAATGTCGAAGTCATTTGAACATACGCACCATTGAGGATTCGGGCATCATCCTCGAGGCGATGATTGGTGACATTCATGAAAGGGTAACACGTTCTAAGTTTACCTCTCGACTCACATGCTCATTACGCTTTTGTTGCCTCTTTTGAGCCTAATGATGTAAGTCACGCTTTATCTGATGAGTCTTGGATCAATGCCATGCATGAAGAATTAGAAAACTTTGAGAGAAATAAAGTCTGGACCTTAGTTGAACCTCCTCATGGACATAATGTAATTGGAACTAAATGGGTTTTTAAAAATAAAAAAAGTGAGGATGGTATTGTTGTTAGAAATAAGGCTACAGGAGCTACGGGATCACGTTGCAGCTACGGGAGGCGGTTTCCTGGAGGCTTACGGCGTGGAAGTTCGGTTTTGGAAAGTTTTAGTAATTTTGGTAAAACCTGTGTTGGTAAGGGTTTCGGGTCCCTTATTTTCGGAGAGATTGATTTCGTGTTGGTTGCTAACACGGATAGAATCCTGCCTATAAGAGGAGGCAGAGGGGTGCGGCTTGCGTATGAGCTTTTATGAGTTTTAGGGTTACGGGCTTTTGGTAGTTTCTTGACCGTAGCTTTCTTCTTTTTTTCTTTGCGGTTTAGAGTCCTTCGATTGGAGGCTTTAAGGGATGCTTGGTGAGTGTTTTGTAGACACAAATCAAGTTTGGTATATAAAGTTGATTCGTTCAACCTTGATTCTTGATTTGGTGTTCTTCTTTGTGCGCTTTGAGGTGTCTTTCTTTGTGAAGTTCTTGCACACAAGGAGAAGTTGGAGTCGAGGTCAATTGCTGCAATCATTCAACCCCCTTTACGATTGCCATTCGATCCTACACTTTGCCACATGAAAATTTTAACTTTTAAAGGAATCTTACTTTTCCACAGCATTTGTAATTTCCTATAAATAACTCCCCGAAAAACCAACTGCTTATAAAGAGACTTGGCTGAAAACAATCCTCCAGACACCATATAGCTTTGTCCACATCCCCATTTAAATCAATATCCATGATATAGTTTTTCAAAAGACTCCATTGACTTATCCCGTCCTCACCAAAATTTCTAAGGAAATTAATCTTCCAACCATCTTCAAAAAAACAATCAGCAACACTAGCATCAGGAGATTGACAAATCTTGTAAAGTTTGTCATATTGGACCTTCAAAGGACAATTACCAATCCAAACATCTGCCCAAAAAGAAATTGCGGCCATTCCCAATCTGAAATCTAACATCTAAAACAAATGTTTCACTTTCTACAGAATTTTCCAAAATTGAGAACCATTCAAAGGAATAGCATCCCTAAAACATCCCCTAGGGAAGTACTTGACCTTTATGACTCTGAACCATAACTCATTTTTAGTTGCATGAATCTTCTAATCCATTTAGCCAACAGACAGTCATTCATAACTCTTATGTTTATAACCCCTAAACCCCAAAAAATCTTTAGGTCTACACACAGTCCCCCAATTCACCATATGATACTTAAATTTATCACTAGCCCCTCTTCGGAACACCTAGACCTGATTGTGTCCATTCTATTATGACTTTCCCCATTAAACCAAGAAAAACCTATAGTGTAAATAGGCAAACTGCTCAAACAGCTATTCACCATCACTAACCTCCCTCCAGAAGATAACAGGTTATTCTTCCAATTATCCAACCTTTTTCTCAGTTTGGAAATAACATTCTCAGGTGCTTTCTCCCCTACATGTCTATCTCAAATCAATATGCCTAAATAAGTAAGAGAGAAATGATCCAATTTGCAATTAAAGATGTCTGCCACTTTAGAAGCCTCTTCACTATTACACCCCCAACACAAAAACTTCACTCTTGTAATAGTTAATTTTCAAACGGACATCCATTCAAAGCAATAAGCGAAATTTCAGGTTAATAAGGAACTCATCCTCACACTCTATCATAATCATTGTATCATCTGCATACTGAAGAATAGGCACCCCCAGGTATCAAATGCGAGATCACCCCCCTAATCAATCCTTTTTGCTAAGCATTTTCAATAATAACTGATAAAGCATCAGCAATCAGATTGAAAAGAAGGGAAGACAGAGGATCCCCTGTCTTAACCCTCTATTGGTGTTGAAATATGGACCAACCTCTCCATTGATGTTAATACTGACTATACCCTTATGACTGAACTTATAACTATTTGAATCCAATGCTTGGAGAAACCCTTCCTCACCATCACTTTCTCAAAAAAAAACTCCAATGAATCTTATCATAGGCCTTTTCAAAATCAATTTTCAAAATCACCTTTTTTTTTCTTTGAATGTTTAATCTCATGAACAATCTCATGGAGAGCAACTACCCCATCTAAAATGTTTCTACCTTTGATAAAAACAGTCTGACATTCATTGATGAGTCTATCCACAATATCTCCCAATATATTAGCTAAAATCTTTGTCATAATTTTAAAGTTCACATTCAGCAAGCAGATAGGTCTGAACTATTTAATAGTGTTAGCTTCTTTAAGTTTGGGAATTAGAGTGATAACTCCAAAGTTCAATCTTTGCAGATCTAACCTCACTCTAAAAAGATCTCTGACCAAGTTGAGAACTAATCCTTAATTGCCCCCCAAAACTCTTTATAAAACTCATTAGGAAACCATCTGGACTAGGAGCAGAATTGGTAGGTAACTCTTTGATGACTTTCCATACTTCCTCTTCATTAACATCTTGAACCAAAAAATCATTATCTGCTGAAGAAACTCTATGCCTCATGCTCCAGATTTCTTAAGATAAACTCACCCCTTGAATCACTTCAAAACCAAACAGATTTTTATAGAAACCATAAATGTGCTCTCTAAGATCAACTTTGTCTTTCATGGTAACCCCTTCATAATCCAAACTAAAGATATAATTCTTTCTCATTCTCCTATTAGCACAATTATGAAAAAAAAGCAGTATTAGCATCCCCTTGAATGATCCAGTTCACACTACCTCTCTGTTGCCAATGTTTCTCTTCCACCTCATAAACTGGCTCCATCTCAAATTCCAAATGATATCTCTGCATACATTCTTTAGCACTTAACCCTCTCCTCTCTGCCAAAGCATCCAAAACTTTGATCTGCTAAAAAACACTCTTATTTTTTCTTTTATAATCCCCATTCGCATTAGCACCCCAACCTCTCAAAAAAACATCTCAGAGCTGTAATGCAACCATTCCATCTATCCAGGGAGTAAGTATTTCCATAAGCTTTACTATTAAACTCAGTCCACTTATTCTTGACCACATCTTTAAAGTTCTCCCGACAAAGCTATTTTTTCTCAAAAAAACTTCCCTTCTTCACAATTTCCCCCTCCCTAGAGTTTAGCAAAATAGGATTATGGTCAGAACCCACTCTGACCAGACTCTTCACATGACAAATAGGAAATTTAGCTTCCCAATCAGTAGACACTAAAATCATGTCAAGATTCACCATAATGGGACACTTTTGTTTATTAGTCAGGGTGAATTTAGCATCCCCTTTTTTTATCTCAATCAATTTGTTGTTAGAAATAAAGTCATTAAAAAGATTCATGAGATTTAGATTCAAGCTAGTAGAGCTTTTGTCCCCTGCTTCCCTAATCAAGTTAACCCCCCCTAAAACCAAAGGAAGACTAGTATTTTTGCATTTCTTATCCAACTCCTCTAAGAAAGAATGAACTAGATTATGATGAGTAGGACCATATACTACTATCAGCTCCCATCTGATATCAGACATTTTGTTCCTGACCACCATACTCACAAAAAAAAATCCCGCGTCACACTCCTCCATCTCCAAAAAGTCTTGTTTCACCCCCAACAAAATACCTCCAGAATGGCCTCTAGCTGGAATCCAATGCCATCAGAAAAAGGAATCACCCACCAAACTATTAAGCTCTCTCTCAGAAAAATCCTTCTTGATAGTTTCCTACACTCCCACAGCATCAATCCCCTCTGTACAAATAAGCTCTTTAAGTTGCCTTCTCCTTGCAGCTCTCCCCAAACCTCTTATATTCCAGAAAAGAACTTTCATGATTTAGAACCGGTACCCCCACACCCCTTTTTTTAACTTATTCTTCACTCTCTTGTTCAATTTGAAACCTGTGGAACCCCTCAACTCATTATCAATTGTATCAAGACTTTCACCCTCCTCAGAGATCTCCCCCATATGAACTTGGGACTCAGTAAACCCCTGTGCTGACTTCTCTTTTTCAGCTTTAGATAAAGCAGCTCTAACTAGTTCTTGAGCCTGAATAGCTGAGATAATCTCACTAGCAGATTGGGATTGAGATCCTAAAATAATACCACAAGAAGTACCTACCTTCTCTAAGCATTCAACAGAAGCATTATTGAGAACATTAAAAGAGTTTGTAGTAGTACCTTGTGTCTCCAGATTCTTAATGGATTTTAACCTTGAGGCTTTTTCCTCTATAGGGATCCCTTGATCTTGGATCCTTGAGCTCTTCCTTGTTGCCAATGGAGGCTCAATAACTTTATTTCTTCTCCCCTTCTTCTTTGGGGCATCCACACTTCAGTTTTGCCATCAAAATCAGAAGCTACTTAAGAATCTTTGTCACTATCTGCAAGTAAAGTCTCATCTTCTACTCCTTCACACACATCCTTTGTCTTGTCAATGTCAACCTTATCTGCCTAAACCATACCCCCCTTGACAGAATCTAAAGATTTGAATTTAACTGAACCTGAGAGATTAACCTTCCCTGTGGACTGGTGAGGGCCAGACCTGAGTTTATCTGAAGGAGTGTGTAAACAAGGCCACAGAGAAGCAGATAACAAAGTAGGTCTCCCCTCTATGTATACCACTAATTCAACCCCCTTTGAACTTTGTCCTTTTTGAGAAAAGGAAGAGACATTTTCATCCAAATACCTTTCATCTTCTTTAGGCTTCATCAAACTTTTATTGCCCTTTTGATAGTCAGGAAAACTGAATGCTAGAGGGATAACTTGCAAAGCATTGCTGATACAATCCACATCTACAATCTCCTTCTCCTTAACCGAATTCTCATATTTAGAGGATAAATCTTGCCTTTTTTTAATGTTTTTTCCATTACCTCCTCCACTTTTCTGCTCTGAGAATTTTTGAGTGTCACTCCCATATTTCTCAGCCAATTTCTCCCATTTAGTTTTATAGTGCTATCATTGGACTCCTCCTCCTCCTCCTCCTCCTCTTCATCTTTTCTATTAGGTTTTCTTTCACTTGTTTTTATAAAGCCCCCCTTTGCTACGAGTGGGTCTACCTTCTGCCTCAAATTTTATCTTATACCCAATAGAATTGATAAAAATTTCAACAAAACAATTGACTTGAGATGGATCTCTGCAATAAACTTTTGCCATGACAGGTCCTGCTCTCATCAGACTAATTTCATCTACCTCCAGAGGTTCCCCAATGGTGCTAGTAATTTCCTTTACTAACTCCTCAGTTTTTGCAGGCAGAGGTATACCAGAAACTTTAACCCAAGAACTCGACAACACAGATGAGGCCTCTGGATCTAGTGAGGACTTCTCCACTTTGGCTTTTATAGAGTGCAAAGCTAATTCCACCCCCCCAGCCTTGGACCAAGTTTCCAAGGCCTCCTTAGATGGAAACACCACAGCATATTCAACATCCGAAATCTTCCTAACTTTCCAATCCCAGTTAGATTGAATAAGATGTTCCAACTCAGCCTCAATCCTTTGAACATTAGCCACCCCCTCTTTAACAGTAATCACCCTTGTAGCTGCCTGTTGCTCTAACAACTGAAGTCCAGGAACTTGAAGACTGTAAAATCCTTGCCTCGGAATCCCAAATCCAAAAAGTTTCAATCCCTGATATCTCCTTTCAGCAGGACAGCTAGAAGTCAGATGGCCAAATTTCTTGCATTTGTAACATATTGGGGGATTATTGCATCTAGCCTGATGATGACCAGTCTGAAGACATCTAAAGCAAGTACCTCTATCCTTAGATCGAAGCACCCTAGTGTGAGGACCAAGTTCGCCCCAACCCTTCTGTGAATCCTCCCTTTTACCAGAACCGACATAATCCCCCCATTTGGGACCAAATCTAGTTTGTTCATCATGAAAATCACCATGATTCCCAAAACCACCCCTATTCAAACCTCGCGTAGAAACATCACAATGAAAAACCCCTTCTGAACCCTTGATGTCTCTACTAGAATAATCATGCCACCCCTTAGCATGAGCCGAAGAATCGCGAACTAATCCCCCAGAAGGACAGGAATCAAATCTAGTAATACATGTATCCTGAAAAGCCTGAAGCCTGCGCTTCTGGTCTTGATCCCTTTGAACTTTTTCTCACAGCTCGTTCTCCGAAAGCAAGTCATCCTCCTCCATCCACTCCTCGGGGCGCTGCCTCCCAATCCATGAGCGAGACCCGCGCCAAAGCGGCGGGAAACATTCCTCTACCTCGGTCCATCACCTCTCCTTACACAACCTCCGCAAAGGATCTATGCAAGGGCTCTGGCTCACAGATCCGTCGGACCACTCTCGCTGTTGCCCCAAATCTCTGGATTTCATCCGTCCGTGAAAACCGAGTCGCCGAGCCGAAAGTTTTGGAATCCACCGCCACGGCGAGATCGGAACCCTATGCCACGAATGGTCATATAAATCGAAATGGAGGTGCCATATCGTGGGCGGCCCGAGGACTAGATGCGATCAACGTCGGCGCGCTCCATCTCCTTCCTCCGTCGAACCTAGTCACGTGCCTTACCCTAGCCGCTCCAAGATCCTTGGGATGGTGAGCATCCGTTGAAACCTCGCTGCGACCACGAGGACCCTCAGGCGTGTCGCGGCGCCGAGACATTTCTGACACCGGCAGCGTATCCATCACTGTGAGGTGAGGCGCTCATCAATCATCGACCACCCCAAGCAAGGGGCTATTGTTTGCTCCTTCACATGCATGCATTGCCTATTCTATACCCACGTCACCTTAGGGCTTTCTTCATGCACCAAACAACACAAGTTGCACCTAGGGTTTTGCTCCCATGTGCACGACTCCATGTGTCCCTCCCTGGCGGCCTCCCTCTCCTCTCGGCCAATGCTCCTTCCTTGGTTTGAAAAGATTGTTCATCATGAGTAGCACTATCGACAAACCTCAACAAAGGAAGACCACGAGATTCACTTAAGGTCCCCATGTCAGTATCACGAGCGGTGAGAGATTTTATTGTATTTTTCCAAGCGGAAACCGAATTTTGTTCCTCTTTCTTGACCCTACAACCACAGAGTGCAGAAGCACCTCACAAGGGAGAGGTGAAGGCTACATGTTTATTACTAAACGACAAAGTACTTTTAAAACTACAAGTTCACTATAAATTGAGAGAAACACAAGCGACATGCCTCAACCTTTGAAAAGATTTTCTTGCATAATAATTATGATGTTATGAAAACAATTATATCCTAAAGTATATTAGAAATTAAATTAGCATAATGTGCTAGGCAAACAGTATTTTACACCTATTTCTTTGTATATTAAGCAACAACTTATGCAACTTATTTAGATCTCTCCTAACTTGACAAGCCTATTTTGCCATATAATTTCAAATAGGGTAATTATGTATCATGTTGTGCACCTTTTTTTTCCAACGATAAGTATATACTTTTATTGCATAATGATGTCCAAGATATAATCATCTGAAACTACATCAAAAAATGACATTAGTATCATGTGCTAGACAAACAATTCGTTGTCCCAATTTATTTGCATATTGTGCAAGAACATGTGCAACTTGTTTTCGATATACCTAGCTTGAACTTGGACTAACCGGACTAAAGACTTCACATGAGCTCCTTTGTTTCTATGATAATGCGGGCTATACGGATAGCTTTTGCTTACTTTAAGCTTTTGTGGTATATCGTGTAATCGGATCCAAACTTGATAGGTGCACATGCCCATTGGCATAAGAGGAACCCCTTTGAAACACGCCAAAGCTACCTCTTTTCCACATCGGCATAGGCATGCACAATATGAGCAAAAAGCAAAACATTTGATGCATTTTGTTTGCTACAATACCAACACCTCCTTAGGTTTATATGTGCATGAGCAGTAAGTGTAAGAAGAACTTTTCGCGAATGCTAAATCTTTTGTTGTTTCTTCGTAAGCAAAAACATGTGTTCATAACACGAAAAAGGCATAAAAATTTGATGTGTTTATTGCTACAATACCAAGGTTGGTATGTGCATGAAGCCAATCTGTCATAGGAGGAATGCATTCTAGACACGCCAAAGCTTGTTTTTTCAACATTAGCAAAGTATACTGTGCGCATGAGCAAAGGCAACTTGCGGGATCGTTACTTGCAGAACCAACAACATGGTAGGTTGATTAATTTTAATTAAAGGATGCTTATCTCATGGTAGGTTCTCCAGATTTCAATTAATAAAATCAGCAAATAGGCATTCCCAGCACTCGAACAAGGGCCTAGGTAGCACGCCGACCCCATACCAACTGAGCTAACCTCAGTCCCTCACATGGTATGTTGATATGTGCATGAACTTAGTGAACCGTGAGAGGAACTCCTTACATACATGCTTACTGCTTTTATTATTTCCACATCAATCGTAAGCATGCATAACACACCACAGACTAAAAGCAATTTGTTGGGGTGTGTTTATTGATGCCACATTATCGCCTCACTTGATATGTGCATAAGAACAGTGTGCCATGTGCGGAACTTTTGCAAGACTTGCCAACGCTTTCGCCTTTTCTGTATCACCACAAGTGTGCTGCACGCACCACAAGCAAAAGGCAATTTGAGGTGACATATTTTTTGCTACAACACCCACAACTCCGTTGGTCGAATGTAGATGAAATCACGCCTTGCAAGAGGAACACCTACGGGACATGCCAAATCTTACATTTTCCACATCGGCAAAAGCATGCACGACCTTGCCCAGGGACTAAAGGCAATTTGTTGGGGTGTGTTTATTGCTACCACATTAACTCTTGATGGGTTGATATGTGCATGAGCACGATGTGAAACTTCTACAAGACTTGCCAAAGCTTTCGTCTTTGCACATCACCACTAGTGCGTGCTGGAGACACCACAAGCGTGTTGTACACACCCCACAAGCAAAAAACAATTGATCGTGTCACATTTTTACAACCCCAACAACTCAATTGGATCGATATGTGCATGAGAGCCAAGCGTGTCGTGAAGGGCGCCCGAGAGACAAGCCAAATCTTTCGCATTTCCCACATCAACACAAGCATGCAAGGCGCACCGGGACTAAAGGCAATTTGCTTTGGTTTCTTTATTTCTACCACATTAACGCTTTGGTTCCCTAAAAACACTTCGGTATGTTGATATGTACATGAGCACGGTGTACATTAGGCGGTCTCGATGGGGTTTCATAGAGTTTCATGGACATTAAATCTGTTGACATAGCTTTGTATTGATGAAGAGAGATGATAAAAGTTTCATAGGAGTAGAGAGTTTCATGGGGATGAAACTCTTACGCTTGTTTCCAAAATATGGGTGTGTTGGAAGCGGGACATGAAACCTCCAGAGGCGGCCTTAGGAGGAACTTCTACAAGACTTGCCAAAGCTTTGGCTTTTTCGACATCACGACAAGTGTCTTGGACACACCAGAAGCAAAAGCCAATTTGTCATGACACTTTTCTTGCTATAGCACCAGCAGCTCGGTTGGTTGATATCCGCATAAGAGCCTGGTGTGCCACAAGAGGAACGCCTACCAAACATGCCAAATCTTCCACTTTTACACATCAGCACAAGCATTAGGATGCACCAAGGGCTGAAGCTATTTGTTGTGGTATGTTTATTGCTACAACATTAACACCTTGGTACATGTGCATAAGTACAATATGCCATGGGAGGAACTTCTCTAATACTTGCCAAAGCTTTCGCCTTGTTCACATCAGCACAAGCGTGTTAGATTGCATAAGTACAATATGCCATGGGAGGAACTTCTATAATACTTGTCAAAGCTTTAGCGTTTTTCACATCAGCACAAGCGTGTTAGACGCACCACAAACAAAAAGCATTTTTTCATGACACGATTCTTATTACTTCACCAACAACTATGTTGGTTTGTATGTTAATGAGTGCTCCAGGAGTCACAAGAGGAACGCCCTCAAGGCATGCCAAATCTTTCGTGGTGTAAGATAAACACCTTTTGAGACATGACCAAAATTTTGTTGTTTCTACATTAACATAAGCAAGCGCTACACCACAGACAAAAGCTAATTTTGTTATGGTGGTTTCGTGTTAGAATACCAACACCTCTTTGATATTCGTGATCCATCATTTGAGATGGTGATGGCGACATTTACTTTAAATCCAACCATGTTCGTGAGAAATCAATTGAATGAATTTTTTCAGCATAAGATTTGTTTTGAGCGCGCTAAATTTGAAATGGTTGCAAAAATTGAATGGAAATTCAAATTTATTCGAGCACTACAAAACTTTTAATTTTGGTATATAGTTTCTAGCGCCATCATATCTGAGAAACCAAGGGCTCTCCTTGTTTTTAGGCCAATCGTCCAAAGCAACCAAGCAAGACACCTAATTTTTTGTTGGACCAAAACGACGGCTATAGGAGGTGAATAGGAGCACCTACTCTTTTTGAACCCCGACGGTATTCAACTTCTTCTTCACTCTAGTAGCTATGAAAGCTATAAAGATCAGAGAACAGGCACGGTAGAAGTCTTGTATTGAAGCAGAATCCCGAGTCAAAGAGCCCTCATGGCGGTTGGCCGCATGGCTCATTGGTCGACCACCGACTACGAGGCGCAATCCGAAAAGATCACAAATCGACCTACCTTTCAATCTTGTGAACCAAATCCCCTCAGATTTCAGCCATAGCTCATCAGAAGGTCAGAAACATATTCCAATCGACGATCGGGACGATCGAAGCCAAGGTTCTATGAATTTCTTGGATGAGATCAAGAAGGCACAAGAAAAGAGGAAATTCAAACTTTAATCCAAAAACTTGCTCGTGGGTGGATGATGGTCAAGATGACTGTCGATGGTCAAGTCGACGATCTTACGAAATAAATAGAGGAAAAATGGCTAAGATTCCTTGGATGAGAATGGAATTGCTCTTTATTGCAATGAAATTGCTATTACTAGGGTGCACTTGATAAGGCGATGGACTAGTCCTAATTACACAGAATGTATTGCTTGTTTTGTCTTTAGATCGCTAGGTCTTGTCCTTGATCTCTCTAATCTTTAGATCTGTCCTTTGATCTCCCTTGATCTTTCCTTAAATAAGCGGCGAAGAGGTGGCGATTACTCCGGAGAAGTTGTCTGCATTGGAAGTAGCGTGATTGGTGGGAAGGCGGTTGTCGTTTGGTAAAACAGCAACTGATCACCGATTAGTGTCAGCGGGAGATAAAACCATGTAGTGATTATTGTCAGTGACTTAGGGCCATGAAACGTCGTGTGATTTGGAACAAATAAGACATGTGTTACATTCATCACACGGAAGAAATATACTTGGAATCGGATCCAAGTGCTAGTTCAAAGCTTCTATAAGCGGTCATGCAGTGGGCGGTATGTTGAACCTCTCTGACCAAGGTACCCATAGAGTAACCTCTGGATTCTTACGACCACAGGGGTTGTTAGTCTTAGGGGTTTCGACTACAAAGAGTATAAGGTTCTTAATTTAAAGATCAAACCAATAATGAGGGTTTTAATCCTTGTCATTAGCCCCAGAACTTTAAGTGAATTTGTAGTGTGAACCCTTCTCGATAAAATCTATCTGGGAAAAAATCCTCATCTTAATGGCGTAGATAACAATTTGGTGCTGTATTCACTTTAAAGTTAAGGAACTGCCTGGGAAACCGAAAAGGTTGCTACCTGTTAGACTTCAGGAAACTTTCGTTGCAGTTAATGAGGTGCGGCTATAAAATCCTCGGGCGCATTACTTTTTAGGTTTTACGCTCTCGATTTTACTTTAGCGCCTTTTCACCTTCTCGCCAGAACTCCTTTCAACTTCCTTTTGTCTTCTCGCCAAAGACCAACAATGTCGATTCAATCACCAAGCTGGTTGGTTTCGACTTGATGGAGAAAAAGCGAAGGCTTTGGAGAAGAGCAAGATGCTTCTCGACCGGGCTTTGATATCTTGGAGATCGTGATGGAGAGCATTCTACGAGCTGCGAAGAGGAAATTCCGTTTTCTCTCCTACATCGAATGCGGGTTTGGGTTGCGGCACATATGTTCCTCTCAGGGTCCTCGAGTACTATGGAGTGGAATTAATCAACCTTGCCCCCAACTCAGTCGCCAACCTTAGCATCTTCGTCTACCTTTGTCAAGCGTACCTGAGGCAAATATAGAGGTCTTTAGATACTTTTACAAGATGGATAAGTCGGGGAAGTCGGCGGTGTTGCTTGAGGAGGGCATTTTGCGCCTCCATGACAGATAGGGTGATGAGTACATCCGTATGTACTCAAAGTCTTCGTGGTTGTCATGGAAGAAGAACGGGTTCTACATGGCGATCACCAACGAGCGACCTTTGCTACGCCATCAAGGCGGTGAGAACTCATCTTGGTGTTCCTTCAAAAGGAGGGACAAGTGGGGATATGGATTGAAGCCATCCAACTCCTCGGCATCGGGGCCTCACCTCTTGGCACGTGGTGAAGGATTTCTCCATGCGTGAGTGAGCCCTCTGAAGCTCAGAGCATAAGATGCTCTAGTACATTGGTCGTGATGATACAACCGAGGATTCTTCAAAATGTAAGTCTTGTGAAATCCTTACAGTCTAGTCTACTTTAGTTGTTTATTTTGTAACCTTAAAATCTTTCCTTCTTTTCTGACCCTTTCCCTGAGGAAATTGGGAGCGGATCAAAATGATGCGCTGCAGGGAGCTAATGAAAAGGCTAGCATTCCTCGGATTTTGGTTTTCGCCAATCTAGCGAGAGGATAGAAAGACTCAAGGTAAAGAATAACAACCTTTCTTCATTGTTTTATGTATTTTCCGATTGGTATGCCATAATACTCTTTAATTAACCAGTCGGTCGAGGCGGATACTAGCGAGCTTTAAGAAAGCTCGAGCGCTGCGATTGCCACGACCACTTCTACTCCAGCGACCACCTAGGATGGTGGCGTCTTGAAGGTAAGAAAAGTGCAGAAAGGAAACATACATTTTAGATGAATAATTTCATCACCTAATTAAGATTAATTTATAATCCGAGCGGGAGAGAAGGAGAATCCGCCGCCAAAGGCTGTTATGGTCGTGGGCCATTTGGAGTGGTCGCGACCAGGCTAAGCGATTATTCTGAAGCAACCGTTCTAGAGGTCGATGAAACCACCATCTTCGACCAGATGGTCAAGGAATTCATTCTTGACCAATTGGTCAAGGATATTACCTCTGACCACCGGTCAAAGGATGTGAGGGTCTGTCAGTCCTCACGGGTCGGGCAAGCGAAATTAGTTGAGAAGAAGAGGAAGGCAAGCGCTTTGGACTTCACTCCATGGCATTTCAAAATCAAGACCAAGAAGACCAGGTACGTAAAATAAAAGAAAACCTATGTAAATACATATCTTTAGTGTTCCTTGTATCCTGGAATTCTGACTTTCTTTTCTTCTGTTTTCGTAGATCATCTGGTGTTCCAATCGCCTCTGATCCGAATGCCCCTCGGGAGGAAACTCCTGACGAAAAACTAGTCGAGCAGTCCCGGCGGTGGAAACACCAATGCACCTTTCGGGAACTGTGGCGGCTCGATCGCACCTTTGGGCGGCTCTGAAGACAAGTTCCAGCGAGCTTTGTCATTCTTTGGGACTAAAATGGTCGAGTGATCGACTTGGAGGAAGGATTTCTTGGTTAGGAAGTGTCCTCGCCCCCACAACATTCCCAATCAGCCTCGAGTCTTCGATGATAAAAGACTCGAGGAGGCATGGAAGAAGGTCGCAGACTGTCAATCGAAGACGGATTCTGGGACCTTTTACTCCCAACAAGTGAATAAGGCGATCCAGGTAGATACCTTACGACCACTCTTAGAGTGTTTCTTTGAAGTTTCATTTCAAACTAAAAGAGGTTTGCCATTTTTTTAGCATATGTATGAGAACGTCGCTATGATCGGAAATCTGACCCAGCAAATACATATTTTGGAGAAGGAAAACTCTGAATTCAAAAGTAAGTACTTCTTCTTCCTTTTCTTGCATTTTCTCTATTCCTCGTTGTTTCTCAACTTTTCCCTTGTCACTTTGGACATAATAGGAAAATTTTGAAAAGGAGGTTATGGCTAAGGAAGCCAAAATAGCCAAGCTTGAAGAGAAGTGCAAGGCAAAAGACCGGTCGATCGAAGACTAGTCGACCAGGTATACAGAATCTATCGAGGCTTCCGAGAAGAAAACTCAAGGTAACTGATCGTAAACTTGACCAGATTATTATATGTTATAGTTATATTTCATTAACTTTTGATATACTTTTGCAGGGCGTGCTAAAAAATTTGATAGAACAGAAAAAGCTCTTGAGTTCGAGGAGGACAAGGAGAAAGAACTTGCGCGGAATCTTGAAGAGAAAATTATTTATCTCAACAAAATGCTCTCTGACATGGGATCGCAAGTATTTCTACCTTTTTCAAGGGATCCAATGGAGAAGGCAAATTGCCTTAGTCGAAAAATCAGTGTCTCCAAAATCTGCTTGCTACCACTTGAAAAAACCATGCACGGACTATGAAAGACGCTGTTGTGGATGGAGTTAACTTTGCTCTAGCAAAGCTCAAGTCCTCCGACCCCTCCCTCAACCTTCAAGTTGTTGAAGCAGACTTCGACTACTCGGAGGACGAAGCAGCCAAGATCTTCGAATGAGTAATTCCCTTCAGAAAGAAGGTTGTAGAGGAGATGCAAGTCAGGTCTCCATCCCATAGCGACCAATTGGGTGGTCCCGAAAAGTAAATAGATGTAAAATTAGAACTATAAATGTAAAACTTACCTTTTGTCATCAATAAAACTTATGTTTATCTCTCCACTTGTGTACTCATATATCTCTAGCCCCATTGCTTGTGTAGTAGAAGAACTTACTAAAGAAGCAGTAGACCAAGAAAAAAAGCACATACTATGACCCACGTACAAAGTATGCCCTGATTATGTTTGTTAAAATGATCTAGTTAACACTAGGAAATCACTTTGGTCGGAATCAGTGTAGGATTTCGACCAGTTGTAGATCTATTTCCATAATCAAAATGCTATGTAGTAAATTGCAATGTTAGAAGATGTCATAAGACTTGATGATAAGAATTTATGAAAAAATGTATAAAGAAAGCGATAAGTACTCTTATTTATCTGATTATCCTAGCTTGATCGTAAAAGATGTTAAGAACCAAAGACATAGTGACACTTGAAACACACTCGTACTCAAGTTCCGACTAGAAGCAAAGATCATAGAAAAAAGGTTGTCGCTAGGAAACTCCTTCCAGTGGGCATGACCATATGAGAGAGGAGAGATTTCGACTAGGAGATTTTCTATGTCTCGATCGATAGCGAAAACAAGAAGAAGCGAGAATGTTGAAATGATAAAAAAAGTTTGTAAGTTACGTAGCATGTAAGCAACTATATCTAGTTATGCGTGTGATGCTTCTTGTACTTGCTTTCTTTAAAGAAAGAGTGTGGTCGCTCTGTGAGAAACATCGATCATTGTGATGATCACAATCTGGACCTTCTGACTTTTGAAAACTATGTTGAAGCCAAAACAGTAAAAGATATCCTTTAAAAGGATGTCGGGAAGTAATTGATCTTCCCCGATGATCGTAGACAACAATAGTATTGGACAAAACATTGGATAGTTGAAATATAAATAACATCACTCATCGGAAAGTAAAGAAATGATGCATCTTCATTGAAATAAAATAAATGAAATGAATAACTATACATAAAACTTACGCAATTGATCAATATTCCAAGAGTTAGACATAACACACCCATTTGACATGGCAAGTCATACGAACAAGGTCTAGTGACTTTGACCACAGTGTATGGACCTTCCCATTTGGGAGAAAGTTTATTGCGATTTGTTTGGCTTTGAATTTTTCTGAGAACCAGATCACCTATAGCTAGGCTGCAAGGTTGCACCTTACGGCTGTGGTACCTTCTCATGGCTTGTTGGTAGACCATCGATCGTATTAAGGCTTGGTTTCGTATTTCTTCGAGGAAATTGATGTCGTCGAATCGTCATTTATTCTGTCGTTTTCATCAAAATAATCGGTTCGGCGAGCCAATCTTCAGTGCGGAGGAAGCATGGCTTGAACCATAAACCGAAAAATAGTATTTCATCGGTCGCCGCGACTAGTCGTGATCTGAACGGCCCATAATACAGAGGGAAGTTCTTGAACCCAAGCTCCTAACCATTTTATTAACAGGTAGAATACCAGGCATTTCACTCCCTGTATTATTATACCATTAGCCCGCTCTACTGCTCTGTTGCTCCTGTATTATTATACCATTAGCCCGCTCTACTGCTCCGTTACTTTGTGGGTGAGCCAAGGAACTATAGTGTATCTTGATACCTAGATCTTCACAGAATTCCTGAAAATTCCTGCTCGAGAACTGGGTACTGTTATCTGTGATTATACGACTGGGTATACCGAATCGTATGATCACATTTTTTGTGACAAATTTTTTAGCAGCATCAGTTGTTACTTTAACAACTGGCTCAGCTTCTATCTATTTTGTGAATGTATCAATCATGACAAAAAGGAATTCAAAGCCCCTGGGTGCTCTTGGAAAAGATCCCAGAATGTCTAGTCCCCAAGTTGCAAAAGGCCAAGAAAGAGGTATGGTCTACAAAGCTTGTGCCGGCGATGTGCGTGTCGACTAAAAATTGACATTGTCGCGCCGTCACAAGATCTTTTGCACCATGGAGGGCAGTTGGCCAGTAGTATCCTTGCCTGAAGGCTTTACCGACCAGGGTTCCGTATGAATGATGTGCTCCACAAACTCCCTCATGTATGTCATAGAGTAGTTTTTTACCATCCGATTGAGATATACATCTCATCAACACTCCATGAGCTCCCTGTTTATAAATGGTACATTCGATCAGAGTATATGATTTGACCTTTCAAGCTATACGATTAGTCTCTACATCATCTTCAGGAATTATGACATGCAGAAAATAATTGTAAATTGATGTCATCCAATCACTACTGGGATCAATCTGTATGACCTCCAGTGGAGTATGTGTGTCTTCGGAATGCTCGACCACCGAGGGTGTATCGAGTTGCTCGAGAAAAACTCCGGGCGGGACAGATGATCTTGTTGAAGCCATTCGTGCCAACTAGTCTGCCACAAAGTTTTCTTTTCCAGGAATATATTGGATTCTGGAAACTGAAGAAGTGCTTTTCGAGTTTTCGTACTTCCGCTAAATATGATGACATCTTGGTACTTGAGCATTGATACTCTTTTCCAACTTGATTCGATACTAGTTGAGAATCGTCTTTCACTAGTAATCTGTGAATCCCGAATGCTTTGGCTGCTCGAAGTCCTACCAATAAACCTTCGTACTCTGCCACGTTATTGGTAGCAGAAAAGTTTAACTGAATGTTGTATTTCATGTGTTCTCTAGTAGGAGATATCAGGACAACTGCAGCCCCGAGCCTTTGAGCATCAAGGAACCTTCAAAATACATTGTCCACTCATTGTGGTGCTCGTACTCAGGCCCTTGGGTGGGTTCAGGATTAGTCCATTCGGAAATGAATTCTGCTAAAGCCTGTGACTTGATTGTTGTTTGTGAGATGAAATGGATGTCGAACGCCCTAAGCTCGATCACCCATTTTGCCATTCATTCGGACGATTCCCTGTTTCCGAGAACTTGACCAAGAGGATATCTGGTTAGTACGACCACTTTGTGGGCCTGAAAGTAATGCCTTAGTTTCCTTGAAGCTATAAAGAGACAATATTGCAACTTTTGTACCTGTGGATATCGTTCCTTTGGTCTATATAAGACTTCGCTTACGTAATATACTGGTCGTTAGATGTTGTCATGCTCAACGACCAGTACAACGCTGACTGCTTCTGGTGTTCCGGCCAAGTATATCAACAATGTTTCTCCCGATCTTGGAGATACTAAGATCGGGGTACTCGTAAGGTACCTTTTGGGTTCTTCAAAGGCATCGTTTGCCTCTTTAGTCCATTCGAAACTTTGATGTTTTTGAAGACGTTTAAAGAAAGGTAATCATTTTTCTCCTAACCGTGCTATGAAACGACTTAGCACCGTCATACAGTCGGTTAGTTTTTGGACTTCTTTCTTTGTGATTGGAGGGAGTATCTGGTCGATGGCCGATATTTTTACTAGAATTGCTTCAATTCCTCTATAGCCAAAACTAGGAATCTAAGAAGCTTTCGGATGAAACTCGAACACATATT
This sequence comes from Ampelocalamus luodianensis, assembly GCA_036346255.1. Classification (NCBI taxonomy): domain Eukaryota; kingdom Viridiplantae; phylum Streptophyta; class Magnoliopsida; order Poales; family Poaceae; genus Ampelocalamus; species Ampelocalamus luodianensis. The sequence goes on from CM070620.1 coordinate 14,070,236, forward strand.
TTTTCGAATTTAACTTAAGGTTATGTTTCCTTAAGTTATTGAATGTTTTGTGTAAATAGAAAATATGATCACTAGCATTGATGCTCTTTACAACCAAGTCGTCAACGTGGGTTTCCAAATTTCGATCTATTTGTGGATTAAAGGTTTTTTGCATTAACCTTTGAAAAGTACACCAGCGTTTTTGAAACCAAATGACATCTTGACATAACAGTAAGTGCCATATGGTGTGATGAAGGAAATTTTCTCTTTATCATCTTTACTTATATTAATCTGGTGGTACCCTAAATACGCATCTGAAAAAATTAATAACTCACACCCGGAAGTAGAGTCTATAAGTTGATCAATGCGTCGAAGGGGAAAGTCATCATTTGGACAAGCTTTATTGGGATCTGTGAAATCAATACACATTCGTCATTTCCCATTACTTTTTCTAACCATTACAGGATTAGCGAGCCACTCTGAGTGGTCGACTTCATGAATAAATCTAGCATCGAGAAGCTTGTCAATCTCCGACTGGATTACCTCCTTCCGATCTGGTGCGAAGCGCCTTTGCTTCTGCTTGACCGGTTTCTTGTGAAGCCGGAGAGCTAGCCTATGCTCAATCACCTCCCCTAGGACTCTGGGCATGTCGGATGCCTGTTAGGCGAATACATCCAAATTGGCTCAAAGGAAGGAGATGAGCGACTCTTCCTATTTAGGATCGAGTCCTACTTCGACCAGTACCTTCTGGATGCTTGTACTAGCATTTCCGGGTCGAGAAGATGTTTTGATGCTTTCCAGAGAAGCACCTTTGTCGAGTGGAACCTCCTTGGTCTGGTCGAAAGGTTTTGGGGTCATCTTTGGTCTCAAGTGCTTGACCTGCATTGAAGGTGGATTAGTATCCCTAGTCGAAAGCTCATCGATCAGTTCTAAGGATTTTCAATCGCATGTGTATGCCATCTTTCCATCCCCTCGAACCATAATAACCCCTCTTGGTCTTGTCATTTTTAAACTCTGGCAGCCGTAATGTGTAGCTATCAAGAACTTTGCCAATGTTGGATGACCAAGATTCCATTGTGTGTAGTTTCAAAATCCACTACATCAAATGGAATCTTTTCTATTCGAAAGTTGCCTGGCTTTCTGAATGTAACCGGTAGTAAAAGCTACCCTATCAATTTGGCACTAGTGTAACACCCTGGCTATTCGGAAGCCAAGATGTCACCTAAAACATCTAACATACATCCATATTGCGGAAGAATTCGAATAAAATCAACTAATGATAGTATCAAAACAACCAAGACATGATGAAGGTATCCTTCCTTCACCATCTAATCTATTTATTTCAGTTCATTGATAATGAAAGTTCATATGCAGTAATAAATCAACCTCAAAGTGGAGAAGATATCCTTCCTTCACCAATTATAATTTAATTATTACAGTTCATCATTAACGAATGTAAGATAGAACTAAATTTAGTCTTGAACATGAATTTGGTGTTGTGAACAAGTAGTGCGTGTCTACTCCTCCCAAGAGCCAACATCGGGGTTACCTAAAATAAACAAACAACGCAAGAGTGAGTCCACGACTCGGCAAGTACATATATCAATAAGATAATCATTCAATATGAATAAGACAAACTCATCATCGGGTTCGATCACATCACAACCGACTACATATGAAGACATGATATGAATGCTCAAAATCAAAGGAATGGACTGCACACATGCATATCTGCGGTATAGCCGATGAAGCACCGTCGGTGTTCACTCAAGCCCGCATCTTAACAAAAATGCGGGGATCCACTTCCGTATGAAGAACGTTTCATACGGTGTCCAACATTGCCCATCTTGGAGTTAATGGGTCTTACATGCCCATTCGGAATTAATGGGTCTTTCAAATCCACTCCGTGGGCGGGACATGACAATGTCCAACACGCCCACCGGAATGGTGGGACTTGCAATCCACTTTCGTGGATGAAACATGCATAATGAATGCATAGAATGAAATCTGAATATTGAAAGACATGATAACAAAACATGGATTCAACACATATGAAAGAACATAGACAATCCATCTTCTCTCGTATCATACAAAATCACAGCATGACCATATAAACATTCATCAATCACAATCATTAAGGGTGGCAATGTACTTGCCTTCGCGATCGACGCGTTAGTCGGCAAAGGTGATACTCATAAACCCGAGGCTTCACCTCCTAAACAAGTAAAATAATTTCAATAAGGACATAATATACCCAACACTACTAATCGACGTTAAACACGCTTCCACGATGACTCTAGTCATTAAAACAAAGCTTAAACTGAAATCAACAATTTCTTACATAACTTAATTCTGGACAGCAGCACGGTAATTGACATAACTATTGGTCTGGAACTCGGAATGAGGTGAGACCAATTTCCATGGATTCTTAAATGACATATCTACAATACTCTAGTTGGGCAAAAGTTCAGATTTTGCCTCTAATAAAATTTGGCCCACGGCTCAAATCTGTTGACTGAATTAATTGACAGAAATATCGGCTAAAATAAAATATCCATAACTTTTGTTGTACAACTCCAAATTGGACGTTCTTTAACAATCTGAAAAGGTTATGAAATTACCTACACTAACCTAGTTGGCACGACATTCAAATTTTGCCTTTAACAAAAAGTCACACGGGACAAAACTAGAGATAAAAACTAACATACAATCTGGACAGACTGATCTACAATCTGGACAGTCACAATGAAAAGTGCATAACTTTTGATCTATAACTCCAAATGAGGTGTTATTTATCAATCCTGAAAGCTAGTGATATCACCTTCAAAAGTTGTTATGGGCAAGACCTCTGAATCACCCTCTAACTAGGCCATAAATCAACCTATACAGAGACTGCTAATTCTCGTCAGGATTCTGGACAGCAGATAGTAAATCTATCATAACTTTTGACTCGAAAGTCGGAATGAGGTGATCTTGGCGGCCACCGAAAGCTAAGAACAAGACCTACATATCTCTAGGAGATGGGAAACTCAGATTCGGCCTCTAACATCACGAAAAAGTCCACGCAACAATCTGGACAGAATCAATTTCTACCCGCAGCAAATCGATCTAATCAAAATTGAACCAAAACACATCTACCACTAATCAAGCGATGAGGATCGGCACTCGTTACCCTTGTAGAAACCAGGGCGTAGGTGGGAGAACCTTGGAGAAGATGATCTTCCTCCTCCTTTCTCCCCTCATCCTTCTTCTTCTTGGCGATCCACAAACCGGGTGTCCTCCCTTCTTCCTCCACTAGACCGGCAGCGGGGCGGTGTCCTTGGCCTGCAGCAAGGGAGAGCACCAAGGGGAAGGTGCAGGGAGCAGGGAGGCGGCCAAGGTGGAGAGGGACAAGGAGGTGGCGGCCACAAGTGGGAGGAGGGGAAAAGGGTGGGGCGGCTAGTGTTTGGGGAGGGATGGCGCCTCCCCTATGGCCGGCCAGCCCCACATGGGCTTAGGCCCAAGCCCAAGTTGCCCCTAAGCGGAAAACCCCTCTCATTTCCTGTTTTGATGATTTTCTAAAGAACCCTTCTCCGATTCAAATACTCTCTCGATTTATTTAATTTCTCCCGACTAATCCTTTCGAATATATTTTAGGGTATCACATTCTACCCCCTTAAGCAGTCGACCCGAATTCTACTGCGATCTATAACAAGGAAAATGTATCGGAATTTAACAACGATAGCAGATACTTGTTGCGAACAAATCGGATAACGTTCACGCATGCGAAACCCCAACTCCCAAGAGGCCTCACACTCGGATGTTGAGACCACAACAAAAAAACGCGCATGGACTCGAGGCAGTCTGGCGATATGCCAACTAGCGAAAACAACCCCAATGTATTTTGGGTTAACCTTCCCAAAGATACCGAACCACACGACAAGCACAAAGAACACGGAACTCTTATTCCGCCTCTCAATTGAACTCTTCACTGAAAACAAGGATCACCTCCTTTAGCAGGAAACATACAATCGAATTCTTTTAAGCAACCTCTTTTACCGCAAAAACACATCTGAATAAGAAAGATTCACATCACAACTATCGTTACCAGCTGAATCTGAAGAGTAAAATCGAAATCAATTTCATCAAGAAAACCTTTCCACTTTCCAAGTGGCAAATTGCGAATAAACGTCCACGAAAGCCAAAGGAGATCACTTGAATGCTCAAACCAAAAACTTCTTTTGTTTTGCTGAATTGGAAAGAAGCAAACATGCCAACACAACACCAACTCACAATGCAGAACACACCAGTCAACAACATAAAGCTCAAATGAGTAACAAGAAAATTTATCTCAGACATTGGAATTCGAATTCATCGCATACCACAGGGCTCAAACCTCTTAATTTAACATCCTCAAATTAGGCTTAAACCGAAATACATCATCCACACCTTTGTGGAGAGACTCTATTGATTCCACTGAACACTCTGGACCACTCCTTCAGCGATGACATTAATTTGATAGAAGGCACCAAAGCCCTCAAAACCCATGCAATCTCATCACCTCCAACTTTCAAGAATAACACATCGAATCCTCAGTACACCCGCTCATGAACTACCTCGGAAGGGTTCTATCGACAATCATTCCACTACTCGAGAATACTTGATTTTCTATCTCCTCTACACACAAACCTTTGGGCGACCAAAAGTCTAGCATGAGAATAGAAAGCTCAAATTTAACCTCCAAGACCCTAGAACGAATTCCTCTTATAACACATGGTGAAAACATCGGATTAAATCTCTAACATCCCCACAATTCGACATACACACACATTGACATCCTCACGAATCACTCACACAACATCATAAAACTTTCCAATTGTGTTGCTCTATAAAATTGATTAAGGTTTCCATACATTTGATAATCCGCATAACATTTCAACATGAACCAAAGTTCGGAACTACACTATATCATAGGTTCTACTTAGTTGAACACTATCTGATTTTACTTGAAGCCACATTCCATCTGAATCAACTTCCTCCAAGAGTGCAGTCAAAACCAAATTCATCTTCTACCATTCCTCCAATAGCTTGGTAGCAAAATCTCACCACTACAATTACTTAACCACCACCACCAGATTGCCAAAATTACGCTTTGTAAAGATTTGCAACACAAAACTATTGATCCTTTCTCAAAGAAAGAGGCGAACAAGGACAAGTTTCACATACGAAATGTTGCTGCTCACGATGAGCACGAAACCAAAAGAAATAATTTGGTAATGAAGATCTGGAAAAACGAAAGTTGAGTTCACAGCGGAGGGCACGCACCCCTCGAAAAGGGAATAGCAAATAACCACCATTAAGAGAAATAGCATTGCGATTGAAACTCGACAACTCTTGAGTGAAAAGAGCAAAAAGTTTATGAACAATTCGAATAACTACAAGTTACAAAACTTGACTCAAATTCTCAAATATTCCTACTACACTCTTTCCTTTAACACTGAAATTAATTCCTTGACTAACATCGCTTTGCCACAACGTACAAGATAAGATCTTTAGTCCAAACCACAAAGACTAATTAAGAACCAATGAAATTCTTCAATACGTCATATTTGTTCAGAACCGTTCAACTACACAAGAAACATGAGATCCAAATAATCTCAATCACCAAACTCGAAACTTTTCCAATTACGGGATTTCATGAAAAACAAGCAGATTATTCTTCTCTTAAGGGAACCAACATAATTTTTTCTTTAATTGCGCTTCACGTTGCCAACTCAAACCAAAAATCCGTTAAGATTCAATCACATGAATCTCTTAAGAAGCAACAAGACAATTCAATACCTCAATTTATTTAAAATAATTTCAGCTACGGTGATTCAATAGCTCAAAGAAAATATCACGAAAGCTAAACTTGAAATATTCTCATCTGAACGATATCACCAAGGCGATCAAATTACTATGGGTATTAACATCAATTTCACAACAACAATTAGAAAACACTTCAAAAGACCCACGTGAAAGGAATGAGTTGATTCTTTCTCAAAAGAAGAGACAAATGGAAACGATTTTCACCAACTAGAAAACTCATCCACCACTCGCACTAAACATGGGACCAAGATAAGAAACCAATTAAGCAATGAACTCACAGAACATAAGTGGAGTCCACAGTTGAGCATAAGCCTCAAAGAAGAGAATATCGAACCTTAACAGATAAGAACAAATAAGTATTCAAAATCGAAGCACTTGCATCATTTGAAGAACCATTGCAACTTTGTAACATATCGTTACTCGATAAGCTTCATTTACCACATAAAGCTGAACCCCAAAAGATCAAGAACACAAAACTTGAAACTTGATCATTTAGAAAATATCACCATGGGTGATCAAATTACTCGAAATTAACCTCATTCTCACATTTTGACTATTTAATAACATCGACAACATACACTAGTACCAAGAGTCATCAAACTTTATTACTCCATCCTAAAACTTCCCAAAGGAACACAAACCACAAGGTTGAAACAAATTTATTGTAACAAGATTATGCTAAGCAATATCCATATCATAAGGCACGAAAGCAAAGACTACTTACGAAATTAATCTACTCAACTATTGGTGTTGCTTAGCACCTTCTTGACGCTCATTAACAATCGATGATGGTATTAATCATGTGTGTACATACGATACTAATTCCATTTGCAATCACATAACCATATGTAAATATAGATTTACATTTCACCTTTGTTAAAATCATTTCAAAACATGATTAAAGATTCACTAACATAATTTTCTATAAACAAGGTTTCACGAATCGATACACGCACCCATCCGGTCCTTTATAGAAGTTTCAACAATTTTAGCATACCATGAAATAGATAAATCTAGCTCTTATGTAAGATCTATAGGTTACGAGCAGATATGGACAATCTTTATTTAACATACACCATGTATGAAATACAAGAACATTTCAAATTAATCAATTTCACTTTCATGGATGATAGTTAAGAATAATTGATTTGCACCATGCTAATAACTCAACTTGGTAACTCATAAGGTAACAATTTATTCGTTTAGTTATAACTTCTAATTTTAAGCATGGCGAGAACATCACAAAAGAATCCTAACACCTTACTACTGACAAAGAGAGACTTCCAACTTCAACGCTCAAGTAATTCAAAAAACGCATAAAGCCAAAGCTTTCCATGCAAACAAACTTCTGATGAAAACTCTCACTAACCAAGCTATCAAGCGACTAAATGAGTCATTCTTTTTCAATGAGAAAGAAGGAGCAACCATGAAAACATCAATCTTGCCAATTGACAACGACCACAAGTGGTAAAAGCAACTCAACGGTTGAAAAGCAATATTTGTTTGAGAGAACCAAGAGGATCTATTGAAAACCACAAACTATCATGAACCACAAACCGGAGAAATTCATCAACCTCCACGGGACAAGAATTGCCAAATTCGAAATGAAGGAAGAGAACAACTTTCTAAAGCAACTCACACTTAGCACTGAAACTATGATACTCGGGTTAACTACTCCTCTAACCACGTCTTTGCGAAAGCAGTGGTGTAACTCAGTGAATCGGAGTAACAACCACGACCTCCACTTCTTATCATCCGATAACAACACGCTTCACCAAAATACTCAATTATGAATATACAAGATCATCTCATGACAATCATAGAATTAGTTCATAGATATTGAATATCATAGCAGATCATATATTACCAACAAGGAAGATAATACAGAAGCAACTCAACAATTGCTCAACGAATTAAACATAACAATAGAAATGCGGAAGCAATAGATTCCCAACCCCACCTACTATGCACAGTGTGTCATTTTAATGTTCTTCTATTAACCATGGACCTAAAGCCCGCTCTGATACCAACTGTAACACCCTGGCTATTCGGAAGCCAAGATGTCACCTAAAACATCTAACATACATCCATATTGCGGAAGAATTCGAATAAAATCAACTAATGATAGTATCAAAACAACCAAGACATGATGAAGGTATCCTTCCTTCACCATCTAATCTATTTATTTCAGTTCATTGATAATGAATGTTCATATGCAGTAATAAATCAACCTCAAAGTGGAGAAGGTATCCTTCCTTCACCAATTATAATTTAATTATTACAGTTCATCATTAACGAATGTAAGATAGAACTAAATTTAGTCTTGAACATGAATTTGGTGTTGTGAACAAGTAGTGCGTGTCTACTCCTCCCAAGAGCCAACATCGGGGTTACCTAAAATAAACAAACAACGCAAGAGTGAGTCCACGACTCGGCAAGTACATATATCAATAAGATAATCATTCAATATGAATAAGACAAACTCATCATCGAGTTCGATCACATCACAACCGACTACATATGAAGACATGATATGAATGCTCAAAATCAAAGGAATGGACTGCACACATGCATATACGGTATAGCGGTGAAGCACCGTCGGTGTTCACTCAAGCCCGCATCTTAACAAAAATGCGGGATCCACTTCCGTATGAAGAACGTTTCATACGGGTGTCCAACATTGCCCATCTTGGAGTTAATGGGTCTTACATGCCCATTCGGAATTAATGGGTCTTTCAAATCCACTCCGTGGGCGGGACATGACAATGTCCAACACGCCCCTGCGGAATGGTGGGACTTGCAATCCACTTTCGTGGATGAAACATGCATAATGAATGCATAGAATGAAATACGAATATTGAAAGACATGATAACAAAACATGGATTCAACACATATGAAAGAACATAGACAATTCATCTTCTCTCGTATCATACAAAATCACGGCATGACCATATAAACATTCATCAATCACAATCATTAAGGGTGGCAATGTACTTGCCTTCGCGATCGACAGCGTTAGTCGGCAAGGTGATACTCATAAACCCGAGGCTTCACCTCCTAAACAAGTAAAATAATTTCAATAAGGACATAATATACCCAACACTACTAATCGACGTTAAACACTGCTTCCCTGATGACTCTAGTCATTAAAACAAAGCTTAAACTGAAATCAACAATTTCTTACATAACTTAATTCTGGACAGCAGCACGGTAATTGACATAACTATTGGTCTGGAACTCGGAATGAGGTGAGACCAATTTCCATGGATTCTTAAATGACATATCTACAATACTCTAGTTGGGAAAAAGTTCAGATTTTGCATCTAATAAAATTTGGCCCACGGCTCAAATCTGTTGACTGAATTAATTGACAGAAATATCGGCTAAAATAAAATATCCATAACTTTTGTTGTACAACTCCAAATTGGACGTTCTTTAACAATCTGAAAAGGTTATGAAATTACCTACACTAACCTAGTTGTACGACATTCAAATTTTGCCTTTAACAAAAAGTGGCACACAGGACAAAACTAGAGATAAAAACTAACATACAATCTGGACAGACTGATCTACAATCTGGACAGTCACAATGAAAAGTGCATAACTTTTGATCTATAACTCCAAATGAGGTGTTCTTTATCAATCCTGAAAGCTAGTGATATCACCTTCAAAAGTTGTTATGGGCAAGACCTCTGAATCACCCTCTAACTAGGCCATAAATCAACCTATACAGAGACTGCTAATTCCTGTCAGGATTCTGGACAGCAGATAGTAAATCTATCATAACGTTTGACTCGAAAGTCGGAATGAGGTGATCTTGGCGGCCACCGAAAGCTAAGAACAAGACCTACATATCTCTAGGAGATGGGAAACTCAGATTCGGCCTCTAACATCACGAAAAAGTCCACGCAACAATCTGGACAGAATCGAATTTCTACCGCAGCAAATCGATCTAATCAAAATTGAACCAAAACACATCTACCACTAATCAAGCGATGAGGATCGGCACTCGTTACCCTTGTAGAAACCAGGGCGTGGGTGGGAGAACCTTGGAGAAGATGATCTTCCTCCTCCTTTCTCCCCTCATCCTTCTTCTTCTTGGCGATCCACAAACCGGGTGTCCTCCTTCTTCCTCCACTAGACCGGCAGCGGGGCGGTGTCCTTGGCCTGCAGCAAGGGAGAGCACCAAGGGGAAGGTGCAGGGAGCAGGGGAAGGCGGCCAAGGTGGAGAGGGGACAAGGAGGTGGCGGCCACAAGTGGGGAGGAGGGGGAAAAGGGGTGGGGCGGCTAGGGTTTGGGGGAGGGGATGGCGCCTCCCCCCTATGGCCGGCCAGCCCCACATGGGCTTAGGCCCAAGCCCAAGTTGCCCCCTAAACGTGGAAAACCCCCTCTCATTTCCTGTTTTGATGATTTTCTAAAAGAACCCTTCTCCCGATTCAAATACTCTCTCCCGATTTATTTAATTTCTCCCGACTAATCCTTTCGAATATATTTTAGGGTATCACAAGTAGATCCTAAAACTATATTATGAAAGACATATTTCAAAAGCTTTACTTTTGACCTGGGAATTTACATTTCTTTAAATACTCCCATAAAAAGAATATTTAAAGAACTCCCTCCATCTATCAGAACCTGATTAACTTTGCAATTATTAATAGTAGGTTCTACAACAATAGAGAACCTACCTGGTCGATTTGAAGGGATGGGGCAGTCTTCTTTGCTGCAGGAGATCATTATCTCTGATCAATTGGATGGCTTGATGGTGATCGGAGACTTAGCAAGGTTCACTTCCCGCTCCACTGCCTTTAGATGGTGCCTTGATTCATATGAGGAGGATCCGCTGAAGATCATGTCGACGGTGTGATGCGGCTCCTGGTAGTCCATTTCTTCGTCACCATCCTTGTCCTTCTTGGGGCTTGATTCTCTAAACTCTTGTATGGAAGGGAAAGGTCTTTTACCTACATAATAGTCCTCTAGCTTTTTTTGCCAGGCTCGGCAAGTGCACAGATCATACCCTACCACCTGATGAAGTGGATACCACTTCTTATTCTTTTTGTTTTCATCGGTCAGAGCCTTTGCCTTGTTCCGACCGGAAAAATCCTTTTTGCCCTTGGAAAATTTCTCGAGAATTGCAAGGACCTCTTTGTTATTGGGCTTACGGTTTTTCTTACCCTTGAGAGCCTTTTTACGCTTTTTCTCTGGTTTATCCAAGCCAGGATGAGGAATTTTCTCTTTCTGATCGATGGTTTATTCCATTCAACTGCCTCACTGGCGGCTGCATACCTATTGATCATGTCAAAAAGTTTGACGATCGTTCGCAGAGGGTTCATAGCAATGTCCTCCGCAAACCGTCGGTTCCTCAATCCTGCTTTAAAAGCCTGAATGACAGAAGAATCTGCGACCTCAGGGATAGAATTATGAACATGGCTAAACCTTTTGATATACTGTCAGAGAGTTTTATTGGATTTTTGCTGGATTCGATGGACATCGTCCTCCTTTTCGGGGCGGTCGTACGTCCCCTGAAAGTTTGTGATCAAGAGATTGCAGAATTGCTCCCAAGTGTAAATTGATCTGACCGGTAGGTTTAGCAACCAAGACCGGGTAGATCCTTCGAGAACCATGGGCAGGTAGTTTGCCATCACGTTGTCGTCACCACCAGTGGCTTTGATGGTGGTAGTGTAAATTTGGAGAAATTTTAATGCGTTTTGAATTCCATTGAACTTCTCCATGTTTGCTGGTGTGAGGACCCCTGGGTTATTTTCATAAGACCGAGATTTTTCTGGTCTTAGGAAAATAACTCTAGGCCTCAAGGAAATGAAATCCAGTTTAACTCCATTTAAGTGGGAGGACCTGGCTGAGCTAAAGCAATGGACATCATACATACCGCTCCTCTACGGATGCTACATGATAGCCGATTCTCCAACAGCCCAAGTCCACACTTAAATAAGTTAAAAGGGATTTCAAAACAGCAGGTATATGTCCCATTTTGGTTCCCAAGATCAGCGACCAACACGCACATACCCTTATCAACGTCATTCAAAGTCACGCACAAGACATTCAACATAATAGATAAGTGGCCTACAACAAGGACTTAAGTCTACAACTATTACAAAAGCGGCCGACCGGCCAATTTCAAAATGTTACAATAAGTAGCAGCGGAAGCAAAGTAAATAAACCAAAAGGTCTAGTAAGTGTTCCCAAAACCCAAGGCAACCGACTGGGTGTTAGAAACAACATCTATTCGCCAGCGTCGCCAATATCGACGCTAACAAATTGATCGAGCGTAAAGTCTTCCTCACCTGAACAAATGGATATTCCGGTTAAGTACAAAATTATACTCGCAAGTCTTACACAAAATAAAAATTATACAAGCTAGAGGGCTATACAAATGAGAAGGCATTAGTGGCTTAGTTTTGCGGAAAAAGCAATTCATTCTACACATATTGGTTTGGAAATTGCCATTTGGTAAACAGAATTTTAGTAAGAGAAGTACATATAACAGTGATAGATATATATTTCAAACAATACCAAAGTGGCAGCCCACTTTGATAAACTAAAATGCATGAATACCCATTCATGCCGATACCAAGTTGTTACCCACATCAAATTTTAATTAGAGTCTAACGATGATGTCATTCAATACCAAGCGGTTGTCCGTAACCGTAGACATGGCTATTCGAATAGATTGATCCCTGCAGGGGAGTACTACTTTATCCACACCACTCGATTAGCCCGTAAGCCTCTGGATAATGACAAACTTCCTAAGGTATGTCGGCCGGGGAAATCGAGATTCGGTACTTTTTATCAAGATGGCCCCATTGAGATAAATCACCCTTGCGAGATAAAACCCTAACTTAGTACAAGCTATTTATAGAACTTGCTAAGTGGGCTCGCAAGTTGTGTTGGAGAATGCCAGCGTAAGGTAGTTAGTATGTGGGTAACCCTCAACATAAGAAAACAGTGCTCACCCGCACATTATAGTATTACACTGGACTCCTACGAGCATAAGATCACAATAAATTATGCCCTCACATCACCTGTGATCCAACCCAACAAGACCCTCTCCTTACTTGACCAAGCCGGCTCCCAACCTGGTGTGTGGTAGTACGAGTGGTACTTGGAATTAACAGTCCAAAGTTGGGTCCTTAGCGGTCCGGACAAGGCTACCACAATACCCGAGTCTCGTGCACAAAGCCATCCACACTACTAACCGCTTGTCCAGACCCAAATCATTTTAAATTTGACAAATATAAACTTAACAACTAGAAGTGAAGATCTGGACCAAAAGCATAAGAGATAAGTGCGAGTTGTTTCCCACAATTAACAGGATAACCTCGTCAATCGGACTACCGTAACCACTAGACTTGCATGGACAAGCAACAATATGAATAATAGATACATCATCACAACATCTAACTTAAGCATATTTGTCATGGGCATATCGAGGATAACCAGCAAGAGTAGGACATAGCTAACTACAACTTACAAAAATATCGATGTACCAAAATAGCATGCAAGCACATGTCATTGCAATTCAAAATACTAACACAACAAAATCTGAGATCAATATGATGCAAAAACAAAGTTCAAATGGTGCTTGGCTTGCTGGAATTCCAATTTCTCGCGCTCGGATGCGTATTCGTTCACGTCTGGCACTTCGAAATCTAGAGAAATACGATATCGAAAAAACACCGAGAAAAGCCAAAATTTTTCAAAATACTCAAAAAATGCATGAAATTTATACAGTGGGTAGATTATAATTTATATGAATTTAGGTGGAAGAACTATTTCAATTGGAGTTAGTATGTGAAAGTTATAACCATTTGAAAATCGTAAGTGAGAAAATGCGAGAAAAATCATGTTACATCCTTTGTTTAACAGATTTTAATTATTTCACAAAAATTTGCGAGCAGTGGTGGAGATAAAACATTACATGGAATGAAATATAATAAAAATTTATGATCAGTAAAAAATTGAATCACCCCATTTGGAGTTCAAATGAATTTTCTAACAATTTTTGAAGTTAATTTAATTTCTAGTGTAAAAATAATTTTTTACCGAATTTAATTCCAATTCCAAATTTTCTGTAATAGAAATATGTTTCAAAATTATGCCATGTGGAAGTACATTAAAAATGAAAACTAACAAAATTGGTTTCACCCAATTTGGAGTTAAAATGAATTAGTTATGAATTTTTGATGTTATTTGAATGTACAGTGCAAAAAAAATTAAATAATTGATTTTCGGAATTTCTAACTGCATTAAATACTTTTTGTACTCAGGTTAACCTAACCTCTGTCACTGACAAGTAGGGTCCACTGCATAGTGTTTTTTTTCATTTTTAATTGTTGAATTAAATCTTACTAACAGGTGGGCCCCATTGTCATTGACTCGGTCCATAGCACAGTGCATGGACGGAAGGTCCATATGCACTGTGCGTTGGTCCATGGGTCGGGATCACTGTGCACTTAAAGTGCCAGGCCCACATGTCATTGACTAAAGAAAAACCAGATTCTTTTAACTCTCTCGTTTACTATTCTTGGGCCCACGTGTCATAGAAACATTAGCTACAATTAAACGTTATCTAAAGATCAATTAGCCCTAATCCGACAATAGGTTAACTCTAATGATGAGCTACAGTAATCATTAGACTTCTAACAAATTGAAAACGCACAGGGCTCACTGCTAGGCTCGCTGCCGACGGTGTGGACCTTGGCGGTGCGAAAGGAGGCCAAAAACGGAATCCTAATAATCTTGCGCACCATCCGTCACTGCGGCGAGCTGGGGTGAGTGTAGCGGTGGCACGATGATGAGGGTGACGATGAAACTCGGCACCGTGCATGCGACACTCTGACTCGCATTTAGCAAAATATCGTGCGCATGTGTACCTAGAAGGTCTCGGGAGCCTACCGGTGCATAGGAGAGGTCGAGGTGCCGTGGCGGCTTCGGCGATGATGGCTACGGCGGCGATGAGGCTTCACGAGGAGAGGACGACCTAGAGATGGAGAAGAGAAATGAGTGGTCGAGATAGCTCAAGGGAGACCACAAGATGGTGTCAAAGCGAGCAATCGATGGATAGCTTACCAGAACGGAGTTGGAGACGAAAGGGGGTACTTCGACCGAAAAATGGAACAACTTCAAATTCACGAGCTCCTGCGAAGCATTAGGAAACAGAGTTGAGGGGAAATACTCCCTACACTATATGGCGCATGGTGACGCACATAAGATAGCAAGAAGCTCACCAGAGAGGAAAAGAACATGGTGGTGCTTCACGGGCGTGCTCTGGACGTGCTCTGGAGCCGAGGAAAACACGATCGGGTTTTCAGTGCTAAAGGCAAATACAAGGTCCCGCATTAGCTTATATGGACACAGCGATGAATGGAGAAGAGAGGGGACGCAATGGTGCGGAGCTTACCCTAGAGGGCAGCAAGAACGAGCATCCTTCTCCTCACAACCGGGAGGAGAAGTGAGAGAGAAGAAGGCATGCAAGGGGGACGTGTATTGGCAATGCTGCAGGTGGTGGATATGGGTGGCGGATTCACGGCGTGGCGGGCGGCGCGAGGCGTCTCGGTCGCGTGGCATTGAAGCTCTACGAGCCGGAGAGAGGAGGAAGGCGGGGCGAGTGGGTCCGCCTCATCAGCGACTCAGGTGTGTGCGAGTTGGAGTGTGGTTCAAGCTTGGTGGTTTAGTTGGTTCAGTCTAGACAAGTCACAATGTGTTTGGGTTGGTCGAGTTTGACTCAACGATTGGTGAAGATTTAATTCAAACCTTCCACTTTGACTAGGCAAGATAAAATAGCAAATAAATTTCTAAAAATATGAAATTTTTCATAGAGGTTCGAGATGATCTAATACACATATAAATTTTCTAAACTCACTTTGTTCAAGTTTTATTTGCTTGTTTTTAATTCTTTCCAGATGAGGCTTGTGAATTGAGTTTGAATTTCCTCAGGGTTGACTTAGGTTCTAAAAATTTGGGAAAATTTATATTTATTCAGGATAAATATTATAAGATTTAAATAAATTATTTCTCAGAGATGATAACAAGTATGTATTTCTGATTTTATTTGGAGCTTCTATTTGAGATGTATGTTTAACTTTGATTTGAAGATTTTCAATTGCAATAATTTGTACAAATGCTCCATAAACCAAATGCATGCTCATGAGATGCATAATAATTCAATTAATAAAGTTGAAATTGTGGTGACTAGTCGGAACTTGTTCGACTAGCATACAGCTTGGAGCCCTACTGAGAAGGCTCGATAACCTGTAATCGAATCATGGCGCCTTCTCTGGGAAGGGGCCGGATTATAATCCGTCGGGGACCGGTTTCTCAAGTTGGCATACCGAGTATCTGATGTCCCGATCCGGTCGTGGACGTTGGTGTGATGTCTTCGATCGACCGCCTAGTTTAGGTGATGTCGTAGATCACCTGAGCCAACTAGTAGCTCCTCATTACGAGGGGGAGGAGTGTCTTCATGAAAGAGCCCTCTTCCCTCATGACTCCTTTGTTGAAATCTTGGAGGAGGTTCTGGTATCGATCGGTCTCCAGTCTGACCATGTTGACCTCTGCCAAGGGAGGAACGCTGGGATGAAGTCAGGGTTTGACTTTGTGAGTTCCTTTGTTCCCGGTATTTTTTTGTACGTTGCATGGTTTGTTGGAGGATATCAATTACCTGTCCTGCAAGTTCATCCTATCCTGGAGTCTCTACTAGAGCAGGGTCAGGGTTATTTAAAATATCACGAACTCGTTGCAGGTTTTGAATTGTTACTGAAGGTCTCGGAGGGTTAGTGCTAGCAGAAGGTGCTCGATGGCTCGAATTTCCCTCCGACCTTCTGGTTTGTCCTGTTCGACCCATCATGTGCAATGGGGTAGAAACAGGTAAATTAACTAATGGATGTCCACCAGCTCTATTACCTCTGCCGTCTCTGGTTGGTGCTTGATTGCTCGCACCATTTTCACCAATGGGTGTTGGTGGTTTACGTTGTGGAGGATCATGCATGGCATCCTGATTTGTATAACCGATTATGTTAACTTCATGCCTCCAACAGTGATCTTTCGATGAGCTCTCCTCGTAGCTAAGGGAGAGCCTTCCACTACTTCGGCAAGGAGCCTCCACGATGGAGAGCGGTCAGATATTATCACCTCCGGTGGGCTTTGTGGTGGATTCAACACGATTCGGCGGATGCCGATCGTAGGTTGAGTTTGATCATTTCCACTTAGCTTTCAGCGGTGGCGACTTCATTGACATCGTCACGAGATGCCCATTGGCTCCCGAAATACGTAAGAGCCATTGGCGAATATCGGTCACCCATGACTGTATCGAGAGTACATTGACCCTCGGGTTGTGGCGTTTAGCTTTTGTTGTCCTTTTCGTCAGTCGGAAGGACTGGGCTTGTAGAGGCATTCAGATGTTCCGAACTGGTCGGAACAACTGATTACTCCGGGGGCACCAGTGGTGGCGAGTCTTCCTTCATCCGGTCAATCTCGCTGGTCTCAGCGAGTAGTGAGCATGCGACGAAAGAGGATGATGACGACATTTCTTCATGTTCCATG
This sequence comes from Ampelocalamus luodianensis, assembly GCA_036346255.1. Taxonomy (NCBI): domain Eukaryota; kingdom Viridiplantae; phylum Streptophyta; class Magnoliopsida; order Poales; family Poaceae; genus Ampelocalamus; species Ampelocalamus luodianensis. Next base: position 14,087,619 of record CM070620.1, read on the forward strand.
GCGCGGATGCATGTGTCCATGTCAAGGTTGGAGTAGTCCACCAAGTTGAACCAGTTTTTTTCATCCCAAGTCCCTGCCAAAGTCGCATAAACGATAATGGAGTGAAAGGAAAGTGAGTGGGGATTGTCGAGCAATGAATCTTCAAGAAATCAGCGCCTTCTTCTCCACGGACAGCACTGGATGTCGACGATCAAGTCACCGATCTTACGAAATAAATAGAGGAAAATGGCTAAGATTCCTTGGATGAGAATAGGATTACTCTTTATTGCAATGAACTGGCTATTACAAGGGTGCCCTTAACAAGACGATGGACTAGTCCTAATTACACAGAATGTATTACTTATTTTGTCTTTAGATCACTAGGTCTTCTTCTTCAATCTGTACTAATCTCTAGGTCATGTCCTTCGATCTCCCTTGACCCTTCCTTAAATAACTGATGAAGAGATGACAGTTATTCCTGAAGAAGACATCTGTTGGAAGTAACGTGACTGGTCGAGAAGGCGGTTGTTGTTTGGTAAACCAGCAACTGATCACCGATTAGTGTTAGCGGGAGATAAAACCATGCAATGGTTATTGTCAGTGGCTTAGGGCCATGATACGTCATGTTGTTTGGAACAAATAAGACATGTGTTCCATTCATCACAGGAGAAATATACTTGGAATCGGATTCAATTGCGGTTCTAAGCTTCTACAAGCGATCATTTGGTCGATGGGTAGGTTGAACCTCTCGGACCAAGGTACCCATAGAGTAACCTCTGGATTCTTACGACCACAAGGGTCGTTAGCCTTAGTAATTCGACCAAAAAGAGTATATTGTTCTTAATTTAAAGATCAAACCAATAATGAGGGTTTTTAATCCTCGTCAATGACCCTAGATGGATTCTCACACGACCCAGCAAACTAGATCACAGCAAAAGACCCAAGGAAAATCAAAGAAACACACAAAATCCCAAAAGCATTAAAGAGAGAGTAAGAACAAGATAGAACTCATCTCGAGGCAAACCTTGCTTGGATTGATTCAAGAGATTGTTGGTTTACAACCACTCTACCATGGAGGATAAGGGCTCAACACTTGAGCACTCAATCAATCCATCTCTCTCAAGCCCTAGCCTCCTCTATTTCCACTTTCCTCAAATCACAAATTAGGGCTACTTCGTGAAAGGATGTTAGGTGCAAATCGTGTACCTCTTTATTTATTAGTGGAGGCTAATTCAAGAGAGAAAACCTTATCGGGCACCCGTTAAACCCACACATAAAAGGATCTACACTCACGTACTCTTCTCAAAGTGGATAACAAACCGAGTCTCCTGAATCCGTCTCTTTATGGTCTTCATTTTCTCTAGACCTAAACCATCACTCCTCGCGTCGTGGTTTCTCCAAAAGTCACCAACTAGGTATTTTGACGAAGATACCAAAATACCATTTCTCGATACTTCGCAAAGACTGAGTCCAATCATTGTGAAAAAACCCATGTTTCACCATGTGTAGGTTGATCAATGGCTATCTTCATGTCAGCAAGTCTTTTCCATCCGACTCCCACCGAAATCACCATAACACTTGCACCGACCACATGCCACATGATGCAACCCGTCGCACCGCCAATCAACGGTTCGTCAAACCAGCTAGGACTTAAAGGAAATTCCCAGATCTTAGACTTGCACTCTCTCTAAAAAATTTAAACTCTATCTATTTTTCCCTTGAAACTATATTTCAATGAGACCAAGTGCAAAAGACTCTTCTTACCTTTCTACACACGTGATTTTGTCCGATTCCAAAAATTCACATTTTCACCTTTTTGCCGGTCAGATTGCCGACATCGGTCGATCCGACCGCCCCCATAGCCGGTCTAACCGCCTATTCCCTGACAACAGTCAGAATTTCCCGAAATGAGAGTTTCTTCAAACACCTTAATACTATTACAAATTGTTCAGTATACTGAGATTACGATCATTTACCAATCGTCTCTACAATTTTGAAAGGAAAAATGAGTAAAAACTAATCCGAGCACCGCAGATACCAAGACCGCCGAGATATGTCATTCAGATCGGCCCAAGCTAGGGACAACCCAGGTGTCCCCCAACGTGTCGAGCAGCGACACGACTCTATCTACTGCTCCGTCCTCCATGCTTTGTAAGCGGAGGAACTGTACTCCCGGCGTCCACCCGTCGCCTCTCGCCGCAGTAGGCGCGATCCCTCCTAAGCCCGCCAAGTCGTTCGGCGAGCGAGCAGCGTGGCGTGCTCGTCGAAGAACACCACGCGCTCCCGGCGTTCTCGACCTTTGCCCGCGGGCTTCCGTGCGGGCGTCGGATGGTAGATATTGAAGTAGTAGTCCTCGGTGGCGCGGCAGCGTCGCCGTCACGTGGGACTGGAAGGCCACGGCGACTTCCCGCGGCTCCACGGTAGTCGGCGCGGGCGCAGCCGCCGGTCTCGGCAGGAGGTGGCGGCACCACGGACTCGACGGCGCGGGTCGCGGCGTCGATCACGAGCGTATCCCCGGCTGCCGTGTTGATGAAGAACCTCCCGCCGCCGTACGCGTGGTGGCCCATGTCTTCGCGCCCGTCGATTAGGTTCCATTTGGTCTCCCCCGGCCGGCAGTATCCGAAGTGCCGCGTCCTCGCGCAAGTATTCACCACCAGGCAGCTCCCCTTGCCGTCGACCACGACTTGGATGACGCCGTGGCGCCACGGCGGGTAGGGCGCGGTGGGCAGGGCCAGGCGCTCGCCGGTGGCGGGTTATCTGGGGCCGTCGTGGAGGGTCCACGGTGATGGGGGCGTACCGTGGCGCGCCGCTCACGCGAGCAGGCGGCGGCCGCTTTGGCGCGGCGGTGTCGTCTGCCGGGCTGGCGAGTAAAGCGAACTATTGCCTGCTGGAGCGCGGACCAGCGGCCGCTCGAGGAGCAACGAGGCTGCGGCGGGTCGGGCGCGGGCGCGGGCGCATGCCACGCCTGCGACGGCTCGGAACCGCACGAAGTCGGCCGAATCCGGCAGCCTCTTGCAGATGAGCGGGAGGAGCTCCGGCGGAATCTGCGACCAGCGGTCGGCCCCGCCCTGCATCTCAGCGTCCTGTTGCTCTGTCCCGTGGCCCTCCTCCATTTGGAGAGGTTTTAGTAACTCCTGACGCTGGGTTTATGGGGATTAATGGGCAGTAAGTAGCACGGCGGCAGGTGATAGGATAAGGATCAACGGACCCACTCGCCTCCCGGCCCTCGCTCGCGTTCGCGTTCGCGTTGGCTGAACTCGTATCCGGGGGTCTATCTTTCTTGTGGACTTTGGGCACCCACGCTCCTCGTTCGTCGGTTCGTTTACTAATCCATTATCCACTCCACCACATCACTCTGGTCCGCGATGCTTATCTCTTCCAATCCGTCCCCGCCGCCGAAGCAAAACGGAATATCCTCGTGCTCCAGCCCGGTGTCACACGGGGTACGCGCGATCGCTAGCCTACTGTCGCCGCGTCTCTGGTCACGCTTTTTGCAGCATCCGGCTGTAATCTTCGCCCATAGATTTTGCCCTTGTCTCAGTCTACACGCGGGATTTGTCTGCTACTCTGCTTTGCTGGAGTGAATGAATACTGGAAAGTAGGGGTGAAAACGGACGGATAATAGTTTTGTCATATTTGTTTTTATATATATTTTTTTTTTGGATTCGGATACAAATACAAATACTCCAGATACGAATACGAATACAGAGCGAATACGAATTGAAACGAATACGATCACAGATATTTTTCTGAACATGAAAATCCCTTAAATTGTATGTCAGAAATTAACGAAAACATATAACTAATTTATTTGATGTAAACATTCATGAATTGTTCATATTTTCAGTAACCACACATAACATTGGCACTAGCAAGTTACATTAACTAGTTCATCACAAATATAACACTTAGTTTGCCATTTTTAGCTCATAAGTCATAACTCACAAAGTCATCACGTATTCACACTTAGTTCATCATATACATAAAATTTAGTTCACACTAACATCGATTAGACTGGATGGTCAATTTATACGCAAATGACTGTAACATCCCCAAGTATGTTACCAAAAATAAAATTAATAAAGTTATTATTTTATTGGATTTTCTGAGATTTAAAAGAGTTTCCCTCGTTAAAAAGTGAAAAATAATAAAATAAAATAAATTATTTAATTTCCTAGTTTTCAATGTAAAAAATAAAATTTATTGAGTTTTCTGTAATTTTATTAGATTTAAAGTGAAAAAGAAAAATTTTAATTAATTTATTGAATTTTCTGGATTTTTAAAAGGTTTTTCCTATTTTTAGAAATTTAAAATAATTTATATACAAAAATAAAAACCAACTTTAAGTTGGAATTAATTTTATTAAGTTAAAAATAATTCAATGAATTTATGTGATTTTTTCTAAGAATTTTTAACTCTATTTGCTATTTTCTAAAAGACTATTTGATTTGTTGCATTTTCTGAAATTCGGAAATCAATTAAAATACACTTTTCTCTTTTGGGCTGAAATCCGGATATCCGGACTCCGTCTTATCCGGATAATCCGTATTTGTTTCTGTATCCGCCGGATAGCATACCTACCGCATCCGTTTCCGGTATTAAAAAAACAAATTCGTTTCCGATCCAAAAATTATCCGAGAAAAATCCGATCTGAGACATTCCGAATCCATTTTTGTCCGAATCGATCGGAAACTATCCGATCTGTTTTCACCACTACTGGAAAGCATACGTTTTCTTCTCTTTTTCCTGTTTTTGCGTGAAAGCAAATGGTGGGCTGTACATACTTCCAACCTTTTCTTGGCAGGGCAAGATCTGTGCAGCATTATCTTCTGGAAGCTTGTCTTATGGGAGCATTAACTGTGCAAGGGCACGCATAATCTGAAGCTTCACCGAAATCAACTGGAGTCAGGGTCTATCCTACTAGCGCAGGAACATTCTCGAAGCAATCAGTACGATCCATACCTAAACACTCAGTTAATGCTGTCACCGAAATCAACTGGAGTCAGGGTCTATCCTACTACCGCAGGAACATTCTCGAAGCAATCAGTACGATCCATACCTAAGCACTCAGTTAATGCTGTTGACTAGACTTATAAATTGTTTGGAACCACAGCCAGCAGAACACTATCGACCAACTTTTTTTTTGTCCTTCACCTCCATGGGCTTTTGGATGGAAAGCAATAGCAATCACCTTCCGTTATCCTTGGAAAGGCCTAAATAATTTCGTCCTAACTCTTCTAATGTGCTTGGCGCAGCCCGGCGAGGAGCATTCAGCCCGTGAACTGGTCGACACAATGAAATAACTGGGTTGGCCCAGAAACATCACAATCACTGAAAAGTCAAGTACCCCAACGATTTCCCCGCCAGACCGGCCAGGCAAGCCGCAGGCAATAAGAGTCATCTGCGACAGCCACATATACGATTAACATATCCTGAACGTTGAGACGCATCGGCATCAGCATCGGAAAGATAGCAATAGATCATCATGTAAAAGGGCCATACGAGCTCACTCTGAAAAAGAAATGTACCCATGAAAGGCCATCCGTCTACCGAATATTACAGGGGCCAGCATATGATGAAATGTTGGAGAAAAACGTCACCACTAGTTCACGGAAACCGGTCGATTGGCTGAACGTTTAGGCCTTATCCGTTGACAGTAACAGCTTGGAACGTTGCGTTATGTTACTGAAATGTTTGGAGAGAAAAAAGAAAAGAAAGAAGAGACGATTGAAAAGTGACGGAAAGCGCACGAGAAAAGATAAAAAGAGATCATTCACCTGATAAGGGAGGCCAGATTGATCATGGAGAGATTTTCTCAAGCGTACAACTAGCGTCCGGACATACAATGAAAACTTTCCATAGTACGTTTTGGTGCAATATCGGTAATTAATATGTACAACAAAAATACAAATAACAGTGCGGTGTCTAGAAAAAAAGAAGATATCATCTTCTCATCTCGAAAATGGATAAACCCATCAATACTGAGCTTATATACGTCTTAAAACTAGTTTAAATATCTCAACCAAAACAAATATATGATATTACAAAACTGCAATATTTGAAACTAACAGCGACAACATTCAGAAATAATTGTTGCAACATTTTTTAACAAAGATGCAGCAGGTGAGACAAATCTAGTTCAAATATCATAATCAAAACAAATATATGATGTTACAAAACTGTAACATTTGAAACTAATAAAGACAACATTCAAAAATAATTGTCGCAATATTTTTTGTAACAAAGATACAACACCCGAAACAAATCTACAACAAATAGGAAAAGGGCTAAACAAACCGGGCTCCGAGAAGGGAGCAGCGGCAGCTAGCCTAGTGCCATGCCTCCACCTCACAATGTCGTCTCGTCATCGGCCCTCCGATCACCATCCGCCTCCCCACCTCCTTCGGCCTTGGCCTTGTTAGATCTGACAAGCTCCTCGCAAGGGGAGATCTAAGCATGAGATACGGCTGTGGCAGACGGCATTGTCAAGCACAAATGGCGGCGAGCTCTAGCCGGCGTTTGGCGGCGGAGCTTCAAATGTTGTGGTAGAAGCAGGAGCGATGTAGCTCGTCGGTACTAGAATCAGCTCGATCAAAGCCGATGCGATTCTCAGAAGAGAGAGAGAGAGAGAGAGAGAGAGAGAGAACACAGTAGCGGGAGGCAAGCACTGGGAGAGGAATGAGTGGTTAGGGTGTTGGGTCCATGTGGATAAGGGCGTCTGATTTCTTTACTCTCGTCAGACGCATGAACAGTAGTATTACCCTTTTCTCAAAACAAAAGAGAAGAGTTCAGCTACGTTTTTCCTTTTCTTGGGTTTCCCATTTCTTTATGCTTGATCGTCAGATTCCCATTTCTTTGTGCTTGGTCGTCGGATGAGAAAGATGAGGCGTCACCACCAAAAAATCATGTAATGTAATAGTAGTACTTGATGTATACCAGGGGCATTTTGGGCATTTCTCAATTATTATGTCAGAGAGAGAGAGAGAGGAAGAGGATAAGAGTCATGTGACCTTATCCTGCTCAAAGAGAGAGAGAGAGATTGGAGAAGAGGTCGCGGGGGATTTCCGCGAGAAGCTCGAGCAGTCGTTTTGGTGACGCCGCCTCGTCCTCCACCTTATATACTTCTCCTTTTTCTTGGGATAGTACAGATAGAAGTTCTGTCTTCTCTTCTCTCTAAGATAAAAAAAAATCACCTCAACCTGACTGATTTCTAGGACTTACCTCACGATGAGTTTTGCACTTGATCAGATGGCTATTAGGTGATTGGGGTCTTTGGTTCGTGTGCTTGGCGGTCTGCGATTCTTCTATTTCTTTTGTGGCAATTTCCCAACCTTGATTACGTATACATACACTTGGACTCATGGTGGTGGCATTGTGTCTCCGACGACTTCACGAAAAAACCGTAGTGTAACGATGGCGATAGGTTTTCAGTCGATGTCCTATCGGCGTGCCTTGCCTTCTCGATGGCTTTGATTGACAACGGTTCTGTGAGTATCTCTGGTTTTTAATTCATCTATCTTGCATAGTGTGATGTACTAGTGTTACTATAATTGTTCCCTATGTAATTTGTTTATACTAGTACCGGGAAACTTGTATGATAGATTGTGGGCTATTTGTGAATGCTCAGTGATGATTTTGGACTTAGAAATTATTGTGATACTTTGAAATCAAAGATTAGGCTTTGAGCTGGAACTAGATTAATACTGAAGAACTGATTAGTTAATCTTGCAGTAATATTGTTGAGGGTGAAATCACCGATTAGTTAATGTGCAGTAATATCATTGAGTACTTGCGGTAATATCATTGAGTACTTGCGGTAATATCATTGATTGATACAGTATTGATTTGTTGATCTTGCAGTAATATCATTTAATGATGCAGTATTGATTTGTTAATCTTGCAATAATATCATTGATTATTGTAACACTAATTTTTTATTTGTTAATCTTACAGTGATACCATTGAGTCAATTTAAATGCGGTTCAATGATTCGGTTAATTGTTGATAGCATTTAAACTCAAATTCATAAAGCAAATTGTTAGCAGTAGTACTCCTAGCTTTGTTCACTTACTAAAAGTCACTTTCTGTTTTCTATCCGAGTTACATAAACAATATTTACTTGGAAGTGTCTATACAACATGCGATTGATTTTTTTTTTTTGAAATCAGTCACTTTTTGAGCCACCAGATGGAGATCCAATACTCCAGATATCACCCCTACCCCTATATCCCTAACCCAATCTCACTTCTCACCCTCTCTTCCTCTCTCTCACCAATCACATAGCGTATTATTCACAAGATGTATAGCAGTTCTCTATTTACTTTTATATTGATAAAGAAATAGAGCTCAAAACCTTATCCATTGTCAAGTATTTATCACTCCAATTGTTTTTAGAAACAATCCAATTATGTCGAGAAGGACTAGTTCATCACTAGAGTAGCAGACATTTGAGAGCAAATGATTAAATATCGATATGTGCATTATGTTAATTGATATTGTCCATAGTTTTAAATTCTTGAACATGTTTTCCTGTTTATATGTTATAAGCAATAATTTTGTGACGTTAAAGACAACTCTATTGTTTATGTTATATAAAGCTTGTTGGAATCATGTTTTATGTCATTTTTATTTCTAGAATTATTATAAGATATTTGCTAAATCATAATTACTTCAACAGTACTAGACTATCGTAAGTCTGAAATGTTTCATGTTATCAGACACTTGAAAAGGAGTTAATACGGTCTGCTCATATCTGAATCAATTAACTGTCAGATTAGAATTCTCACGGGAATGTAGGTAATGAAACATACGTGCAAATTGAAATCAAATTAATTCGCAGTTGGAATATTTATTCCCATTGGGGCTCCCTTACATGTTTGCTTGCCTGGGACAGACTAACAGATTGATACGTATAGAATGTATACTTTGACAAGTAATATAAGTCGTCCCAATTGCTTGCCCTGCCAAAATTAACAAGACCTCACTCAGCACACAAGCTGTAAACCTTATATAAATACTCAACCAAATAAGCTCCGTTAAACTGAAAATTATGTCCTTTCATCGAATCCATCGTGCACTGCAGCTGGAGCATCTAGGATATACACACCATACATTGCTATGGGCAGCCATGGGAATCCGTCGTAGCAAAACCATACAGATTTCTCCATGCCATCCAAGCTAAACCCACACAAACCATCTGAACTGTAATCTACTTCGAAAGAATGCGACCAATGCACTAAAAATGGGGGCATTCCCCCTCTGATCGGCTGATCCCCTTCTCTGTACACGAGAATTTAACCAGCGTACCTGACACTAAAGCACCGAGCAAATTCATCCTCGGGGCATAGCGATCCGTAAAGTTCGAGAAATTAAGCACTGGACGAGTGAAAGATTTGCAGCAGCGACGTGTACGTGCCAAAGACGGCGAGCGCGAGGCCGAGCACGACAAGAAGGACATCGCTGAGCACCCCAGGCCAGCCCATCTCGCCGCCGAACACCTTGAGGTGGAACGAGGCCGGCAGCACGAACCCGAGCAGGACGCAGACGCTGCTCCCGACGAGCGCCAGGAAGTCGGTGAAGTTGGGCACGAGCATGGCCGAGAGGCCGACGGCCACGACGAGCACCCACCGCAGCCACCAGCAGTAATGGTTGCCGTGGAGCAGGCGCTCGGCGACCTCGTACACCGGGTTCATCATCACCGGCATGGTGAAGAACAGGTTGATGCACAGCCCCAGCTGCACGGCGGCCGACAGCCACCCGGTACCGAGGTTGGTGGTGATGATGTCGCGCGTGGCCTCGCCGAACGCGACGTACCCCATGGCGCCGAACAGCCCGTACATGGCGGCAATGAACGCCATGGACAGCCCGAGTGTGGAGCCAAACTTCTTCTTGTCCGCGGCCTCCGCCTCCAGCGGCAGGACCATGCCGACGCCCTCGAAGGCGTACACGGACACGCCGAGGCCGTACAGGAGCGCGCCCGGGGCGCCTAAGGCGACCACGGGTGGGTGTTTGGCGAGCCAGGTGGACACGTCCTGGCCGAGAACGACCCCCATGGCGCCAAGGTCGACGACGTCGGCGAAGATGCTGAGAGGCGCGAGGAGCGTGAGCGTCTTGATGGAGTTGAGCCCGAGCTGGAACGGCATCATGGCCCAGATGAAGAGCGCCTTAGGGGAGAGGAGCACGTTGGAGGAGGGCGCGAAGATGGGATAGAGGTGCGCCATGGTGTTCGAGATGAAGATGAGGTATCCGACGCAGAAGCTAGCCTGGCTAATCACCAGCATGGCGTCCACGGCGAAGCGGCCCGGCACGCGGAAGACGGCGTAGCCCAGGTCCCCAAACGAGGCGATCTTGGGATGCTCGTCAGCGATGCGGCGGCGGCAGGCTACCAGCAGCATCATGCAGTAGAAGGTGAGCGCGGAGACGGCGAGGAGTAGGATGGACCCCGCCGCCCACCCGGTGCGCGAGAAGGCGTACGGCAGCCCCAGTACGCCGGCGCCGACCACCGCGATGAAGACGTTCGCGAAGGTCTTGGGCTGCGACGACATGTGCCCCTCTCCGCCGCCGTGGTGCGGCAGCAGCGGCGCGGGGTCCAGCCGCGACGACGAGGAGCTCGCCTCGTTCCCAAATCCCATGGCGGCCGGCCGTTCGACTCCGAATTAAACAACCGATCGAGACCACCACACCCTCAGGATGACACCACAAACACGTCAATTCGATCGGATTTCTCCTCCTCTCCTCCGGTCTCAAGTATCGAGAGAAATCCGGCGATCTCGCGTCGGAGGAAATCGAGGAGGAAAGAGTGGCTTCGGGCTCCCGGTGCGAAGAAATGGAGGATTATTGTTGCCTTTGGGAGCGCAAGCGTGGCCTCTTTTGTAGTGAGTGGCGTGCCATTCTGGGAAAATATCATGGACCTGGTCCATGGGTGCGTTGGACTTTCTGCGTCCCACGGACCCACCTAGAGGCGTGTGTCGGTTTATGAGTTATACCTAGAAACTTGTGCCGGGTTACCGTTCCATGGGTTTGACGGCCATGTGTCCTCGCGTGAAACGGTACAGGCTGCACCCGGCTGGCATTTTCTTTTAATTTTTAAACTCTAGTTTGTATTTCCCCCATATTTTCGGGAATTTGGGTGGTGTTTTCACGTTCTGCTTTTTTAAGTTGGGATTATCTATTCGCAAGGTGATTGAAATTTTATCAAACATAAGTCATATATTTTATCTATTAGATCGATATCTAATCATATGTCACATCAATCTCTACACAAATTTAATAATCATAATAATTAATTTAAACCTAAAAAATATTAGACGATTTAGAAATAACGAATCCATTTTAAGTAATGAATATTCCATCCTGTGTTGTGTTACTTGTGTAACTTGCGTTCTCACTTAATCACATTGTGCCTGTGTGTGTGTTTTTTTGCTGTTTTCCTTTTTGAGGTACATAGAGGTCTCACTAAAATTGAACAAGATTGTGTAACATGAATAGAGTTTTGCCCGTGATACCTACCTTGCACAGGGCAGCGTGGCGCTGCCGCGAACCAAACACTCGCTAAACTTTACCTTCTTTTTTTTTCTTTTTCTTTTGCCTCATATCATAGTAGCAGTTGCCTCGTGCCGCGTGAACATCGTGTTGTGTTCTCGCGTAATATTTTCCTTCAGATAAAGGGAATTTTGTGTTCTATCTATATCACTCTTGTCATTTGATCGAGATTGAATGTTCAAACAACTTTATGACTACTTTTGAAAAAAAAAATTAATAGAAAAATTCTAGACAGTGGAGCTGTGAGAATGGCTCCTGGAGTAACCCATTTAAGAATGCATGATGCTGGAATCAATCTAAGCAACTCATGACACTTGATCACTCTCATGCAATCAGCTTATACTACCATTTGCTGTGACTATCAGATTGAACAATTTTGAACTATTATTACGTTTATACAGAAACATTCCTGTTGTTTTCCCACAAATTCCATTTACCTTTTTTTTCTTTTTAAAAAATGTTCTCCTCAAAGATTTGCGGTTTTAATTGTATTCTGAAAATCCCAGCTCAATCAGAAATATCTCACGCCCTTTACGAGAGAAAAGAAAAGTTGAATTACACCACTGTCTTGTATTCGCCCACATGTACGATTGATACCCCACAATGCGGATTTAATCGCCCACATGTACGATTGATATCCCACAATGCAGATTTAATCACACACGGAAGTTTCTTCCCGTGCTTCTATTTCTTGTCACATTGGCTACTTTCCTAGGTCAGTAGCATGTTTCTGTTCGAAAACGTTAATCATTCTTCTTTTTTAAGAGGAATTTTATAATACGTTATACTAGTAATATATGGTAATGGTATAAATTAAATCTGATCATTGATTTGTTAAGTGTATAATAGATTTTTCTTTATATTTATATTTTTTTCGTGAAGGTATTATGGACTTTTTCAACTAAAATTGAAAATATTACTCTTGTGTCATGTGATCCCACATGAGCAATTACAATTCTACCACATCTCATGATTCTACTACTCGTACCACCAAGTGTAGTATAACTAAATTCTAATTAATTTGAACCATTGAATCTTAAAGAATGGACGTCCCTTATTAAATTGAGTGTATCGTAAAAGAGATTTTCATAAAAGACTTGCTCCTCTTGATTCGCTATAATTGTCTATGGCCTCGGGAGTATCCGTTTCAATATATTTACCCATTGATAAAATCCAGAGTGTAGTTATTGTAATTTTTTCACTCTCTACCTTTACTTAAATGGTTTGGAGGGGTTAAGTGATTATGGTATGTCATTTAATAGGGATATATACGATTATTTATTATTAAATATTTCTTAGATTTAATATTTTCTTATTCTATACGCATGATGACCTGATGATAAATATAACGGAATGGAGGGAGTAGTAAATATCTCCATTTTCTGTTTACACAACGTGTAACATTGTGTAGCGATGATATTAGATTGCTGCTCACTCTCTCACTCTGCTTACAGATCATCAGGAGAAGGAACCGGTCCAGAAGCATGTAGACCCTTCCATGCGACTGCGCTTGCTGAGTACGTGGTACTGTAATTTGAAGCCGGTCCCTGCACGTCGCCGTCCTCTGTTACGGTGTTACCGGCGTAAAAAAAGCCAGTAGCTAGTCGGCTCCTTGGCTAGCTAGACTGCCGTCCTTATCAGAAGACGGCACGACCAGACAAAAACGCCTCTCCAATAGGCAATACAATAGCTGGCCTTGGCCGCACTTTGCGCCAAAAAAAGGTCGCCAGCGTGAGAATGATCGCGACACATCGGAGAGCAACGTTGATATATAACAATTAACAACATATATACCATGCGTTCCTTTGCCTGTGGTTATCCTCTTAAAATGGAATGTCATTTCTTGGGAACAAGTAGTCATCAAGTTGTGCTCCTTGACTTTGATATTTCCTTAATTGATAATAGGAGGAGTTGTTGCGTGTTAGGGATTGGTGTTTGCTTGCTTGGATGTTAGCATGTCGGGTCACATACATGCGTGTTGATAAGAGTTCGGTGCAAGGTAATTTCCGGCAGTGTTGGTTAAAGATGAAACACATGACTGAAGAAAATACCAGCAGAACGTATAGAGCTGCGCGAATTCCTACAAAAATAGTTGCGAAAATTTGCAAAAAGCTCCCGGCGAGGATCGAACTCGCGACCTTTCGCTTACGAAGCGAACGCACTACCACTATGCTACGGAAGCAGGCATGCATATCGGCGATTTCGTATGATATTTAATATGTGACTAGACGCTGCAGTCATTCGACCAGGCAATTGAGCTCTTCTTTTGCCAGGAGTCGTCAGGACTCAGCAGCACTTCCGCACGCGCTCCCAAGGCCCTTCCAGCCTTCCAAGTTCATGCTGGAATGCATCGCTCAATTTGCCGCTGAGCTCTTTGTGTAATCTTAAGCAATCGCCCCAGCTAAACTTCGACATTAGACTCGCCCATTTGTCACCCACTCGTCAAAACCTCAGAGGTGTCCCTGACTCCTTGCCATTGCATCCGTGGTTATTTCATCCCTCGTAATCCTTGACCTGAATCTTCTTTTAGGATCTGTTTGGAACGCATGAATTTTATAGGAAACAGTTCAATTCCCATATGAATCGAAATTTTTTCCAGTATTCCAAACGGGACTTAACAACGTGTTTTCTAAGGACTTGTCTAACCAGAATGTGGGAACTTGGTATAACACAATGCAGTCCGTGATACTGGTATCAGTGGACACGGAAAAGCAGCCACGAAGCCGTAGCAGCACCCAGCATGGGACCAGATGCAGGAAAACATCCGGTGTGTTGTAAAGACCGCTACGATACCAATACGCCAATGCTCGGCGAAACTCTGTGGCCACGATACACAACAGCGTTGCACCCGCACGATGCCCCCGGAGCTCCGAAACCCCTGGAGAGGTTCCTCGCAATGTTTAGTTGGCGCTGCGAAAGGGGACAACAGCTGCGTTTAGACGAGACATGCGATGCGCAGCTCTGCACCAAACAGAGTTCCTCAGCCAGGCAGCAGCGCTCTAACGTTTTGATGCGACGCAACCTTTCTCCTCGTGCGGTCACCCTTTGCGTCGCGGACAAGGCCGTGGCTTCATTTATCTTGGCTCGGGTAATCACACGATGATTTACCTCCAGATCAGTTGCTTGTCGCGCCTAAAGGTTGCAAAATGCCAGCAGCTTGAAAGCAGGGCTTCAGAACACGATGGTTCGCAGGCAGCAGCATCCTTCGCTGGAAGTGCCCGGTAGCATATGAAATGTCGTGGGAAAAGAGCAACAGCCAATCCACAAACAGGACTATCATACGGCGACATTTGCTGGATGTCTTGTATGTGAATCACAACATTGTGAGGCAAAAACAACGAAACGATATAATAGAACTGCTTATAATTCACCTAGAAACATCCTTGTATAACGAGATGTTATCTCAATAATCGATTAAATATTACCATCCTGCAGCCATGAAATCGCTCCAGCGAACATCAAATCAAAAGACTAGGCTCACAAAGTGATACAGACTCGATAGATTCACCGGGTGTGGAACTGATCACCATGACACCACGAAGTCATGCATATGAGCACACAAGAATAACCAAGCAAGCGTATTACACCAAATGTAAGATGCAATTAACAGAAAGCCAATGGCTGGGCAGTCATTAGATTAGAAAACGAAACAAGTTGACACAAAGTGGTTAGCAAAAGAAAAGCAACAGAACAGCTAGCAGCATTCGGCTTTTCTTTGCTAATACACTACCAAGACACCTTCTCGGACCATAACTCTAAGGGGCCCCCTTCACACACCTACTCCCAACACATCTTAACACTGAAGAATGAAGATAGCAAACTAGTAAGCTAATCGGGGACCTGAAACCCAATTTGCTGCTACCTCATGCCCCAGGATACAATATTTACTCATCATCTTCCTCGTTTTCCTGCAAAAAGCAAATCAAATAATGACCATTAACAACACTAATAGGCAAATCTCATTGACATTCAAAATATACATCCCCCAAAATCTTAAATCTTATACCTCGTCGCTGCCACCATCCTCGTCATCATCATTGACCTCAGACTTGGACTTGTCAGAGCCTTCCCCCTCGTCCTCCTCAGTCTTAGCCTTCTTTGACCTTGTGCTCTCCTGAAGGAATCAGAGAAGTCAAATTAACACCTAACACTTTGAAAATTCCATAACTGAGCATGCACCATGATCCTAAGATTACATTATTATCGAAGGTGGCTTTGCTCTTCTCATAGTCCTGCTTCTTCTGCCCAGCCTGGTCCACATAAGGTGCCTTCTCCTAATAAATTTAATTCGAGAAACGAAACATCATGCGCATCAATCACCATCAGTAAAAGGTATATGTAAGTGTGCTTCACAGGATCCGTTGTTGCAAGTTGCAACAAATAGATATGCAGTTTTCATTCAACTATTCAGGTGTAACTCAACCTCTTCAAGTAAATATAATTTAAAAAAAAAAACAACTCTATTAGCAATGACGTACAAGTCTGGTATGCTAAAAAGATAGATCTAAAGGGAGACTAATTTGAGCATTGCAAGGGTGTACTTACTTCCTCAGACATAGATCGCCACTTCTCCCCAGCCGCCTTGCTCACCTAACCAAATCAACCAGGGGTTAAGACATTTATACAAGTAAAAAAAAAGGAAAAGAAGAACACAGTGTAAGGTGGCTCACGGCGGCGACACTCTTATTGTTAGGGTGCTGCGCCTGATACTCCTGCCTGAATTCAGACCTGGAAAAAAAACGCAAAACAAGCGCAGAGACCGTAAAAATTCCACAAAAATCAAGGAAAAGAAAGAACAGATCTGGAGATCTGGGAGAGAAAAGAGCAGTCGAGGGAGCGAGGGTTCACATGAAGACGAAGAAGGCGGAGGGCGGGCGCTTAGGCTTGCCACTGACCGCGGCCTTCTTCCGCTTGCCGGCGCCGGCGGCGGCCTTGAGCCTGCAAGAAGAACAACCACGCACAAATTAACGCACAGATGCGAACCGTTTAGCCATCGCCAAAGATCTTTCCTCCCTCCCCGACACAAGACGGTGCGCGGAGATCTTACCTGCCCTCGCCCTTCTTGGAGGTGTCAGCCTTGCCCTTCATGGTGGAGACCGCGGGTGGCTGGCGCTAGGGTTTTGCGGGGTGGGTGGGGGGGGGGGGGGCTGGACGGGGACGGGCGTTGCTGGGTTCGGTTTGGGAGGAGAGGGAGGCGGAAAGGGCTCGGTTGGTTGGCTTTGGGGAGAGCGACAGCGCGTTATGCGGTGCGTGGCCGCGTGGGTGCGCGTGAGGTGGGGAAAAAAGGTGAGGACAGCGACGCGTGGGTGGATTAGGATTTGGATTTGGATTGCACGAAACGAGCCGGACCTGTGCTCTGGGCTCACGGCGCGTGGTAATCAGGCCCAACATGCTCGTCGCACTTCTGTTGGGCCTTCAGTTTTTTTTCCTCTTTTTCCAGTCAAAAAGTTTCAGACTAGCCCCCTACGTAGAAGAAGCATATCACAAGGCTACCCCCCCACACGAAGTCGAGACTGTCCTGTCGAGCCGAATAGCGACCACCCGAGCACGTCTCCCCCACCCACCCCGCGCGCGAGGCAAACGCCCACCCCTCTCGCGTGATGGGCAGCAGCGCCAAGCCGCAGTTGCCTCCGAGGAGGACGAAGAGGAAGAGGGCCCCCTCCTCTTCGACATCCAGAAGCGGAGCCTCCGCCTCCAGGCTGCCACCTCCTCCGCGGCCAGAAACACTGGCGGCAGCCGCAGCGCCAACCCTTACCTCCGCTTCCCCAGCAACTCCAGCTCCAGCTCCTCGTCGCTGCGCCGCTCTATCCGCCGCAGCCAGCCCCCGGCCTCGGCCGCCTCCTCCGGCGACGAGGAGGGGGAGGAGGAGGACCGCGGATCTGGACGCCGCCGCCGCCGCGCGAAGGAGCTCAACCTCGTCCTTGAAGCGGATGAGGAGGATGAGAGAAGCCGTCACAAGCGGAGGACGGCTGCCGAAGCCGATCGCGACAAGGTTGTGCTGCGTGCCGTGTTCCCCGAATTCGAATTCTGGCTAAAACTAGGTCGAAATTTAGGCGAATTGCGACGAATTGGAGCTCGGTTTTGGTAAATTGGGCTAAAATTTGCTATTCCCAGGGTCGTATTGGCCGGAGCGGAGGTGTTCCGCGCGAAATTTTGAGGGTTTTTTCCCGTCAACATGAGAGTGGTCGGGGTTGAATTTTGCTAAATTCGGACATTTTTTTTTTGCGATTCATGGTGTTGGATTTCGCGTGGTGGGGTTGATTCGCGGGAAGTTTGAGGGGCACGTTTTTGGGGAGATGCAGAAGTTTAAACTTTTAAACATTTGAATTTTTCGTACGGCTCCGAGCACGGATCTGGTGGGGCCGGAGTGGGGATTCCTCGTTCCCTCCTCGGTCTCGGTGCTCCTGCTCCCCGGATCTACTCTTCTCGAAGCTTCGAGAAGGGGGGCATGCCCATTCTGGCCAGGTCAACGCCCCAATCATTCGCTGCGATGGCGAAACGATCCCGCGAAGATTTCGCGATAACTTCTGGTACAGATTTTCACATGTTTTCTACTGATTTTCCGTCGCAAATTTTTCCACGGCAGGTTGGGAGCAGTAGCAGCAATAAGTCCGCGAAAGCGACAGACTCCAGGCAAGGTGAGAGTAGCTGGTAGAGAAAGGGAAAACTAAACATAAAGTTCTAAGATTTGGGATTTTTGAACGAATGGCAGGAGAGCTGCCATTATTCATTTCATTAAGATGGAGGGTATTGTTGCAGAGGAAGTTTCAGTAACCAGCATGGTGGTATTGTTGCAGAGGAAGAGTCCAACACCGGCCCCGCGACGCCGCTGCCGGACCAAAAGCTGGTGGTGTTCATCCTCGACAGGCTCCAGAAGTGAGTTCTTGCTGTTGCTGCTATGTGCCTCTGTGCTTTGTTCTGTTATGTTTCTGCTATGTTTCTGCTACGTTTCTGATAACTGCTTGCTGTGGTACGGAGTCAGGAAAGACACCTATGGGGTGTTCTCGAGCCTGTGGATCCTGAGGAGGTAGGGTAGCTGCAGTAGCCACATTGTGTCTGGGGAGGTGTCCATGCTGTGTATGTGGATGTTGATCTTCAGCTTGTGGTGTTTGTGCAGCTGCCGGATTACCACGACATCATCGATCATCCAATGGACTTTGGCACGGTACGGGAGAAGCTATCAAGCAGGAAGTACTCAAGCTTGGAGCAGTTTGAGGTTGGTTCTGTGTTGATTTGTTTCTATTTGGGTTGATCATTGGTGTGTCACTTTTGGGAGCAATGGATTCTTTGCTATGGCTAATTGGTTATTACCATTTCAGATGTCACTTGTTCTGTGTGGGGTGTCTGTTGGCTGGGTAATGGGAAGGCAACATAGCAGGACAAAGATAAACTGAAACATAGGTTACGTAGGTAGACTTAAATGAGCTGCCTGCTGATACCTTGACATTTATAGGGTTTTTAGGAGGTACTATGTTTTGCATTTCTTTTCCTTTTGTATTGCTGACCTAGTAAAGTTAAACCGTAAAGTTAAACCATATGTTGTCACAGCATATGATTCCTTTTCTGCTCCTTGCCGCTCATAAAGTTTGGCTGCAACTAATAGTATTTAATCGTCTGCACTCCTTGCTCATCCATGTTCATATATGTCTTGTCTATATTGATTGGGTTGACAACTTTTTTATGGTGATGTTTGTTTGCATGTCTGAATGTTGACGTTAAAGTCTCCTCTGCCTTAAGATCTTGTTGTCAGTTCCAGTCAGTTTCCACTTGTGTTTTTAGCGTTTTACTGCGTGCACTTTGTTGTTTCCTGTGTTGCAGTTACCAGCATATATTTTTGTATTCTTCATTCACCAGTAGCGTTCAGTGTCTTAAAGTTTTAAATTACTCCTAAACTTGTTCAATTTCCTTTTGCGTGATTTGTTAAATAGTAACAGCATAACTTTTTTCATCCAAATTACATGTTTGGTTCATGAAAATCTATATACATAGAACAACTCCATTGTGATTGGCCTGCTTATCAGGCATTGTTGGAACCATTAACAATAATATTTCATACATAAAAGTGCTCCATCCTGTATATGGGAGCATGTTTACCGGATTTTGTGCATTGGATAAAATGTTGATACTTTGGCTATGTTGATTAACATGGAGGAAATTCTGTTTCAAGAAATAAGACAATTTTGCTTTTACTCTTGTGGTTATCGTTGCTCTTGTCAAATGATGGTGTTATTCCGTTTGTTGGACGAGTATTTCTTAAGCAGAAAGTTTGGCCATCTAGAGTAGGTTATTTTTGTGGATGAATGATGATATATCTAGGTCTGTTTGAGGACTACAGTGATGACATTCTTGAGCTCCCTACATCATTAGGAAACTATGTGCACTAGCAAGCAAAGATGCATGTCATGGGCATGGGCCCAAGGGAGCCACGGCCCATCAGGGGGCTTCACGTGAAGTGATGTAGTATGAACAGTACCACATGACTATAGCGATACCGAGGTGAACAGTACCCGAGTGTTGTAGCATTAGGATTAGGAAGGGATTACCTTCCTCAATAAGAATATCTATTTCCCTAAATAATTGATTAGTTTCTTTGTATAGGGATTAGTCAATTAGGAAGGTTATCTATTAGTTAGAAAGGTCTTCTATTAGTTAGGAAGGTCATCATTTATATTGATCTTATCGATAATTGTTAGAAGAGCCATCTATATAAGAAAGTCTATTGTAATCGTTGGCATTAAGCAAGCAATAACAAAGAATTATTCTAGTCTCTCCCCCAAGGTTCTTCTCCCCAACCCATGGTCTCCCCTTTCTCATAAAGCCCCTCCCCTTCAGCCATGCCGTCTCGACCATCTTCTGTACTGTATTTACCCCATATGATCTAAGGATCACGGCAACTTGGTATCAGAGCCAACACCATGGCTTCTGCTGCTGAGAATTTCGAGGTCATGAGGGCCACCCTGAACGAGATAAGTGCCGGCGTAGATGGCATGAAAGCCATCTTGACAGGCATGGCGGTTACGGTGGCCAAGCTGATGGAAAAGGAGAAGAAGAAGAAGGCACAGGCAGCAGCTGTTGTGCGATCTGCACCGCCGAAGGTGTCTCAGATTTCGCCGACGACTTACCCATCATCAACCTCGCTGCCCGTGGTTGCACAAATGGTGCCCTCATCGAAGAAAAAGGCTGCTTCCCAGCGGCCGTCTTCTCCACACGGCCGGCCGACGCCATGCCTTCATAGGTGTGGGCAGTGGCGAGTGCCAGGACCACGATAGCGTTGCGTTCTCCCAACCACCGGCGGGAAGAGCGTCGCTGCTTGTCCATGTCATCGGCGTCTCTTGCAACGTCAAGCCACGACAAGGGACCGCAATCCTCACTGCTATCCATTGGAGCGTTGCTGGTCCTCTTCCATGCGACGCTCCGTCGGCGCCACCACCTCTTGTCGACATGGGGACACCTCAGGTTGCAGCCATGGCCGCCGCCTTGCAGCTCAAGGACGAGCTACTCATTTGGGAGGGGTAAAGTGTCATGGGTGTGGGCCCAAGGGAGCCACGGCCCATTAAGCAGTTGCACATGAAGTGATGTAGCGTGAACAATACCACATGACTATAGCAATATCGTGTGTGAACAGTACCCCAGTGTTGTAGCATTGGGATTAGGAATAGAGTATCTTCCTCAATAAGAATATCTATTTCCCTAAATAATTGATTAGTTTCCTTGTATAGGGATTAGTTAATTAGGAAGGTTATTTATTAGTTAGGAATATCATCTATTAGTTATGAAGGTCTTCTATTAGTTAGGAAGGTCATCATTTATATTGATCTTATCCATAATTATTAGAAGAGCTATTTATATAAGAAGGCCTACTATAATCGTTGGCATTAAGCAAGCAATAACAAAGAATTATTCTAGTCTCTCCGCGAGGTTCTTCTCCCCACCTATGGTCTCCCTTTCTCATAAAACCCTCCACTTCAGCCGTGCTGTCTCGGCCATCTTCTGTATCTGTATTTACCCCCTCGTTCCAAGGATCACAACATGCATTAACTGCTCAAGCCAAGGTTGCCCTCACATGTTCCTTATTGAGCTTATAGGAAGCATCCAGTCTCCTTTTTTTAGTTAGGAATTATTCCAAACAAAGATGTTTAATTTATGAATTATCATGTATTGAGTGTGACAAAAAGAAGATAAAGACCCCCCTTCCAGCAAGGGGAGACTTCAGTTGTTGAGAGGCTTCTATATTTATTCTCAGGCTGGTTGAAAAGTGAGTGTTTTTAGAAACTTCTGTCTGCTTGAGACGTGTTCACTAGCCTAGCATCTGATTTTGTCCAATCAGAACTGACCTTATCTTGAACTTTTACAATGCACATGAAACAAAATGGAGTAGTTTGGACTTTGGATTCGTGAGGATATCAAGTAGTTGTGCTAGATATGATGAAGTAGTTTCGTACAGTGTTCCCCTAGGCACCCGCCTAGGCGCAGCCCTCCCGCCTAGCCAATTTATCCCACCTAGCTCCGCCTAGGCGGCGATTAGGTGCTAGGCGTTGGTCTGCTGCCCGACTAGTGCCTAGAGGAACACAGGTTTCCTATTGGAGCTTTGTGAGGTGTACAATAGCACATGGTTTTGGAGTTTAGTGATATCAGTTGTGCCTTTCTGCTTTGGCTAAAATGCTAATTTTATATGCTGGCTCTTAATTTTTCTTGTTCAGCTACATCTGGACTTCTTTCTCTTTTCTCGTTTTTCGTTTGTCGCTGTTAGAAACAAACAGTTCTGTTGTCACATGCTGGGTACTGTTACCACACGGTGCTGTGGCACGAGGCAGCACCAATCTGTTAGTTTGATTAGGAACCTTAAGAGTTAGATTAGATTTGATTGTTAGAAATAGGGTTTGAGTCTTAGGGGCCAAGCCAAATCATCCCTATTAAAGGGATAGTATGTATCCATTATCAAGCAAGCAATAAGATGAAAGTCTCTTCTTAAGGTTCTGTCATCCTAGTCTATGTTTATCTCTCCTCTAAAAACCCTAATCTCCTTCAAGCGTGCTGTTCCAGCCCTCCTCCGTACGGTAGTTACCCCGATGAACTAAGGTTCATCACATCTGTAGTTTAGCAGAGATTATATTATGGACACATTTACTTGTTTCATATCGACAACAACAACTTTTCTTGAGCTCCCTGTGCAGTATCTGCATTAGGCTGTATTTTTATCCTTCCTTATAATTTTGCAGAAAGACGTGTTCTTAATTAGCTCAAATGCCATGCGCTACAATGCATCAGACACTGTTTATTTCCGCCAGGTAATAATCTTGTGTGAGGACTGTGATGTACACATCTCGTTTCTGCCTTTGCGCAATTAATATTTCTTGAACTTTTGGTTTACCCAGGCTAGAGCGATACATGAGCTCGCAAAAAAGAACTTTGAGAACTTGAGACAAGAATGTGATGGCAATGAAGCAGAGCCAAAGCCAGTTGGTAGACGAGGTAGGCCACCAAATAAATTCAAGAAAGCACTTGGCAATGCTACTGAACAGAACCAGTTATATAGAAGTGACAAGTCAGGAAATGCAGAAGTCACCACATGCCCTCCTAATGCTGAGACACTTAGCTGGCTCAGTGAACAAAAGTTGGATAGGAATGATGACTACTCAGGTTTGTGACTCAAGACTGACAGAAATCTTTCGTCCCAATTTGGGCAATGGAAAAAAGCTGATTTTTCTAGACTACCACATTAACTATGTTGCCTATTTTTAGGGTCTTCTTCACTAAAAGGGTTTACAAAATATGGCAAAAACCCTGTAGTAATAGATGAGAGTCGTCGCAACACATATAAGCAGCCTCAGTGGTCAACAAGTTCATATGAGCATCCTGTACATGCTATCTTTGCCGGTCCCAGGAAGTTCATTGTTCCAGTAAGTTTTTTTTTTTTTAAGAAACATTTCCATTATGTATTTACTAGGATACATATAGGAATTCCAACAACATTGCCTATGTTTTCCTTTCCTCATGAGGTTTCTCTCATTCTCTGGATCCCGTGATGGTTACAAACGCTAGACATATATATTCTATGTATACACTGGAACTTGAA
Source organism: Ampelocalamus luodianensis (assembly GCA_036346255.1). Classification (NCBI taxonomy): domain Eukaryota; kingdom Viridiplantae; phylum Streptophyta; class Magnoliopsida; order Poales; family Poaceae; genus Ampelocalamus; species Ampelocalamus luodianensis. Next base: position 14,111,215 of record CM070620.1, read on the forward strand.
AGAAATATATCTTTGCAAGCTCTAGTTTTTCTTGACTTACTGTTGAGTCCATCGAATTGTCTTTCTAGTCAGCATTATGCACATGCAACTATCGGTGGTGTCATGGAAAACTCTTATTTGTTAATAGATAGTAGGCACCCTCTAATAGATCATCATTTATTCTTTATTTCCTTATTTTGGATATGTGAACCCTAGTAAAGTCCACTAATCATAACTAGTGTTTGATTCTTAACAAAGGAAACAGATGGCCAATTGTTGAAGGAATAGAGAAAACAATTACCTGCCAATTAGCATGCCCCTTACCTCTAGGGGCATTTTTTTTGTGCATTCCTAAATGCTGTCCATTTGCTTATGTTCTTTTTCTTCAATGATCTGTAATGTTATGTATTTGTTAAATTTTCTTGTCCTGAAACAGTTATGACTGGTTATTAAAACAGGTAGGCATTAACATGGAGCATGCTTGTGCAAGGAGCATTGCACGATTTGCTGCAAATTTTGGTCCCATTGGCTGGGCTGCGGCTGCAAGAAGGCTAGAGCGGTTGTTGCCACTTGGGACTAAGTTTGGTCCTGGGTGGGTTGGAGAGGGTGAATCCTAGCAAAGACTCCACAATTCTTAGCTTCTCCAGGTCCGTTACCTGAGCTTAATTCATTGCCATCTACCATGACAAAGTCTGGTAATGACAAACTTGTCCAGATAGAGGAGGCATCCTCTAACAGAACTGAGGTTCAAGGTTACTCCAGCAGAACTCCTCAATCTGTGTTGTGCCCTGCAGCAGAACTCTCATCAGAAGCAAGGAATTCTTCCAGTCAGTAGCAGCTTTACCACGGTCACTAATGATGACATAAGTCGATCATTTGAATATCAAGAGACTGACGCAGCCACCAGGCTTGCCAGAGGCACAGATGGGTCGTCCTCAAGCACTTGGGAGCTACGCCCTTATTCATCAGAAAAAAAACATGGTCCAGCAGGCTGGAGGGCACTTAAGGTTGGTGGAGAATTCAGCAAGCTCCACGATGAAAAAAAAGGACCTCGCGACTTGAGTGTGAGATCTCAGACATGCCGACATGTCCACCTTCGAGTGGACTGGTGGATGCACAGCAGGAACAGCAGAAGAAAGCCAGAAACCTGACTTAGTCCTACAGCAGCAGGTATTGGGTTAGCCTTGCAGCTATGATGTTTGCGATTCCATTTTCTAGGTTCAGTTCATTTTTCTTGGAAGAGTGTCGGATACTGGAATTTACAGAGATTTTGAAAGAGGATGATGTTAGGGTGCCAAAATCAATAACGGACCTAAACGGTTTGTTCTTGCCTGCCGTGTATCGGCACAAGATGTGTTGTAGTAGTGCAGGAGTAGATGCAAGGATTAATTGATCATATTGTTAGGAATTAACTTCCTGATTAAAAAGTAAGCACCCCATTTATACTATGTGCTCCATCTGTTGTACATTATGTACTTGGCAGTGAAATTTGAATAGAAAGTTGCCTGATTTTTAAAAGTATGTTCTCCCGTCCGTTTCTTCTAGTAATACACTACGTGGACTGGCCAGGTTTACAAGAGGAATGGATTTGTTTTGTTAGACAAGTGATTCCGGGTGAGACTGCAAGATAAAACAAATCTCTGTTTGTTTACAAGACAGCGGATGGATGTAAAAGTTAAAACAAATCTCTCTGTTTGTTTACACCACTGGCCAGCCTAATATACAAAATGCAAAGGAAAACAGTGACTTACTCATAGCTCGTCTGCCAAATTGAGCTTTGAAACAAGGTGCTCAGGCTTGTTGTCCGCGATATGCGCCATGTGCTCCTCGCCTGATGCATTGTGATTGGCGCCCAGATGACACCGACGAGTTCATGCATGAGCCATGACCCGCCCCGGAGCAGCCTTCCACTACCACCCAATGTGCTCGCTCCCTCCCATATATATATAAAAAGAGAGAAGCAAAAATGACTTGGGCGTGGAGAGGAACGACGAGGCCCAGATGACACCAACGAGTTCATGCATGACCCGCCCGGAGCAGCCTTCCACCACCACAACGCGTAGGCCTCGTCGTTCCTCTCCACACCCGAGTCATTTTGCTTCTCTCTCTTTTTAATATGGAAGGAGAACCGGAGAAGCGAAGCACGCAGCTGGAGCCTTGAGGGACATGATTGACGACGGAAGGCAAAGCATATAGCCATCTACTGAAGGAAGAAGAGGGGAGAGAGGAAGTGCTAGTGTTCGCTCTGGCTGCTTGCATTGCATCCACCATGGGGAATTGCTTCGGCTCTGAAGAGGCCGAGGTCGAGGCCGTCAAGGCAATGGCACATCATGCACACCCACAAGGTATCTATGTACAAAATTATGCATAAGTTCTTGTCATTCTCGGTTCCCGTCCTCACCGCTAGTCGCTCATCAGTCATCGCATTCCTTCGTATGGTTTCGGCATGCTCTGCTTACGTGAATTAAATCACTAAGCTTTCTTTGAATTCGTGATGTATTTTGTTCGTCGGATCTGGACACGTACAAAGTCATGACATGAAGCCGTTTCTTGGTTTTGCTCTTTCTATCTCTAGATTTGACGCACTTCGTGCTCGTGTTATCATTGCAGCAGCAACTGCAATGGCAAGACCCGTCATGGTCGCGCCCAATGCGCACGCCGCGATGAGCCCAGGGCCGCATGGTAAGTCGCCGAGCGCGCCCACAACCACGAGCAGCGGCAGCGGCAGCAGGCGCTCGGCGGCTGGAGGCTCGACGAACACCGGCAGCGAGGCCTGCCCGGAGGAGGATCCTGGAGGCGCCCAACCTCCGGATCTTCACGTTCGCGGAGCTCAAGGCCGCCACGAGGAACTTCAAGTCGGACACCGTCCTCGGCGAGGGCGGGTTCGGGCGGGTGTACAAGGGCTGGGTCGACGAGAAGACCATGAGCCCGCGAGGAGCGGCGCCGGCATGGCCGTCGCCGTCAAAAGCTCAACCCGAGCTTGCAGGGCGTGCAAGAATGGCAGGTGAACCTTTTTTTTTTGGTCAAAGCATCTTCTTATGAATTATGAACGGCGTGTTCAATCATGTGGGCAGAGCATAATTCTCAACTGCTGATGTTAATCTTTCGCTGTCAATTGCTACGCCACCATCATATCAAATTCTAGTTGTTGATTAACGGTGTCTTCGTGTTACTGAAATATGCGTTCAATGATTTCTCATTAGGCAGGATGCGTGTTTAGTGATTGGCACGTTGGCTTCTGTTTACCTTCAGCTGATGTCATTGTTGATTTTCGTTTTTTGCCGTTCTGTCTCGTGACGGAATTCGTATGCAGTCCGAGGTGAATTTTCTGGGAAGACTTTTACACCCCAATCTGGTGAGGCTATTAGGGTACTGTTGGGAGGACAAGGAGCTTCTGCTTGTGTACGAATACATGGCCAAAGGCAGCCTGGAAAATCATCTCTTCCGAAGTGAACCACGCAGTAAGTTTCCATTTCGCAAAAAAAAAAAAAGAAGAAGAAGAAGAGTTTATGCTCCTTTCAGATCCATGGTATTACTGCCATGATAATACCGAGTAGGCTTTGGATCGATTGCCCTAGTATCTGATTAATGTAGTCTGATGGTGATCACAAGGGGACCAATTGTGATCATTAATTGTGCCGCTGCACATGGAGGGTAGACTAATCCAATTTCTGGGAACAAACTAGCAGTACTACTCCTAGTAGCTTAGTAAAAGCTAGCGTGATACGAAGAGTCTGCAACTCCGCATATTAACAGCATAAGATTTGGCCCAGGGGGATTGGCCTGGAATGAGAATGGAATTCCTTACGAATTTGCACTAAAACTTAATGTCATTTGTATCCCTAAAACGAACCGGAATTGTTCCTGACCAAATCTACACAGAAGCTCTCGAACACGCTGCGAAACAAGTACTGACTTGCTGAAAATAACACAATTTTTTTTTTGTGTCAACCAGAAGGCGGAGGCGCGTTCCAGCCGCTCTCGTGGAGCCTCCGGCTGCGCATCGCGATCGGCGCGGCGCGCGGTCTGGCCTTCCTGCACTCCTCGGAGAAGCACGTCATCTACAGAGACTTCAAGGCCTCGAACATCCTCCTCGACACGGTACGGCGACAAACCTCTCTCTGCCCTGCACTGCAAACCCCACCGTGCGGCGCACATCACTGCACGATCCATCCGCGCGCAGTTCCGCACGAGCACACGCCGTCTAACTCTCCTCTCTGCACCCTGCAGCACTTCCACGCGAAGCTCTCCGACTTTGGCCTCGCCAAGGACGGCCCTGCCGGCGGCAGCAGCCACGTCACCACCCGCGTCATGGGCACCTACGGCTACGCCGCACCTGAATACGTCGCGACAGGTAATATTACCGATATGATGCACGTAATATTCGTATGAATTTTGATCCGCTCATATGTTCGCCTCCGGCCGGCCATGCAATGCGACGCAGGTCACCTGTACGTGAAGAGCGACGTGTACGGGTTCGGCGTGGTGCTTCTCGAGATCCTGACGGGCCTGCGCGCGCTCGACACGGGGCGGCCGAGCGGGCAGCACAACCTGGTGGACTGGGCCAGGCCGTACCTGGCGGACCGGCGGAAGCTGGCGCGGCTCATGGACCCGCGCCTCGAGGGCAGTACACCTCCAGGGGCGCGCAGCGGCGGCGCAGCTAACGCTGCGGTGCCTCGCCGGCGACCACAAGAACCGGCCCTCCATGAAGGATGTCGTCGCGGTGCTCGAGGAGATCGAGTCCATGTCCAGGAGCGCCACCAGGCCGGACGGCTCGGCGTCCCCGCGCCCCACGGTGCGGAGCGGTCACGGTTACGCCCAGTCGCCGCGGCCGGGCTCGGGGTCGGACTGGGCTGGCCCGGCCGGTGGCCACGGCAGCCACACGTCTCCTAGACCTAGAGTACGGTAGCAAATGAAGAAAATGCTGCATTTGCCTTCGCACATAGGAGTTCAGCTTGCAGTTGCGCATGGCCGCTAATGCTGTTGCTGCATCGGTGTTTTGAGCTTTTTCTTCAGTTGAGTCCAAAAGTAGTGGTTTGAATTATTTGATGTGTCATATCATCATATGGATGTGCAGCAATTGGTTGGTGGACGGTTAAAAACATCTTTCTCGATGTCAATCTTCTTCATAAATCATGATGTAAATATTCAAAACTTATCTACCTCAAGACATATGTACTCACTGAAAAGAGAATAGAAAGCAACCCGTGTCTTATTCTCGATATCACAGTGGCGAACCAAGAACTAAATATTAGATACGGCGGAGTCGTCTGTGTGGGCCAAGAGTAAATCCAAAAGCAAAGAAATCTATACATAAACTATATTGCAATCACACTACGTGACACTAAATAGAATCAACAACTACAGTCCGCACGCGAACCATTTCTAGCAAATTAAATAGTCAGCCGTTCAAAATCTTGAAGCAAAAATCACAATCATGCAGGGTCTATCGTCAAACGTCGCTCGGTCTAGATTCTAGAATTTTGTTGCCGATAGGACCCTTAGCATCCTCACGCCTCATGTGATAGGCCTTAGCAAATTGAGCCCGAGTGATTGAGTCCAGTGGCGAAACTAGCATGAAAATGAAAAGAGGGCTCAAAGAACTAAGCTACATTGAGATAAACATAGTCTTGTTCTCTTTTGCAATCCAAATTCATACCTAAATAGAAAAGAAGCAAAGCAAAAAAGCGAAATTCATACATCAAGAATCAAGAGAAATCTGGATACCAATTGCTGGTTGCTTGCAGCCCCAAATCTTGTCACACCTCGGTCCTCCTCTCGACTTGTTGGCGTTGCCCCCTCCTCCGGTCGTCCCTTTCCCCAGCTCGCCATGCCACCACCCCGACTTCCCGTGTGGGCGCCTCGTCGCGTCGCCGACCCTCGGTGCGCGGCTCTAGCCCGCCGCCACGCTCACCCTTCCCATCCTCCCCATCTCGCGCCAGCAGCGGCGTGGCGGCAGACAACGAGGAGGAGGATGAGGAGGAGAGGCCCCTCGCGCCGCGTGCACCTACACGCACCGGGAGGGCTGTCCGCCGCTTCACTGCACGCCTCTCGGCTTCAACCTCGAGGTCATCGCGCAACACTGCCGGCAAAGTCCGATCGAGCGGGAGCGAGTGGCGCCCGCTAGTGTTTGTGCACAGGGCTTCCATGCGATTGGTCTTGGCGAGCACGGCGTGCCCTTCTTCTCTGCGTTGGATTCTCTGCTTCGCCATCAACCTCCGCGCCCGGTAGTTAGCCATGCGTGGAGGTCGCTGCCTCCCATCATCTCATTTCTGGCTTGCGTTGCGTCGATCTGGAACGCTTGGGGGCGGGGGTGTGATCGATGTTGAGGCATTGCGGCTTGTGTAGTTAAGCTTGTGTCTGCTTCTTCTCGAACGGGCGGTTGGCACTTTCGGGAGGGTTTCCGGCGGTAGCTCGGCGAATGCGAGCTTCGCGAAATGGTATCCGCCAGAGTTCACCAAAATGGTGGGTACGCCCTTGCGATATCATATGGATGATTTGTGGTTTTCACCTTTTCCACTTGACAAAAAAGGAGTAGAACTTACCGCAATCGATACAGAAGAATATCCTGTGGCGAGCCTAATTTGTTATAGATCACGGATCTTAGTTTTCCATCCCATAGGTTGGGCCAAACACTACTATAAAAAAAACTAATACTGGACACCTCATCATAGATGGTTAACCAAAATCGTCTGTATTACATGCAATCACTGACGGTTTTGGTTTAGAGACCGTCTGTGTTATTGGCTGCGCTAAAAACCATCTGTGAAGAGATAATATCACAGACGATTCATATTGAAAACTATCTGTGAAGTATCACAGATGGTTCTGAACACGAACCGTCTGTGATAATTGTAAAGTTCATAGAAGGTTTTTAATTATAACCGTCTGTGATAATATCGCTTCAGCTCCCTGATGAGTTTCTTCGTCGCCCAGATGATTTTCTTCGTCGCCGTCGATGCGTCTCTTCGTCGCATCAATGCCGCTTCGACTCCCTAATGCGTCTCTTTGTCTCACGCGTCGAATTTATTCTTTGTTTTATAAAAAGGATCATCCGTCATCAAAGATGATCATCCCCACATATAACTCTACAATATATACTTCTAAAGCAGAACTCTTCTATTTCCTTGTCGCCGGTATTGATGGCTTACACGGCCATCTTGTCTGAGCACCTCTCGCCGTACATTGGTGGATGCTGCGGAATGACAATGTTTTAATAGTGTCATCACTCCTTCGTCCGAGGATTTGACGGAGCAGGTGACGGCCACCTTCCACCATCTTGACATCCTCCTCCACCGCGTCTTCTGGGTGGTCTCTCACTTTCGGCGAGTGTACTGTGTCATCGATGTTGCACGTCTCTAGGAGGCTTGCCGTCACTTAACTACTTAATCGGCGGCGGAAACCAAGTCGACCATGTCGAGACCCCTCAAGCAAGGAAGAGAGCCTATGGGCTCAATTATTCTTGATTTAATAGTCAGGGTCTTGGAGACACTCGAACGAGCGCGTCAGCGGGTGGACGCATTCCAGGTTTCGTTCGTTGATGATCACGAACCGTCCGATGCCGACGCAGTCGCCTATGAAGTTTTGAAGACGGAGATAGCAGCCTTCCTCCGCTACTAGAAAAACTTTGTTTATTTAGGTTTCTATTTTTAATCTTTGTAAGAAGCGTCTGACCACACCGTTTGGCCATATGTAAATTCTAAAATAAAAAAAATCTAATTTGAAGGTGAAGTTACTATATTATATGTTGAACTATATATCACAGACAATTTAGTGGAATAAATATCAAATGCATGATATGTATCATAGTTAAAACAAATTTTTAGCGATATTTAAATGACAAAATTGACATATAAACATGTAATTTCTTCATGTCATGTAAATGTATACATGATAATATGCTCAAAACATAGAACTTGAGAACAACCATATCACAGACGGTTCCATAATAGAACCGTCCGTGATATGGTCTCATATCACGGACGGTTCCACGGTCTCATATCACGGACGGTTCCATGGTCTCATATCACAGACGGTTCTATTATAGAACCGCCTGTGATATCTCTTTATTAGTAGGAGCCCATTAGGGTTTGCGCCCTAACTCGTCACTCCTCAGCTTCCTTACTCTTGCCTGTTCCCCTTCCCACCCGAGTGCCTCCGATCTCGACGCCACTGCCCCCGACTGGATGAGGGCAGGTGCGGGGCGACGATGTAGGATCAAATGCGAGGTGGACGTGGGCAAGTGAGCTCCAGTGCGAGGAGCGAGCGACGATGGATAGGAGCAGGTGCGGGGCATGGCTACAGGGCGCTGGAGGCAGTGGAGCAAGAAGAAGCCTAGCTGCGGGTAGGCCAAGAGAAAGAAAAGCGGAAGAGAAAAGGAAATAAAAGAAGAGAAAAGAAAAGAAAAGATAGAAAGAAAGAAAGGAGAAAAGAAAAGTGAGGTGTCAGGCTAGGTCGAGTAGTTTTCAGTCCAGACCACACTCTCAAGGGTTTTATTCCTTTTTCTTTCTCTCTTCTTTTAAACTCCGGTTCGAATTCGACTTTCAGTTTTCTGGTCGAAGCTTCAAATAACAACTAAAAAATTCGAACATAGCCGAAATGCATCAAAAAGTTTTAAAAATTCTATATTTTTAGCCATTTGAACTAAAAGCCAATTTTGGGATGTTACATTTTTCCTAGCAATTATCATGCTTTTCTGCTAATCATTGCGGTCTATGAGTAATTTTTAGAATTACCAATATAACAAAAAATCAATTTCAACTAATAAAGCTAGGATAAATAAAACCCATTGATATGAAGCTTCTAAGGAGTGCTAATTCTAAGGTTTCACAATTTTATGCAAGCCTATATGCCTAAAAACCAAGTTTCTAGGATTATTTATGGTTATTGCATAAAATAAATATACTGTTAAAGCAATTAACCTAAAACCGAGGTCTAGATTATAAAATAACCTTAGAACATACTTGATCCAGTATAAAAAAAAGCGAGATTCTCGAAGGGTTATTTTGCAAGAATATATGAAAAACGAAATTCTCAGTAATTTCCCAAAAGTCCAGGGGTTTTATGAAACATCCCCATATCCGCAAAACTTCCTAGGATATTTTCTGAATTTTGAGGGCCTTTTTGCAAAATTCCCATCTTGGCGGATCGAAATTGACCTACGACTGCTAGGCTAGGGTTAATTGGGGTTGGGGTACTAGGGCTTCCCTAGGGCCCATCCCGGTGGTGGCGACCGCGCCAAAGGGTGAGTGCGCGCGGGCGGCTGGGGCAGGAACGACCGGCGAGTGGTTGGATCGGTGGAGGCCGTGCACGACCTTGACGTCTACATGCCGACGACAATGGCACGCGGGCAACGTGTCCGGGAGTGGTGCGGCGATGAAGGCCGCGTGGCGCGGGGCAGCTATGGGGGCGGGTGGCGTTGGAAGGGAGCTACGCGGCGCATGGCGGTTGTAGACCGATGGCAACGGCTGAGGCCGGTGTGTGAGCGGCGGTGTCGGCTTGCAACATGCAACGCCGATGGGAGAATAGGAGGTGCGGCGGCTTCGAGCCGGCGCGCAACGGGGAGGCGACGTGCGGTGGCGGCGATGACACATCTGGCGCACGCGACGATGACGACGCTACGACTCAAACCAAGCAAGGCTCGTGCTGTCATGGGCGTCCATTGGGGTCTCGCCTCGCCACCACAAGGAACACGGTGGGTGGGCAGCATTGTGCTGGCTACCATGGCCATTATCAAAAGTCCTGAATAGTCGTATGCAAGATAAACAGTAATCCATACTTAACCCTAATGAGCAATTAAATGATCTAATATCGGGTTCTCATAGATTAATCTACTAGATTCATCTAATAGCAAAACTAGGGATTGTAAAGGAGGGAATCCTAACGACATACCAATTCGGCCGTGTAAAGTAAATCGGGCTGATAACGTATTAAATAATCGTAGTCGTTGCAGGACAATATCAATCTAATCGCTAACAGGAAAATAATAGATAGAAACATAATATCGAGGGAAATACCTTTTTATTACTATCAAACTATTTATATATATAATTGAGGTTATATTTAGGCTAAACCCACAGGAGAGAGTATAGGTATTGGACAATAAAAGCCGTTGTCAAGGTTTCGTAAAAACGCTAACTTGCCGTGTCAATCCCGAACTTCCCAGCTGGAACCGTGTTACGCCGAATTATCGACGCCACATCAGCCCCCTCTCCGCGTAGCATCCGCCGGCCCACGATACGTCTCCGCCGACGCCGACGGCCTCCTTCCGCTCCCCACTCTCTGCGCCCTCTCTCGTCAGTCTCGTGAAATCACGAGGAACGCGTCTGGCCGCCGCGCCGCCGCCAAAACTCTTCGGTTCGATCGTCAAATCGGCCGCCGCAGCCATATCAATTCGCGCAGCCCCTCAGGTGCTTAATCCACCCGTCTTTTTTTAAAAAAAAAAAAAGTCAATTGTTTCGAATCAAATCGGGCTTAAGCTTGTAATTGTGCCTTGGAATCCTCTCTCCCACTCGTCTAGTTAGTTTAGGAAGTGTCGATGCATGCAATTCGAGTCGAATTTAGTTGTTCCTTTACTTCCCCCCACCCGGGGAGGATTTTGGTTGCGCCTAAGTTATGGGCCGTGGGTGGCTTATGGTAAACCATCTTTAGTTCTTGGTGGATTCCTACATCAGAAATATAACCTGACTGGGTTTCTTGGTTGATTCCTGTGTAGCTGTGTCCGGTTGTACTCATGGGAAAAAAGTTGCCCTGCAGAAATGAATCGGTTAAAACACTAAATTCGTTAGGTTTGGCACATTCTGTTGGTTGCTTACTTTTCTAGTTTTGCTCGGATGCTTCTAGGACTTTTTTTAAAAAGGAACTATGGCTAGGAGTAGTCAAGAAGATTTTACATATTCGGTTTGTTGTTCATCTGGATGCGCTGCTATATCCACTTGTTTATGAATGAGTTGACCTATTTGCCAAACCATTTCTCATCTGAAATATCTGATTAAAGCTGTTGATAACTTTACATTATTAAGACTTTTGATTTGCAGATAGTAAACTTCCAGCACAATTTGGATTGGTAATTTGCTTCATATCTTCTTGTTCAGTTCTACGGTCGTGATACTCAAGCTATATAATTGAGTTGCTCAATGGTTTGGTTAAGGTCTAGTTAAATGATGTTGAGGGCTCATAGGATTATAGGAGCTCAAAGAAGTGCTATCAGCTGCCATGAGGGTCAATCTTGGGCTCCTCCTGCCCTTGATGGCCAAATACACAGCTCCCACATGGGCCATACTGATATCAGCGTTCTTCATGCTGCTTTCCGTTTCCCTCTCTGTGTACTTGATATTTGAGCACCTTTCAGCATACAACAATCCAGAGGTTTGTTTTGCTACTACACCATGTTGTCAATACTGTTTATCCTGTTTGCGAACAATATCCATCTAATTATGTTTGTGTTATTCCAGGAACAGAAATTTGTTCTTGGTGTTATCTTAATGGTCCCTTGCTATGCAGTTGAGTCGGTAATATCTCGAAAACAATTTTTTTTTCAGTTTGGGTTGCGTTGGTGGGCTTTAGTTCTTCTAGTTGAATATTTGATGATATTTGCTACTACTCTCCAACAGTATGTTTCGTTGGTAAATCCAGACACTAGTGTTTACTGTGGCATCCTGCGTGATGGCTATGAAGCATTTGCAATGTACTGCTTTGGAAGATATATTACTGCTTGTTTAGGTTAGTTATTTCCTGAGACATTTTATATTCCTGCCCTCATAGTTTGTTACTTGCACTGTTACATTTAGTTAAAGATTAGGTCTACTCCTGCTGTAAATCAGTAACGTTTATGCTGTTGCTGCGAGATATTAATTTTCCCCCTTTTGAGGGCACGTAGGGTTGAAAATTGCTTTGAAAATGCAGGTGTTTGGTCTTGCAATGAGGCATGATTTCATTTATTGTAGTCTTATGTCTGATATCGTACATCCGTAAACTGGATACATGTTTTTCAACCACACAGCTAGTTTATATTAATTCCTAGGCAACTGACACTATGCGTGCTTGGACGGAAGCTAGATAGGGTATGCAAGGGCCTCGACCATGCTTGTTCCCTAGATTCCTCAAAGGTAATTGTACGTACCATTGTTATCAGTGGTTCAATCCAATAAAAGGGATCTCTGCAGTACTACTAAGAAATACCACCTTGAACTCATAGAGGATGGCAACACTATTTGTATTCTCCAATTGTTTACTTCTCTATAAGATGAAAGTAGCATCAACCTGATAAAGATATTATATGACACTGGTTCATTAATAATTTGGTAGCTATATTTCCATTAGCATTCTTTCTCTATTCTACTGTTATTTCATTTGGGAAAATTATATGCTTTGTATTGTTGGAATAACTTGCCTGTTTCTTTCTCAATTCCCATCTGCTTGTTTGCTGTGTTTCATTGTTCACTACAATTCAAAATATAGGTGGTGAAGATAGGACAATTGCATTTTTGAAGAGAGAGGGTGGCGAAGATTCTGGCGAACCTCTTTTGCATCATGCCTCCGAAAAGGGAATCATACACCATCATTTTCCTGTGAATTACATATTGAAACCATGGAGGATGGGTGTGCGGTTTTACCAGATTATCAAATTTGGTATATTTCAATATGTATGACCACTTGTCCAGCTAGTTGAATCAGAGCGTCTGAGATTTGAGAGCAACTTTTGTTGAGTACTTTGTACATGTGCAGGTTATTATAAAGACACTGACGGCTAGCCTATCTCTTATTCTACAACCTTTTGGTGCATATTGTGATGGAGAATTCAATTGGGGATGTGGGTAAGATAATTTTCCATTTTCATTGCTTCTTGAGCCCAACAGGAAAAACAATATCCACCTTTCATGAGTTGAATTTCATGTAGTGTGATTTTTTTTTTTATGGTTTTGTGAAGAAAGGGTGCAATAGGTACAGAGAAGCGTAATGCCGTAATGGCATCTTGATGATGAATAGTCTATCTGTATGAGCTGTGATCACCTTTTCTTTATCCCCAAAAATATATGCACATGCCCATCTTTCATTTCACTTCTTTGCTGTAATAAATGATCACTACTCATTAACAAATTATTTCTGCATGTTTATCCCTTGTTTAGCTGCACAGTTGCTTTTGTTCACTACTTTGTGGCTTGTGCTGCAGATACCCTTACTTTGCTGTAGTCCTGAACTTCAGTCAATATTGGGCCCTATACTGTTTAGTGGAATGGTACACAGCTACTAAGGACGAATTGACACATATAAAGCCTTTGGCTAAGTTTCTTTCGTTCAAGTCAATAGTATTTTTGACTTGGTGGCAGGGTGTGATAATTGCTATCATGTATTCTTTGGGCTTGGTCCAAGTCCATTAGCACAGAGCTTGGAGTTAAAATCAAGTATCCAGGATTTCATCATCTGTATAGAGGTACCTCACCTCTTCAAGTCAGGCTTCTAAAAAATTGCTCTTATTTTCCATCATTAGCAGATCTTAGATATGGTTTTCTAATAGCGCGTGTCTTCCTCTAGCACAGATGGGCATTGCTTCAGTTGTTCACCTATATGTGTTCCCTGCAAAACCCTATGAGCTATTAGGTAATCATCATTCACCTGGAAACATTTCAGTACTCAGGGACTATGCCTCCTCTGACCCGGTGGACCCTGATGAGATAAAGGATATCACTCGGCCTACCAAAATGAGGCTTCCACAGTTGGAACCAGATGAGAAAAGTGCAACAAATATTAAAGAGAGTGTTCGAGACTTTGTAATTGGCAGTGGAGAATATGTGAGTTCTTACTATCAAATCTTACCAGGGAGCCAGTGTTCCCCTAGGCGCTAGGCACAGCCCTCCTGCCTAGCCCGCCTAGGCTTGCCTAGGCGGCGATTAGGCGTTGGTCTGCTGCCCGACTAGCGCCTAGCGCCTAAGGGAACACTGCATGGAGCACTCTAATATGTTATGTTCTTTTACAATTCATGGGAGTTGTTTGGAGAGCTAATTATCATGTGTTTGTCAATATGTACATGATGCATTATATCTGTTTTTGCATTAGGTGATAAAGGATTTTAAATTCACCGTGAACCAAGCAGTACGGCCAGTGGAGAAGCGCTTTGACAAATTAATGAAGAAGAATGCCAAGTTCAGGCAGAGCCGAGACGACAATTGGGTGAGCGCATCCACACCAGAGAGAACAATTCGTGGGATTGATGATCCTCTCATAGGTGGGAGCACTAGTGACAGTGGGATCAGTAGAGGAAAAGGTATCGCAGAGAAGTAAATTCAGCTGGTGTTGTGGACAGTTGGGAGGGTAATGACCAGACATCTGATGGCTATGTCATACGGGGTCGCCGTTGGGAAATTAAGAAATCATGATCTTTTGCTCCCCGCTGTGAAGCAGTGGGAGTGTAGAGTTTGGTACAGGAGGCAGGAGCTGCCGATTGCCGAATGGCTATAAAACTTAGCTGGGTTGCTAGTAAATTTTGGTACTAGCGCAAAGCTCACTTGTGCTACATACATTGATGAACTACTTGTGTGGTGGATTGTGTATATAAGTTTCCCATTTTCTTGATATGGGATATCAGGGGTGGAAATGGGATTTGGAATTAAGGTGGAATAATTATATCCCTCAATCCCTCGATCCAACGGCTAACCTTATCCCACCTCATACCTTTATCTTATTTACACCCCTCGTTTCCCACTATCCAAGACGGTAGTGATATCTGGAGATTGGAGGGAAGCAATTGTTCGTGCAAATACCACATGTTTTTCCCCTCAGGAACGGAGGAGTGTGCTTAAGTTGTTTTACGCAAGTGCAACATGCTGTACTAAACAAAACCCCCTATATAACATTCGCAGACCAGAGCTGGAGGTGTGCCACAGTGAGATCAGCTCATCGTGAATCCATACTGGGATTTCTCGCAAGGCCGAAACGACTAACGAGCATGCGGGGACGGCAGCTGCTTCAAGGACCCCAGCTGGCTGTGTCCCCGCCGGCCCGCCCCCCAGCAGCAGAAGGTAGCGCGTAGCTCACTGGCTTCTTGCCCCCACAACACCCGTGCGGCTGCGCTCTTTTTTAAGTATATGCTTACGCGCACACACAAACGCACGTCTATACACATATAATCTAGAGTGAAAGCTAAACCCTATGAAGCGTGAACATGTACTTTGACCACGAAAATATCTACGTGTGCATGTACGGTTAAACCACTAAAATAGTTTTTGGTAAGACAACTTGAGATCGATTCCAGACGGACTGCTCACTCGATGACGAGGCGAGCCAACCTAGCTACGCTCGGTCCTCGTGCAGCTGCGCTCCTGGAGCCCGGTTCTCTCGACCGAGCGGGCGTTCCGTGCAACTCGTGGGCTCATTCCCATCCGCGGATAGCCAAGCAGGCCAGAAAATTCGGCCGGGATACTAGCAGGAAATGAGTGCAAGCAAGAATTTTTTATTATTAATTAATCCTTTTCAAATTTAATTTTAAAGTTAACCCCAACGCACTTTATTTCCAATTCTGACCTCTTTAGTCACACCACTATTCATAGCGTGACAAAATAACACTGTCACGCCAGCCCGTTTCTAGGCAAACTCTTGTCACGCCACGGGTGGTGGCGTGACAGTATTGTTTGGTCACGTCACCACCAGTGGCGTGACAAAAAGTGCATTTTTTCGGACTTATCTCATGGCGTGATAATATTGTTTTGTCACGCTATGGATGGTGGTGTGACCAAATGAATTAGAATTGGAAATAAAGTACGCTGGAATTACCTTTAAAATTAAATTTGAAAAAAATAATAATTAATAAAAAAAAGTTCTCCAGCGAAAACGGGGGTAATTTGTGCGTGTTTCTCGATAAAGTGCAAGAACTTGTGACTCGTGAGCCAAGTACACTATATATTTCGTCTAAAAAAAGTACAGTATATTCAAAAAGAATTCATGAGTTTATGGATCGTGACCGAGGGTAAAGGTTGTTAAGATAGTAAAGACGGATTATATACTCTTTCATGTTATCTATAAATAATACTAAAAATAACTTTTATTATGGTTTATCTTTTAAATTTATCTCTACTGAACACCATAATCTTTTAATTATTAAATAAAAATAGTGTCTTTTATAAGTAATAACTTATACAATAATATTTTGTATTGTCTATTGAATCGTCTCTCACGTAGAGACAACTAAACTCTTTCTCCTCTCTCCCGTATCAACAAAAATCCTATGTGACAATCTTGTAAATAACTGACGTCACACCATATACATACCTTAAAATCTAAACTGGAACCATGTGGTACCTTGAAGTTATATATTGAACACTTCTTTTGCATGGAGTTTGGAAGATCGAGTCAGAACGGAAAACGGTTGCATTTTACTATGGTATTAAAGTACAACCACGTATACTTTATTGGTTTACCGTATACACTTCCTTTCGTTTTGAATTTAAAAGGAAAGTACTTGTAGGCTTAGTGCAAGGATATCTTGAGGCTTTGGTCCGTTTGCAACGCAAGATTTTTTTTTTTAAAAAAAAAAAAAACCTTAACCCTGTAGAATTAGCAGAAAACAGTGTGATTTAAGCATAATTGGTGTTAAATGGGTAAGCTGCATTAATTTGAAAGGGAGCAGTGGTGGTGCGGAGCCACCTCCGGTGCGATGGTGAACCCATGATTGAATTTAAGGTATGGTGAAGCTGAAAACACGTTCCAAATACTATTACCCACAACAAAAGAACTCATATGCGAACTATA
The DNA here is from genome assembly GCA_036346255.1 of Ampelocalamus luodianensis. Classification (NCBI taxonomy): domain Eukaryota; kingdom Viridiplantae; phylum Streptophyta; class Magnoliopsida; order Poales; family Poaceae; genus Ampelocalamus; species Ampelocalamus luodianensis. Next base: position 14,127,937 of record CM070620.1, read on the forward strand.
CTGCAATCGCACCAATACAAATATATGACATTAAATGATTTCAATAAGTGAAATAAATGTAGGACATCGAGAAATACCTCACTAATGAGATTTTTATTTAATCTTTATTTAATTTTATTTTAAAGGTAACCTAACGAACTTTATTTCCAATTACGATCTCTTTGATCATGCCACCACCGTGGCGTGACAAAATAACATCATCACGCCAACCCATTTCGGTCAAAGTCTTGTCACGCCACTGGTGGTGGCGTGGCGTGGCACGCCACCACCGGTGGCGTGACAAAAAGTGCGATTTTGGGGACTTATCCTGTGGCATGACAGTGTTGTTTTGTCACGCCACGGGTGGTGGCGTGACCAAATGGGTCAGAATTGGAAATAAAGTTTGCGAGAGGTTAACTTTAAAATAAAATTTAAAAAGGATTAAATAATAAAAAAGTTCCACTAGTGAAGCTTAATTTACAACTTGCCACAAAGTTATCAAACACAATACTACATAGAAGAAGCAACCTGTCAAAAATAAATGGATTAGTAGTGTCAAGATTAGTTGATCATAGATTATAAAAGATGCATAAAAAAGATAAGTCAAAAGACATACCGCTAAAGCACTAATTACGTTTATCATAATTTGAGATGCGTACTGAAATCATGGATTGTCTATTATCATAATTTGATAGATTAACAATGTTGTTTAACAACTGCAAGTCTGCAACATACATGTTCTTTTTTTCTATTTTACAAATTCATATAACAAAGTGTGCTCTATGGTTTGTGCTGCTTGATTTTTTATTTTGCGAATTCCTTCCACACCACTGGAATAACAGAACTTTATCATCTAATTCATACAATTTTAGGATCTGATTTTGGACAAACACAGAGTACTTACTGCTAAATTTTGACATTGCTACCGCCGGACGACATCCACTGCGCTAGGGAGCACTGGGGGAGTGGAGGTATAGACTCTGTACGGTGGACTCTGGAGATTGGAGAAGCCAGTGGCCCAGGCGCCCAGCAGCGTCGCGCCGCCTGCGCAGTTGCCTAGCCGCTAGGGAGGAGCACCGAGCAGGCAAGCAGCGAGCGAGCACTGGAGGCTGGAGCTATGGAGCACCAAGAGCAACCAGACGGCGCGGCACCGATAGCGTCGCGACCCACAGGAGCGAGCGCCGCGCGCTCGCGTCGGCCGTCGCTCGCCTGCGGCACCCGTGATCGGCGCTTGCACATCGCCATCACGCACCCGGCCCGAGCCACGGTACGCCGCGCTCGGCGCTCATCCCTCGCTCGCGGCCTCGCCTCGCCGGTTCCCCTAATCCGCGCTGCGCGCTCAGTCGAGGCGTCGACCGCCCGGCGCCCCGTGCCTGCGGCCTACACCCGCGCTTGCCGCCTCGGCTCTCGCCCGGTCGCCCCACCCGCGCTCCGCCGCCGCCTGCCGCCACGACGCCACCTAGGGCTAGGGTTGGGAGAGACTAAGTCACTAAGAGATGGAGAGATTAAGATTTGAGACCGAAAATGAAATGGGGATTCCAGGAGTGGATGATTGGATCTAGTCATCTATCGAAGTAGGAGTCCCGAGTGGAGGCAGTGATGGTTGGGCACTTGGGCTGGGTGGGCCGCGTCCAAGCAAGGAGTTAAAAAAAGTGAAAATAGCCTTGCTGATGCTGGTTGGCTAGCCCAAAGGTGTAGCAAAGAAGTGAAGAACAGAGGCTCGAACTCGGAGTGAGGCATACCATGTACTGGCATAGTTTCTTCTCTGGTGTCGAGGGGTAGGGGGTTCGGCACAAGATGAAGCTCTGGCGGATGCCAGACCTTGCCATAATGGCAGGTCCGCCCCTACTCCCGTGCAGGCTGGGAGGCTATTCGGGCTGGCCAGCGAACCAAAGTGGAAGCCTATTAGAGCCCTGTCGTAGCTAGACACGATGAAACAACGATGTTCCCAGGCAAAGCACGTAATAACTTTTTTTTTTCATATTTGGACATTCACATGTGTATTGGACCATACTTTCAGTTTAAAACTAAGTTCTCAAGTTTCCTTGAATGAGGTGTATATCAATTTATTCGTGCTTACATCGATAGTTAGGCTTACCCAGGCTCCGCTAATGAGGAGGGCTAACATGGCGACTGACTAGTATTATTTTCTTTGTAGTTCTTTTTTCTTATAGTTTCGCCATTATTGTCTACGCATAAAGCACCCTTCCGAAATACATTCATCCCCCTCCCCCCATCCCACGAGCATTTTTTATTTATTTTTATTTTTTAACAAATATTGACATACTAAGACAACTAGTAAGGTGCTCGTGCGTTGCAACAGAGTTCTAAATGAGGGTGAGATATAGCAACATACATGATCCTAAACCGTGCAGTAAATACCAATTTTCTTTCACACATATATCAAGCAAAATCTATCTTTGCAAGCTAATAAATAAATCAAATTGTGAACAAAAGTTTTATATTGATTCTTGTCCAACATTAACACAAACAAAACATCTTTAAATCGAGTTTTATGTGTACCAAAATATCATTCTTGAGATAACAAATCACACGTATGAATTTTCACATTGTGCATAATTGAGGCCAAGGAGAATTTTGATTTTTGTTGTACAAATGGATGTGAATATAATTATGAGCTACTACAGTCGTTGACACAATTTGTTGTCAAATTGAATAACTGTCAGAACCCGGGATTAACATCCCAGATCATCTGTGCATTTCTGAACTAATCCCATGATCAGTAGCTAGTTCACACAGTAAACAAATATGATAACAAATTCATATCACGACTTTATTAATAATCAACGAGTTTATTATAAAAGAGGCTTCTGACCAACAATAAAGAACACAACGGAAGACGAAGATGTAGTAGGGTCCAGCAATCTGCCACAGGCAATCGACTGAGGTAGCGGCCTAGTCGTCACGATCCACACTTGTAGTGAAGTCCTTCTCCTCTGAAATTTTATTTGCATAAAGCAAGTATGAGCACAACTTCCGTGCTCGCAAGTTACACCCGTCAAGTAACAGAATGACATGCATATATGGATGTAACAAAGGATGACTTATTGGTTTATTTGCGTAAAGCAGCATTTTCTTCAAATACTGGTACTAAGTTCAAAAGCATATATTTTATACTACAAATCCTTTTTTGTAAATTCTCGGTTTTATAGTCAGATAACATTCACACATGAATGGTGAAGGATACCCTCCTATCACATGGCTTCCTGCCCAAATTCCGATTGGATATAAATCCAAATCATTTTATAAAGTTATTTGAAAACAAAACCAAAGTCTAACTTTGAGTAGTTACGCTAGCATGTGCAGTAGTGGACACGGCTATTTGAATAGTTTTACACTCTGCGAGAGGTTGTGCGACTTTACCCACAAGAGATAATCAACTTTTAATGTTAGTCGACACACTTAGAAGGTGTGCGACTAAGTGATTATCACGAGGCCTTTACAATATTCTCGCTTAATGTATTTATGCCCGCTAAGATTTCGCTATCATTGGACTAACCATCCTCCGGGGACCCTCTCTTGCGCCAGGTGGGATTACTGTCTGTCCGACACCCACACCAACAATGTAGCACAAATGGCACTAAGACATCATAAATTATTTAGCCAAGTCTGTCTCACACCAGCCTTGTGGTAGTACGGTAAGGCGTAGCATCATGCGCTCGAAGACCGGTCCTTAACTGACTTGGGCAACTTTCCAGACTAACCCTGGGCCTTAACCCTAACCAGATTAAGCCCGTGCATGAACATGCACCCACCAAACATCCATTATGTCCAAGTTCAAACCCGTTTTTATTTTATTTTCCGAAGAAAAGCATTTTATAAACCTTCTATGGTAAAACAATACCACAGAACCAATTTAAATCAAATTTGGAAGATTTGGCTAAAATTTTCCAAATACAAAATTCGATCTAAGCATTGGCTAAGCATATGGTTAATTTAGTATTATTTTGCCTAATGGTGACAAGGTATTCACGTTCAGTGATCAAATTGGCTATACAAGGGAAATTAGAATAACTAGGCAATTAAAATAGGGAATTAAAATAATTGCATAAATATATGCATGCAGTAATAATTTAAAATGGAATATAAATAATTTAAAATAGCGGGATCAATATGATCAAGGGTATAACTTGCCTTGCTTGCGGTGATGTTGTTTTCCTTAACAGATCAACTGTTCCTGAGGTGATGTTGTTTTCCTTAACAAGTCACCTAGTACTCACAAGTACTTTCTCCATGTGTACAATCACGATGATCATACAGTCAAAATCAATCTTCTTATAAGCTCTTCCAACAGCGTCGAAATCTGACTTTCAGAAGTCGTCGAAATCTAATCGTGAAAATACGACAAATTCAACTCAAATTCAAATAAATTCAAAAAGACAGATCAAATTAACTCTAAATAGAAATATTTTAGTTTAGTTAGCTAGATAATAATTTTATATGAATTTACAAATTTGAATGGCCTAAATCGAGTTCAGTGTAAAAGATATGAATTTTAGAAGTTTGAATTTACATGAAATAATGAATTAGGGTTCAAAGGAATTATTATTAAATGAACCCAAAATTAAATAATTTTGGTTTAGATGGCTAGATCTTGATTTTATAAGAATTTAGGAATATGAATCGACGAAATCGGAGTTCGTATGAGGGAGAACGAACCACGGGAAGTTCTAAATCTAAATAAACCCTAAAATAAGATTTTCTTGATTTTCTTGATTTATTTTTCTAAATGAAATTCGGTTTATTATAAAAGTGACGTCAATGAGGAATTTTCGGGATTTAAAAGAGATAAAGAAATCACTGACATGTGGGACCCACATGTCAGTGACTCGGCTCACATGGATCAAGTCCACGGGGAAGATGAGCTAGGGCTGGGGCTGAGGTGGCAGGTCCGGCACATGTGGCGCCGGTGGCGCCGACTGGCGTCTTGCGTGGTAGCCACGTGGTGCGCCACGGGGTGCTGGCGGCGGCGGCTCGGTGCGCAAGGCGCCGTGACGCAGCGCGTTGGACTCCGGCGAGTACGGAGGGACGAGGGGCAGCGGGAGTTTGGTGCTTACCAGCGACGCAAGGGCACGATGCGGTGGCCGGCGACGAGGAGAGGAGCAGCGGCGAGTTGCGGCTTGTTGCGGCGTTGGGGCTCCGGTGGTTCGGGCGAGAGGTGGCGCCGCGGGACGGCGGCGTTGCGGCGACGCCGTTGGTGTCGTTCGGAAGGCCGGGGAGTCCTTGACCTCGCCGGAATCGAAGAAAAACCCCGACACGGAGGCCGGCGACGGAACTTGAATTTCGGCCAAATAAAGAGAAGGGAGGAGGGGGTGGTGGCGCTGGGTTTAGGGTGAAGAGGCGGTGCCGGGGCGCACCTTTATAGGGCGCGGGAGAGGCCGGGGGAGGAGATCGGTGGCGGCGGGGATTACGGCGGCGATGGAGAAATTCCAATGATTTGCGCGACGAGGAAGATGACCGGATGGGCGCGGCGAGCGCGGAATCTAATGCGTGGCCGAGTGGGAAAGAGGAGGATTCGCGGGGTTGATGGAGCTCAACGCGGCGCTAATGGCGGCGAGTGCGGCTGTGTCTACGCGAAGAAGAAGGAGGTGGGGAAGAAGGCTCGCGGGCCGTTGGATGGGAATCCAAGGGTGCAAAGGGGCGGGGATGGCGTGGGGCGGTGGTGGCCGTTCGATCCAAATCGGACGGTGGGGTGGATGGGGAGGCGCGCGGGCGGAAAATGGGCCAGAGTGGGCCGCGTGCGCGGTGAAGAAAAGTGGGCCGAAGGGAAATTCGGCCCAAAATAGGTTTTGGGTTTTTAAATTGATTTATTAATTGATTTAATTCCAGAAATTCGAAATAGCTTTAGAAAATACCAAATAACACCTAAAAATTCTAGAAAAAATCTCATAAATTGCTAGAGTTATTTTGAACTTAATTAAAATAGTTCCAACTTATAATTGGCTATTAATTTTGCAAAATAAATTGTTTTGACTTTAAAATATTTAGGAAAAAGCTTTTAAAAACTCAGAAAATTCTAGAAATTAATTTAAATTTTATTTTTCAGATCAAACCAACTGAAACTTCAAGAACTTCAAATAAATTTTAAATTTTAAATTTTTAAAACTTTAGAAATTCAAATAAGGCAATCAAACTCTTTCAAATTTCAGAAATTTCAATAAAATAATAACTTTTATTTATTTTATTTTGGTAACAGCACTTTGGGATGTTACAATAACTACTATCTGTACTTGTACAAACTTTGCCAAGTCTGAACTATGTGGGGATACATTATATCGCTCCCCCTTAGGCCATCTCCAACGCATGTGCTTAGAGGGGTGCTTAGAGTGAAAGCCTGATTTTCTTTGCCACGTAAGACAACTATAGGTACTTAAGAAGTGGAATCGCAGCTTGGCTAGAGTCGATGCTTGGGAATTGCTCTGTACGCAACTGTCCATTCAGCCATTGCAAAGAGAACTAACTAATCACTAGTAAGAAAAATGTTTGCAAGAGGGTTAGACTCTTAGATAGATGCCTGGTTACATGGCATACTTCTTTTTTCTAAGCACTTTCTTAAGCCTCTCTTGCATTGGAGATGCCCTTATAAGATTAGAATTGACATAGGGGTCTTAGTATCAATTCATCTACTGTAGAACCTAAGCTATGATATGAGATACAAATTCTAATAATCTGGACTCCGATCAAGATGCATAATCAATAAATGACATCCATCAAACAATGTGTCCTAATCACGCAATGATTCATCATCGACAAAATACAACCCACTTTATTCATGTAAATTGGCATGTGGGTGGGCAGCAAAGCAGATAACGCACATGTACATGTGGAAGGTATCCTTGTAGGTGGTTTTGTAGACGCTATTGAGGCAGCTACTACGTTGAAGTGGATGATAACTATCTGGAACACTTTCTTAACATTTTAGAGTTGCATCCATGGGAAGAAGTGGGGGAAAGGGTGGGATTAAATAGGAAAGGAAACATAAAAAAGGAGTAAGCAGCATAATATATTACTCCATAGGCATCAGCTCACAATGCGGTGAAATAGTTTCAAACACATTCTTTTGCATATTACATAATGGAGAGCACATAACAAGTGACAATGTGCAAATGTAAGCGATAAAAATTAGCAGGACTTACTTTACACTGACAATGTAAACCAAATTGGGATAAACCATAAACAAGAACAAATACCACCTAGTACGAAAAAGTACATATCACATGATAGTTGCATCAGTAAGTACAGCAGCAATATGCAATGCAATTTTGATAGGATTGATTGCTACTCCAAAAATAAAAGGATTTGCATCCTTTCCCAAAAGAAGTTTGGAAATTATGTACAGAGGTTGTTGCCTAGCACTATTTAGCTCATCTATAGCCGTCGATGCCGCAAATGCATATACTAACTGTTAGCATGTCGATGGCAACAGTAGTGGCACCGGAGATGTGCAAACGAGGACGCGGGGGGGGGGGGGGAGCAAGGGGGGTGGCAATGGCTGATGGGGAGGAGAAGCGGTGGGCGATTGAGGCGTCGGGGCATGGCCGCGTGTGGAAGGGGAGAGGAGCGGTTGGGGTGGATGAGGGACCCGCGAGCAGTTCGGGTTCATTGGATTTTTTTTGTACGAGGGGGTGGGACGATTGACCCGCCGCACGAGGGTAAATCCCTTCTTTTATTAGTTAAAATAAGATAAGATATAATATATTCTCGGAGTTGGATGTCCTAAAATTAAAGTTCCAATTGGAATCCAAATTAAGTTTCTCATGAGTCGTGAGTATTAACTAACTTAAATCATATACTAACTTTTCTTGATTGAACTTGAGTGTACGGGCGGTTGATGCGCCCATTTTTAACACATCTGACCAAGAATCATCCATCTTACGAGGCGAGCTTGAAATGTCTATATAGGTGGTTACCCCAAGAAAGGATTATATACAACCCGTTGCATATACAGGCCTAATCTGAATCCTCAATATGTGTGCGTCAGCAAATACAAAATGCAAAATACATGAATACAAGTATACAACACATGTGCGGCCCCAAGAATTTTTGGCTAATATAGTGTGATTTCATGTCGTATTTGCAGATCTAACCACGTGCACACCGTATTTGCAAAAATGGTAGCGCTGGCGCACGGCCACCGTACGCCAACGCGGGAGAGGCTGCACGTGGCCTTGGCGCACGCCCACCGTGCGCCCACGTCGGAGCCGCCGCCGCGTGTCCCCGTCGGCCCGCCCTCGCGTCCAGCTGACCCGCCCTCGCGCCACGTCACGCGCTGGCGCACGGTGGCCAGCCAACCGTGGGCGCATGGCCACCATGCGCCAGTCAATTAGTGGCAATTAGATTAGTAAGGTTAATTAGTTAGGTTACCTAGGTTAGGGTTGAAATTTGAAGAAATTTTAAAATATAGCAAATGAGTTCAAAAAATTATGAAATTTTTTGTGGAGCCTTCCGACACCGTGTACATGCTTGTGTAATTTTTTTATAATTTTATTCATTTCAGATTTTTAACGCTATTTCGTATAAGTGTTATATTCGTACGAATAAAATAACAATAAAAATCTGGAACGAATAAAATTAAGCACAAAACTTGGCTAAGGCCAACTCCAACTTACGCACAAGAGTTCCACTCGACTTCAAGTGGCCGAAATCGACTCCAACTCAAGCACAAAAGACCCACTCGGATTTAATGACTAAACACACACCACTAGCAATCTTACTTTCAGAAATTAAGAAATAAAAAAGCAAATAAAGATTTTAGAATCGAATCATCCGAAGAATTCAAAATTGAATCCGATTGGGACTTCCATAGTTCCCACGTGGGGTATCTTTTCTGAATTGATTTTGGTTTCGGAATCTTCTCCTTTTGGCTTATGTCCACCACCAAATCAGCGCCACAAGCTTGCTTCCTGACTTTCCCTTGCAAGGCTCCAACCTGTGTGCGTGCTGCTCTCCTTGGCTTCCATGCAACCCATGCGGCCCAATCACCTATACCACATGCACTCCAACTGCACTCCTCCGACCACCAGATGCCCAACCACCACATGTCCGACCACCACATGCCCGACCACCTTCCTTGCTCTTAGTCTTAACAAGCTCTTCCTTTCCTTCTTATAGCAAAACAGCACCATACTGAGACTTAGCACTAGATTTCAATTTAGGAATACTCAAAAAAGTAGTAGATGCACTTAGTACCATATCATCATCTCTTTCATGAAGAAAAACCGTCCTCGGTTTTGGGGTAACCTCTGTTGCCTTCTTCTTGCTAACCATTGCCAAGTCACACTTGATTTCTTCATCTGTCTTGGACAACAATTCATGAAACTCTCCTTGTGCATAAAAGTGTATCGGTTGGATTGTTCTTGATGTGTAGCATTCAAATCAAATTGCCATGGATGTCCCAACAAAACATGACTAGCATGCATAGGTATCACATCGCACTCCACCTTATTGACATATCCATCAATAATAAAGGGCACTTTCACCTTATGTGTGATCTTCACCTTGCAAACATTGTTGAGCCACTAAATGTAGTATGGTTTTTGGATGCCTCCAGTGGATAATGAGAGTGATTCCACCACATCCTTACCAACCATGTTACTTGAACTTCCGTTATCAATAATCAGCTTACACACTTTGTCCTTGATCTTGCAATCAGTTTGAAAGATATGGTGTCGTTGTCCCTTCTCTACAACAACGGTGTTATCATGCTGCATCCTTTGAGTCATCAATCTAATATCGTCCATCTCCGGATCACAAATCATAACCTCTCACTTTTTTGCATCATCGGAGTCATCACCCTTGTGTTCAGATTCATCGATGTCACTCTCCGTTGTATAGCCTTCATGTGTGAGCAACACCTTCTTCAAGTTTGGGCAATATTTCTTCATATGCCCCCCTTGCACTTGAAACACTAAATGTTACTAGTTCTAGCCGTAGAAAAAGCACTATAATCAACATGTGATGCTTCTTTGCTTGTCGTACTCACGACCTTCGAAGCTTTCTTGAATACAATCCGAACTAGCATAGTGGATGCAATCGGTTTGGGACTTGCTCCCACATCTCCCTCATGCGAAGTGGTGCACCTCTATGTGCTAGAGCTGGTTCAGCCATCCCTTGTTTATGTGTCCTTCACCCACTGTTTAGCACGCTTTGCTTGATGAAGTAACTCTTACGCGGTGCTGTATTGCATCAAATCAACTCGATTCCGCACATCATCGTTCAGCCCCTCAAAGAAATATGTCATGGTCACCTCCGCTAACTCATGCACACCTGTACGGACCATGAGCACTTGCATCTCTTGATAGTATTCACTCACCGATTGGGAACCTTGATAAAGACGTCGCAATTTTGTATGCAATGTCCTTGCGTAGTATGCTGCCATGAATCTTCCCTACATAACTCGCCCCATCTCCTCCCATTTGTGAGGATGCTCCCCTACATAATTCAGTTGGTCCCACCGAATAATAGCGTATTCAGTGAACTCAATTGAAGCCACACTAACCTTCTTCTCCTCAGAGTAGTGGTGGTTGTCAAAAATCTTGTTAACACGCATCTCTCACTCCAAATAAGCCTCCGGATCAGCCCTGCCCTTGAACTCTGGTATGGTGATTTTGATTCGACCAATACCGTCCTCTTCGCGTTCAGCACCTCCTCCACGGTATCCTCCTTGTCCAGCACCTTGGAGTTCAAAGAAATAACGCCTCGGACGTCGTAGTACACCTCCATGACCATCAGATATGTTGTCATCAAAATTACACTGTAGTAGTGGTCACCGTCATGGGACATAGCACATTGACCAAGGTTCGGCCCTTGCTGCAACCAAACACCACCCCCTCTTGGCGGCAGTAGCCTTTCCTCTAAGCGATGGATGGACATGTTTAGATTGTTGAGACCCTCATTAAGTCGAACGTTCAACGTGTTTTCCACCTCCTAAAGTTCTACATTCAAGCCTTCGATGCCCTTGTCGATATCGGCGCGTAATACGTCCCCGCCGATGATGGAAGTAAGCGGTCGTAGTGTTGAATTGAACATGCACATCCAGTGGTATAGTTGACCCGTAGATGACCGCCTCCATGTCTTCACTCAAACCACCATTGGAACCATGCTTGCTAGCTCCCGACATGATGATCACCCTAAAATTAGCAAGAAAAAAATTATCATGTACCGTGAGCAACCACGCTTTGATGTCAAGATGATATGAATCAACGTGTACTTAATGCGTGAGTGGCTCGATCTTTCACAGTATTGTAAATGCAAGCTTGTATCTCCTTGTTCAACCTTGCGCAATTTCCCTTCTTAGCCGAATAGCACAACCTTGAGCCAAAGCAACACAAGAAAGATGACATAATTCGGTTTTACGCTAGTTCGGCCAAGAGTAATCAAATAGATGCAACACACTAATCAAAAACTCACCAACCAATCTTGAGAAGAAAGAACGACGAGAAGGATCCACAAGGAATCATGGAAATAGAGAGAAACTGTAGCCCCTCCAATCCTCACGCGGCACACAAACCCTAGATGGGGTTTTCCGATCAAACGCACACACATATGCGCCACAACGCCATCATGGCTTTTCTGGATTTTTATTCAATCTAAAATTTTTGCTCTCCTTTTACATGGCCGAAGCCCTAGGCTTTATATAGCATTGCACACGCACACAACTTGGGCGAGGCTGACTCCAACTTACACACAAGAGTTCCACTCGACTTCAAGTGGCCGAAACCGACTCCAACTCAAGCACAAAAGACCCACTCGGATTTAATGACTAAAAGCACACCACTAAGACTATTTGGGAAATTTAGAGATAAAAACAACAAATAAAGATTTCATAATTGAATCATCCGAGGAATTCGGAATTGAATCCGATTGGGACTTCCATACTTCCCACGTGGAGTGTCCTTTTCCGAATTGACTTTGGTTTTGGAACCTTCTACTTTTGGCTTACGTGCACCACCAAACCGGCGCCACAAGCTTGCTTCCTGGCTTTCCCTTGCACGACTCCAATCCGTGCGCTCATTGTTCTCCTTGGCTTCCATGCAACCCATGCGGCCAAATCACCCGTACCACATGCACTCCAGCTGCCCTCCTCCGACCACCACATGTACGACCGTCACATGTCCGACCACTTCCTCGCTCTCGGCCTTAACAAGCTATTACATTCCTTCTTGTTGCAAAACAGTACCAAACTGAGACTTACCACTAGATTGAAATTTAGGAATACTCAACAAAGTAGTAGATGCACTTAGGGCCGTCTCAAAAAGGTAATTATCTGTTAAGAAATTTTGGTTTGAAATGCTCTTACTTCTTTTTTGAAAATAAAAAGGTCGTGGCAAAACTGAATGGTTTCCGGCTCAACGAATTTAAGATTGCAGTTCCTTTTGCATACTTGACTGGGCCGGTCCATACGACGCTCCCAGAACGAAACACGTATCGGACCACTCGAGGCCCCGAGGGGCAATTTAATGAGCCCGATGTCTGATTTGGACTTGGGCTAGCAACGCGGAATTGACGCTTCCCGTAATCCCGTTACGCCTTCCAACCTACATCGCAATCGCCGGAAAAAATCCTATAGGAACTAGTCCACAACTCCATCTTAGTAGACCAACTCTATCACGTGATACGTGTATTTTCACGAATATCAAAACGCATGCGGACTCATAAATCATCGATGCGATGGCGAACCCGAATTCTTAGGATGGGTGTTCGAACTTCGAGTTAGGTTGTCGGATATGCCAATATCAATACTTTGATACCGTGAGATGCCATCCCCTAAAAAACACTAATGCGATGATACGCGTATATATACTAAAATATAAAAAATATAGAAATTAATGATTTCATATGAGGAAATAGGCGATATAAGGCAAGCATAATGACATGAATTAAACAACAAATTATAGATATCAACGACAGTTGAGGAGGTGAAAACTATGAATAGAGCTATTTTTGCTTCAGGCTTCTTATTTTGCTGAGTTATGTTGTTGTTGTAGGGTGCGGCCAAGACTTATGCTTGGTGCTTGGCCGTTGTTGTTTTCCTTATTTTTCTGTTATGTGTTGTAGCAGCTATACTGCTAAATCTTATTTTCTTCCTCTAATAGTGATTGGTAGAGGTCATGTCTTCTTTTTTTTTATAAAAAAAACTTGAGCTTAGTCTTAGTCGTTGTTGTTTTCTCACTTTTTTCTGTTCCAGGTTATAACTGCTAGATTGCTAAAATTTATTTTCTTTCTCTAATAGTAATCGGTAGAGCTCTTGCCTTCTTTTTCAGTTTTTTTGACAGATGCATACCTTACTAATCCTGCTTTCTTTGACTCTTTTCCCATCAGCAAGAATCCAATCTAAGAATGTTCATTCTATTTAGTAAAAATTAGCATGTAAACATATGTAACAAGGGTCTAACTATCTGTTCATTGCCCAAGGCAAAGATTGTATTTTTGTACAACATCCATTAGAAAGAACCAAAAAAGCAGAGGAAGAGGCTAGACTCTATAAAGAACCGGAGCTGGAGCGAAGCAGAGCCAGGGAGAAGAAGTGGAGTGTGCGAACACAGCTAGATCTAGAGAGAGGATGATGACGGTGAGCTGGATATGCTGCTCCCTTCCCGCCGCCACTCTCCCTCCCGGCCACCGTGTTGCTCACTTGGTGCCGCCCGCTCCCTTCTTCCCTGTTTGTCGCATTACCACCCCGCACGCTCGCCTTGCGCCGCCTCATGCCTGCTTACCGTCGTGTCGTAGCACTATGTCCACCGACCGTCGCTCACCTTCGTAGCTCGCGCCTCTGCTCATTCGCCACTTGGAGGTCGGAGCCCCCCAATGGACCTAATGTGTTACATAGACCATGCGCGAGGTGTGGGAAGTGCGAGCTGGATTCGTTTGCGGACATAAATATATAGCTTTAGCCTTAACTAATAGCATATACATCTAATATACCTATTATATACCAGATATTTTGAAGAAAAAAATGGGTGTTCGGCTGAACACCCATGACCCTTGAGGGTCCGCCCATGCATTGATGTGAATTTTCACGAATTGAATACTGAAGGCTAGTATGTCACGTTTTGATATTCGTAAAAATACCCGTGTTATACAGTAAAATTGATCTACTTAGATAAAATTATAGACCAAACCCTATATAATTTTTTTCCCAATCGCCCACTTCCGGAACCGGACTCGAATTCCCCAAGTCTAACCAACCAATCCAACTTCGCCAGAGCCCGGGAGCCACCCGCTCGGCCGTTCGCACCGTGCGCGTGGTGTGGTGTGACTGGCCGCCAGCGCGGCCGTTCTTCGGCACGGCACATCCCGATCCCGCCCCCGCCCCAAACCCTGGCCGTTTCCGCCTCGTGCTGCCGTGCCGTCTGGGCCAACGGCCACCGTAGTGCCGCAGCCTGCCGCTTAAAACACGACGTGCCGTCGGTGCCGACCTCTCGCCGCACCCCCGAAGGCGCTCGACGCGGTGCCGACCCCCCAACCGGGAAGCAAAACCTTCCACTGCACGGTACTGCAGGGCTGCAGGCCGCGCTACCGCTGCCGCTGTCTTCTGCATTTGCTGGGGATTGTGGGAAGAGATCGTATGGGAGAGATTGGTCTGAATGTTTCGATCGTGAACGCATCTCCGTCCGCTTGGAGGAGCGCAGTGTTTGTAGAATGGAATCGAATTCACTCCAGGTAGCTTAATTCGCACTCAGCTCAGTAGTATATGCTCAGCGATAAGACCCATGAACAGATATATCCACTATTGCATTCAAGTCTATATTTTTTTTTAGATAATGGAAGAGAAAAACTCTCCCAACCTCATCAAGCATTCAGCCATATGGAAGCAAAGACAGAAAACAGAGAAATTCAGTGCACTGCATGGTGCATACCCATAACACCAAAACGAGCACCTTACCTATATATATGAATCTGCTACTTCAACAGCGGTATCTACTCCGATGGACCAAGACGAGAAATTCGCGTGAACTACATCGACAAACCTCGGTCAGTTAGCAAAACTCAGAAGTCAGAATTTCTCCACTAAAATTTGATCTGCGAGCAGCATTCGTCTAGCGCATTCCGCATCGATGCCACCCGGTGAGGAGATCCTCGTATTTTACAAGCTGTGTTCGCTGTAGTGTTCAGATGCAACACTAGGCTACGAAACTTTGGCATTCTCTCTCGATAACCTTTCCTCTTCAGCATATCTCAGGGTCCCCTCCAAAGCTTGCAGGGAACCAGAAGCGAAGCTCTCTAGGGCTTGAAGAACACGCCTCAAACTTATCTGCAAACTGTTTGCTTCAAGAGAATGGGCCTGGTATGTTTGTGCCGTTGGAAGCAGGCTTTGCCGGCCTGGTACTAAAGCTAGCTTCCTGTTTAGTGTATCTGCCTCCTTGTTAATCTCTAGAGTCTTCCTTTCCAATATCTTGTTCCATTTCTCTCTCTCCCGGATTGCAATGATTTGTTCGCTTTGTTCAACATTTTTTTGCTCCCACAGGTTCCGTACACTGGACACAAGAGCTTGCATAGCGGTAACCACTTCCTTCTCAGAAATCCTATCCATAGCTTGAGACCAGCTGTTGCAGATGACAAACACAAGGGGAGCACCCACTCTTCCTGGAGAATAAGGAGGAACTCCGTCAGCTGTGGTCTCCTGCTGATAGTTAAGACAAAGTGCTAGCCATCCATTCAGTGCCTTAACGAAGCTCCTCTGCGCATTCACCCAAGAGGAAAAATTGACAATCCATTTAATCAACTCTAGTTCAAGCTCCATTGCCAAATCTCGACTGCTTGCACCAGAAACAATTGAATCCAAGTTTTTTGCCTCTGATATCGCTTGACACTGTATCTGGTAGCAGTCCAGCTTATCTTGCCACATTTTCGCATACCTACAAAGAGGGCTATCAGTCTTTGGATGCAAGCTAGCGCTAGCTTTCAAGGGAATAGGAAATGCAAGATTATGTAGAAAAGAAATTGAGTATTCAGGAAGTTCTACTTATGGGAAAAGCATATGGGGATCTTGATTATTCCAGAACATAAGGTATTGTCAAATATATGTGCAGTGTAGTAGAACAAAATTAGTGGGCTGTATGTATCCCTGGATTCAGAAGCCGGGAGAGGTTTTCTCTTCCATTATCTAAAAAAAGTAGAACAAAATTATTGAAAAACCTAGATCCTACACGTAAATGCAGGACTGTTGCAGTTGCTTCTGCATATCTGACTTACATGTGCCAATTTCCACACAATCCAGTTTCAGTACCAACAGAACTAAGGCTGTTACTTTCGGATAGAACATCACTGTGATTGTACATAACTACATATAGGCACAGACGACCAATGTAATGGAAACAACAGTGTAACGACGGAGAACTAAATTGAAATATCTGCCTAAATATGTCAGGGCGAAAGAACAGAACGTACCCTTGGATTAAGGCATTAATTTGTGGCCATAACTCGTCGTCCCTTACTCTGTTTATCTTTTTCGAGACCTTAGCAATAACTCGCACAGCTATTCTTATATTTGTTGACAACTTTCTGACCAAATTTTGGATCATATCGATCTTGTGAGCTTCAGCACCCTTTTGATCCAAGAACTTCAGCCGCTTGGAGTTCTTGGCAAGCAACAGGCGCATTTTCTCTTCGGCCTGGAAGAGGAAAACAGCATCAAAATAAACAAATATGGCATAGGGATTACCAAGGGTGGGCACATCCAAGGAACATAATCTCCTCGATGCAAGAAAAGAAGCATATCCTGCATTACTGAAACTAGTGGTAAAGAGCGTTTCACCCTCATTTTTTTTTTTACTAAATAGCTAACAATATAGACAGATTGAAATATAATCCTGTTATGCATCAAGGGGAACCTAATAAAAAGGTACTGTAGGAGCCACTAAATAAAACCACCATCAGAAGACAGATCCACCAACTCAAAAGTATTCTTACCAAATACATCTATTACCGTTATACAACAAATGCGATTACTTAAAAGATAGGCTAGTAAAAAGAACTCCTCCTAATCCGGCTGTTAGGTCCCCATAAAGGCACTTTCTACGGTGTTATCTAAATGAACCATTTTCATAATCAAGCAGCACACCTGGTACAAGATGTGTGTGTTTGGGAGTTGGTGGGTTGGGAGGAGGCGGGCATGCATGAACACTGCATTGAGATCTCAGCCTTTTATCTTTGTGCATAGGTGCTTATTGGTGCCAGTGTAAGGATGTTGTCATAGCGCGATTGTCGTGATGAAATGAATGACATTGCTCACTCGGCTAAGACCTGTACTCAGTGGTGTCAAATGGGACCACTCGTGAGCAACCAATTTGCGTCCTAATCTACATCACTTTGAATACCAAATTCATAAAATTGATAGCATATTCCATCATATCACTACATCATAGACTAAAATCAGGCATTATTACTTCAATGGTAACAAGGTGAATACTTCAACCGTAAAACACATACCTTGACCTCGTCATACAACTTCTTCTCCCAGATATAGAGCTTCTGCAGGGTCAAAGACAAGCTCCTCGCTCCACCACTTTCTCCTCCAGCATACAAGAACTCTTCGCTTCCATATCCCAAAAGCGGCAAGGCAATCGCTGACACCATCCGAGATGAAACTATTGGGTTCCAAATATCAATCAATCAGTGACACCAAGCATCAAGCAAAAGCTAATCGGAAGATGTGCAGGTTCTTGAAAGAACAAATAGCTCACCATGGTACACCGAGCTCCGGGATGGTACCTCCGCCTCCCGACCTCAAGAATCGGGGCGAGCGCCCAGACCGCGTCTGCAGCTCGAACAAACTGCTCTTTGATCTCTCCGGCAACGTCTGCACTCAGAGCAGCCATCCGGGAAGTCGCCAAGGACGCAGCGGCATTACGCTGCGCTGGCGCCTGTTGTCGCGCCATGTTGGGCCCGCCGACCACTTCCTTATCGACAATAGAATTCTCCTCATCGATTTCGGCAATGCTACCGCTCACGCCGCCAACCGAGCTGCGTCGGTTGCGGGCGCCGCCACTCCCGGGCCTGGAGTACTCGCTGGACACCTCCTTGACGACGACGTCGTACTCCTCGAGCTCCGGGATGCCCTCCTCCTCCCGCACTTCCCACGAGCTCCGGCTCGGCGTGTATGCGGCCGCCGCCGTGACCTCAGCGCCGCCAGCGTCATAACAGCAGTTGTCGAACACATTGAAGAAGTCCCACGAGCTCGCCCTCGGCGGCGACGGCGGCGGCGGCGCAGCTGCCCTACCTGCCGCTGCGGGTTCGCCGCCATACGAGTAGTACTGAGGGTACCCACCTGCCGGTTCGAAGGAGCTGAAGTAGATGCACTCCGGCGCGGCTGCGCGGTGCTCGACGGTGACGGAGGCCGGGGGCGGGCGGCTCCGCGCGTAGTAGAGCTGCAGTGACCCCGGTGGGTACCCGAACGGCGGCTCGGGCGCGTACCCGTAGCCGTACCCATAATGCGGTAACGGGAGCGCGTGCGGGTGGTGGAGCTGCTCGTGGTGGCCGACGGCGCGGTGGGGAGGCGAGGAGGAGACGGAGCCGGATTCGGATCCGGAGGACGGCGCGAAGTTGATGTGCGACGAGGAGTGCGGGGCGAGGAGGCGGGCGGCGGAGGTTCACGTCCTTGCCCGCGGAGGGCGTGAGCCGCGCCGGGGCGGAGGCGGGCACGACGAGGAGGTGGAGCGACGAGGAGAGGACGCGAGGAGCCGGCCAGCGCGGCGTGCGCGTCCGCAAGCGCGTAGCGGTGCCGCACGGCGGCCGCGAGCAGGTCAGCGCGGCCGCGGCACAGCGCCACGGCCTCCTGCTCCTCCAGCTTCGACCCCTTGCAGCCCATCGCCTTAATTAAATTTATCGGAAATGGTCGGGTCGGTTTTATAACTCCAACTCCCCGCGCCGTTTCGCCATGATGATATCAACGCGGACTTTGGAGTGACGGGGAGATGATCTTTGACACGAAAAAGAGTAGAGAACGTGTGAGTTTTCGGGGGGTTTTGATGGGGAGGGCACAGCACAGTGGGAGAGGACAGCGGAAGCAATGGGAGGGAGTGAGAGTGAGAGTGAGAGTGAGAGTAAGAGAATCTTCTGTCTTACTATTTTGTTTGCACTCGCTCGATCGACTTTCTTTTTCTGGGCTTGATGTGGCAGGCTGCGTGTATTCTGGTGGGGAAAAGGAAGGGGAAAACATACAAAACAAGGACGATCTCTACGAATGTGTCGGGGAATGGAGGGGACCGGCGAGGAGGAGAGCCAGGCAGCAGTGCAGCACGAGGCCTCGTTCTTTTTTTTTCCGCTCTCTCTCTCTCTCTCCCCGCTTGTTTTGTTTGTTTCCTTTTGGCGATGGACGGATGGAGAGCGGAAATACGGAGTTGCTCGCAGCGCAGGCTTGGTTTGGTGGCATTGACGCCCGTCTTGATTGAGGTCTTACCACGTACGGGTTTCACCGGTCTCCGTCAGCGGATCGACCAAGTGCGACGCGCGCTGGCGTCTACCTGGTGCCGAGAAGATCGCGTAAACTATCAACATTTTTTTTTATTAACTATCACCATTTTCAACATCAATTTGTACATTTGTTGGGAATAATTATGAAATATGGGATGTGCTTCGGTATACCTCTTTAGGAAAAAGCTCATGAATATTAAAACAAGATAATTAATATTATGTTATGTCAAATCTACATTAACATAAAAAAAAATCAAATCAAACATCTGCCCCCACTCAATATTCAAATATATATCTATATCTAATCTTCAATTTGATTTATTTCTTACGTTGATACAAATTCACCCTCACCTAATAGTAATCACTTTGTTTTAAATTCGTAAACTTTTTTAAAATAGGTGTATTGAAGCAAGTTCCGTGAAATATTTCATCAAATAGTGGAGGGAAGGAAGGAGTCTGAAAAGACTGAATCAAATCAAAAGGGGAACAAAGTAATAAGAAAAAGTTACCACCCTGAAGCCCACATGAAATTATCATACACCAATGACAACCTCTCTTTCCCTTTTCTTTTTTTTTTCTTTCTTTCCTTCCTATCTCTTTTTAGTTGTCAAGTTATTTTCCCCTACAGTCTTAAAGAAGAAGCACCGCAAGCACCCACACTAAACAGCGCTCGAACACGGGTGTACAGAGGGCCCAAGTCCTCTCTTGCCATCGGAGCTACGGCTCAGCCTCTTTGTTTTCCTTTTTTCTTTCTTTTCTTTTTTGATGTTTTATTTGGACATTCAGGCTTTCACTGTTTCAGAGGACTGTGGACCACTCTAATCTCTTTGGGAATAGCAAAATCTGTGGGAGACGGGCATAGAATTGTAACAAGGTCTCAATGCAACTCTGTGGGGAGATCGCAATGCAGGGAGAATTTACTTGGAGGCCATCCCTATCATTTCTGGCGCTTGCTTCTGCTTCCTTTTCCTCTGGACTCTGGAACGTGTTTCAATACTAGGGGCCTGTGGCATTTGCCTTGTCTTTAATTCCATCAACCACTGTCCATTGGGGCTAGAGATTAGAGATAGGTGTCACTACAATACAATCCCATGGTTTTTGTGGTTTCCTTGCTTCAATCATTTTATTCTCCTGTTTCTGTCAGGCTGGGTGGCCTTTTGGCACTGTTGAGCTCAACCACGCGTGTGCTACTTTCTAAGGTTCAGTCGCACATCAATACACACTGCTTCATCGGATTGACGTCCTCTCTTATTTCGCTGAGAATATCATGGGTAAACAGTATTGTAACATTCGATACATCTAAGTCACCTGATCTGGTAAGAACGACTCAGATCAATTGCTACAGCGTGCTACAGCATTCATAGACAGTGCTGATGCTACAGTGTTTTGCTAAAGTATTCTGCCACAGTGCCAAACCCCGGTCTCGCCCACTGCTTTCTGATCCGACGGTTGCTACGCGATGTCATGGTGTCAGAGCGTGACATTGTATAACAACGCCGAGGATGCGCATCCCTACCTCATCACTCCAATGGATTTGTTCCCCAGATGTGCTAACATGTGAATGTCCATCGCTTTAGAAGAGAGCTCGCACCACAAAAGGGTAGCACTAGCGACGATCAAATGGCAGCGGTGATACTAACCCTAAGAACACATTTATGAATGCCCCTATTTCACTGCTAGCATTTGTGATATTAACCCTAAGAACACATTTATGATGTTAAGTTTTCTGGGGAGGGGCGGCAATGCGACAGCCACCGCCGGAGGGAGACACCGCAAGCACATCCAATCCTGAGTGGCGTCACACCCGCTTGCGGTTTTCATTTTTCAGTCTTTGTCGGTGTTTTTGCCCTGTATAGCGTCGGAGGCAATGTTCTCCTGCGGCCCTGCCTCGCCCTGCTTCTGTATTGTTTTGTGTTTTTCTTGATTTTTTCCTTTGGCCCGGCCGTACTGGGCGACTTATATTTGCACATTGATACATTTTTTTAATGCAATAATGGTAATTCTTTTGTATTTCCTCGAAAAAATGTTTTCTGGGCATAATTTTCTCAACATTACAAGCTGTCAAACACTCCATGCATAGGCACTAGCACTAGAACCTCTGCACTATAATTTCTAAAAGCCATCCAGATCAGCACCCGTACTGTTCCCTTCCCTATATATCCCATCAACTTTATTTGCCAACCATCCAATATGAGAGAAAGTGAGCACATAGTTAACCACTGGTTACAAAGTTGACTGTGCATTCTACTTTGGGAATTGGGGCCACAACACAACCAAGAAGCCATGATTTAGTATTAGATAGATTGGCCGGCATGCATGGTTAGGAGAAAGCAACTCAGTATGGCTCCCACTAGAGAAGTAGAGTGAAAGAGGAAGGAGATCACTCTTCCAAGATTCACTGTACACTCATGGAACAAAGCGGCACCCTCCTCTCATGCACTCAAGCACTCAACTCAGGCTCGAAAAAGGGAGTGATGCAGGTAGCACAAGTAGATAAGGGCATGTACAATACATGGTAGTCTTAAGTAGTGGTCTCATCTTTCACATAGGTATAAACCTCTCAAGACACCACCCAAACTCTCACTCATCCAATTCATGATAGCTTCAAATGGACCCACAAATAATTTTGCATTTCAGCTCTTTAGTTTTTTCATTTTAGCACCTGTTTTCTTTCTATTTATTATTTTAGTCTAAAATTTGACACAAAGAACCCCAAAAGCAAAAAATCTACTACATCTATAGCCCTGTCCCTCCCCACATGTCACCCATATTACCCATCTCATCGGCACCCTGCCCCACATGACCACATCAACCCTCTCCTCATTCCCCCCTCACTCTCTCTCCTCCCAAATCAACCCCAAAAAAATCTAGTCGTGCCATCGCGAGCATGCGTCATGAGCTCATCATCGACCTCGCCTCCCCTGGATCCGTCCGCTGCCGCTCTTGCCTCGCGTGGGATCCGATCGCCACTACTCAGTCTCGGCACAACAGCTCCAGATCGGGGCCAACGACAGCGCCGCCACCGTCAGGATTTGACCGACCGGATCCACTCACTAAAGTCCAGACTCGGACGCTGCCACTGCCTTGGCGTGACACCGGCGCCGCCGCCGCCGGGATCCACTCATTGGCGTCCGGGTCTGGTTATCGTCAACATTGTCTTCCCGGTCGCCGACGGCGTCTGGCCGCCGTCCTATGCACCTCTCAGTTGCCCTTTTGCTGCCACCACAGGCAATTTAGGCAAGGCAACAAGGTGCACCGTCTTTTCCTCTATCCCTCTCTCCATGGACCATCTTCTCTCTCCTCCAAACCACCATAGTTTGTGCAAGCCTCTATGACACCCTGCAACTGCAAGCACCCATTCGATCTCCACGGTGGCATCCGAACCTTGGTGGCCCTACGGGGCACCTTGCCGAGGCACCGCGTTGTGCATGCCCTAAGTCACTTGCATCCATGGGACCATGGCTTTTTCACACTTGCGCATTCCTTTGTCACGGATTTCGAAGCAAAAGAAATGGAAACGACTACTAAAAATACACACTCCTAACAATAGTGCTGTGTGTGGTGTGACACAATGTAGTGCAAAAAAGACACACTCCTAACAATAGTGCTGTGTGTGGGGTGTGAGACAATGTAGTGCGGATGAACATGCATATATGAGATTAGAACTTAGAAGTGCCTTTTGTTCTTCTAAAAATCTAATGCAAGGTAAGGTGAGTTTACAAACAAAAAAAAAGTAAGGTAAAGTGCAAGTTAGAAAAAAAAATTTCTCCTTTCATGCTCCCATTATGCACACTTGCACGATTTCACGTGGTGGCTCGAGGATATACAACACTACGTACAACGTTGTGAGTCAGGATCAATTAAAAAATAAATTTAATCCTGGTTTAATTATGTATGTATACTCATATGGCAAATTACATATATTGGGAAAACAACTGCTTGCTACATACTAGTATTAAATTGAACAACTAGCGATCTTCTTGGGGAAATGCTAATAACAAGTCCGATCTAAACCTCACAGGGACAGTGGCGATGAATTATTAAACCCACTTGCAAAGGGGAAAAAACAGAGACAAAGGTCCCCAATGGAGCGCACAATTCGTGTATCAGTGTATGACTGGCTGACTGCTGCTGCCTTTTATGGGACAGGAGACCGTACCACGGTTTTAGTGTGTGATTGGAGAATTTTTTATTATTTAATCTTTTTTAATATAATTTTAAAGTTAACCTCTCGCAAACTTGATTTCCAATTCTGACCCCTTTGACCACGCCACCACAGTCATGTCACGCTACATACCACGGCGTGACAAAATATGCCACACAAGCTCTCGTTCACCGTCGGGCCCGCGTGGAGGCTTACGTGGCAGTAGTCACGCCAACGATAGTGGTGTGACAATGGTTGTAATCACTGTTTGGTGTGACAGCACACCCGTAGCGTGGTCAAAGGGTCGGAATTGGAAATAAAGTTCGCGATGGATAACTTTAAAATAATATTAAAAAGGATTAAATAATTAAAAAAATTGTGATTGGATCAGCAATATTTCTTTCTTTCTTTCTTTTTTTTTTGCTGAAGCAGATCAATAATTTGAGTTAAAGCACGTGGGATCTATGCAAACAAAAGTGATCTTGTTAGCTTAAGAATATCGGTTTCCTAGCAGAAACACGATCTCAAGTGCAATGTCAATTCAAATAGATAATCTTCTAAAATATTAAAATAGCTACTTAATTGGAACTGCAAGGTAAATTAATAAAAACTCGAATGGCATCCCTCGCAAAAAAATAAATAAATATCAAATGGTATGGATGCTTTGTGACAACTAATTTCACCGACACTGAAAGGGAAGGTCACATCATGCACACACTGGCTTGTGGTACTACTATTCGAAACAAGAGGCAGATTAAAAAAATAGCATAAAATGGATTATTTGATATCATTGGTTAGTCAAGTTTTGTAGTATAATATGTCTTACAAGATTTTGAAGCATAATGATGAGCTAGGGAAGCTTGCAATAATAGGAGAGTGAAAGAACGAGGCAAATAACTCTGCCACTATGATCAAGGTTTACACTGGCAGCCTCGCCTCGAAAATAAATTCTTGGGGAGGCCCCCTCCTTCCACTCCGTTCATCTCAACCCCGCCCGCCCGGTGATCCAAGGGCTAGGGGAGGGCCTCACATGAGGCCCTCCCCGCAGAGTTCGCTTTTGCAGCCTCCGTCGGCCCCTCCTCTCGTTTTTGACACTCACCCCCACTCCACCTCCAGCTCCATTCACTGCAGCGCCCCCCCCCCCTCGCTCTTCCTTGGTATGACACTGACATTACGCCTTGCTCCCCTGACGCAGCTCTCGAGCCGAGTGATAGTGTCTGCATGGCTGTGCAAGAAGACCCTGACACTTGCCACGAACACTCGGTGCGTAAGCACCGAGGCTGTGCTAAGCGTTGGCTAGACAAGGACTTCAAGGCACGACGTAGCCGTGCCCACGGCTCTCTAACAAGGCACGATCAACCTGAGCAGCTTGCCACCTGTTCGGCTGCCATGAAGAATGTTGTGTTCAAGCACGACCTCTTGGCTAAGGACCGACCGGCTGTCACCTTGACTGAGGCCATCCTGGATGTTGCATTCTGCACGAGGCTTCCCCCTACCGCCTTGGGTCGTCTACAAGCGGAGCTGCCACTTCACGAATGACTACTCATCGTATTGCTCTATGTTTCTAGGGCTGTGATGTGTGCCACATTTTGATCGCAGCCTAGGTGCTTCTTTTTAGACTTTTGTTCACCTTTTTGCTTCTTCCTCCTGACGCCTCCTTTGTGTTGCTTCATGGTGTCTCCATCCCCTCTAGTTCCTCTTGGTGCAACCTATGTTTACATGATCACTAATCGTAGCATCACTGTTACCTCTTGGAATGTACGTGGCCTTGGTGATTTGGATAAATGTGTGACGGTGCTCGACACCCTTCTTCTAGCCAAACCCTCCATCTCTTGCCTACAAGAAACCAAACTCAACATGATTGTCCCCCAAAAAGTCGCCTCTTTCCTCCCTCGCCACCTTTCGGCCATGGAATTCATTGAGGCGGACGGCATGCAGGGATCCTGACTACTTGGGACCCCAATCTTCTCTCCAAAAATAGATATATTGCTCACAAGCACTCTCTCACGTTGGGTTTCCTCTCCACCTCCTGTGATTTTTCTTCTCCATCACCAACATCTACGCCCCCTCTGACACTCTCCATAATCTTGAATTCCTCACCGAGCTTCGCTCTCTCCCGACCCTCGCCCAAGGCCCCGGATGCTTCTCGGAGACTTCAACCCGACTCGCCACCTTGAGGATAAACATAACCCCCATTTCAACCCCTCCCTCTCCGCTGAGTTCAATGAAACCCTTCATGACATGTGCCTCTTTAAACTCCCCCTCCTTGATAGGCTCTACACATGGTCTAACAAACGAGAGAACCTGACGCTCTCATGCATTGACTACACCTTCTTCAATTAATCTTGGAACACTGCCTTCCCCAATTCCAGTCTCTCCTTCCTCACTCGCTCCACATTTGATCATGTCCCCCTTTGCGTGTCCGCCACCTCAAAGATCTCCAAAAGCAATCTCTTCTAGTTCGAGAATGCTCGGCTCCTTAGCCCTTCTTTCCTTCCCCCTATTCTTCACGCCTGGTCACCGCCCACTACCTCTGCTGACCGATACTCACAACGCCAACCTAAAGGTAACCTAGTGCTATGCCAAGGTTTGGAGAAAAAAACACTCCCACCACACTCCTTTCCTTGAAATGATTGCGAATTCGTCATCAATTTATTTGACTCCCTAGAAGAGGCTCGTTCTCTCCCTTGCAGAATCATGCCTTCGCGGTCTAGTCCAAAACCGTCTTTGCCACCTCCTTAGTGCCAAGGCCGTGTATTGGAAGTAGCGGGCTAAGATCAAGGGGATACGAGAAGGCGATGAAAACTCCAGGTTCTTCCACGGCCATGCCTCCCAGAGGATGCGCAGCAACAACCTAGAGCCCTCGACATGGGAGGAGTCCAAGTACTGCAACATGAAGCCAAGGCAGCCGCTCTGCATGCCTTCTTCTCTGAATCGTTGGGCACCACCACACCCTATGCCTGGCAGTTTGACCTTCCCACCCTATACCATGACCAGCCCCAAGAGCAAGGAGATGCGCTGGTCTGAGAGTTCACCGCCGCCGAAATTCACCATGCCATCTACCGGATGAATCGACACAGCACCCCTGGCTCGAACGTCTTTGGTCCTAGCTTCTTCCAAGTGGCATGGTCAGCGGTTGAGCCAAATCTTCTCGCTCTGCTCCACGGCTTCCACTCTCGGTCAGCCCATTTGGACAGGAATAATCGAGCTTTCCTAGTGCTGCTCCCAAAACCTAGCAAACCCAATACCCCTTCAGGTTTTCGACTTATCTCATTGCAAAATTGCTCTATCAAGGTAATTACCAAAACCCTTAGCATTCGGCTACAGAGACAAATTTCAACCCTAGTGGATGTTGATCAAATAGGCTTCCTCAGGGGTAGAAGTATCTCAGAAAACTTCGTCTACACTACGGAACTCATCCAGTGTTGCCACAAACGCAGGGCGCCGACCATTGTTCTCAAGTTAGGCTTTGCCAAAGTATTCGATTCAGTCAACTGTGATAGCCTCCTTTGCATTCTTCGTGCTCGAGGCTTCCCAAACCTCTGGTGTACTTGGATGGAAGACCTTTTTCAGTCCTCCAAACACAGTCGTCCTACTCAACGGTATTCCAGGGCGGTGGATCAACTGTAAGCAACGGCTACGGTAGGGTGACCTCTTTTCCCCCTACCTCTTAATCCTAGTCGCTGACGTCTTGCAGCTGTTGATCAAAGGTCACGGTGATGTGCACCATACCCTCAACGCCTATAGCCCATGCACCATCCTTCAATACGCTGATGACACTGTGATCATATGCAAATAGGTGCGAGCCGACATCATTGCCCTGAAGCACCTCCTCACCCAGTTTTCTACTGCCACCGGGCTTATATCAACTACAGCCAAAGCACCATAGTGCCCATGAATGTGGCTCCAGAGCTAGTCCATTGGATCACGAAAGCCATGGGCTGCAAGGTAGAACGCTTCCCACAAACCTACCTTGGGCTACCCCTATCCAATGTTAAGTAAGCTCAACCTCACTGCTTTTGCACCGCTCATCGCCAAGGCTGACAGATACCTTGCTGGTTGGCAAGCAACCCTGCACTCTGTTGGTGGCCACCTCATCCTTCTCAACTAGGTACTGGATGACCTCCCCACCTACCTCATGACTGTGCTTCTCCTACCATAGGGCGTCATTCATGCTCTGGATAGGCGTTGTCAAGCCTTCCTTTGGACTGGGGAGGATCAATACAGTGGAGCCCGCTGCCTCATTGCGTGGGACAAAGTTTGCCAGAGCAAGCAACAAGGTGGCCTCGGCATCAAAAACATCGCCCTGCAGAACCAGTGCCTCCTTCTCAAGCTCATCCATAAGCTTCACAACCCCATGCAATCGTCCTGGGTGCGTTGGGTTTGGAAGCAGCACAATGGCAAGGGTCTGGATGCTCCTGTTTGATTAGGTAACCATTGGTCTACCCTGCAACAGCTTGTGCCCGACTATCGATTTGCTTTGACCGTAGTTGTTGGCAACGATTGCCACTCCTCCTTCTAGTCTGATGCTTGGATGTCGTGTGGACCTCTGTAACATCACCTCCCTGCCCTATTTTCCCATTGCACGAGGCCATCGGATTCAGTCGCGCGTGTCCTAACGACAGGAGTCAGGGTGGGATTGGTGTCGCGGCTAACCGCCATGGCATTGTCCGAACTGGCGGTGCTTGATGATCTACTGGCTCTGGTTATCTTCACTGCCACAACTGACATTCGCTCTGCAATCTCCGCCCCAAGCTCCTCCGTGTGGAGCATGTCTTCTTTGTACCGTCTTCACAACACCATGGGCCTCGAATGCCCCAACTGGCGCTTCATCTGGCACAGTACAGCGTCGCGCCGCGTAAAGTTCTTCGCCTAGCTCCTCGTCCATGATAGGCTGCACACAAAAGCCAACCTTCTCTAGCTAGAAAACCCTTGTGGACATTGCTGCCTGTGATGTTCATACGACGCGACCGAGGATGCCAACCATCTCTTATTCGGCCGCCTTTGCTCGCTCCTTCCGGCGCGCACGGCTTCTCTTTTAGCATCTCGAGCGTCGTGGCCATGCCCGCACTCCCACGCCCCTCGGGTATCCCGGTGACTAACTATAACACCTTTCTTCTGCTATGTATGTGGCGCTTGTGGAATCACCGACACGATATTGTCTTTTTGGGCAAAGAAAATGCAATCTCATGATCGACATGTGATCTCCACATGGAAAGCTCTTCTCTTCTCTCCTCATCCCTTCACGTATTACACTAAGACACTAAGTTTTTGTAACAAGTCATTACAATTCAGGTGGGAGACCAAACCCCCCCCCCCCCCAAAAAAAAAAAACTCTGGCAAAGACAATAATAGAATAGTGTGTTTCTTCCTTACAAAGCATGAACCTTTTTGTCGCTTAGAAAAAGGCCAATCCTAAATTGAAACAATCTGTTCTTTTTTTTTTATCCGGGATTTCTCCATCCGGTCCACATTATAGAAGAAGAAGCACCCAATTCGCGAGACGTCTACGGGAGCAACGCTTGAACCATGACGCTAAGAGCCTAAAAGTTCCTCGTGCTATTGTGTCCTCAGACAGTCCTCCACCGAGCCCACCAGCCTCACTAAAACCCAGGTGAGACAACCAGCGTCGAGCCCCAGACTCGATCCCTAGCGGGCAGGACGGGCAACGCTGCCACTAACCAACGAGCCCCAGCTCGCTCTGTTCTTAGCGCGAGACAAATGGATCAGAATATGTAAATTTATTTCCAGTACAGAGCATCAACTTTGGAGTACGAAGATGTCTCTCTCCGATCAAAATAGGACGTAAAGAGAATTATCATGTGCCATGCTAACAACTACGCATAACTAAAATCTACAAAATATTTCCTCAAGAAAAATCTACAAAATAAAATAGTTTGGAGTATTCTTTTCTTCTTCTGTATAACATGTCAATCCTCATAAAACTATCCCTGCATGGTGCATCAGAAATGAAGTGTGTCTTAGTTCCCTTTGTAAAAAGGTAGGAACACCAAATGCTTGCTTACTCCTATGTTTCCAAAGACACTCGTCCAAGGAAGACAGTGAGTTGGTACTAGACTACTAGCCATCTGTGAAGAGTATGGAAGAAGACACTACGCAAGTACAACAGGAAAGGACAAAGGTAGTTGATTAGTCTATTTCAGTCCAGTGAACGAGTTGGGCGACATGCTCTACACTACGGTACTGCTACTTCTCGATTTGCTGGGCGAAATGCATGTTCAATGGACTTAAAGAAGGCGAGCAGTTACGTTCTGTAAATAAGAAGATTGCATGCAAAAGACTGGATCACTCATCACTGATCGTTGATTCTTTTACTTTTCCTTTCTATCGCAGAACAGCTGGATGATCAGCCTAGCTAGTCCTAGAAAGACAAGCGAGTGTTTGTTGAGGGCGTAGGTAGGAAGAGGTAGACGAAGGCCTCTTTTGTTTTTCAGCTAAAGGAAAAGAAGAGAGAACACAGATCGATAGGCGATAGCTCAGCAGGCAGCAGCCTAAGGAATGATAGGACGAATGAATACATAGGCCATATGATTGCGTGGAGACATAGAATGCTCAATTCAGAAAGCGCATCAAGTGATTAGAACGTACGTGCTAGTGTTCCCTTCCCTTATCTATGTATGGGAAAAAAAGAGATCGATCAGAAATCCAACTCCTGTTGCTTTAGAGAATTTTTAATTATTTAATCCTTTTTTAAATATTATTTTAAGTTAACCCCGCGAACTTTATTTCCAATTCTGATACTTTGGCCACGCCATGACCCGTGACGTAAGCAAAACGTTCATCACGCCATCGTTTCGGCGTGACCAAACTTGCCACGTAAGCCCTCGACCGCGCGCCGTACCAGTGTGGAGGGCTTAGGTGGCCCTTGTCATGCCATAATACATGATGTGGCTCGCTAGAGCCAATGCACGTGGCATTACAATGGGGACTTAGGACTCTCGCCCCAGCCCGTTCTTCATGTTTCCCCATCTCCCCAACTCCCGCGTGTCGCCCCGGCTGGACGTCTTCCCAGCCGCGCGATGCGGCTAAAGGTCAGACCCTAGACAATCTTCAACCTAGACATTCATTTTGGTTTAGTTTTGATCTTTCTTTCATCTGAAATGATTCTGAACTTCTGATGTAATGGATTTGTCATCGGTTGTATTCATGAATTACGATCCTTTTAAAGCTGATCTCATAATTCATTAGACATTTGGGTAACTGTAGCGGATAAATGGCTAGTTGTTCATACATGGGATGGAATACACGACTAGATCAGCTTATGCATTGTTATAACTTACCTGTGTATAGGTGTGTTATTCGTGTGAAATTCATGTTCAGATGAACTGGAAACCTGTGGGTGACTACATTTTATTGATTTTATGATGAGATTATTGAATCCGACATTACAGTATAGTACCATCTCAGCCTTGGTAAAATGCAAACAATTGCATTCAGCTCAAGATTCTAAATTGGCTGTGGAGATCGATGTAACTTAAGTAATGTAAAACAAAGGAAAATATGCCAATGACCAGAGATATTTGTGGTATTTTGGTCATACGATCTAACTTAAGTAATGTAGAAATCAGAACCAGAGAATTGTGCCCTATGTACAATAGTACGAACACAACAATTTTCTTGTTATTAATCAATGCTTGGGCTATGTAGTGTGGTTGGGGTAGGGAAAAAATGTCCTAAAACATGGGCATGCTGTCAGGCCGGTGGTTCAATCCTGCAAGGCATTGTAGCTTTAATGTCCTTGTTAGGGAATGCATCAACTATTCAAGTTAGTACTTTAAGCAAGTATAGTTTGTTGGCTCGTTTTGTGGAGATATATAAAGCCATTACCTACTTTTCAGTATGTAAGGTGTTGCTTGGTAGTTTGTTTGCCGAATAAAAGAGTTATAGCATTACGTAATTTCTGTCGGAAACCAAGCTGTCGTCATTTCCAGAACAACATCGAATGGGGCTAGAGTGAATTTATATGAAACACTCCAATTGGACCTTACGGTTTAACTTTAGTAAGGTCCAATTTTCTGAAACACTCCAGCATAAATTCGTAAATGTGATAGTTCGTACCTATGGCATGCAGTACTGACTTGGCAATGTTTTGTTCGTATTGTTGGGTGTAGGTGGATAAGGTTGTACGTATTTGTACCGGTGGGCTGGATAGGCAAACAGGTAGTGGTGTGGAGTTTGGTGGCATATAAGTAACCGTTCTTGTGTTTCGAGAATCACCACCTTTTCAAACTCTTTTGATGGGGATTAAGTCGACTCTTTTGATGGGGATTAAGTCGACCTTTGCATGGGATGAGCCGGGGATTGTAGTTGGAATGCAGGGGCGATATGACGCTGGATTGGGTTCTAAGGTGCACACCCTGTTGATGCCAATATCGTC
Organism: Ampelocalamus luodianensis; assembly: GCA_036346255.1. NCBI lineage: Eukaryota > Viridiplantae > Streptophyta > Magnoliopsida > Poales > Poaceae > Ampelocalamus > Ampelocalamus luodianensis. The sequence continues at coordinate 14,159,892 of CM070620.1, forward strand.
CGACGATGATTGGGACACGTACAAGGAGGTTGTTCTTGCATCTCGTGTCCGGTCGCTAGAGGTTGTTGTGAGAAGACGATTGTTGTTGAGGATTTGCGAACAATTTGGATGTGGTGAATGGCAATACGGAGGAACCAAAATTTGCTGTTGATATTTCGTAAAGCCCCCCATTCGAGGAGCAACTTTCCCAATAGTTTGTTTGCGTTGGTCTTAACAACGATGCCCCCTGGTGGATCTATCCTATGTGCCAGTTTCTTCGCCGCGCCATATTACTAACCCTGTGACTAATTTCAATGGCACTGTAATGAACAACAAGCTTGAGGAGGAGGTGTTTCGAGATGGAACAACTCGTGAAGTGGAATCTGACGAAGGCTGGAGCTCGACCGAAAACGTAGCTCCCACTCGCTTTTCTCCGAGGAAGGCCGGTCCTTCGTAGTGTAATGGGTGAGGTCCCATCGGTGCATGCTTTCGATGATGTCAAAATGGTCGATAACGTGGTCTCGTGCTAATGGGTTGAAGAGTGGAAATGACATTGCGCACTTGGAGACCGACCTAATACGTAAGAACATGTTGTTTCCAAGTATGGATGATATGAAAGTTTGGCTGCAAGAATACTCAGTATGGCACCATCATCTATTTTGTAGTGCAACACTCTGATGTGAACAAGAGGTATACCATGATATGCGAAAGGGGGGTGCAGATGGAATGTATGGGGGCGCAAAACTAGGAACAAGCAATGGAAAATAGCGAATGTGAAGCAACCTCACTCTTGTGGGACTGCACGAGTGTCCAGGGAGCACCTTCAGGCGACCGCTAATTTTATTGCAAGGTGTATTACGGGCTTGTGGTCATTGATCCCAATGTGACTGCCACCACCTCATTGAAGTTATCTTTGGGTTCATTAAGTATCGCGTGAAGTACATGAAAGTATAGAGGGCAAAGCAGAGCAATGCAGATATTGTGGGGTGATTGGAAGGAGGCTTACGGGTTACTTCCTCGAATCCTAACTTCTATGTAGGCCAAGAATCCGGGCATGGAGCTCTATCCTTGGCATGGCAACTGAATGGAACCCAACGAAGGGGTTATGAAATATGTTCTCGGGCGGGTGTACTGGTCCTTTGGGCAATGCAAAGAGGCCTTCAAGCATTGCAGGTCTGTCTTATCAGTTGACACCACATTACTAACCGGAAAGTACTATGGTGCCTTGTTGCTCATCATGGATATTAATGCAGAGGACTAGCTGATTCCACTAGCATTCGCACTGACTGAGGGTGAGAACAATGCAAGCTGGGAGTGGTTCATGGATATAGTTCGTCTACGCCTTGTTGGTCTTGGACGACAATATAGTTCTTCGTAGTGTAATATAGTTCATCTCGGACAAGCACCGCGGTATTCTGAACGCTGTGAAGAGCAAACTTGACGGACACCCGGATGTGCTGCATAGGTGGTGCATGTGTCACTTAGCGGCAAATTTCTTTAAGCAATGCAGTAGGGAAGATCTCACAAAAAAAGTTCAAGTTGTTGTGCGGATGTTTGGAGAAGAGGGACTTCAACATCAAGTTGACGGAGCTGAGGGGACTGACCAATGAACGGGGTAATAATTGGTTGGACGAGGTCTTGCAGTAGAAGACTAAGGTGGCACAGGCATACAATGAAGGGGGCTGTAGGTATGGTATGATAACAACGAACATCTCGGATGTGTTCAACAATGTTCTTAAGGGCATCTGTGCTATGTCTGTATCGGTTATCTTCGAGTACTCATTTCAGAAGACCAACTCATACCTCGTGGATCGGTGGACCCGTCACGAGGATGCATACAACATCGCCAGCGTTGGGGTGTGGTCGCCAAACACCTTGCTATCGCGAGGCAGAGTCATGCAATCGGGAGGCAGAGGAATATGATCCCACTTTGCATATATATGTCGTCAAGGCAACTGGGGGCACATCGATAGGGAGCGAGCGTTATAGTGGCCAAAATCATAGAGTGAACTCGATGTGGGAGATCAGATTTACATGGTTCTGACTTTGCTACATGTCCCATGCTCTTACATCGTCACCGCCTATCGCGTGCACGATGTAAATCACCTTTCTAACACCTTCATTACAAAGGAATTCTCAAAGCTAGCCACGATGAGGACTTAGGAGAAGAGATTCGAGCCTTACCTTGATCCCTCGCATTGGTAGCCATATTTGGGGGAGGAGTACATTCCTAACAAAGAAATGATGAACAAGCGACACAGTCGAAGGAAGAGGAAGAGGCTTCACAATGATATGGACCTCTCACAGCAAGGCGGTAAGGACATGTACTGTCTTGGGGACTTCGACGCCGCCGCCATAACCAATAGGTGCTCGGAGTGTCACAGACACACCAGGGAAAGCACGTTAGTAGGGAATCACAGCCGCACAGGGTAAGGCGGCGCCGCTCACGTGTCCTCCCCCTGAGGTAACCACTCTTGTTGTTGTGCGAAAATGATTGTTGTTTATTTATAGGGTTTAATTCTTTGCATTTTCTAGATTGTTTTGTACCTCATGTATTCTTAAAAAAATCTTTTCCTGTAATGCAGGATGTCGCTGCACCCACAGTATGCGTTGCTCCTCTCGGAGTACGATGACGACCACCGCGCGCACTACATAGCCGTCGAGGGCGTGGTGAGACTTGTTAATCTATTATTCGATCATGCTTCCAACCTGTTGATCATGTGCTTGTTTCACTTATTTATTTGCTTATCTCTCTTGCAGGTACTCCAGCCACTTCGCCCTCGGACCCACACCCCTCTAGATTGGGATGAGCGGTACGTGCCACCCGTATGCGATGTTAGCCTCCTTGCTTTGGCGCAGATAGTCATCAACGGGCTCCCCCGTATGGACGGTGCTACGCTTATCGCATCGTGGACCGTTGGCGCCAGAGACCCACACGCTCCACCTACCGTCGGTGAGATAACCATCACACTTCGTGATGCTCAGATGATTCGGGCCTCCCAATAGATGGGTCTCCAATGATTGGCGATATCAATAGTGTGGGTTGGCGCGACCGGGTGGGCGAGTGGCGCGGACTCGAGGGACAACCACTCATCTGCGGTGCTTGCGTCCTGGCTGCGTGCGCACTTCAACATGTGCTCGTCGGACGTAGATGTGGCCACCATGCAGCACTTCGCAAGGGCATGGGTTTGGCTTTGCTCGGCTCCTTCCTTTACCAAATGGTATAGGCAACGCCGCCTCCTAGATTTACTTGCCCCGTTGGCGGATTTTAGAACGGCGGGAGCTACAGCTGGGGTTCTCGCCACACCGCTTGTCTTTACACAAGACTTGTGCGATGCATGTCGCCACGGAGTGCCGACGACAACTTGGTGGTGCATACCTCCTACAAGTCCGGATGTGGGAGCGTTTTCCGTGGTCGGCCCACTCATTCCGCCTTGCGGTAGGGATTTTTTTCTTTTGTCATACATGTCTCGTTACACAAAAATGCGACTAAATTCTATCTCCATGCAAGCTTGGCCCTTGATGACCCCGCGCCGCTTCCAAAGGTAGCCTACCTCTAGAGCTCCATTGTGCCACCTCATCGGGTGTCGAGGTCGCAGTACCTCGGCATACAAAAGAGGTCGACGCCAAGCACACAGACCAAGTACAGTTTGATAAGTTAGTTTGCTTGTTGCAAGCACTGTTTCAACTATGTTTTCTCACTACTTCCTTATACATTTGGTGCAAGTCATGTGGTTGCCATACACCGCGATGAGGTCGTCGAGATGTACCTAAACCCGATGTGCGAGTGGGACAACGTATTGTGGATGGCGCTCACCGCGATCTACTTCCATGCGGTGGAGTACCACTTGCTCCATCGGGGATGAGATAATTTGGGAAGCTTCGACCTCTCCACCAATGGAGTTCTCCACATATCTAAACCTTCATGGGTAAGGGAACATATCGCCGTTCATTTGCACCATTGCTTGCTATTTTGATGCTAACGGCTTGTTTGTGCCCATTGTAGGATTAACTGACGGTGGATGTTCCGACACATCGACTGAGCCCATTACCACGGTGCGCATTTGTTGGAGTGAGCCGATCGTCCAATCGGCCCGTGGATGTGCCATAGATTCATCAAAAGCCTCAATTTGTCTCGCTACCTCCGATGGCTCCACAACGCTGGCGCCTCAACCGCGCCACCATGACCCAAAGGACATAAGGGAGGGTCACTCGTCCGATGCAGATATCGTGGACGAGTACGATGAGTTCACACGGACAGGCATGCAACCAGAGAGGGCCCCCATCAATGCGTACTACATGAGTAAATTATAAGTTTTACACCCAAAATAATTTCACATGCTGCGGTTGATGAACTAATTTGTGTCTTTCATCCGTACACAAGGTAGGCAGCTAGTGCGCATAAGCAACGAGGCGGGTGAGGTGCTGAGGGAACCCGAGGGTGCGGAGGGGAGCTACAACCGCATGAGGAACTTCTTGGAGGTAATTTGCGCCAGAAATGTCCTTTTTCTTTATTAAACTCCCATTGTCGGCATTGCACTAGAATTTTGCTAGTGCTTTGTTTCGATGTAATATTATCGCTCAAAGCCTCGCAAATGTGCAGGATGCTCCAATGTAGTATTCAGTGTAGTATTAATGTTCAAAACCTCTAGAATTTATATTTGCTAATGCTAGTGCTGTTTTGAATAATTGTGGGTTTTAGAATCAAGAAATGTGCTTTAGTTTCCATGAGGAAAACAAGCAACAAATTACAAGACTCTGTTGGTGCATTGTAGGTTGTGCAGATGATGGTAAATAGTAATTGCTAACATTATTAAAGCTTTCGAGTTGGAATATTTTTCGATAAGATTGAAGTGGCGTATTTAATTGTGCACCTAACCCAATACTATTTGTTTATGATGTATCATTAATTTACAAATTTATATAATGGATTGATGATTCACTGGTACCTGTTTAGGGAATTATCAAGATTTTAGTTTTAGCTTTCAGCCAAATATGCAATATCGTCCTGGTCGATGTCCAGTTTGATGATGTTTGAGGCAAATGAATATTTCATATCTCATAATTGTTGGCTAATTGTTGGGAATGCTGGTACAACTCTTTTGATATCCAAGAATAATTGAAGGGAAAGTTGTCATAAAATTTGGTCCTTTCGAACACTTGATTTTGTACTAGTGACTAAAACTGATCTTCGTTTTAGTGGAAAATCACTTTGGTGAAAGCTTCTTTTTTGCATGTACTCAGATCGATATTGCTTACCAAATCGGTGTATATACCATCACCGATCAAAATAAATTAATTGACAAATTGTACAAGATTTTCATGTATGATTTGTTCATTTGACTCTATTCTACTGCTACTGTTATTTCTAACAATATCCATGTTATTTCTATTTTTAATTGGATAGTAGTATCTTTTGTGTATCCATGTAATTCCTTTTTTATTAAGTCGCAATGTCTTTTTGTTTTGCCCTTGTAGATGGTTCATCGCCGATGCTAGCAAATGGCCACAAAAAGAATCGCACGGCGGCGCTAGAGATGTCGCTCAACCCGCCTCGCTCGTAGTGGCTCCTCGCATGCTACAACATCGCGGCCAATGACATCGGCTTCAGCTGCACGAGACGAGGAGGAGGACAACAACAATGATGTGGATGCGAGGTTTCCTGATGAGATGGTCCTCTCGGACCTTGTTAGCACCGATCGCGACTCACCGACGCCGACTGTGCCTCGTGTCGTAAACGTCGTGATCGCGCAGACATAAGTTCGGTCAATGTCATTGAGGGCACATGCAGCGAGCATCCAGCTACAAGGTTCACGCTGGGGACGGGTCCGAGAAAGTGCAAGTGACGTAATGAACAGATCTTAAATTAATATAACATTTTAGTTCAAATGGATGGATGGATGTTGAATTGACATGTTGAATGATCAGTTGAATGATGGATTGAATGAATGGATGACATGATATTTCTGATTGAATGAATGGATCGCTGAGTACATTACATACTTACAGTTGTTGTGCTGCCACGTACTGTCACACCAGGAGAGATGGTGTGACAGAGAGGTCCTGTCACGCCAGGATACATGGTGTGACAGGACTTGACACCACAGAACGACAGCATTTCTACAACTCCTTTGGAACAGCAGAAACCCTGGTGTGGCAGCATGGTTGTGCCATGTCATAGCATATGGTGTGACAAATTGGGACTGTCACGCCGTGATACCTAGTGTGACAAGACTTAGCACCAGGCGGCGACGGTGTTTTTGCAACTCCTCTGGAATGGCACAAACCCTAGCATGGCGGCATGGTTGTGCCATACCATAGTGCATGGCATGACAGATCGAGACTGTCACGTCATGACACCTGGCGTGACAAGACTTAGCACTAGAGAGCGACGTTGTTTTTGCAACTCCTATGGAACGCCACAAACCCTAGCGTGGCAAAGACAATTATGACACGCCACAAATCATAGCATGACAAAGGCATGCACCATGCCAAGACACATGGCTTGGCAGACTACCAACAACTTTTCAGAAAGACAAGACAACACGATGCTTCGCAGGCTACTCACATCAATTTAACTACACCATGCCACTAGCTTTTCAGATCGACATGACAACACTATGCCTCGCCAGCAACTTTTTAGAAAGACAAGACAACACTCTGTCTTGTAGGCTACTCACATGAATTTAACCACACCATGCCACCACCTTTTTAGATCAACATGATAACACCCTACCTTGTCGGCACCATTTTAGAAAGGCAAGACAACACTTTGCCTCACAGGCTATTCATATGAATTTAACCACACCATGCCACCAGCTTTTCAGATTGACATGGCAACACTCTGCCTCGCCAGAAACTTTTTAGAAAGACAAGACAACACTTTGCCTCGCAGGCTACTCACATGAATTTAACCACACCATGCCACCAGATTTTTAGATCGATATGACAACACTGTGCCTCACCAGCAACTTTTTAGAAAGACAACACACTACATACATCGAATTATTGTGTGTCCTCACTCCGCCAGGTGCATTATACCTAGTGGCTTCTAAAAAAGGTGGAAGAGATCTGGAAGAGAACACTACACAATCAAACCCAACACTACATCAGAGCTTGCTTCACCACATCGGGTTCTTCTGCATCAAGACTTCAACACAATCTCGCTCAGATAGAGAACCAATGGGATGAGATCTGCGAGCTCGCAAGGGGTGCTGCGGCCCGGGATGAACAAACGGAGCATGCTAGGAGGGCACCTCCCTACAATGACGCTCCCCGTAGTAGCAACCCCTACTTGAACATTCCAACCGAGCATTCGCCGCAACACCCGTCCGAGGGGGAGACGCTGCCCCTTTGTTGGTGTAGGGACACATGCAAGTTCTTCAAGTCCAAGGAGCGGCTCAGCTTGAATATGCATTACTGGGGTTGCACAAACTACTTCTGTGACTATCCCGACCGTCGTTGGGACACGGGCCACTAATGGCAGCTGGTATATAAGGACCAGTTACAGTTTGTTCCCCTACTATTTCTCTTCCAAAGTACGCACTAATAATCTCTCCCATCTACCCGTAGTCCCCAGATCTGCTATGTGGCTACTGCAAGTGGATCAACCAAGGGATCCACCCACACGACCAGTGGCGTCTTGACTGCGAGGAGTGGGATGCCAAGAGGGACCGCGGGAAGAGGGAGGAGGAGCACCGCAACAAAGGGCACATTGAGCATATCCGGTGGGAGACGTAAGCTCATCTCGAGGCGTGCAGGCGCAGGGAGTACGAGGCTCGTGAGAGGGGGCGTGAGAAAAGAGGGAAATGGCAGTCGAGGCCAAGGCGACCAGCGAGGAATACAACGCCGAGCTCGCAAGGAAGGGCAAATGGCCCCAGTCCACGCAGTAGGTCAGGCTATTCCATAGTAGTCCCCCGTCCTACCCACCATGTTATTCCTATCTCCTGAAGGCATGGATACTTACATGGTTCGGATGCTTGTGTTGTAGTGTACAATAGTAGTAGCGATGATGACTAAAGCAATTAACCGAACCATCATACCATGTGACCACGTGTAACGTGGTTCTGTCTGCGGACTCTAATGTATTTCTGGTTCCATGCCTCGCACTTTACCTTCGGTCGAAAGATTTCATCAGCACGAGTACATTTGTATTAAAAAAAGCCTCGTACAAAAATTGAACTTCATGATGATATGAAAATGAACGATCCAAACATAACCATGTGAAAATGAATGATACAAAAAAAATTATCCACAGACGCATGTCTGTTACCTTACCTCAAAAGTTCGACGCTCGACAGCAACCTTCACGCCTTTCACAACTACGCATCTTTCATCAGTGGTGTCTACCATATATCCATCCTTGTGCCTCATGTTGTACCACACAATCTACATATTTGTTAGTTTTTTCAGGATGCAATATGTATCAGTTCTACTGAATGAGTTCTATAAGTGTACATACATTCAAATAATTTTCTCGAGTCGTACGAGGGGAAAACCTACTATATGTTTCTAGGCGGGCATTGTTTAGCTACATCTATCCCAATAAGCTATCTATCGAATCATTGTAATTGATGCTCGATCTCCAAGAGAAGGAAGATATCTTTGAAATGTAGGTTTTTATGATCCGATAAAGAATCTAGCTTGTTTCATGAGGGCGTTTTTGGGCTTTATGGTGCATGAAAGATGGATTGAAGTAGGTCAGACCCGAGTGTAATATATCAATGTGTAACATCTTGAATTTTGTGTGGCTGTTCAGTCGCATGAAAAAGTGAAAATTTACAAACTTTTGATGCATCTTGTTGACACTTGGGTATTACCGGAGTTTTGCTCTAGGCTTTTTCTGGAATTGAGTTATGAAAATTGATTCAATACAAGAAATACAATTGACAAAATCAGTTTGAGTAAAACATCGAATCTAAAAATATGATGCATAAGGTAACGGAAGAATTTACTTTGAAACTAATTGAACGATGTGCTGAAGCAAAGCTAATGTTCAATTCCAAACCTTGTCTCTATACAAGAAAAAAAATGAGTTACAATCAAAGGAAATGAATGTTCGGCCCTGTCACCCTAAATCTCATGGTGTGACAATGTTCGCCTCACACGCTAAATCTCATGGCGTGACAAGCGGACTTGTCACGCCATAAGTTAGGGCGTGACAATAGCCATGCAAACCCTCCACGCCCACGCTGGCAATGTACCTCGCGCAGCGCTGTGGCATGTTTGGACACGTCGAGATAGGTGGCGTGATAGAACGTTTTGGTGTGATCAAAGGGTTAGAATTGGAAATAAAGTTAGCGATGGTTAATTTTAAAATATTATAAAAAGATTAAAACAATAAAAAATCTCTGCTTTAGAAGCTAGAACACTGAGCACTTTCTTGTCATAGCTAATTATGAGGTCTACTAAATATTCAGAACAAAACCTAGTACTCTCCTATGCACGTACTGTACACCAATTATGGCCGAATGCATGATTGGTTGTAGAATTGTATACCCTGTCAGATATAGATATAGATGTATCACTGAGTAACTGCCAACTGTAGTCAAATTTACTTACTAGTTGTAATCGCTCTCCAAGAGTGGAACTGTGGAAGTTTACCGCCACCAAGCAAGATGCTTACAGCGACACCTAGAAGATCGACGCTAATTCTTTATTGAACATCTCGATTTTCTTCTAAGAAAATAAATATCTCTTGTTTTTTTATTGCCACCCAAACAGGAGGCTCTTACAAATACATTAATCCTCGTTGTTCTTCTTCTTCTTCTTCTTCTTCTTCTTCTTCTTCTTCGAGTTCTTGTGAGTGAAGCGACAGAAATTAGAAAAGGAATAAGTCCATATTACACCCTTATACTATGGTCTGAGTCCAAAAAACACCTTCAACTACAAAATCGTTCACTTTACACCCCTGAACTATTAAAACCAGAGCAAACCACCCCCTTGCCCTAAACCACCCCGGTTTTGGATGACGTGACATCCACGCTAGCACCCCGGGCCCACTTGGCAGTCAAAGGAGGGGGGAATTAAAAGGGGCTACAGGAAGATCCAAAACTGGGCCAGGCAGGGGAGGCCATGGGCGCGCACGGGTCGGGCTCGCCGCCGGCGGAGGGAGGCACCGCGGCGCTAGCAAGGGCAGGGGCGGGACGCCCAGAGGGTGGTGGCCTTAAGGGCACCGGCGACGGGGACGGCGGTGCTGTGGAGTGGCAGCATGAGGCGAAAAGGCGATGGCGCGAGCGCTCGGGCCATGTGCGGCGTCGGCGGTGGAGTGGCGCGGGGAGGAGGGCGGCGTGCGCATGAGCTGCGCCCGGGGATGAGGAGGCCAGCGGTGGGGTCGGGGGAGTCTGGGGGTGGCCGAATCGGCGGGGCGGCGGTCGCCGGAGGTGGAGGAGAAGAGGTGGCGGCGGTGGATGTCCTTAGCGGCGGGGAGGACCAATGGAGGTGGGGGAGGGCTTCCTCGGGCCTTGGGGCACCTCGTGATGGGGTCGACTGGGACAGCAGCTCACCGGAGCAGTGGAGGCGGCGAGGCAGCGCGCTCCACTCCGGCCGGCCCGGCGCCTATGCCGGCCTGGCACCACAGCCCATGCCGACTCTTGGGCACTCTCCGCCCCATCGGCTATAAAGAGCCCAATGCCACCCTATGAGCTTCCCTTGCCACCTCAGTACTCTTTCCACCTTCTCCCTTCTTCAATCAAGCTCAAGCACAAGGAAAGGCGCAAGCACCCGCTTTTGGCCATGGCACAACCTCGTCGTCGTCGGCACTCCAGAGCTCCCCGTGTTCCACCAACCCCGTTACCATACGTTCTAGGCCACAAGCAATATTTCCCCTAACCTAATTTTGCATTTGTTTCACAGGAGCACACCGAAGCATCATCTTCCTTAGCTCCGGCCGCAAAGCACCCTTTTCTTCCCCGCGTCTGAACCGGTGAGCTTTCCCCTAATCACCTTCTCCCTGAGCATCTACTAACCTCACTCAAGCCTCCCCAACCTTTCTTCGTCTCCCTCTTTGCTCAGGATCTCGCCCCCGCGTGGAGCACCACCGCGCCACGTCCACCGAAAGAGCACTCAAACATAGATTAAAGATCCTCAGTTCTTCGGTCGGCAGCCGCAATCAGTAATAGCAAGCAGCAGGCTGTCCCATACTACTTTTCTTTGAATGTTCATTCTGGAATTGAGTGTCACAAACAAGACTCATACTTTAGACTTTGAACTGCTTGAATCAGGAGCTGTAATCCGCTGCTTTAGAGATAGGGGCGGGTGGACATCGCCGGCCATCCTCCGGTCAACCCCATCACCCCTCCTAACTCTGGTAAGTTCCTAGTGCCTAATGGCTACTAATGCACGCGCTATTTTTGCTTAAACATCGCCGGGTGTGTTGATGCCATGTTCGGTCGAAGCTCACCGCCGCCTAACCCCACCACACCGCCGTGTCGGAATGCCGGGGTCCTCACCGCTGGAGCACAGGGAGGCGGGCTGGCGCAGCCGCGAAGCTAGGCGAGGCCGGGCGCTGCCAAGCCCGCCACCGGTGGCGGCAGGAGGCGCCGGGCCGAGCAAGAGGGACGATGCCATGAGGAGTTCGGCCAGAGCAAGAAATCCAACACGCCATGACGCCACATCGTGAAACATATACATGTGGACGCCACGTCATCCAAAACCAGGGTGGTTTAGGAAGAGGGGGTGATTTGCTCCGGTTTCAATAGTTCAGAGGTGTAAAGTGAACGATTTTGTAGTTGAAGGTGTTTTTTAGATTCGGATCATAGTTTACGAGTGTAAAATAGGCTTGTGCACATATGTAACAGGTGTCATATGTTAGTACTCCGGTGTATATTCTGTGGCACGCCCAAGATGCTCAGGACATAGGGAATGCAATAATTTAATCACTTGGTCAGTTCAGTGTTCAGAGCTTCTAAATTATACTCAAGTCCCACGCTAAATTTAAGTTAAATGTTCACGAAAGGTGAGTATTTTATATTAGATTTTGTCAGATGTCAGTACAAGTATAGAAGGAAAAAAGGACACTACAATCATCCCAAATTCTAAGTGCTTTTTAGGGGCCTTGTATAACTAAGCTGCAAACTGCTTTGGATAAAGGCCGTGTTTAGTTTTTGCTGCAATGCTGCATCTTGCATATTCGTTCACCTAGCAACTCCATTGGGTCATTTTAAATTAGAAAACTAGTGAGCAACCCGTACATGCGCACTGTATGTCTTGAATATTGTTTCCTAGTGTAGTTTGTTGTTCTTGACTCCAACGCATTTAAGTTTATACTTCTAGAACTTGCATCTCTAAAATTTGCTTCTCACACTTGAGAGTTTCCTAGCTTGACTCTATATTTTGAATAGTTTTGACACATGCGAACAAACGATGTAGTCAGGCCGATGCCTAAATGGACCGGAGACTTGCTAATTGTTTAATTAGTCGGACTCTTTTATTTCTTTTTCTTTGAAAATTAGGCATTCACTTTTCTTTATTCAGCTCTCAAACAATCAGTACATCCATGGAGAATACAATTTGAAAGGAAAGTCAGTACGTGCTCGGTTAATGTAGGTGCAACCCTATGAGACTCGGCGATGCTTGTTTCGCACACTTGTGTTGGCCTGCGCCTAACGACTAACGTAGCGAAGTTCGATTTCCACCGGCCACTCACTCTGATTTGAGCTCGCCGCAGCTTCCATGCGAGCTGCATTGTTGGGCTGATATTCCATCTTTGAACGGACTAGGTCTTTTGTGTATTGTACTTGCATGGTTCAGTTTTTGCTTCTTTTTTCATCTTTAGCTTCAACGTGTGACCAGCTCATATAAGGCATTTTTGATTTATTTTTTTCTTCTTCTTCTTTTTCTTAATCGGATACATGTAGTCATGCATACAGAGTTGTATACTGACTCGCCTATTTTATTTGCCATGGACTCGTATATGTATACATATATGAATCATGGTCATGGATAATAAGTGAGAATTTCTAGCTATTTTTATTTTTGATTAATGCGGAATTTTTTGTTTTTTTCATATGATTAATGTGAGGACTCCTAGAGGAGACTCAATTACTATAAATAAGATATAGGTTCATAAGACAAATCCACAGGCGAAAACAACATCATATTCCGCAGAATTACCACTATCTAATATCAGACGCATGTGAGATCACGGATTACTTCTAATCCAACTTCAACAGCGTATATCGTCCTATATATACTTTACCTCTAGTAGCAGGCACAAATTATTGCCTCTCATCTTATTATACGGGGCATGGTGTATTATTACATCTCTATGAACCATCCAGCACACGTACACTTGGAATTCTTCAGTTAGTTGCGGCGCAAACCTCCAAGCTAGGACAGCTAATTGTTTACTACTTTGTTCAATTTGGACATGGGCTACTACAGTCTACAGTAATACTCCTACTACCACCTCGTAAGATGTTGTTAACCAAGGGCTTATCCTTTATTCGCCGAGGCAGTCAAACTTCAACGTAGAATGGCAACATCTTGCATCCGATGGTAATCGTCTGATCTTCAGTTTTTTGCAGTTTATCTCAGTAAAGATGCTCACCATGCCCCGCGCTTTTTCCCTTGAATCTTATGTGCAGCTTTCACCACGGATTACACCTCGCTTTACTGCTTTTCGCCTCGCTGATCTTGTTTTTTACATGGTCCTTTATCTTTTCGGACTGTAAAGTTGTGGCAAAAGTTGCCACATCTAGGTGGCCGTGGCAGCTAGCTCAGCTCTGAAATGTCGTTGTAACTGTGGGTATATTTCAGCAGCTTGGATGGCATGATTCAGTTAGCTAGGATACGAAAGAAAAGGTTACTACCCATGCGTTGCTTACAATTGCCGCACTAAACAAGCACGCGCGCACTCGCACGGACACCGTTGCACTCGGCGACAACTTGTAAAGGGAGTAGTGCTGATGGGTTAGGAATTGGGATGTCAATCATCGAATACAAATTGAATAGTAATCTTCTGTATTCGTATTTTATAAATAAATACGAATACAAATTCGAATATTGTCGAACACGATTATAAATCGAATGTTGTAATAAATACGAATTGAATATCTACTCAATTCGGTCGGATTCGGATATCCTCATAACTTACGTAATTGCAGGATATTTGCGATATTTTATCCTCGTACATAGCACACCTAATCATTCTAGTTTATCTATTTCACCTAAAAACATGAGTTCATATTAAACTAAAAATACTCATCCAACTAATTAGCCATACTGCAATAAAATATGTATATTGTTTTATCGAATTCGAATACGAATAGTGCGGATAAAATAACATTTCGGATGACAAAAGTTCATACCGTTTTCGTTTCCATATTTTTTTTTATGTGAATACGAATAGAAGAGAAATTATTAATCGGATGGAAAAAATCTAAACCGTATTCGCTACTAATCGAATTCAGATGCCATAAACGGATAATTCGGATTCAATTAACAACCCCAGGTAGAAATGCTTGAAACCATTAAAAACTAGGGCCTATTAATTGGATCTCTCGCACCTTTGTAGAAGTGGTCGAGATTTGCACGCCAGCCAATGCACAAGAACACAACCAGATCACTCACCCCAACACCAACAGTTCCTCAAACAAACATGAAGTCGTGTATCCTGGTAAAAGAAAAGGTGAAGTTATGAAGGAGACAGAAGGGCTACGCTCCACACAAGTAGTACTTCAGGATGTTTTTTGACCGTAGTACATCAGGATTCAGGAAGCAGAGTGAACATGCAGCAGGTAGATTGTGCTTTTTTACAATTTCTTTTGTGCGGCATTTTCTGAAATGTCATGCATGTGTGGCCAACACAAAGACATTTTACCATGCATGTATGCGGCTCTCATCTCGTCTGATCCGCATATCATGATGCAGGAGCGGTTGGTGGCTGACCAGCCTTCCAGAGATTCTATTCTTCCAAACCAAAGCATACAGCTGCCAAGAGAACATCTGGTCCGGTAGACATGATTTAAACTAATGGCCTTTCCGATCACCAGGTGGTGGATAGAACTGTAGACGCGTGAGAGCGTTCATGCACACAAGGACTTCCGGCCTCAGGCTGCAACAGTGTGGCCGTGCAATAACAGTGGCAAAAGAATGGCGCCAGTTTCTGCAAGATGGATCGCAACAAAGCCAACAACTGCTCTACTCCGTTAGGTTCAAATCATGGAGGCATGGAATGGTGTTGAGGTGTGTAAAAGTGTGAACCATGCTGTGTTGTAGGTGATTCCCACTGAGTCCTTCCGCAGGCAAATAATGGCACTGGAAATTGTAAAGATCTGTGCGCGAAGATTTGAGTAACGCATCTTGTTAAAGAGTATCCAACCACTCCTCCGTCTCGCTACGAAACACATCGCCAGGAGGGTCTCCCTGTTGGAATTTAGATACCTGCACGAATAACCAGCCCAGTTTCTTCAATCACAACCAAATAAAGAAGTCTAGTCTAAACTTGGGAGAAGAGGGAGTGCGTGCGGTGGGTTTCCATGGTTGGCAACTGTCATTGGGCTCCTTTAGGCCTAGACGCAGTAGTTTAGCAGTACGTCCAAGTATTGGCGTCCGTGGCCCATGGGCTGGCAGGACACCTGCCCGCCTCCTCCCCAATCCCCATCTCGCAGGTCGCAGCCGTCGTTGCCACTCTCATCGCCGTCGCAGCCGTCGCGCTAGCCATCCTCATCGCCACCTTGGTACCGCCGTTGTCGATGTAGCTGCTGGATAGCCACTGCCGCTACCATTTCTACCTGCGGAGGGCAGCAAACTCGCCATGGCTGTCCAAAGCAGTCTGCCGCCGTTCGCTTGCACATGGAAGCATCAGAGTATCAGACCCTTCTATCTTTTTTTTTTTTTTTTTTTTTTGTGTACTGAGAGCAAATGGTGCACACAGAAAACGTAGTTCATTAAAAGTTTCAAAAAAATCCAGAAAAATATATAGAATTAAAAAATACAGATTAAAAATAGTAAAAAATTGAGTTTTATACTGATAAAAAGACACAAATATATTAAAAATGTAATAAAGAGTTTTATTAATGTTTATATGGCTGCCTCATAAAACATTTGTTAAGTAAAAACTCAGCATGAGAAAACATTCGAAAAGAAAAAGAGTGACCTATGGCTCTGCATACATCTATGTTCTAAGTGTCGTTGTTTGATGCAGATTTTCAAACACGTCGCCAACTCTGGATTATCTACGGAGTGTTATTCTCGTGCATTAGTTTGTTCTCAGTCTTTGACAGTTAGAAGTATCTCCACCATCTCACTCGTGAGACTTGTTTTTCGCTCTTCCAATATTCTTCTAGAAAGACTTAAAGCGGACTTAGAGGAAACTGTGGACACAGGAACAACTAACATATCGTGTGCTAATATAGATAACATTGGATATGTTACCTTATGATCATTCCACCATTGCAAAATTTTGAAGCCATCTACGTGGTAATCCATCATATCGTTGTCGGATAAGCGAATAGTTTCTCACTCCTTGGGTGGGCGATTTGTCTTGCTTTAGTAGGTGTTGTTGTAGAATATAAACCCTGGAATTGGAAGAAGAACCTGCACCCTATATTTTTCCCCACATATTTGTTTTCTTACCTATGGTGGGTAGTAATGGAGGTTGTTGCAGGCGAATTCCCTAAAACTTATATTCGTACTTTCGATAAACCTTGAAAAATTTAGTAGAATATTTGCAAAATAGTTAGAATAATCTAGGCCTATAGAATCACTGAGAAGTTGAAGAACATTAGTAAATCCTTGAATTTTATCTCTAGGATCTTAAATAAATACAAATGCCTATAGAAATGAGATTTCTTTCTAATATTTCAAGTATTTAGTATAGATCCAACCTCGTCAAACCATATTTAACTATAAGATTAATAATATGACGGGCACATTGCTGATGTAGTAAGAAGGATTCAGCGTATGTACTAAATAATGGACTGAGTATCCATTGCCCTAAAGTTTACAGTGGTATTGTCTAAAGTTATTGAAAAAAAATTGTTTGTAAGACCAAAGTCTTTCACGACTTTGATAATACAGTCTGGGACATTCTCACCCATGTGTGCTATATCAATTAGTTTGAACCCTATAATTCTTGTTGATGGTTTAGTATCGATCTTATGAATGAATGCTGGGGGCTCTCCTGGAACGAAACCACACGGAAAAAAACACGGGAATTTTATACAGATTCAGGCATTCTTCTGAGAGAATAATAACCCTACTATTGTGTTTGTTGTTTTAATTGTGTTTACAGAAGAGAAGTCACCAAAGGTTAAGACTAATAACTCCTATCTCTTTTGTTGCTTGATCTCTTTCCTTCTTTATCCACCAATTTTACTCCTTATAGAGCGCATGAAGAGATGACAGTTGTTCACGCCAAGAGACACTTTATCGTTTGATACAATGCACACGTTTAAGGCGATTATTGTTAGAGACGCATCCCACACATCACCTTGTGGTTATGTCAAAGACAAATGTTTAATACGTGTAGTTATATCATGAATAATGGTACATATTAACTACTGTGTGTATTAAACACATCGCATAAATGTCTCTAGTCAATTGGGTCCACATGTTTGTAGGTTTATCGACCATAGGGTGGTTGTAGATAACACAGTCGTAGTAAGATTTACGACCATGAGGTAATCGTAGTAGGATTCTGGTTAATAGATGATCGTAGAAGAATTTACGACCATATAGGGTGATTGTAGTAGGACTTACAATAAATAAGTGGTCGTAAAAAAACTTACGACTATACAAGATGGTCGTAAAATAGCTTATGACCACTGATGTGTGTATGATCTCCTTCATCATTAATATTGAGAGGTACCTTTAAAAGTTGTATAAGCGACATTATTATCTATAAATACTATAGATAAGTAACTTAATTAATTGAGGATTATTATATATATCCTCGTCAATTCTTTTTCCATTTCCGGTTGTCATTAACATAATGAGTAACTACACAAATATAATCCTTTTCTAGCCCGACCACTCCATATGTTGAGGTCAAAGCCACCGGATCTTTTGCTCCGTGGTTATGGGCGTAGATGTTGTCGTGAGAGCCCGCGATGGTATGTTTGCTTGCTCTTGTGGTTGGTTTGAGGCCTCGAGACTCTCGAAGGATGCTAGATCCTCCAAAGAAATTACATAATCACCAATAGTAAAACTATCGTAATTTTTCCATCGGAAAATTGCAAATCAAAAATTATATTATTGTTTATTTCATCTTAGTATAACAAATAATTACAATAAAAATATACAAAAACAGATTGTACCTCTTTTCCGATTGTTGTTGGGTTTGAATTTTGAATATTGCCCAATTATCACACAAGAAATCTAAATTTGTACAACATAATTAGTAGAAGAGATTGAGAAATGGATGGTTTCGAATGAGGGGGTATGGTTGCTATTTATAGGAAAAATCAGGATTTTTAGATTTTTTTGTATTTTTAAACCTTCGACAGCTAAAAACGATAAAGAAAAGTCAAATTTTGAGCGTTACCTATGCCTAAACGGGCTGGTTTGTCGTGACGAGCCGGGTGTCCTAACTAGGCCCAATGGCCGTAAACATGCCAGCCAGCCCAACTAACACGGCGTACCTATGCGGGCCATACCGTGTCGTGTCATGCCCGGTCCGACATTGTGTATGCTAGGTCAGGCCAATAGTTTCGTGCTTCATGCCGGCCCGGCTGACAGAGCCCATTCGGACACCTCTGCTTTAGACTAACAAGAGCGGTGGAAGTCAGAGCACGTAGATCACTAGGTGGAGACGTGGAAGTGGTAGTAGCCTCTGGGTGAGGGGAATGAACTATGAAGCGAGCACCATTGCAACCGAATAACATTTGGTAGCATTTGTGGTGGGTGATCGAATAGAGAAGGTGCCTTCCTTCGCAAACGAAGATATGCTGATTCTGAGTCAAATGATTCCTCGAACCAAATTACTCTTGGCCGATTATAATCGTTCTTCTGTCATCCCCGGTCATCACCTTCAGAAAGACCATTAGAAGGCACGGCGTTCACCCACGGAGATGTTACAAAGGTCATTGTCAATTCTCAACTCTCAAGGTCCCTTTGCATGTGGTTTCCTGCGTGCCAATGCCAGCCATCCTGGTTCCTCTCAGTCAAAAAGGAGTATTCTTAATCTCTTGCAAGAGGGTGCACATACTACATGCACTGTGCACACTCTCTTCCTCTCTCTCCCGGCTCGCCTCCTCGTCGCCGCTCGCCCGGAGTCACGCTGCCGCCCGTCTGGAGCTGCGCCACCGCCGTCCTTTGCTGACCACCGCCGCCGCTAGATTCGAGCTGTGCCACCGAGCCGCCCGCAAGCCACAACCAGCGGATCTAGGCTGACCGTCGCTGGATTCAAGCTGAGCTCGGCGCGGCGGCACAATGAGGAAGAGCCGCCGTAGGAAGAGATAGAAGGGGAGAGAGAGAAGAGAGAGAGAGAGGGATAATGCGCATGAATCTCGTGGCAATAGTGGATGGTGGTGATAGTGGATGCATGTGCATTCTTGCATTTCCCTCGTTTGCAAGCTAAAAGCTCGCAGGAATGAAATATTCCTTCGGAGCTGCCACACGTACAGAAAGAAAAAAAAAACATCAGAATCTGTCGATCCCATATTTCCATATTTGCAACCATACTCTCTGTGCATACCGAGTTAGTCACATGATCAGTAGCTAACTCACACGGTATAATTATCGGTGAATATCACATCTATATATACGTGTAAGTAAAAGAATACTTAATATTATAGAAACAATGTAAATAAGCCGTAGGGCTAAGTTCTTACAAACGCCCTCCAGTTCACAAAACAAATCATTTTGGACATCGACATGGTCCTCAAAATGTAATTTTGACCACTAATGGCTAATGTAATTATTGGTAAAACCCAACAAAATTATAATATTATGAAAGTACTTTCTGAGACGAATCTACATACATGATTTTTATATATCTAATCTAAATATTTAAAGAGATATCGATAATCAAAGTTTCCAAAGTTTGGTTATAGGTATTCCAAAACAACTTATTTTTGTGAACTAGAGGAGTAACAGTGATTTAATTGAGAGTAAATAGCAAATGGAAGATAAATAAACCAAAAGGGTCTACATGAGTTGCCACAAGGCATAGTTATCGCCGTCATCTTCATTTTCATAGCCGGATGCATAGAAGTATCCATACTGGGTCTTGACCGTGATCCGAATCCACATATTTGAGCAACAATGAGTATAAAAGTGCTCAGTAAACTCTCACAACAAATGCAAGTATATAGATGCATGGCTTGCTAAAGAAGGAGTTTTATGGTTATTTTAGCACAAAGAAAGTTTAGCTCAAATACTATCCTTATTTTCCAAACCTACGACTAAGCATTTTTAAATTAAAACCAAAGTTTCATTTGTGTAACAAATTCTTATCTCAAATAAGGTTCCATCCACCTACACTTATCCATTAGGTTCCATCTACCTATATTTTCTCATTAGGTTCCATCCACCTTCGTGTACGATAACATATTCCCCTACCACAATTTTAATTAAAACTCTACAAGTGAGGCATTTTGGACCACGCAAAGGCCCAAGGCACGACTATTCGAATATATTATACACTCCGCAGAGGTTCTACAACTTTACCAACAAGATATGATCAACTCGTAATATTGGCCATGATAAGCTACCGTAGGCGTGCAACGAAGATAATCATAAATGGGCCTTTATAATAACTGTAACAACCCAATATTTCATTTCAGGTTAAAATAAAATTTAATTATTTTTCCTTGAATTTTTTTGATTTTAAAAAGTTTTGTCTATATTATTTTGAAGCAAAAATAACTTTATTTGCAAAGCTAAATACCCATTTTTAAGTTGGAAGTATTTTATTTAAGTCCAAAATAACTCAAGGAATTTTTGTGAATTTTTTCATATTATTTTGTCTCAATATCTGTAATTGTTAAAGTCTTAAAAATCCAGAAAATGCCTTTGGGCGAATCTACATCAAGCCCATTTCCTCTCCATGCCTTGACCCATCCTGCACCTCCTCTCTCTCTCTCTCTCTCTCTCTCTCTCTCTCTCTCTCTCTCTCTCTCTCTCTCTCTCTCTCTCTCTCTCCAAATGCCTGGCGGGCCCCTGTCTCTCACTCCCTCTCTCCCTCTCTTCTCTCTCCGCCACCCGGCCCAACCCTATCAACCTCCATCTTCCTCCCCCTTTCTTCTTCCTTGTGATAGTGCCGCTCCGCCATTTTCGCTCGCACAAGCTTTTTGAATCCAGTCGAAACGATCTGCTTTCTTCGCGTCTACACCGTCATCCTTATCCCTCCACCTCACCGCACCCGTCTCGACGCTTGTCCCCCTTTTTCCGCCACCGAACTCCCTTATCCCACTACCGAAACCACGTCGGCCATCTTGCATTGTACGTTGCCTTGGTGTCCCCCTCGCCCTATAAAACGGAGCCCCAACACTGTCGAGACCCGAATCTACACATTCGAAACCCTCTATGTATTCTGAACTAGTCCTAGATTAGTTGTTAGATCACACAGGAAATATCGATGAAATACCATCTATTTATCGATTTAACTAAAAAGATCTCAAAATAACAAGTAATAATAATAATTGGACCTTATGGTCAATGTTTACTTAACTTGCCACACAGGGCTAAAGAAACAAATAAACTCTTGCAATGGAACGAGAAAACTTGAAAATGTCAATCAACATGCCCACAAGCAATTGAGTGGAGAACGCATCCTAATCCGCAAAATCTTCATGGTACTCATGTGCGAAAAACTCTTAAGCAGCCTAGTACTCTTCAACTGAGTGGTAGAATTTGAAGTCGTGAGCACATAAAGTACTCAGTAAATCATATAAAAATAGTATGCAAATAGTATTCATGTAGGGTTTGAACAAAGGTTAGTTGTATAGTTTTTTTGCAGAAAGCAGTATTGACGACAAATACAATAAATAGATTGAAATGCATAATTGAGAATAATAATAAATAAATAAACAATTGCATTGAAACAACAAGTGAACTTTCCATTCACTTCCCAACACAAACCACCAAGTGAATTACCCATTCACCAAGCGAACATTATATTCATCAAGTGAACTTCCCATTCACACTCTAACACATTTTATAAAGAAACTTCACCTCTCGTGTGAAATCCGGGACATATCCATAGCGAGGACGCGCTATTCGAATAGATTAATTAACACTCTGCGAGAGATTGTACACTTTACTCACAAGATAACACCAGTGTAGCTAGCACTAATCATAACAAAACCTTTCAAAAATTTTATCTCGACAATTGACTCTCCGTTGTGCATACTATCACCCCAACCTCATCGTTGGTTTGACGCGCACCATTGGACCTAGAGGCGGTAAAACCCAACCCATAGATGTGACCTTAAAAGGGTACACACCTCCACCCATATACTACAGAGTAGTCAATGTCAAAACTCCATAACTTACTAAGTTAGGCCCGTCCCACCAGGTATATGGTTGTACAATAAGAACCAGTTCAATGGCGCACAAGATTAAGTCCTTGACAAGTTACTCAGTCGAGTCTACCATAAACTCACAATGTGTTATATCCACACCCTCACTTCACAACCACTCACCTGAGTGAAAATTATTTTTGTTTAACCAAGATCAATGACATACTCTGTCATGGTACATAAATTTTAACAAGAGTGGCTAACATACGATTCCATATCTCATTTAGTCAAATTTAACATTTATTGCACATATGATAATGAACCCATCATAACTAAGCATGACTAAGCATCTGTATGATACCCATGTTTGTCATACATGTATATCCAACTAAAATTAACCATCTTATGATGACAATGGATACATTGTATTCAAATATTCAGTGGAGGCATAATGACAGCAGGTGATGGCTAAACCCAAAACAATTGATATAAAGATAGCATGCAACTGATATAAAATAATATACTTTTGAAATCATAGGTTCAATACGATCAAAGGACTACGACTTGCCTTGGCTTTGGCTTTGCTCAATTACCACACTTGGATCTTCGAAGTTTGCTTCTGCTCTTGCTCCGTGAAACAGATCGTCTAACGAGAGAAAACATAGGTGAAGCACAAATAAATACAAAAGAAAATCAAATAAAATCCAAAAATAGTAAAACCAACTCTAAAGAAAGATCTCAATTTTAGGCAATTTAGGAATTTGAATGGGTGAATCGGAGTTCGAACAAAGGAGAACAGACTCTCAGAGATTTGCTAGAAAAGAAATTGAGAGAGAAAAGAATATTCTGGAATATTCCTTCGGATTAAAAGAAAAGAAAGAAACTAACAAGTGGGACCCACTTGTAAGTCACTGAGTTTATGAGGACCGAGTCTTTGGGCTTTTGGTCTCGGTTTGCCACATGGTACGCCAACTTAGAGGACACATGGACAAAAGGGTTGAGGTGGAGGTGATGTGGAAGATGAGGTGGAGCTTTGGTGGTGGAGAGAAACTAAGGAAGACATAGACATGTCGGTGACTAGACAGCGGCGGCGAGGGCAAGCGGCGGCGAGCGGGCGACTGCGAGTGGCAAAACGAATTCCTAGGGATGTGAGGGTTCCAAGGAGGTGATGATTCGGCAAGAGCGGTAGTGGGTCGCGGCGCGGCAACAGGCGGCGGGGAGAGCTTGGTGCGGCGGTCTTGGTGCTCGGTGGCACCGAAGAGAACGAGGAGGGCGCGGCTCGGGGCAATGCAACAATTTGGTGATGGAGAAGCAACGAGAGGATAGGGGATCGGATGAGGAGGAGCTAGAACACACTTTGGCGCGCTTGGTTAGGCTAGGGGCTTATCGAGGAAGTTGATCGACCAAGGGTAGCACGGCCGACTTTCGGGAGGTGAGGTCGACGATGGCTCGGTGGTTCTCTGGGGATGAAGGTAAGAGAACCTTGAAGAACGCGCGCGGCGAGTGTAGTGGTGAAGACGATGTGGCGAGAGATGCTTCGGCGGCGAACTTCCGTGGTGAAGACCCTTAGTGGTGGCTCTATTCTTCGATGAATGCGGCGGAACAAAAGCGAGACCGGGATCGGCGATTTAGGGTTTCGGTGAAATGGCGAGGCAAGATTTTCGACGCGATTGGCTCGGCTTATAAAGGATAGGAGAGGAGAGGAAGAATCCAAGGGGAGCATGGTGAGGCAGTCGGGTGGCACTCGGACACGGGATGGAGGCGTCCGGGTTGAAGATGGAGCTGATGTGCGGGGCCTGCGGGTCAGTGAAATAAGAGAGAGGAAAGGAGGCTGGCTCGGCTGGGCTGCGCGCAAGAAAAAATAAACAGGCCAGCTCGGGTTGGGCCAAAAGAAAAGATGATGGGCTGAAGGAAAGGAAATTCAGCCCGAGAGAGGGAATCCAAAATTTTAACTACTTTCTGAATTTCAAAAATTAAGATGAATAAAACTGAGCTCGAATAAATAGCAATTAAATTCCAAAAATTCCCAGAAAATTCCAAAAAATTCTCTAGAACACTAGGAACTCAAATAAAAACTTTTAATTTAATTTAAGTTAATATTAATCATGTTAAATTGTTTTGATTTCTGAAAATTCAAATTAAGCTTTGACTTTAACAAGAAAATTCAATTGGTTACTTTTATTTTTAAAGCTTCGGAAATAAACCAAATTTTAGGATGTTACAAGCACCACCATCTTCTCCTCATTCCATCACGCAACCCTTCGCGCCTCACTCCTCTCTCGCGCAATCTAAGGTTGAAGTCCACGGTCGAGTGACCTTTGCCGTCGATTGCATCATCGTCAACGACGCTCGCGCCACCTTCTACACCATCAGCTTCGTCGTCCCGCGTTTTCCATCGGGGGCACCTCAACATCATCGGAAGACCACTGGAGCTCCACCGCGGCCGTAGACCACATCTCGTCGTTGCTTTATTCCTCACTGCCCACAACTCCGTCAAGATAGGATTTCGGTGAAATTTAATTCAGTAGAAAAGAAATTCGATCTTGACGCGTCATGCTTGTGTCATAATTAGATTTTTATTTAGTGAAATAATTCATAATTCCAGAAAATTGAATTTAGTTTATTTCTTTAGGATTTAATCATCAGAGGACTCCTTCTCCTTCATCGAGCTCCAATTTAATGATTAAAATTTCTAAATTCATCTAAAATCAATATCTAGCTAGCTATACTAAAATTATTTAATTTGGGATTCATTTGAATTTACATTGTTTTCGAGTATAGATTTTGTGACTCGGAGAGCACAGGTTATTTGATGAGTTAGACCAACAAGCTTTTGAGCAAGGCAAGTTACAATTTTTGATCATGTTTGATCCATATTTAAAAATTATTTAAATTATGTTTTAAATTATTATTGTATGCTTATTTACATTTGATTAATTTAAATTCATGTTTTGAATGTGTAGTTAATCCCTTTTCCTTTGTATAGCCAATTTTGATGTTGAATTAGCCATGCCTTGTCACCATAGTTGAAAATCTAGTTGGTACAATGTCATGACCCGACCAGAGGTCACCCGAGAGGACCTCCCGAACTCCTAAAGGTCTTAGGACCTCTAGGTGGTCTGCTAGACCTCTGGATGGTCTGGTGATTATCTCGAGGTGGTCTGCTAGACCTCTGGGAGGTCTGGTGACCTTTAGGAGTTAGGAGGTACTCTCGGGTGACCTCTGGTCGGTCGCGACATACAATAGTATGAACTAGAACATATTGGAAAATTTTGTACTTAGTCAATACTTAGACAAAAAATATTGAATTTAGGAATTTAGCCAAAATATTCAACTATGATTTAAAAATGAGATTATGGTATTGTTTTACCATAGAAATTTTAGAAAATAGTTTGACATATAAAATAAAATAAAGCTGGTTTGGACTTGGTTGAACTAGAAATTTGGTGGAGTGCGGGTTTATGCATAGGCTCATTTCAATGAGCGATTGAGGCCGGGGTTATTTTGGAAGTCGCCCAGTCAATTAAGGATCGGTCTGCGAGCTGCAGATTGTTAAGCCATAATCGTACTACCACTAGTCTAGTATAGGACAGACTTGGCTAATTAAATTGTATTATTTCACCATAGTTGTGTCATTCAAAGGTGTGGTTGTCGTGAAGACCTATTTTTAATACCCACATGACTCAAGAGGGGGGTTACCATTTGGTGTGAAGTATACTGTAGCAAAAACTTAGCGAGCATAACTACGTTGAAATAGTGTAGGGTAAAGACCTTGTGATAGTTGCTTAGGTAGCGTTTGGCTGGTAGGATGTGGTTGAATTGTACAGATGGGATCGTTCTGGGTGTGATTCTCTTGGATGGGATCGTTCAAGCAGTCTGTTTGGTTGGTTGTATAGAATGGTATGAGATTGTGGTTGGTTGGTTGTATGATATGATATACGAATTGAGTTTAGAAATTGATTTGAATTTAAATTCAAGTTTGGAAATAGTTTGTCATTATCCGAAAGTGCAATCTAGTAGTTGAATGTCTACAACTAATTAACCTTTTAATATCCTTAGGCTAATTACTTAATTACTAATTATCCTAATTAAAATGTATATATACTAATTTACAACATTGATTGACTTTAACTACTAATTATCCTAATTAAATTGTATATATACTAATTTACAACATTGATTAACTTACTACTAACCTAATCCGGGTTTTAGTGCTAACTGGACTCTAAAGTCACCTCCTTAGTAGAGTGGACCCACATGCCATGCGTCCATACAAAGAGAAATCACAGAGGAGGCACCTAGTGCGGAGGAAAGCACGGGAGGGCAAATGGTAGTTCGGGCGACGCTCAACAGCGGCGAGGAGGTCAATGGTTGTGGTGGAGGTGGCCAAAGAATCGGGAAGAGAAGAGGATTCCATGGGGATGGTGGTGTGGTGACGGTGGATGAGAGCAGTTGGGTAGCGGCAGCGGCGGCCGGGTGAGACGAAAATGGGGTGGTGGCGTCGAAGGGTTAGAGGAAGAAGGTAGCAGCGCATGAGCACCGGGAGAGCAAGGGGGCTCACCGGGGTGGCCGTGAGGCGAAGGAGACCGAGCGGTCGGCGACATGGGCCACGAGCGGCTTAGCGAGTTCTTCGTGGCGGCGATGTTCGGAGGACAAGAGCTCGGTGTGCGACGGGGAAGAAAGAGGAGGCCCAAGGGTGCTCGAGTAGGGTGGAATTGGAGGCGACTCACGAGTGGGAATGGTCGTGGTGGGGCGTTATTCAACCAAAGTCGGGAAGATGGTGATCGACGACTGCGCTTTCTTTGCGATTGAGCTCGATGGAGTAGAAGACGGGGAGGGAGAGAATGGTAGGGGGCAAGGATGAGGACACCGGCGGGGGTGGCCAAAGCTCACCGGCGGGGCTAGGGAAGATGAGCACTTGCGAGGAGAAGCCAGAGGGAGCGAGAGGCAATCGCGGGCTAGGGCGGCTCGGGGAGGAGCGGGCGCACCGAGGAAGGAGGCGGGCGATGGCGTGGCTCGCCGAGGCGGCAGCGATCATTCTTGCGGCCTTTAGCCTACAACGCAAGGTGAACGATGTGGTTCACTCGATTTCTTCAAACCAAACGGTACAACCTTTCAGTGGAATGGTTTGGTCCTGGACCGTTTGGTTCCATTCAGGGAACAAAATGCATGAATGACCTCATTTCTCGAACCATCCGGTACAGTATCAAATGATTCAATGAACCAAACGGACCCTTAGTCGCACGCCTTCAGAAGTGTGTCTTGGCCGACATGTTAAGTAAACTATCTCTTGTGGGTAAAGTTGCATAAAATCTGCAAAGTATTAAACTATTCGAATAGTTGTATCTGTGTTTATGGACATGCTGAGCAAAACCTTTTGTGGATTAGATTTGGTTTTGTTTTAAAAATAATTTTAAACTCAGATGTTTTTGGATAGTTCATCCAATTGGGAATTTTGAATGAAAAGTGCGTGTAAGGGGGTAGTCTTTCACCATTTGTGTATTGAGGTTTATCCTATACTCAAGAATTGATGAATAAAAAAATTAAATTTTATTTTAGATATAGACTAAACTTCTTTGGAACTTAGTAAATGTATTTAAAACTGAAAATATAGCTTTGTACAAAACTCAGTCATATAAGCCTTCCTTTACCTGCATGCATTATATCTGTTATTGGGTATAACTTGCGGAGTGCAATTATTTGTACTTACCCTTGCTTAATACATTGTTGTTTAGAGGAGGAGTACTTTATCGATGGTGAGGACTTGGAGGACTAGGCGCCCCTAGACGATTGCTTGTGGCATATCGTGTTGTCTACTTATTTTATTTAAGCTTTCCACTGTACTTTCTTTCGGCCTTATGCCCTTTTGTAATCAACTCTTATTATTATTCGGTAAATTGTGTGTTATGGTTGTGCTATCATCTTTTATTTGACTATGTACACTAGCTGTTCTTGGACTAGTGTGCAAGACACAGAGAATTTGGGATCCATAGTTCCCGGGTTCGACAATAACTCACCATTATACTACACCATCCAATGGATCGATCTTAGGGCATTTGAACACATTAACTCTGAAGAAACCATCGTTGGGAGAGTAGATGTATCCTGACTTAGTGCCACCACAATACTCAATGGGTGCGTACACAGAGATATGCCCTCCTACAGGGGTCCAACAACCCAACCCAAACTGCCCACAATATGGCGATAGAACTACGACTCGGTAAATTATTAAGCCAAGCCTATCCCATACTAAACTTATGGTTGTACGATTGTTAGTTCAGAAGGTGCAGCGCATGATTTGGTTCTTTATCGACTCAAGCGAGACAATTCACAAATAATATCATGTGCAATTAATACAACCATCACATACGATCCACTCGCCTAGGTCTCCACCATCCTATAATTATTATTTTTCCTGTTTCGAGTATTAACCCATGCTAGCAGAATCCGATTTACATTATATCCCAAGTTCTTGTAATGTCAATGTTTGTGTCATATTCAATTCAACCACTAAGCAGTGTCTAAGCACAACCATTAGTCATTATAGATTAACCAAGGCAATTTATTAATGTAATACTTAACCTAGGGTGACAAGCTAGAAGGGGTTATCAATAACCAAGGAGGGGAATAGTAATAACAACATTTGGCATAGCTACGTATCAACCTTTAACATAGCATTTCATAAATAATATTAAGCATCTAAGTAATACTTTGAAACAAAATATTTTGCATTTTAAGCGGGTTCAATATGATTAATCATAAGGACTTGCCTTGCTCAACCGTAGATATTACTAGGTCTTGGTCTGTACTAAAGTAGTGGAGAAGTCTTGACAATGTTGGAATTTATTTAAGCGTAAAGCAGCGACGTTGAATAAATACAAATGAACTCAAATAAATCCACATAAAATTTAAATGAAATAAAAAATTAAGATGTTTTGATACCGATGGAAAGGTTTTAATTTATATGAATTTAGAAACAAAAAAATCAAATCATTTGGATTTAAAACAAGGAGAACAAGCTCTCCAAAGTTTAACTCGAGAGAAATTCTAGAAATTCAGAAATTTTTGACTAGTGCAGTTGGATTTTTGTTTTTTGTTTTATTTTTCTAAAGAAAATCCTTTGTGGCTGGTAGGTGGGTGTCGACGATTGAGTCGTTGATCTTATGAAATAAATAGAGAAAAATGACGAATTGTTCTTGGATGAGAATAGGGTTACTCTTTATTTCAATGAGCAGCTATTCTGAGGTGCCCTTGACAAGGCGGTGGACTAGCCCTAATTACAGAATGTATTGTTGCTATGCTTACGCTTGATTTGGATGAAATCAATTGTCCCGCAAAGAAGGCTCGACAATGCATGTCGAGTCATGGCGCCTTCTCACGAAAAGGGTTGGATTATGTCTGTCGGGGTGGTTTTGAAGTTGGCATATCAGTATCAGGTGTCCGATCTAGTCATGGACATTGGTGTGATGTCTTCAATCGACTTTGGTTTAGGTGATGTCGTAGATCACCCAAGCCAGCGATTGCTCCTCATTACGAGGGGGAGGAGTGGCTTCATGAAAGAGTTGTCTTCCCTCGTAACTCCCTTGTCGAAATCGTGGAGGAGGTCTCAGTATCGGTCAGTCTCTAGTCTGACCATGTTGACCTCTACCGAGGGAGGAACACTGGGATGAAGTCAAGGTTTGACTTTGCAAGATCCTTTGTTCCTAGTAAATTTCTATACGTTGCATGGTTTGTTGGAGGATGTCCGATACATGTCCTGCAAGTTGAGCATATCCTAGAGTCTCTGCCATAGTAGGGTCAGGGTTATTTAAAATGTCACGAACTCGTTGCAGGTTTTGAATTGTTACCGAAGGTCTCGGAGGGTTCCTGCTAGTAGAAGGTGTTCGATGGCTCGAATTTCCCTCCGACTTTCTGGTTTGTCATGTTTGACCCATCATGTGCAATGGGGGTAGAAGTAGGTAAATTAACTGATGGATGTCTACCAGCTCTATTGCCTCTGCCACCTCCGGTTGGTGCTTGATTGCTCACACCATTTCCACCAACAGGTGTTGGCGGGTTACATTATGGAGGATCGTGCATGGCATCCTGATCAGTATCACCAATTGCGTTAACTTCATGTCTCCAACAAGGGTCTTTCGACGAGCTTCCCTCGTAACTAAGGGAGAGCCTTTCACTACATCGACAAGGCCTCCACGATGGAAGCGATCGAAATTACCACCTCGGTGGCGTTGTGGTGGATTCACTGATCCGACGAATGCCCGATCATAGGCTGAGCTTGATCATTCCCACTCAGCCTTCGAGTGGCAATAGCTTCATTAACACCGTCACTAGGTGTCGATTGGCCCCCGGAATACGTAGGAGTCATTGATGAATTCGGTCGCCCATGACTGTATCGAGAGTACATTGACCCTCGGGTTACGGTATTAAGCTTTTGTCGCCTTTTTCCCTGGTCGGAAGGACCGGGCTTGCAGAGACATTCAGACGTTTCGAACTGGTTGAAACAACTGATTCCTCTGGGGACGCCACTAGTGGCAAGTCTTCCTCCATCCGGTCGATCTCGCTGGTCTCATCGAGTAGTGAGCCTACAGCGGAAGAGGATGACGACGACATTGTGTCATGTTCCATGGCCCGGATGCATGCGTCTATGTCAAGGTTGGAGTAGTTCGCCAAGTCGAACTAGTTTTTCTCATCCCAAGTCCCTGCCATAGTCGCATAAGCGATAATGGAGCAAAAAGAAAGTGAATGATGATCGTTGAGCGATGAATCTTCAAGAAATCAGTGCCTTTGAACCCCACGAACAATGCCAGCTATCGACGATCGAGTCGCCGATCTTACGAAATAAATAGAGAAAAATGGCGATGAGTTCTTGGATGTGAATGTGGTTTCTCTTTATTGCAATGAACTGGCTATTACAGGGGTGCCCTTGACAAGGCGGTGGACTAGCCCTATTTACACAGAATGTATTGATTGCTATGCTACTGCTTCAGATGAAATCCAATTACCTGTTTATCTTTTGAAAAGTAGATTGTTTTGGTTGTTCGTCATCTATCTTTAAATAACTGGCGATGAGGTGGTAGTTACCCTCGGAGAAGACGTCTGTTGGAAGTGACACGACTGGTCGGGGAGGCAATTGTTGTTTGGTAAACTAGTAACTGATCATCGGTTACTGTGAGCGGAGACAAAACCATGTACTAGTTATTGTTAGTGATTTAAGGCCATGAAACGTCGTGTGATTTGGAACAAATAAGACATGTGTTCCATTCATCACACGGGAGCGATATACTTGGAATCAGGTCCAAGTGCTAGTTCAAAGCTTCTAACAAGTAGTCATCTGGTCGGGTAGTAGATACAGAACCTCTCCAACCAGGGTACCCATGGAGTAACCTTTGGAATTCTAACGACTACAGGGGTCGTCAACCACGAGGTGTATGACCACATAAGCTATGTGGCTATTAATTAATATATATGAATTTAATCCTCGTTAGTAGGGTC
Source organism: Ampelocalamus luodianensis (assembly GCA_036346255.1). NCBI lineage: Eukaryota > Viridiplantae > Streptophyta > Magnoliopsida > Poales > Poaceae > Ampelocalamus > Ampelocalamus luodianensis. The sequence goes on from CM070620.1 coordinate 14,191,769, forward strand.
TAGACGGATTTTTAATTTCTTTTCTATTTTCTTTTCTTAAGGAAACGGTTATGTGGCTAACAGGTGGGGTCCAACTGGTTTTTAATTTCTATTTTATTTATTTTTATTTGGGAAAACATGTGAGGCGCGGGTGGGACCACGATCGACCCAGGTGCAGGGGCTAGGGGCCACACGTCAATGGCTTGGTCTCTGAACCGGTCTATACAACGGGTTTTAAGTGGTGGGGTCCGCATGTCATACACACATACTTTAACCTATAGTTCAATTATATTTTCTAATTGCATCGAGCTCACATGTCATACATTAAGTAATTACCATTAACCTAATCACACAGGCCCATCGTCAATGACACGAGGAAAGAGGAATGGAATAGAGCAACCATGGCCGGCTCTTGGGCGAGCTCGGCACTGGCGGAGAGGGCTCCGGCAACCACCTGCGACTAGCAAAATGTAATGTGAGCACCTAGGAGATCCTAATGGCAGTGATAGTGCAGCAGGAGATGGACCGAGGTGGCAACACTACGGTAAAGATGGTGGTGGCTATACTGTGCCTAATGACAACTACGCAACAAGGCTTACAACTACAAACTAGAGCTCGGTTTAGCATCTACGAGCTAAAGCAAAGCTATCGGTGCTCTTGGTGCTCAAAATGAGGCAACGCACCGAGCACTCCACGGCAGCTTGCGGCAGCGCGGTGTGGCTACTCTACGGCCAACTAGCTAGGATCTTCATTGACTAGCCTACCGGTTTTGATAGATAAAGAAACCTACGGAACAAAAGATCTCACCGAAGCCAGCGAGAAAGGAGATCGAGTGCGATGGTGAGTTGTGTGCTCTGGGTGGCGGCGGGGACAAAGCGTTGAGCGCATTACAGAGAGGAGGTCGGCGACCAAGATCGTGAGACAATGGAGGTGAAAGCTCACGGACAAGGCGGAAGGAGGCATACTCGGCTAGCTCTGCGGACGACGGCGTTCCTTCCTCTCGTGAGGTAACAAGAGCAGAGGAGGTGAGCATGAGGAAGAGGAAGTGGCGGTCACGGCTATACTGTTCAAGCGATGGGTTAGGCCGAAGTGGGCTAGGCTTTGTCTTTGGGCCTAGAAAGCCCGACCTTAAATGTCACGCCGAGCCCACCCTAGAAAAGCCCGGTATAAACGTCCATGCCGAGCCGGCCCGACATAGTGTAAGCTGAGGCCCACCTAAAGACCGAAAAGGTTGTTTTTCCTATTTTACGATTAAAAAATTAAAAATTATTTACCCTGAATAAACTATTATTTTAAAATTATTTTTGTTAATAAAATTATTTTAATCATTTATTTAATGTAGTTGGCCTTTTATGGGCTTTAGGTTGGGCTTGCGGGCTAGAAATTGGGGCCCGAGCTCGGCACGACCCGAGCCCAAAAAAATTGGGTCGACCTGCCCATGAACAAGTCTAGTCACAATGCGGAAGAAGACAAGGACAAAGACTCAATCTAGCAAGCGGAAGTCAACGGCAAAGCCGGCGACCGGAAGTGGGTATGACGATCGGCGTGAATGAAGTCTTCTCCACCGAGGCGAAGAAGAAGGGAAAGCGTGGAGAACAGATGGCTATCAAACCCTAAATTTGCAATTCGAGATCTTCTGTGTTCACAGCACCAGTCCCTGGATCAGTAGATAGTGCCCACAATTACATCATTGGATATCAAAACACATATATCGAAATTGTAAAGTTATTGCATAATAATAAACAAAGCATAAATATAACTACGACTTTTAACTTACAGAATGGTGGCTAGGCCAAATACCTTTCAAAGAACGATGGCGGAAGAAAAATAAAGTATAACACATGAAACTCTCATGATATACCCATAGGCAATCAAGCTGGGCCCGTGAACTAGTCCTTGGTCTTCTTGTCTTCTAGTATTGTGACAGCATAAGTGTCCATATAGCCTTCTTTTTTATACTTACTGAATAATAATATTGAGCGAGCATGAGTGCACAACTGTACTCGTGAGCCAAGACACAGAATGCAGTTATATAATATGCTCGTGAGCCAACACACAGAATGCAGTTATATAATATGCAAGGCTGATCAAAGGACTGGCTTATGGTTCTTTTGTTTGCATAAAGACGCTTATTGAAATAGATTAATTAGTAGCAAATCCTGAGATCTAGTATTTTTAACTAACATAGGTTTTAACAAAGTTCAGTTTTATTGTAAAATAATAGCGGAGACTCCAACCTCCTGTATCACTGAGTGGCTCCATCCACCCAATGCTCATATTCTTTCCCGGGTCACATCTCGTACTTTCTACTCATTCTCAACCAGGTTATCTCAAATCTCTAGGCTCTGATCCATCTTTTCATTCCATCCACAAATTGTTTATGAAAATAAAAGCTACTTCTAGTAAGTTCTCGGTACCACCCATAACCATGGGCACAACTGTCTAGACAGTTTACACTCTACAGAGTTCGCACACTTTACCTACAAAAGACAATCAACTTATAATATTTGTCTTGACACACTTTTATAGGTGTGCGACTAAGATGATTGTCACAAGGCCATAACAATACCCCACCTCAACGCAACCCCACCCGCTAAGGTTTCCACCTTCCTAGGCTACACCCCCAGGAGGTCCCCTCTTGCGCTGTGTAGTTTGGTGACTCCCTTACCCTTATCTATAACACACACACACCAATGTCGAAGCCACGCTGAGATGAATAAATTAGTTAGTCAGGTCGTACCCGTTATAGACTTATGGTTGCACTATTTTTACTCAAGAAGGTTGTTACCAGAACTCAACCCTTGATTGACTCGGGCGGTACTTCCCCATACATATTCTGTCGTGCTCTTATCCGCACCCGCCATGCTTTCCAGCCGCCCGAGTCGAAATCTACTTTTGGTTTTCTTTTATTTTGAAATACCTTTCTAGTTCAACATACTAGCCAATCTCCAACCTCGACTATCCAAATCCAGTTTTCAAGTTTTGAATGATGTCAGGGAAAATTATTGCCTACATGTCAATGTATCTAAACAAGGCTAAGAATGGCACTTACATACAGACTTATTAACTAGTCATGTATACCATTATTACTAGGGTGACAAAGGATAGTGGTGACCAAATTCAAGGATGGGAAGGTTATACTCAATTATCATTAAGGTATTATCTATGAGCTAGGTCAACATAATTGAATAGATCATAACAATACAATTTTATAATTTAAATCAATATAATTTGCATTCAAAAGTAGATGCAAAATGGTCAAAGTATTGACTCAAATGCGGCTCAATGTTCGATAACTTTGGTCTGTACTTGCTCTTGCTTGAACTCTTGCTTCGTTGTGCCTTCTAATTCTAATTCATAAAATGCGATTGAACCCGAGAATGTCCGAAAGCAATCAAATAAGATCTAATAAATCGAAGGCAAGTAAACAAAGGAAACACTTCAAATGAAAGTCAAACAACTCAAGAGTGGTTGAGCGTGAAACACTTCAAATGAAACTAAATATACCTAAGGGTATCTTGAAAGAAGGAAGTACTCGAGATGAAACTAATCATACTTAGTAGGGTTGATGAAGGAAATACTTCAAATAGAATGAAGTACATCCAGGATACTTGGAATGAAGGAAATACTTGGACCAAAGTAGACACACCTAACCTTATTCATTTGGCCTAAGGTGGGGTTTTGGGTTGCTAGTTATACTTAGGGTGAGGTAATTGTTTGATCCAGTGAGGTGAGAGGTATTGGGCTCTCGAAAAGTCCACTGGTGCAAGGAGTTAAGACTCCAACAAGAGGGAGACAATATTTATAGGAATATCCCTCATCAGTTACATAGATGGGATATATCACCTTGCTAGGTAGGATTCTCTGATTCACATTCAGGTCACGAAGTGTTCTTTTATTGGGAGCGTACTGGGAGCGGATAACGATGGATGATAGCTAGAGTCCATACGATGTTGATTGGTGGTTGGACTACCATAATTCCCTCGATAGTACCTTATCGTTACTCTCACACAGGGCCCAACTGATCTAATGATTTCTTTTGTTATTATTTTCTATTTATCGAGGAAGTTTCATGATAGCCTGGTGAGACTTATGAATAGGGGCGGGGTTCGCTCTGGGTAGACATAATCCTCACGAACACATGGGTGTAGTTTACTTAATGATTCCTTTTATTATTTTATATTTATGAAAAAAAATCATGAGCCTTAGCTAAAGCTTCCCAGCGTTGGCTAGACGTCAGCTTACATCTTGATCAATGGTGTATGCGGTTTGAGTCTCTGTATTCAGGTCATCTTCACTCATTCTACTTATTTAAACAACCTAGCATATACTAAAGTAAACCTATTACACTAGGTTGGTCTTTAGCTATAGCATCTGGTAATTACTATTTCCAGTTGAGTAGATAACTATTATACAAGTTCTATGGGCTCTTACCTACTAGCCCTTGTTTAGCGATCATCCTTATCATCTTGATTACTATTACTAGCACGAAGCTAGATCACAGCTACTGCCAACCTCCATGACTATTTAATAGTACTATTATTACTCCTTAATGTATAGGTCTAGGTGTAGGTGACGTATCATAACCCTAGTTAGGTTTTAACAAAAAGTATTCATTTTACCTAATTGACAATTTTAGTAAGGGCCTACTTGTAAGTGTATATTTCTATGATGTATTATTTTACTACTAATCTACTAGTGGGTGTACATGTCATTGACATATTGTTGTTATTATCATTTATCATTGTCATAGCAATGGCCTAGGGCCTACTGATCATTTGATCATATGTGTATGTATATGCCTAAACATGACTGTATCATCTTATATAATCACTACTTGATTTACACAAAAATGACTTTCCTAATTATATTTGGCCTGGTACTATAAATGATAACAGCTTAGGATTATTTTTACTAACCTCTAATTACTTGAATTTAACCATCTTAAACTAATCTCTAATCGCTTAGTTCACAAAGAACTTACTAGTGTGAACTATCAGTCACTTACTGGCGGGCCCCACTAGTAAGTTAAGTATTCCTAAGGTATTAGCAAGTTTAACTAAGTTCTTTACTAAAGATTTTTACTATGTTAATCATTCTGAATGTGCACTATTTGATATGGCCCCAGAATTATTTTGACGATTTTATATGTGCATAAATATATTTTTTGTGTAATCTCTAATTACATTAGCACCTTTAAATGAAATAATATTGACCTACTAATTATTTAATTAAACTATAATCTCTGACTAACTTGACTAGGCATGTATCTGCTAATTGCAATCTCCACTAACTTTGGCGGGCCCATTGTCATTTGCTCATAACACAGAGAGAAAGCAAAGAGAGAGAAGGGCAAGGCAACGAGCACCTGATGCGAGAGGAAAATAGTGGAGGGCAACTAGGCATGATGGCGAGCCTGGCGTCGGTGAGAAGGTGACGGCGAGCCGGCGGCGGCAAAATGGATTGCACACATGAAGCGACCTGCGTGGGTGATCACGGTGTCGGCGGTGGAGCACGGTGGTAGTCGGGCGGCAGCTGAAGTAGGAGCAGGGGCGCGGCTCTAGAGGAAGGAAGGAAAGGAGGGCACACGTGAGCACCGAGGAGTTGTGGGGATCTTACCGCGGTCAAAGGCGGCAGCAGGCGTGGCGGGCCATGGCGATGACCCAAGCGGCGGCGATGTCACCATGGCGGTGGCGCTACGGGAGGGAGGCTGGAGCGGGTGGTGGGGAAGAAGAGGGAGGTCGGGGATGCTTGGTGGAGGGTGGAGATGCACTCACGGAGAGAGCACGGTGGTGATGGCGATAGTTTTCGGCGGAGCGGAAGGAGAAGACCACGGTGCGAGCTCGGTGAGGAATCCCACAATTAGTTGAAGGTAAAGCCTCCATGGGTGCTAGAACATGTCGTGATGTGGTTCAAGAGGAGAGGAGCTCACGAGTAGCGAGCGGCAAGTAGGAGGCAACAACGTTGCGATGTGGATGCTTGAGCGCGGATGTCCGTGGCATTCCCGGTGTTTGGGTTGCGGAGAGGAGAAAGCAGAGTGCGCCGAGGCGAAGGAAGCGGGGCGGTGCTAGGGGCCCGATGGTGGCGGTGGAGATCAGGGGTGGTGGCGGCGGCTCGATGCGATCCAGCCCGGACGCGAGAGAAAATGGGGCGCGGTGAGTTCTGGCGAGAAGAAGATGGCTTGGGGCGGTTTGGTGAGGTGGTGAGGCGAGCGATGCTCAAGGCCCTTATGAAGGATGGATGGAGGCACGAGAACTTCGGTTGTTTCGGCGAGACAGAGCGGCGATGGCGACACGTCGAAAGCTTACGTGTGTGGCGGCGGGCACGATGCGACAATGCGATGGTGATGTAGCTCTAGTGTCATGGTGTGATGAGGCGGCGGGAGCGGTGAGGCTCATCGGCGGCAGTGGCATGGCGCCCGATGCGGCGGCGAGCGGTCGAAGAAGCAGAGGAGGAGGAGGAAGGGAGGAAGGCGCTTTGGTGGTGGGTCTCGAGGAAAAGAAAGAAAGGAGCGAGGAAAAGAAACATGAAAGAAAACGAGAAAAGAGAAGAGAAGAGAAGAAAGAAAAGGAGAAAGAACAAGAACAAGAAAAAAGGAGAAGTCGGGCCGGGCCAGGTGGCTTTCGGTATAGACCGCGCTTCTGAGGTCTCGTTTCTTTTTCTTTTTTCTTTTCTCTTTAAACTCAAGTTTGAGTTCAATTTTCTGCTTTGGGGGTTAAGGTTTCAAATAACAACCCAGAAATTCGAATATCGACGAAGTGAAACAAAAGGTTTTTAAAATCCCACATTTTTAAACAATCTCATCTGCACAAAATTTTTGGATTGTTACACTGGCGAAGCTTTTGACGCGCTTGGCTTGGCCTTAAATAGGGAAGGGAGAGAGATAGCGAGCGAGGCTGTAACAGCCCTAACTTAGGGTTTGTATTTCCAATGTAAAATTTTGAGGAGGAATAAAACTTTTGTTGCCTCTTCAAATCATTTGGAAGTTTTCCAAATTTTCCTAGCAATTTCAATTTTCTAGAATTAAATTCTTGTGAATGGAGATTGTTGTCAGAGTTCTTAGCTTTCACACTTGTGATCATCCTCTGAAATTATTTTCCTACCATCTTGATCATCCTATCTACCTCCTGAATTATTTCACAATTTTTAGATTTTGTTTGCTATTTCATATGGCCAAGTCAACTCTGTTTGAAATCTGGTCAAACTCCTGTCAGTAGCTTGTGAATTTTCTCTAGAACAATGCAGTGCATAAAAGTTCTGAAAAAATTATACAAGGTTGTCCTCTGTCCCTAGTAGCTACCATAAAAATTTCAGAAATTTTTGGAGCTCAGGAGCTACCTCTAAAAATTCCCCAAAACCTTCTCTGTCTTTTAAATCAAATTCTAAAGTCTTGTTCCTCGGGCGAACCCAACTCGGGCTCGAGTCCGACTACACACTTGGTTCGGTCGCGTCAACTAATCGCACCGCCCGAGTCAATTGATCGCGACCGTCCGATGCAAATCGAGCGATCCACGTCGCGTCTTGCAACCGACTGTCAGAATGCATACATCGATCTCGGTAGTCAATTCGGATCCAACGGTCGACCGTTCTGATCAAATCAAACCACCGGTTCGCACCGCTTTGTGAGTCACCGGTGGTGGACCCCACTTGTCGACCGTCCTCGTCCTCTCGCGTCTCACGGGCGCCGGGCGATCGCGCATGTGTGCCCGTACCTGCGTCGCGCCACCTATTTGCCCTCGTGTGCATCGTGGAGCATCGCGAGCTTTATAACCTCACGCACTCACTCATTCATCGTTTCGCCGCTATCTCACTTTCTCGCTCGCTTCTGTTTGGCGAAGAGGCGAAGGTAGCGCCGTGTTAGCGCGCCGCCTTGATCCATAACCACGCGCCGTGATCCACGCTCGCGCGCCTCCATTTTGCCCAACCCGGGTCCTTGGCGTCGATGGATCACGGGCGATATCGTCGTCTCGCCTCCGGTTGCGGCGGTCCGCGAGCTTGCTAGTTCTCGGTGAGTCTCTAACCTCGTCACTTGGTCCTCGTGATCGCAATCCTCCTCTGAGTCTAACGGTGGGCTCGTTTACGTCTTTCGTGCATCGTGGAAGTCGTGCGGGTGTTTCTTCCTCGCGCGCGGTGTTCGCCGCCGTGCAATCCGGCGCCTCGGACCTTCTTCTTCGACTTTGTCTTGTGCTTATTGCTCCACGAAGTCGAGCGATCGTGGCGCAACTTCTCGAAGCTGCTCGAAGTGCATGGCGCCTTCTGCGAGCGTAGCTTCTTCTCCGCCTCCGCCGTCGTGGGCCCATCTCGGCGACCATTGGGCTCGCGTCGCCGGCATCAAGTTCGTGGGCTGCGGTGCACCGTCGTGCCATCCCGAGCTCGAGCTTGACCATTCTCGGATCCCCACCTCGCCGTCGCGGCGCGTGTGGGAACTCCGTCGAGCCGCCGGTGGTTAAGGTCTAATCCCTTCTTAAGCTCTAATCGTCTTTTAGTTTGTATCTCGGCTTGTGGGCCTTTCTTTATTAATCACGTTTAGAAATCGTTTAATCCAACCGTTGCATTTCACTTTGTGTCTCGTCATGTGGGCGGAATGTCGGTTGGGGTGGTGTAGTGTTATTAATGCGTTTTCTCTGCCGGCAAGCGTATTTCTCTGTGAGTATATGTTAAAGTACACTTTGATATGTCAAAGGCGTATCTTAGAATCGCCGGCGTCACCTTATGCGGGCGATCCGCTCACGTCAGCGTTTTAGCGCGGCCCGCTGTCGATGTTGGGGCTAGCCGTGCGTCGGTAGAAGAAGTATTAAGTGCTTTAGTATTTACGAAATGCTTTTACATTGCCTTTGTTAAATCAATTAAACTTGTAAAATGCATAACTAATTCAATTTTTATCCAAACGCATGAAACCAGTCTTTGTTAATTTTCATTTTAAATGTACTATTTACTAAAATGAGTTTCAACCTTGTATCTGTAGCAAAAATCTGTTAATTAATTTAATGTTGTAAATCGTAATCTCCAAATTAGAAAATGCATATCTCTTTCAATAATTGTCCAAATCTGATAAACCCAATTCAGAAAATTTCATTTTCAGTATACTAACTATTAGGATAGGTTTTACACATTGTTTCTGTTCATGAAAATTTGTTAAGTAATTAACTAGTGACTTGTTGTGTTTTTAGCTTAGAAAATTCATAGAAAATTGCTAATAACTTAAAATGATTTGTTCTCTGTTTCTAAAATTTTGTTATATCTTGCTTAGGTTCTGTGTGAGTTTTGGCTTGTTTTGGTGTTGTTGTATGTTTGAGTTTTGTGGCGTTATTCGTTCTTATTTCTTTGTTATGTTCGATCGTTAGGCTTCGATATTTGCGGCAACCACGAGGACGATCCTCATGACATATTGAGCAACGACATCCGAACAAGCGGTTTGATCATATTTATCGGTATTTTAAAGTCTAATATTTTGTTTTAATTGTATGTATGCATCGCTTAATTTGTGTTAAATTGATTAGTTAAATCCGTGTTGCATATCCTGTAGACAAAATATTGATCTCTACTACGAGCCTAGGTTATTTCTTTGTGATTAGAGTCATTGGATGATCTCTTGTCACTTAGTAGATCCGGTCAACTTGCTTAGACATGCTTAGCTATCGGTAGAAGCTGGCGGTTATCGACTTTAGTCGGTGACCTTGATCACACAAAATCTACTATAACTTTATGTTTGACATTTTGCTATGTTTAATTGCAAAACTAAAGCTGAAAACCAAAAATGATTTAGACTTGGGCTGTGGTATGATTGGTGTGATCTGTTGGGTGTGGCTGGAATGGTGCCCGAGTCAACAAGGACCGAACATCTTGTTACATTGAACCAAGCATTTTGCGTGCTAACCACACTAGAGTATATGGGACCTCTCTTGACCTAGTACTTTGGCGTGTATTGGCTCAGGGTCGCGGGAGGTCGCGGGAGGGACGGAGGTGGGAGCATGGTAGTTGTCAGAAAAGCTTTATCTGAGTGGGTAGTTGTCTTTTCGGCTTTACCATGTAGCGTATGGATTTCTATCCATACGACGGCTCGTAGTTAATACACAATATTGGAAAAGTCTCGTAGGACTTAGTTGTGTTGGCATACCTTGGAGTGTGCTTTGGCTTAAAGGCGATGCGAAGTGTGGGTACATTGGTACACCTGCGAGGTTCAAACTATTCGAATAGCCTCGTCTAGGTTATGGACACGCTTGCAAGGTCTTCCAAGAGTTAGACTACAACATTTAAATTAAAACTTCTTTGGGTGAGTGCGAATGCGGGATTCGTGCTATTGTGGTGGTGACTATTGGGATAGTCACTTCTAGGTTGTTTTATCTTTGCTCTTTTGCTATTATTATCCTTTCTTTATTATTTCAATCTTAAAAATGAATTGCAAACTTGCCTTTAAAGCTGTATTACCTTATTGCAAATGAAAATTGGCTTTATGCAAATGAAACATATGGCCTCCACCAAATAAGCTTTGCATGTAGCATATGAGCAGTGCTGTTAGTTCACACGTCGATCTTGCGGGTACAAAGACAATCTTTGTACTCGGTGCTTTGCTTAATGATTTTGTTGCGAGAGGAAGAAGGTGAGCCTCGGGGCCTCATACGTGAGTGGTGTCTTTGTCGCCGTGGGTGACGACTAGACTTGGCGGTCGGTCGGATGCCTTGTGGGTTGAAGGCACGATTGGCTTTGTTTATAGCCATCTTATGGCACTTTTGCTTCATTGTCGTTCTTGTCTATTTGTGTATCTTGTGGCACATGTCGGCCTATATGCGTAATATTGTTACTATTTGTTTATCTTCCGTTTGTAGTGTAATGTTTGGACTCTATGTTTTGAATGGAGTTGATGTCTAATTTTGTGCAGGAGTGCGTATCTTGCTTTACAGGAAGTATACATATCTCGAGATCGATTTATTTGATTTGTGATGCTAGGACCGGTGGTTGGTTAAGCATTACAAGCCAAATAAGCGGGGTCCTCAGAGGCGGTCGACGCGGGTCGGACACGACGTGGCAACTGAGTAGAGTGGCGACAAGAGGCACTGCCACACAGATGGGGTGATGTCGCGACGGCGCAAGGCTCGAGGACGACCGCTACGGGCACTCAAGTGCCTCTTGCACATTGACGTGACGCGGAGAGAAGGTGAGCGCTCGTTCTCTGGCGCGTGGGGAAGAGAAATAGTGCTCTCCTCGGGCAGCTTGACAGGTGAGGCCAAGGCCCACATGTGGGTGAGAGCGAATGCGAGCGAGTGAGTGGGCTGGCACTGGCTGCGGCGTGAGGCTGGGCCTAGCTGGGCTAGGCCGTGAAGGGGAAGGAAGCGGGGTGGCACGTTGGGCCGAGAGTGCGGAGACGGACCGCGGGGAAGAGGGGAGAGTTGGGCCGGCAGGGGGAAAATTACTTTGGATGTTTAGTTATGGATTTGAATTTGAATTTCAAATCACGAGAATATAACACACAATTTAACATCTAGATTTTTATAATTTCAATTTGGTGCAGGAAATTGATTTAACTTTTTGAATTGCAAGGTAAAGCTTTTAGAAATACTCAAAATGCAACGAAAGTTTTTGAAATCCAAAAAATTCATACATATTTTAAATTATTCAAAAATTAGACTGTTACAGAACTCACCCACTGCCACCACCACGACGGCGCCGCAGCCCATCAGGCCATCCGATCGGCGTGATTGGCGCGAGCATCGAGCGCCCTCCACTTCCCCACTGTCAATCGTGCTGGAAAAGCCTGCAGATCGCCATGATCTCATCAATTCCGCAATCCATCCTTGATCCCATCCACGTGAGCCCAACCCAACCCAACCAAACCCAACCAACCATCGGCAAGGAACCGATCGCCATTCGCATCAACCACACAACGGACTCCATAACGCGCGCGTGACACGCACACAACCATCTCTTTGGTTAGTTGATCCCTTCCGTGTTAAACCTTCTACTCGCGGCTCAGGCATGAAGCTGCGCAAGAAAACGCACACAAATCGCCGTTTTATGAAGAGGTTCTTGCAGGGGTTGCAGGGGACGCAGAGCTACACAAAAGACATCTTTTTCCTTCTGCTTCAACTACTGTTTTACTAGTAGCTCCGCTCTGGATAGAACGGTACAACACAAAACGCAGCTCCTAAATATCGTAGCACTACGCAATCTCAAAGCCCCCATTTCTATATACAAATATCATGCAATGTCGAAAAGTTTAATGGCTCCAATGTTTGGGGATTCTTCAGAAGCTTGGGCTAAGAATGTTGAGCAGGGAGACTCTGGTGTTGACCAGAGCCCGGAACACCTTCTCGCCGCTGCTCTCCACGTCCGCGATGCACCGTCCCAGGTTGTCCAGGCGCTCGAATGCCGCCTTGCGTTCTTTCTCCTCCGGGTCCACGGTCGCGTCGGGTTGGGGCTGCGCGGCGGAAGCGGCGCCGTCACCGTCGGCGTGTTGCTTCTTGGCCGAACGGCGCTTCGCGCGCGACATCCAACGCATGAGGTCGGCCACCCACCATATGCCCATGGACGAAGGCTTGACGAGGTGGTGGCTGGTTCTTGGCGTGGCTGATGGGGTGGTGAATCTTGCGGGGGAGGGCATCCAGCATGGTGTGGTAGGGACGTCAAGACGGGCCGTGGCGGCGGCGACAGAGAGGGAGGACACGCCGGAGAATACTGCGGCTGAGGCAGATGCGACGGCGGCGGCAGAGTCGGCGATGGCGGCGGCAAGGACGGCCGCGTCGGCCGGGATGCCCGCGGGCAGGGGAGGTGGTGCCTTGCCCGCCACGGCGCGCGCCGAGGAGGCGATCCGCGGGAGGTCGCGCCCGGGCGGCGCAGCGCGCGTGCGGCGGAAGCCAGCCGGGCCGGGTCCTCCCGCCGCAGCGCGGCCCGCGCCTCGGCCTGGAGCGCGGCGAGCGCGACCAGCGCCGCCCGGAAGCTGCCGTGTGCGTCGGCGAGGTGGAGGAAGTCGTCGAGCAGCCGCTCCGCGAACGGCGACCTCCCGAGCCGCCGCAGCGGCTCCTGCGCCTGCGGGTGGTGGAGCAGCTCGGACAGCGACACAAGCACCCGGCCCAGCTGCTCCGCGCCCTCCGCGATCGAGCCCGCCGACGCGCTCGACGCCAATACCCCCACCAGCTCGCGCAGCGACGCGACGTCGTCGTCGAGCTGGAGCACTATTGGGTGGAACCGGCAGGGCAGGCTCGCCGAGCGGACGCGGTAGGCCAAGGACTTTCCGTTGGACCCCGCCGCCGCAGCCGAGGCGGACTTGGGCGCGGGGAACGAGATGGTGCGGCGGAACCCGACTACCATCCTACCACTTCTACCTTACAGAGCAGCGCCGCTACTCGAATGGAATCGATGATCAAGCGATGTAACCCTACGCGCGGACGGTGAAGGGAGGGCGCGTTTTAAAGGGAACTGGGATTTGGGATAGAATGGAATGGAACGGTCGAGGAGGATCCGGATTCTCTCACGTACCACAGAATCACCGCTTAAATATTGTTTTTAAGCCTGTACAAACAATGCTTAGTAGCAGTACTACAGCAAAATATTTATAGAAAAGCCGTGGAATAGCTACTATATTGATTTTATTGTATCAGTAGGTAGTGTAGCATTCACTAGCCCATTCATGTCCCTGTCCCTGTGTTCTCTGCGTAAGCGTAGGCTATTACGGAGAATCCGCTTCCTCAGGAAGGCGTGGAAGGGGTCAAGTTGCACGGCGGCTCGTATATAGTGGGAGTAGGAAGGAACGGTGGAGCTGGACCGGTTCTATTCTATTGTGCCGCAGGTCATGCTCGGCACGCAGCACTTCGGCTGAAACCTTCAACTTTTGGAGGTTTCTTGGGGTCCCGGACGCCAGCCGGGAAGGGTTGGGTGGCTCGGTTACATGGGTTGGGTGGGGTGCATCTTGTGATATTCCATGTGTAAGCGGTATGACATTTAGGATCGGCCGAGCGGATCAAAAACAACGAGCGATATCGACCACTCGGTGTTCATGAACAGCACTATTACTACCGTGCTTACTACGATGTATGATTTCAATCTCATCCGTTATTTTTCAATCCGGCGACTACAAACAATATCATGATGTCATGTAATGGTAGAGGATTAGCGTCCGGGTTGAGTTTGGTGGCTCACTGCAGTGATGGGCCCTGGAGAGTTGTGGGGCCATGTGAACTGGCTTGTGGGGCCTCCTCAACTTGTTTTGTTCCAGAACTTTGGAGGTGGGGCCCCAGTCCCAGACCGGCGCATCTTTCTATCACGTGGTGTGGTTGCATTACATACCTGGTTGCACCTGATCAGAGGCTGAGAAAGACCGTGAGCAGTAACGGAAGAACCGAGCTGAGAGAGACCGTGAGCAGTAACGGAAGAACCGAAGAGTAACGATGAAATCTTGTGACTTCGTGTCCTTATTTATTTGGGGGGCGATGGGGGGGGGGTGTTCTAACCAGCGGATGTCATGCCCGCATCTTCCCTGTCTCCGGCGGCTGCGCCTCCGCACCTGCTGTCCATGATCTAGTTCGCCTTTCGCAGGTAGCCATCAAAGCCTAACTCGCGGGTGTTGCCAGTCGTCTTGTCGTTCACAGTTCACTGTTGGCCCGTCGGTCGCTCAGATTTCAAGTCTTGGTGGAGAAGGACCAATAAATAACTAGAGAAGACAAAATCAACTCAATGGTCCCGGTGCTCATGGAATCAAACGGCACGCTCGCGCGTCCGCAGGATATATTTTCTTCATTTTGATCTTGTGCCTTTGTAGTTTGTATTGGGATCTGTACTACGTATATGGGCCATATATCACACGTGAGAGACTGTAACTCACGTGGTTAGAACTTATTAGCTAATGCGACTTGTATGTATGCTTCAGAGGCATATATGCTCGGAGCCATGCGGAAAGCGACATGGCGTTCTTCGATTAAGTGGTTAATTGCCTGTTTCACATGAGGAACATTGGCTACTGGCTAGAAGAGGAGCTTTCTTAGGGCATGTTGTTTCTTAGGACATGTACAAAGTAGTGCTTGAGTGGATGCCTCGTAGGTTCACCTCGGCTTAGACACCACGATGGACACGAGTGGGTGCCTCGCAGGGTGTCAGAGCTCCTTCTACAAGCTGAAGGTTGCAGTGACTAGAGCTCCGGTGGTCAGGACGAGGACGTCCGGATCCGCGGCCGAACTGGCGGCGAGGTCGGCGGCGGTCGGATCTAGCGAGGCAAGGTCGGCGCGGCCGGTCCGAGTGAGGAGGTCGGCATCGGCCGGCGGAGAACAAGGGCGGCAAGGCGCGGCGCGAGAGAGCGATGGCGAAGGATGGAGCCGTGGCGGGGAGGGCGTGACAGGATCCGGGCGGCGGCGCGGTGAAGACTGGATCCGGATGGCGGCGACCTTTAGCCGCCGGGCGATGGCGGGGAGCTACAAGACGGGCCAGTGGCAAGTGAATCGGTGAGGAAGGGAGGAGGAAGTGAAGAAATGAGAGAGAGAGAGTGGGAGGGACAGTGGGGGAAGAGGAGAAAGGATGAGGGGTGGGGTGGCTGACACGTGGGTCAAGGGCCTAGTTTGTAATAGATTTTCTGTTTTTATGGTTCTTTATGTAAAATTTTGGACTAAAGTAATAAATAGAAAGAAAGAAGGGGCCCGGATTGAAAAAATTAAAGAGCTGATATTTAAAGTTCTTTGTGGGTCTTTTGAAGCTACCGTGCATCGTGGGTAGAAGTTTAGATGGTGTCTTCACTGGTTTGAGGTCTAGATGAAAGATGAAACCTCCACCAGAAACTAATATGTATTGTACATGTCCTTAGCCTAACTTGGTGCCTTAGCCTGCCTTGGTGGACACTTGCTTGTGACTTGAATTGATCGTCTTGAATTGATCGTTCGGACAGTTCGGACCGAGACCGAATCAAGAAAAAAAAATTTATAGGATCTGGTCCACAACTCTATTGATGTGAACCAACTCCACTGCATGACACGTGTTCTTTCACGAATCTCAAAGCATGACGTGGTAGCCTTCAGTATTCAATTCGTGAAAATTCACATCAATGATTTATAAAGCTATGCGCTTTGAGATTCGTAAAAGGACATGTGTCATATGATGGAGTTGATCCACATCAATGAAGTTGTATACCAGATCCTATAGGATTTTTTTTCCCCGAATCAAGGCCTCAGGTAAGTAAGAGTCCAGACCAACCTCGGCCACCTGGCTGCGTTCAGTGTCTTGCTTTGCATATGTCATGTCAGGGAGTCGATCGGAGTGATGAAAGCTTCCTACGGATAGATACTTCGAAAACGAGACATCGCCATGCATCACCCATGCTGCATGGATTAACACACATGTCAGTTAGATAACCTTTAAGGCACCTTGTTACGTTTATTTCGTACGGATACCGGACACACGCTCGAAATTGGTACCAGGTTCATTTTCCCACTGATGTAATATTCAGAACTAGATTACTAGTAATAAAGCTGTAGGTTTCCTGTCAAGAAACACATCGAAAAAGCAAACGTGAAAAAATTTTAATTAGCACGAGCAATGTCTAAAAAAACATGTGACGTAATTAGTCGCTCGCTGCATTTGGGCATCTCTAATAGTGGCAATCTCAGTTGTTTTTTATCTACCATGTCACTCAAAATTATAGTTGGAGGAGAAATGATGTAAAGATAGAGAGTGTGTCATCTCTTATATAAGAGACAAACTGAGCACGCAAGCCATCGCAAATGGTGAGTGTGTAAGGAGAGAAGTTGTGTTGAAAATAAATAATTTTATAGATAAATTATTGAAGATATTGTCTCTAAGTTTATCTGTAGATGAGTTAGAACCTTTAAAGACAACACTAAGAAATAAATTGTTATACATGCCTTGAAGGATAAAGGACGCTGTAACAACTTCCTTGTCACACCAGCTATACTTTCTAATTTAGCCGTGTGAGCGAGCCTTCACACGAGCCGACAATATGCATGAGCTGAGCTGCAAATTATTCAATGGTTACCAACCACAACTTACATCTTGGCGTCATCTTGGAAGTTGGAATGGCTCAATCAGGCAAGCAATTCAAGGTCTCGAAATGTTCCACGGATTTTAGTACAAAACCATACAAACGCTCGTGCAAATAGTGGAAGGTCTCAAAATATTGTGTGGATTTTAGGTGGACGACAATATCTTGAGGCGACCTGCCATTTGAAAAGGAACGGTGTTAATTACTTGTTATTCATATATAGTCTACGTATAAATTTGCCCCGTAGAAAAAGTTAGCTGAGTTGGTCAGTTGCAGCCTGTGTCTGCAATTAGCTTAAAACGTGGCGCATTTAAGTAGTTGAGTTTGATTTTAGCCCAAGATCGAGTCAATTTGGCCGGGGTGATTTCTTATGACCATGATTTTTTGGCAAGCCTGCCTCTCCACCTCACAAAGCATGCTTCCACAAGTGGACTTCGTCTAATTAAAAGTCGTGGATTTGATCAGGACCAGTGAGCAGAAGCACGGGCATTAGACAAATCTGTTGTTTATCTGCGTGTGTCGTCTAGTGTTAAAAAAAATCAGAGATGTTTGGTTACATTCTCACGTTGCTTTGTTTGACACGAATACTGAATTAAAGATTATTGAAGAGGTTCTGAAGTGCAAGTTGGGTACAATGTGTCGATGTCACATCAAACGACAGGGCGAGAGTTGGTTCTCTGCGTAGGCCACATCGCTAGCTATCAATTCTGAGACTTCTTAGCGTGTGCCCATCCGGACGGTGCGTGGAATAAGGACGGTGCTTTGGCCATCTGTGGCCTCCGCGATTCCCGCAACCGGTTGTCTACGTGGTAGTCGGCACTTGACTTGGTACTCCACACACATGCGTGGATGGCAACTTGGAGGCCTATGTATGTGCACAAGCCCCGGCGCCGCGCCTGTGAAGGTGACAGGGTCTTTTCACGTGCGCCGGCCTTCTATTCCTCGTCACCGCGCTTCGCCTCAACTGGGCTGGGAGAGGCCTTGGCGTGGGCGAGTGGGCGACCGGTAAGGGCTTGGTGAGCCTGCATCTCCATGTGCGGTTCTTCAAGCAAATAGGATGTCCAGAAACTTAGCATGCCACCTTCCGAGCTCATATACTATTGCATAGAATGTAAATTAATTAGTTTTGTTGTTTTGATAATAGATGCAAAATAGTTTGTGATTGTAACGAATACAAGTTAAAAGTATGCTGTGGTACCTGAAAAACTCGAGCAGAGTGGCCCATAGCACTCGCCAGTCGCCAATATGCTCCTTGATCAGCAAATATATGTGCCTTAAAATACTAGAAGTGCCACGAATAAGAATGGCTCAAGATGTCAAGAGTAGATCGAACGCTAACATTACCGGCCACAACTGGAATGTACAGTTCGAAACAGGAACAAATAGGCCCGCTAATAGGTTGAAATCCAACATAAATCCACTACAACTCACTTCAATACAGCACATTAACCTAATCCAGACCAGTCCACTGCTCCACCTCCAAAACTTAATCCAACCCCACCCAGGGGCGGAACTAGAATGAAAATGACCGGGGTTCACCATTTCACTATACGTATAACAACATATATAATTTTGAAGCAATATAGTACTAAATAGTAATGTATCCAGTAACTTTTAGTATCAATATTTCAACATAACCAATAGCAATATACAATAATAAAGAAGTAACGATCAAAATACTTACCAACATTAAGAAACTCACTAATAATATTGTTAATTGTAGCAAAGTGAAGCAACTAAGGGCAAATTCATGGATAAAGATAGTCGACATTGGCAAAATACATCATCCGACCTCAATGACCTATATAAAAAAGAACAAAACGAATTAAAATTATCTAGTAAAAAAGTAGAATAGTCGATTAAAAGTAAATACTATACCTTTTAGTATTTACGTTCTTTCAAGTTCATGAAACGATGAACCACAGCATCATTAGTAACTTTCTTCATTTCTTCTTTCTCTATATAGCAAATTAGGCAATCACTCATGAAATCATCACTGATGCGATTACGGAAATAATTTTTCACAATTCTCATAGCTGAAAAACACCTCTCAACTGTGGCAGTGGCAACAGGCAATACTAGTACTAGCTTCAAAAGTCGATAAACCAAAGGATAGCAAAGATGTTTCTTTGTCTCCACCATTTTTTGAGAAAGTTGGGCAATAGTCTGTATGTTGCAGAATCTATCATCCACTCGCACATCGGCAATGTAGAGGCAAAGGTGATGGTTAAGGTCCCTCAATTCCCCAAAATCAAAATCCATAGGATAAAGTTTAGCTATGCTCATCAAATTATCCAAATTGAAATCATGAAATGAGTCTCTTGGACTCAAAGCGGCCGACCAAACAAGCAAGTTAGAGGTTGTCTCGTTAAAGCGACTATCAAGCTCTTGAAGTAGCCAATCAAGAACATCATTAAAACAATCCACTTCATAATAATGCTTGTTGGTAATTCCAGTTCTTTGTCGTTGTTTCTTTGGATTAACGTAAGCTTCTCCCATTTCTAACTTAGGAATACCATGTTTCTCACAAAAACCATACACTTCACCTAGAACAGATTCCCACCCATCTCTTCTAAGCTTATCCAAATGTAACTTAGTTGATTTCACACATTTGATAGCATTCACAATGTCTTGATCCTTTCGTTGTAGTGCTAGTGACAAGGTGTTTGTGATTATCAAGATAGTTAACATGAGATGCAAATAAAAGACAAAATCAAAAGACTGAAAGTACACTAGTAGACCCGATGCTTGATCTCTATTTGTTCTGTCTTTGTCTTCTTCTTCCACAAATTCTAACACTTTGACAACTGTTGGGAACAAGTCAACCAAACTCTTAAGAGTTTTATAATGAGAACTCCAACGAGTATCTTCGGGTCTTTGAAGACATTGCTCTTGATTTAATCCAGTCCCAGTTTGAAGTAGCCCACAACCTAAAGCCTTGTGCACTTGTTCGTGGTTGATATCTCGAACCATGTCCCTCCTCTTTGAAGATCCACCCACCACATTCAATAAGAGAGAAATCATACTAAAGAAATTACTAATGCCTTTATGCTTTCTTACAACAGCCACAACTACTAATTGAAGTTGGTGAGCAAAACAATGGACATAATAAGCTGTGCTACTTTCTTTCATGATCAATGATTGCAAGCCATTGAACTCACCTCGCATATTACTAGCACCATCATATCCTTGGCCTCTAACTTGCTTCAAACTTAGCTTATATTCTGCAAATAGAGAATCAATAGAAGATTTGAGGTAGGCAGAAGTTATCTCTTTCACATGAACAAGACCAACAAAACTCTCCTTTATAATTCCACCACTATCAGCATACCGCAAGACCACTGTCATTTGTTCTTTGCAAGAGACATCTCTGGACTCATCAATAAGCAAGCAAAACACATCATGTCCAATTTCTTTGAGAATAGAATGCAATATGTCCTTTGCGAAACAATGAGCAATCTCTTTCTGGATGGGAGGAGACACCATAAGACAATTACCTGTAGCATTTTTACCCACCACCTTGCTTAAAGCTGGATCATGATCTGCTAAGAACTCATAAAATTCCAAGAAGTTCCCTTTGTTATAGGACTCCTTTGACTCATCATGGCCCCGAAAAGGCAATCCTTGCTTCAATAACACTCTAGCAACGTCAATTGAGGCATTTAGTCTAGTAAAATAAGCAATCTTCGAAGCTTCATTTTGTGTATAGATAGCAACATCAATGTGTTGTTCTCTTTTTAACAAATCATCGCAATTTTTCGATGCTTGGTTGTGAATGCTATTCACACCACCTACATGCTCTTTTAGTCTAGCTTTCTTGTTCCAACCATTCCAACCATTTATAACAAATGCCTCATACCCAGCTTCTTTCTTGTTACGGTCTCTAAACAAGAAACAACAAAAGCAATATGCCCTATCTTTGGACTCGCTATATTCAAGCCAACTCCCAAACTCATCAAACCATTCAGGATTAAATCTTCTGTTTTTATCCCCAAAGTGTGTATATGGAAAATCATAAGTACGAGGTTGACAAGGTCCATTATCCAAGTACTTTCTTCTTACCACATCTTTCTGATTAAGATGGTAGTCATCTATCATTTTCCTTTTGCCTGGATCAAATTGAATTTCCTCTTCCCAATTGATAACTTCTGTAGGTGAATTCCTAGCATTAGTAACGCTATCGGGTGCTTTTCTCTTCAGAAATTTTTCCATCAAATTCTCTGCCATTTCCCGATTATTTAAAACCTCAATTAGATGTTGTCAAATACTCAATTGCCATGTTCAACAACAAGAATAATAAATTACAAGCATCAAACATACGTGTCGATAGGTGCTTTTACTTACTTGACATTGGTTGAGCACAATAGACACTACACACGGGTCACGATCACATGCAATTTTGCCTACGATCACGGGTCACGGTCCAATTTGAAACCCAAATTTTCAAGTTTATAAGTTATAACCCTAACATTTCATGAAGAAAACAACAATCATCATTCATCAGGTTGAAAATCCCCATTTCTTAAAAGAAATTGGAAGAATCGGGGGAAATTAGAACAAGGAATCAATACCTAACAATTCTTTCCAACTGCTTGGCCGGTGACTGACCAGTGTTTCGTTCATTCGTTGCCACTTGCCAGTACAAATAGTAATAGAGAATTGGAGATGATGGCGTCGTGGCCTGCAAGGCACTGGTTTGATCAGAGAAGTAACCATGGACCATGGTACTAAACTACTAATTGCTAGACTCAATTTAAGGTAAGTAGGTAACTTTTGGGACATGTTAAGCTAAGCAAATACGGTTATACGGAGATCACAAAATGAGGGGACGGCACTCACCTTTTCAAATTTCAATTACCCCAGCAGCCCAGCTTTTGGACTAGCAACATCTATCGTAACCTGAAAAACAACATGAAATTTTTTCATTTCTGAGAATCATACTGTCACCAAGAACTGCAGAACAAACAAAAAACAGAATCTGAAAGACTGAAACTAGAATGGAGGAGCCAACAGGATCACCTTATCAGTTTCAATCTGCACTATAGCGAGCCGATTCGCCGATGATGATGAGGGTGAGGCGACGAGTCTGATCGCAGGCAATGGCCTTTCGTGTTCTGTTCTCGCCTCTCGGTCTCGCCGTCTTGGCACGCAGCACGCTAACACGCCGCAGCAGGCAACGAATCAGCGAAAAGCAAAAAAGCAAAAAGGTGTCTGTGTGGGCCTGTAGCCCCGGCCTGCTAGCGCGTGCGCTCTATGCTTGTGCGTTCTGCGTGGAGCCGTGGGGCATGCGGCCAACAGCCTGGTGGCGCTAGGCCTACTGATGCTTGCTCATGCGTTTGTGCTGGGCTTGCTGGTGCCGCTTGGAATCGTGGTGAGCCGTGAGCGCCGAGTGGGATGAAAGCGTCCGCGCGTGGAGCGTCGCGTCTGGGCCGCTGGCGCGTGGAGCGCGTAGGCCGGAAGAGGCCCGGGTTCATAGTTTTTTTGCTTGGGGGTGCACACATAGTACTAAAGAGTTGATCTCCACTAAAAATTTTTTTGGACCCGGTGTCCTGTGACACCGGGTGGGCCTATTGGGCTCCGCCCCTGACCCCACCCATATACAACTCCAACCCCAACCAACCCATCCCAATTTTCTCAATATAGACCATCCCAATTTTCTCGATATAGGTTCAACCCATTTCTAACCCATCCTATCCATTAACTTGGTCTTGTTCTTCCTCGTCGTGGTAGCCGTAGAAGGCTGCGGCGGAAGGCGAGTAGAGGTCCCAAGCCTCCGTGTAGCGCGAGAAGCGCGCTCGGCGGCGGCGGTGGGGCGGCGTGTGTCTCGGGCGCGCGAGGTTCGAACACGCCGCGGAACACCATGTACTTGCGCGCTCCTCGCGTGCACGCACTGGGCAAATCACGGATGTAGAGCGGTCGCGCGAGCGGTGGCGAGAGCTTGTTGCCACGCTCGCGGCTCGAGTCCGAGACCGGCGCCAGTGCGCGCCCATCGCCCAAGCCACCGCCGCGATCGCCGCCGGCTCGCCGCCACCATGCCGTGTCGGGTCTCCTCCGCGGCGTGGGCGAGCGAGGCGGCTGCGGCCGGATCTGCGCCTCGGAGGAGAAGTCGTAGGCTACGTCCGGTAAAGGTCGTCGTAGAGACCACGCGGCGGAGGCCTCGGCGGCCGGTGGATTGCGGCCTCGGCTCATGGCCGGTTCTTGACTTGCCGCGGCGCCGTGCGTTCTTGGGTGGCGGTGGGCTCGGCGGACGGCGAGCGAGGTGGTGGGAAGGAGAGGTTGGGGCCAATGTCGAGCTCGAGGCCGAAATCGTCGGAGGGCTCAAGGAGGACCCTGGCGCGGAGGAGGCCGGAGCAGCAGACGGAGAGCTTCGAGTCCGAAGTCGTCGAAGGGCTCAAGGGGCGCCCCGTCCGCGGTCGGTGCCGGGAGGAGCTCAGCGGGGCGTGCCTGCGTCAGGCACAGCGAGAAGCGGGTGCCCCGAAGTAGTGCGGCGAGGCGCGGGGACGAGCAAGACGCCCGCGCCCAATCGCGTGGGTCCCCCTCCAGCCGCCCCAGGATCTGCAGCAGCACGTCATCCGCCAGCGCCGACAGCGATGCCGCCGCCTCCGCCTTGCCACCCGTCCTCTTGACGGCGCGGGCACTCTCCTCCTCCTCCTGCTGCTGCTCGCTCATGGTCGGTAGCTCCCTGCCGTACTCCATGTGCGCGCTAGCCGAACTCGAGACGCTCGATCTGAGCTCCAACGCGCTCACCGACGCTCGATCTGGTTCCAAGCTACAGGTGCTCTACCTGCAGAACAACTACCTCACCGGCGCAGATCGAGGGAGAGGAACCACCGAACCCACGAAGCGAACCCTATTGCAACACCCACAGATTCAACTCATATTTTTGAACCCACCCCACCCCAACCCTTTCTACGAGGAAACTCAACCTGATTCAACGCATTGGCTCTTCTAACCCATTGTCACTCGTCCAAATCCAACTCAATCAAGAACCCAACCTGTTTGAACCTAACTCATTAGCACCCCTAGGTACAAACAGTTTACCGCTATAGTTTGTCCTCAAAACCTACTTATTAGGAAATAGGGAAGCATCCCCTCCTTTTTGAAAACAATACAAGAAACCCACAGTTCGGGCATTCTCGGATCATATCAACAAACAATAGGATTTCTTTATCAAAATAAACCATTTATTAAAAAAACTACATAAATAAACCTCTTTTTAATATGTTTTACAAACATAACCCACAATCGCGGAACCACCAAGCGACTGCTTCCAATCACTCTGTGGCCCAACGATTAGTTGACATCGGAGGCCCGGTCACGTGATAGAAACACGACTGAGGTATTGGTCTATCACGTATCTCAGTCATGAGCTGGTGGCGTGACTAAGGTCCATGCCGACACGATTCTTGGGCGAGCGTGGCGAGGTCGATTCTGGTCGAGCGGCGATCGAGCCGATCGCGCACTTGCCCGAATGATATACTAATATTTTTTAAGAAATAATTTAAATAAACTTAGCTTTAATTTTACGGATTAAATGGGTGGAAGAGTGGTTTGTGAATAATTGTTAGTGCAAAAAGCTAGAGTTTGCTTACTACAATTAATTATAAATAAATAATGTTTTAATTGTTTTACGTTGAAGTTCACCCTATTAAGTTTTTACACAAATAACCTAAAATTTGATAAAATATTTTGTAAGCTTCGGTTTGAGTAAGATGAGAATGGAGCAACGAAGATGAGACTGCAAGTCGCGCATAACACTTAACCTTGAAAGTCTGAATTACATGGCACATAGGGTCCGGTTAGGTGCATATGTTTACGTGGCTATTCCTACAGTATAAATGGCTACATGCACAAACCTTCGACCCGAACTACAACCATGATACAAACACGCCTTTTGGAAACAAAAATACTTGATGGATGGAAATCAAGTCATGTTTGCGGACATACGTCATGCTCCCCGTGCAGGCATGGGCCTTTGTGTGGGCCTCACAGTACTTGGCCCAAATGTCTTTTTTGGTCCTATCTTTATTCAGAATAATCTTCGGTGCAACAGGAGCATCATGGACCATCGATGTCTTTCTATTGTTTTCCCCGCTCTCGGTTGAGTAAGGCTTCCAACGGGTAAAGGCCTCGGGCGTAACTGCATAGTTCAACATGTATTTCCACTGAATGAATGCTTTATCATATTTCTCTAGGCCGCCAATTCATTAGAAAAAATAGCAACGCTCCGACGGCTGTCATACACGAATAAAATCGACGATATTTAAAATGCAACATGTAATATGAAATGTTGATGTATGGCATTCACTTACGCGGCAATCCTCGCACATGTAGTAAGTCTGTGCGGCGATACTAGGATGTGTAGATTGAATGATCTATGCCGAGTTACCGTAGTCGCGATACGGGCATGGAAACTTTGGTGGTACAAAAGCATCCTTGCAAGATCTATCAGGGTACATTCGTGCCTTCTTGGCAGCTATTTTCGCTTTCAAAGCATCTCTCGTAGACATGTTCATGGGCAGTTCGACCCATTTTTTCGGAGCTCAGGCCGGGCTAGGCTCTAGCCTCGGTTTCTAGCCTGAAAAAGCACGACGGCATTAAAAATGATTAAAAAATATTTTTTATTCATGAAAATAATTTAAAAATAATAGTTTATTCAGGGAAAAAAATAAAATATTTTTTAATCAGAAAAACGTTTTTTCCTTGGACTTGACCTATGTTGGGCCGAGCCGGGCTCGGCCTTGGCCATTCACGGTCGAGCTTTTCCAAGCCCGGCCCGGTGTTTGAACAGATATACTCCTGTACCTCTCTTTTCTCCTTCCCCTTTTCATGTTTTCCAAATTAGCTTGAATGTAATTTTGCCTATAGTTGTAGAGTATGCCTTGGTTTTATAGGCAGTTAGGGTGTAGTGTTGAGTGACTAAATTTTGATGAATGGAAGTCACTCATGTATGCTAGAAGGAATTTTTTGGTACATAATAGCTCAACGAGTTGTCAATTCATAGGAAAAAACTTGGATGTCAACCAATGCAACAACTCCCATATTTTAAGATTATACAGGTTCGTATGTTACTGTGTGATCTACGGAAAACTTCTCAAATCAACCAGCACATGACTCCTCACGAACTTCTCCCTGCCCGTAAAACACTCCGAAAAAATGTTGATTTGATATAATCAAGATATTTAGAACGAATGTTAATTAAACATGCTACGTCGAGTTTAACGGAAACCAAATCGTACCGTGCATATCAAAATGCTCTCTATTTCAATTATATTACAAAAATACAACTGCAAATGCTCAATTAAATTTTTAAAAATAAAAATAACCTAAAACTGGTATCTCTATGTCTTGCAGATCTAAACCTATGTAGCATAAGTCAACCAATAATCGATCTACTAATGGAGGTACCTTAATGTTTTTACGCTATAATAAATACATAAATATCTTACATTGTAACACTATACACGACATTAACTCTAAATTTGATGATCTACAACTACAAACCCTAGTTCTACTACTAAATTATGTTTATTGTTGCTAACCAAACAAGTTTTTATCTAAGTGATCAACAAATTACATGAGCACAACGAAGTTACCGCAAAAGGACGAGTACACGAAGGCGAGCCAAGCTGAGGGCAGAGTCTCCTCCTCCTCCCCTCAACCTTATGCTCCTCTCCCCTCTTTTCGTCTCTTTTTCTCTACCGCCGATATGCTCTCATCCCTCTCTTTCTGTCGCACGAGTGGATTCAGATTGAAATCAATTATATTAGCCCTTAGTCGCGTCTGCTAGTCGTGCGACGGAAGCCTCTGTATTGGCAACTGATGTCAAGCGTCTGCCAGTCGCACGACTGGACGACGTGGATCAATGTCATCCACTTGTCACGCGACTAAGTTTCGACAGGCCTCAATCGCACGGCATGTTCATGATTGTGGGCAAATCGCTGGCCACATCTGGGTTTAGTCCTTTAGTGAGCCAGCGACTAAGAGTTATTTCTGTATATAAAAAAAATAAGTCCTGGTTTATTTGTATAAAATTATTTTAAAAATGGTTTATTTTAAAAAAAAATCCAAACAACGGCACAAGGAACAACAACTGGATCTCAGGCCACACACAATTTCTGCGTGAAAATGTACACCTACTTTACATGAATAATAAACTCAGAGGACATCTATTGGTGCAACTCATGAAAGACATGCTTCCATAGGCGAAAAAGGCTGAACAAAGAATTACAGTACAGACTAAGGGGGTAAAGAATGCTACAGTACAACATATATATCAACAGCACCGGCAGCAAATTATATCTCGGCATGTGTAAGGAGCAGCTCTGGCTTCCAGCTCCTGAAGTGGGGGAACAGCTTCCAGAACAAATCCCTTCTCTCTAGAGAAGCAGAAGTCGTAGATGTTTCTACAGATGCCTTTACTGAATGGATGAACTTTGTCAGGAACTCCCCTGCAAGTGGTACAGCTCCAATGGTTCACTACCGGTATCCCAAATTCCCAATAATAAGCTGCATCACAAACTGGAAGGTGTCACTCAAAATATTCCATACCTTAAGTAGAATATACGCTTCCTTCTGGCAACTTCGTAGGTTGTTTGATTTGTAAGAGCAATGTAACTGCAAAAAAAGATAAGCGGAACACGCATTATACACAAAGTGCTGTTGATTTGGGGTTTACAAAAGCTACAAACCAGGTCTACTTCTGACTCTATGAAGGAAGATGAATCGAACAGGTTTAACCTATTTATGAACATTAAAATTGGTATTTATTTCAAGAAGTTGAAAATTGAGATGTATCATCCAGTGGCATTTACAAAATTCTGTCTTTCAGGGCCTGTTTGGAACTAAGGATTCTCACGGAAAAACACAGGATTCTGCATTCCAAAGGATTTGTCACTGTTTACGCCGTTTGGTTCGCAGGAAAAGCTCAATCAAATTCCATAGGAATACTGTTCACTTCCTATGATTTTGGAGGATCTCCACAGGACGGAAAACATCCACTCGGAGTGGATGGAAATTTTCCTGCGGCTGAGCGTGCACGACGCACAGAGAGAGAGAGAGAGAGAGAGAGGAGAAAATACAGAGAATAACATGTTAGAAATACAACTTAACTAAAATCCAATAGCTGGAGTTGTTGCCCTCTCGCCGGAGTAGGAACCACCGTTGAGTTGCCTTGCAAAGCCTCCGGCCTCGCCGGATCTGCAGCTGCCATCACCACCGTCTTGTTGAGCCGCCGTGTAATGCCTCCATCGTCGCTGGATCGGCAGCAACTGACACCATCATCATGCCGCGCCCCACCGTCGCGGCGTGAAGTCCTAGCCTCCAGCGCCCCCGCGAGAAGCCCTTGCCCAACCTCGTCGCTATGCCTAGATCTGCTTTTCTTTCTATGCCTAGATCTGCTTTTCTTTCTTTTTTCTAAGAGCGCACAGTTGGAAGATGGAACAAACGAGAAGAGAGTGGACAAGGACTCGTGGAGCAGGGATCCAAAACCCGTTCCCGGGGGAAATCCCATTCACTGCCCAGAAAAAAAAAACGGCCGATAACCGGATTTCCCGGAAAAAATCCGGACAGAATTTGATTGAATTTGCTTAAAAACCATCCAAAATTCAAAATTTGGAATTTGACTTTGCAAAATCCGGAAAAACCGGCCGGTTTAGGGTTTCCCGGTACCCACCGGTAAATCCGGTTACCGCCGGTAACCGGCCGGTTTTTTGATCCCTGTCGTGGAGTCCACTGGTCTTTCACTAATTAGCTGATGGGTGGGATCTCAATGACCCTACATGTCATTGGTATGTAAATGCAACATGTGTATAATACTAGAATGAGATAATACCATTCACTTTCAAAATTTCTCTCTAAAAATTCCTGTGTTTTTCCTATGCTCATCCAAATGCCTACTTCGGAAATTTTCCTATGTTTTTCAATCCTCGGTTTTACACCTGCATTCCTTTCCTACTCCTGCATTTTGTATTCGTGTGTTCCAAACAGGCCCTCAGATATGGTCATTGACATCACAATATGTCTTTTGGATATTCAGTTTTATGGTAATGACAAAATGCTCGGCTTTTCTTATTGAGAGTTGAGAGCTCCTTATGTTTGTTTTACCAAACAAACAAATTGGTAAAAAATAGTATGTGAAACTTCAAATGCAGTGAATTTTTTGTGAAAATTTAAGTAACATCTTTAATATTAGGATTTTTTTTCAGTGACATGGATTCCACGTACACGCTGATTAGTATGAGTAAACAGTAGTGTTTCGTCAAAGCTCAAATTCAAAATTCTCTCTTTTTTCTGAAGGAAATCATATGCAGCTGTTCTCAACCTACCAATTCAAGAATAAATCTAAAAAAACTACCATTTGACATTTTTTTTCAACAATTAAAAGACCTCATACTGCCAG
This sequence comes from Ampelocalamus luodianensis, assembly GCA_036346255.1. NCBI lineage: Eukaryota > Viridiplantae > Streptophyta > Magnoliopsida > Poales > Poaceae > Ampelocalamus > Ampelocalamus luodianensis. The sequence continues at coordinate 14,221,123 of CM070620.1, forward strand.
ACACATCACAAATGGAGAAAACTTACGTATGAAATATCAACAGCAGCAGCAGGAATATGAGGATAAATATCAATACTGCCAACAAGATTACACCAATAAAATACTTCCACCTACCATGGTAACAAAAAAGATGCTCAGATGAGATAACAGGAAAAGTAAGGTTCAAATTGAAAGGATTAAAGCAGCATCGTATGAGCGTATGAGTTTTTATAGAGAAAAATATATCATACCAGGTCTTATCAATATCTAGATGCAGTGACTCGATGTACAGAGCAACAGTCCAGACACACAAGATTGTTTCTTCAAATATGTACCACCTAGGAAAGATTTGTTATACAACCATAAGAACTGAGTCTCGATAATATTTTCATAACACGGCAAAAGGTTCTATGATATGCATTCCAATGTATAATGGCAACAAAATAGTTACATTGTGTAGATCACCATTTACAGCAGCAAGTCGCAAAAATTTCCAAAAAAAAAAGGTTCATACACTACATATTTGACCGTTTTAAGCAGTCACAGAATGAATGAACTTTAAAAATATCAAGAGAAAGGGGTGCATCCATTCTCTAATACATCAGTTCGAAAACTCTGGATTTATACTCCTAGGATTAAAAGTTTTAATCAAATAGACTTTGCAACTTAACACCAAATTTGACTCATTACAACTAAACTGTATAATCCATTCAGTAAATTTAAGGCTATATCCTACTCCACTTTACTTTCAGTCACAAGTTCCTGTCACTGTGCAAAGCATGTGGTCAAATTTTGAAGTTAGATCAACAATATCTTTTCAAGTATTTAGAATGGTCACATGAAAATAATAGAATAGATTCTTCAAAATATACTTTCATAATGTTATATGTTTGTATCTTTTATAAATATACTGTGTAATATAAAAATAGAGGTCAAAGTTGCATCTTGGAAACTGTGAAAAGTAAAAAAGAAATCAAGAATTTGTGACCAGATCGGTCGGTATAAATACTCTGAAGCATCGTTAATATGTTTTTCTAGTCACAACAATGGAGTTTCATGCAATATAAGTGGATACAGTAGGCTCCTCAGATGTTTAGGCAGTACCTGAAGCAAACCAATTGGCACATGCAGAATTTCTACAGAATGTACAGCAGGACATAGAACATGTGCAACAGAAAAACACAGAACATGCACACGGACAACGCAATTGATATGTAAATGTACAAAATATACTGCAAAACATAATACATGACAAAACTCACCAAAAACGGCAATGGTTTTTTTTGCCAATGCATGTTCCAAGCCAAATGCAGTGATGATCAAACTGAAGGACACACTTCTCACAATCATGGCAGTGCCTAGTACGAGGTGGCTACAAAAGCATGTTGGAGCGAAAAATTGAAATTAGACAATTAACAGCAGCTTCACATGGAAAAAAAGTGATGGTAGGATAGTTCAAATCAGTATGATATATTGAACAATTCTAAACTAATGAAGCAGTAGTAGTTCACGTTGTGTAAAATTCAAAGCAGTGTGTCCGCCACTTCACATATTAGTAGTTGGGAATTGGCAACCCTAACAAAGCATCAAGTTCTAGAAGATCCTCAAATGATCGTGGGGAACCTTAATGGTTCTTTGAATAGCAATAATACGAAACAACTGCAAGGAAGGATGTGAAGGGAAAGGCTGCCGATAGACTACTTCAACTGCATCAACAAATACAACCAACTCTCATTCCGTTTTCTGACTTCTTACAGATCGGCTTTGCTATTCTTGAATAAGATCGCAAGGACTGTTCTGTTAAATTTAGTCAAAACTTATTTGGAGATAAAGTCAAGGCGCACAAAAATGTGTTGTTTGACCAACTCACACTTGATGTGTAGTTCAATTACGCTTCTTTTAAACAATGACCATGGTAATCAATTGCATACCATAGCTATGGAAGCTTTAGCGCCATAAATTTAGAGGATAAAACAATACCTGAATGACTCTGCAGTAAGTGCAAGTCCAATCCCTAAATCACAATAGAAGTATGTTAACCATATAACAATAAGCAAACACAAGAAAGCTACTATTGGAAATACCAAAGAAAAATGACTTTCTCGCTTCTCAAGACTTGGAACTCTACCTGCTGCTTGACCCAGGAGGATAAAGATCCGTAACTTGCTGCAACCATGACGACGTAGAAGTCACTGGGTTAAGTTCCTCTAGTTGAGGTCGGCTCATGGGGGAATTTAAGCTTCCATTTTTTGAACTGGATTGTCTTTTCTTAATCATCAAAAACAGACACACAAGAAAGTATAAATATCAATGTATACCTCCCACAAGTTTTCAACATTTTTATGCTATGGAGATTAAGACATTACTTTGAAAGAGTGGCAGTGTTGATGAAGGTTGCATGCATTGTGGAACCAGCTTTCATCGCATCAATAACATACCTACCAGCACAGGAGCACCAAAAAAACACACACAATCAAACAATTTCCAGATTCAATAGATAAAGTCATTCCTGGAGGATGAGAACAAATTAAATAAGGCAATACCATACCCTGGAGATGAACCAGCAGTGTAGAAGTACTGCACTAAGGTGATCAGAACAAGCACTCCATACACCCCTATATACCTGCAATCAAATGACACCAGACAGCGATCCTCGCTCTTAAAAAACAACACAGAACTTCACACTTGATCAGAAGTCAAAACATACTTTCAGGTATGAAAAAAGAAAAGAAAAGAAAAGAAAAGAAAAGGAAACGAATACACAGTGTAGTGTCCAGCAGAAATGGCACTACGATTCCTAGTGATCAGAAGTCCAATTGAGATCGAGAACTAAGATTCCTACACACACCAGCTGGAATGTCTAGCAGAAATGGCACTACCATAAACTACCAAGTACCAAGCAGATATACAACTGGAATGTTTCTGAGAAGGGCATCGTTCTCTCGTTGTGTAGAATTACGTGGTTTTTGCTGCATCTCTGGTCAGACGCAGAAGCACTCGCGCGAGCAACCACCGCCAAAAGCTACATTTGCCTCGAATCAGATTATATTATAAGCTACTACAAAGCAATTAGATAGGGGAAAATAACTTCACTGCTACCTAGAACTAGAACCAAGCTTCTAAGTATCAGATAAATTCACATGACATCCTAAATTTGGGCTTTACCCAAGCAAAAAAAAAACACTCTCGGTAAAATCAGGTGGGAATTATACCACTGCTCCTCGTGGATTCGCCTATCGAGAGTCGAATCGAGCAGGAAGACGGCGCCAACGAACACCACGTGCATCATAAGAACCATAGCCCTCAAGCCCAAGGACGACCTCCTCGCTGCGCAAGACAACCCCAAACACCAGATCAAAACCCCCCACGGAACCCAGGACCAAATCGAGCTGGAGCGAATCGAACAGAGAGCGTACTTCGATCGGAGAGGCGGACGCCGGGCTCGGCGGCGGAGGAGGACGCCATTGTCGCCGTCGCCGCCGTCGCATCCGACGGCGAGGAAGTGGCGGGGAATCAGGGGATGGCTAAGTAGGAGTGAGGAAGGCTACCGGCGTTGCGACTTCGGCGATTCGGAGACGTTTCCGGTAGAAGAAGCGGGGCCCGTTTGGGTGGGGAGGAGATGGGGCCCACCTGGCAGCCAGAGCATTACTGTCTTATTGAAGTGGATGTGCCCCACCGGGAAGTGAGGAAGGACGACCAGGTGTATTGTTGCGGGGCTGGATTTATTTATCCCTGTGCCACCAAAGTTAGGACAATGTATATAGATCTGACCAGGACACGCTTTTACGTTAGTACGACCAGCTGAGTATAAATATATAGAAAATTGATTTTATGTTGTCGAATAATAATTTTTTAAAATAATATATATGAAAAAAGAATAACAGAAATAAATAGTCGAAAAAAAATACAAAACTAGATCTTTGTCACCAATTCAATTAACGACAGGGAGTTATCGTCATTTCAATTGGCGGCGAGGATCGTGTCGCTATGGAATAGGGCTATATCGCCAATTCACTCCTATCACCAATTGAATTAGCAACGATGACTAAATCCATGAATTGAATTGGCGACAGGGACTTATCGCTAATTCAATCGGTGACAGAGGGGCGATAGGACTACTGTTGCCAATTGAAACGGCGACAGCTTGAATTGGCGACACAGGTCTAATTTTGTAATTTTTATTTTTTTATTATTTTTTTATGTAATTCTTTTTTAAAAATATATTATTAAAAAAACTCATTGAATAACTCTATTCTTCACAATTTGTCATTGAATAACTCTCCTCTTCACGATATGCCATCGACTTCCAAAATTTATTTACAATATATCATCGTCGTTAGCACATCATCTAAACCCCTCCATTAAGCATGCCAGGTTTTTCAAAAATATCCAAACTACCCGTATACTCTTTGTGAGACTAAAAACATGGCCCACATGTCAGGACCGAACACCAACTGCCAGCCTGATCCCTTTCCCTCCCCAAATCGATTGTAACTCACCCAAAACCCAATATCTCCGGAAGCAAATTCTATGGGACGGGGCCTCACGGTGAGGCCCTCCCCTTTGCTGTTCGATCTCCTCTCTCTCCCCCTGTCTCTCTCCTGATGGACGGTAGATACGACGGGTCTCTCCTAAGATCCTTACCCATAGAATTTATTTTCAATATCTCCAAATCGAGCACCCATGAGCGAGGCGGTCCCCCCTCCCCTTGACGGTGCAGCTCCCCCAGGCGGCGAGGGGGACCCGGCAGGGATGGCGACTTGGGCACAGAGGAGACCAAGTGCGCGCTCGAGGAGATCTCCGTGTAGGTGGTGGTGCAGAAGCGCGGCAACGATGGGGACGGGGAGGGAGGAGGCTAGCTGCGCGGTGTGCCTGGCGGAGTACGCGACCGGGGACGAGGTGTGCTTGCTGCCCGCATGCCGTCACTGGTTCCACAGGGAGTGCATCGACCGGTGGCTGCTCGCGCGCTCGACCACCTGCCCTGACGCCAAGAGGACTGCATGGGCGGACAAGGCGACGTCGGCCAAAGCGTCGTCCACGGCGGCGTTAGCGGTGTGTCCTTCGCCAAGTCCCATGTGATTCCGATGGCGTGGCCGTGAGCATGTGTAACTGTAACGCAATAGAATGTAGTGACATTTTACTAGTAGTAATCCAATAGTGTTTAGCTCCAATTTTGATGTCGAGAACATTGATGAATAGGATGACTCAACTTGTTAGCGAGATTAATAATGATCCAGGTAGATGTGATAGCTTCAGATCTATTCCTTTGAATGACTACTAGGATAATTGATGATAGCATGATCGCGAAGGAAAGCTGGCCAACAGTAGTAAGGCTTATGCAAGAAACATGTGTGACCGGTGGAAAATAATACAACAATATTCATTTCACAGTGGCTTGGAGTGAAATGTGAAATTTGTGGGCAAAATGTTCTTTTCTCATGGCTTAACAGAGAGGTTTGGGCGGTGTGTTAACGACAATGGCATATTATGAAGAGGAGTTATCGATGGCAAATCGTGAATAACGAAGTTATTCGATGACATAGAATCAATTTTCTCTCAATATATTTCTCTCAATATAAACACTAGCTAGACATACGGTCAGAGTTACACACCACAAACTAAGCAACCTAAGTTCTAGGTGATACGCTTTAGTCAAGGAGGCACACAATACCCGGATTAACCGAAGGCTGCTGAATGGCTTTCGTAACACAATGAACCAGCTGAAGCTGAAGGAGATGTTTTTGTTTGGTCGCCGCTACACACGGAGCAATGAGCAAGATTGGGAAGATCAGTTTGCGAATATCCACCTCCAAGCCCGCAGCTCATCAACATCTGACCACTGTCCTTTATTGCTTACTTGTGGTGCCCCTTCTAGACGGACGAGGCGTTTTCCAATTTGAGACCTTTTCGACGCGGCTCGAGGGATTCCAAGAGGTGGTTCTACAAGCCTGGGAACAAGAGGTGGCTAGTTAGGATCCCCTCATCACCCTATATGTGAAGCTTGCGAGGGTGGCAATGGCGTTGCGGCGTTAAGGAGAAAAGCACATCAGTTCCTTGCGACTATAGCTCGAGATAGGCCATGAGATCATTCTTCGACTAGACGAGGCACAGGATGTGAGGCCCTTGTCAGCATCTGAAAGGAGGCTCCGCTCCTTGCTCAAAGGCCACCGTCTTGTTTTAGTGTAACATCTTAATTTTTAGGTTTTTTTTGAAAAAATTTAAAAATAAAATAATTATTTGGTTTGGTTGAATTTCTACAGTTTAACTTGAAATTTTAGAAATTAAAAATAATTTAAATGACTAAATCAAATTTCAATTAATTTAAAAAATTGGTTTATTTGAGTTTAGTGGAGTTTCTTGGTTTTAAAATTCTCTTTCCTCTCTTTGTTCCGATTTCCCTCGCCCATCTCTTTTTCTCTCCCCGCGCGTCGACCATCTCTTTGGTTTTGACCACCCTTCGGTTTCGACCACCTCTTTGGTTTCGATCACCTCTTTGGTTTTGACCACCCTTCGGTAAGGTTTCGACCACCTTTTTTGTTTCGACCACCCTTCGGTTTCGATCACTCTTTTGATTTCGACCAGCCGCTCGGTTTCAACCAGCCCCGCCTGTCAGCCCCTGCTCACCTTCTCTTCCCTCCCTCTTTTTTCGCAGCGACGTGCACATTAAATGTCGTCGTCTCCGCAGCGACGTGTGTATTAAATGCCATCGTCTCTACAACGACGTGCACATTAAATGTCGTTGTCTTCGCCGAGCCCCGCCGCGCTGCCGCGAATTTTGCCGCTCCATCTTGTCGCCCAGTCCCCCCTTCCTCTATAAATAGAGCACCAAGGAGCCCTTTTGCCCTCCTTTTTGTTTCCCCCTCAACACACTCCCTCTCTCTCTCTCGCCCTTGTTTCGCCGAACTCCAGGTTTCACCACCGCCTCCAGTGCCGCCGTCAAAGCCCCTCCGTTGGTGTTGTCTTCACCTCCGGCTTCACAAGAACGCGTGCTACCCGAGGCTCTCCTTGTCCTCGCCGGGAGTTCATCAAAGCACCCGCGCCTTCTTTGGCCGCCAACCTCCTCCGGCCTCTCTCTCTCTCTCTCTCTCTCTCTCTCTCGGTCTTGGTGAGTTCTCTATGCCCTGTTATCTTTTATCCTTCTTACGACCACGTTGAGTTGTCGTATCCTTCTTATGACTACGTTGAGTAGTCGTATCCTTCTTACAACCACGTTGAGTTGTTGTATCCTCTTTGTATCCTCTTTCGACTAGGTAGTCCAACCTCCTTTCGACCTTGTGATTTCAAAACTTCTGAGAGCTCGTTCCTTCGTTCGAGTTCCGATTCGAGAGATTCAAATTTATGAATTCATCAAAATCCGGATCTAGCTCTCTTTTCTATAATTATTTAATTTGGAGTTTATTTGGGTCTTATTTGGACTTTTATCGGAAGTTGTTTCGTTCTCACGTGTAGATTTCGACGACTCGGGAACCTAAGTATCTCGACAAGTAGATCCTTAAGCTTTTGAGCAAGGCAAGTTACACCTTTGATCATATCAAATCACAGTATTTAAAATTATTTAAACTCTGTTTTAAATTATTACTGCATGCTTATTTAAATTCAAGTAATTTAAATTCCTGTCTTAAGCTTTATAGTTATTTCCAATCCCTTGTATAGCCAAAATTCGCTACTAAATTAGTCGTTCCCTTGTCACCTTAGTTAAAATATGGTCGATACGCTAGTATGACTAGAACATGTTGGAAAATTATACTTAGCCAAAACTTAGACCAAAAATCTTGATTCGGGGGATTTACAGCCAAAAGATCAAATGTTGTTTAAAACTGGTTCCCTGACATTGGTTTGTCGTGGAAGTTTGCAAATGATTTTGAAAAGCAAAACAAAATGAAAATTGGTTTGGATTTGGGCGAAATGGATGTTTGGATTGGTGCATGTTTATGCACGTGGTCGATTCATTTCTGTGATCGAGGCCCAGGGTTTTACTGGAAAGTCACCCAAGTCAATCAAGGACCGGTCTTCGAGCCGCATCTTGCTAAGCCCCATCGTACTACTACATGTCCTGAGTGGGCAGGACCTAGCTAACTAATTTGTAACATTTCACCGTGGTCGTGTCATCCGGTTGTGTGGGTATCTTTACGACCTACTTTTATGTATTCCCATCTAACGCGATAAAGGGTCTGAATCTGGCGGGTTTCTATCCAAAAGAGGTAAAACCTTAGCGAGGCGGGACTGCGGTGGGATGGCGCTTTCTAAAGGTCTTGTCACGTGCTCTAGACTGCTCACCTAAGGTAGTGAGCGGTGGTATCGACGGATGTTAAACAAACTAAAGAAGTCTTGTCGTGTGGGTAAAGTTGTACGACCTCTGCAGAGTGTTAAGAACTATTCGAGTGGCCGTGTCCACAGTCATTGACATGCTGGCAAAGGCACTCCTAGTTAGATTTTAGTTTTTTGTTTTCAAAAGACTTCATCAAATGGTTTTGGATTTCTTTCCAATCGGAAAATTGGGTGGGTAGCCTTGTGATAGGAGGGTATCCTTTACTATTCTTGTGTGAATGTTATCTGACTATAAAATTTGAGATTTAGAAAATAAATTTTAGCTATGGAATAAACTGCTTTGGAACTTAGTACAAGTACTTGGAAAGAAACACTGCTTTATGTAAAATCAGCTCTATAAGCTTTCTATTGCTTTATCCCTGCATGCATTATAATATGTTACTAGGTGTAACTTGTGAGCACAGTTGTTGTGCTCACCTTGCTTAATATTTATTGAGTAGGAGAGGAGCTCTATGAGGAGACTGAGATCTTGGACGACTAGGTTGTGCCTCCAGACGATTGCCTTTGGCGAATCGTGTGGTCTAATTTGTTGTTTTTGCTTCCACTGTAATCTGCTTGTTGGCTTTATGCCCCCTTTTGTAGCAACTCAAATTATTCTGTCTAAATAGCGTTGTATGATTATGCTATCTACTATTGTTCGTCTGTGTACACTAGTTGTTCCTGAGCTAGTGTATGAAACACAGCAAATCTGAGATCCTTCGCTGTGTTCTCCACAATCGACGTATCAGTACCTTTCGGAAGATCGGGCCAACACTCACATTAGCCGTGGACTCAGTTGTGTGTCGTACCAGACAAGGAAGTCGGCCGCATCTTCCAGGCCATGGCCAAACTCCATCTTGAGGATGGAAAACTAGCAGACTTCTTGTACTCATACTGGTTGCCTAAAAGGCCCTATTTCCTTCTTTCTGCCGGCACTCTACAGTCACATGCAGAAATCAGGCATCATAGTGGCGGCAAGCTTGCAAAAACAACGTTGGGTTAGGGACATCAAGGGATACCTATCCCCGAGGGCGATGGTGGAGTATATGATGTTGTGGGACGTGCTCTCATGAGTGTTCCTTGATGTGAATATTGTAGATACCATTGTCTACGTGCAATTTGTTCTTCATGGCCAAAATGAGGTCATTCTACGGTAACAAGATTTGGAAAGTGCGAGCACCGGCAAGGTGCAGATTCTTCATGTGGCTAACTATCAAAGGATGATGTTTGACAGCCGACAATCTCCAAAAGCGCAGTGGCCGCATCAGCTATGCTGTGTTTTGTGCACAACGGGCCCAGAATCATGCATTCATATCTTTGCCCAATACAGCTATGCCCAACGTGTATGGGCCTTGGTTCATCACTAGGTAAATGTCTGGTTCGAAGGCCCCTCGGTGCAAGAGCTAAAGATATAGCTATGGTGGTGGAGAGCTCGTGTGAGGACCCCAGTTTATTTGGCTTGTAATGCTTAACCATCCACTTGGTCCTAGCATTACAAATCAAATAAACTAAGCCTCGAGATATGTATACTTCCTAGAAATGCAGTATACACACCCCTTCACAAAATCATGCATCAATCCCATTCTAGACATAGAATCCAGAGCAACACATTACCAAACAGTAGACATACAAAATAGAGTTATTACAAAAGAGGGCCAACCGGCCAAATGACATACAAATAACTAAGTAAACAGCGGAAGCAAAAGTGTCATAAGATGGCGATAAACAAAAGTCAATTAGTGTGCCTTTACCCACAAGGCAACCAACCGGACCGCCAAACTAGTCGTCCCAAACCCCGCCACAGCATAACTCGCAAAAGTGAGGCCCTTGGGGCTCACCTTCTTCCTCTGCAACAAATAACATTAAGCAAAGCAAATGAGTACAATAATGTACTCGCAAGACTGACGTGTGGACTAGCAGACCTATACATATGCTACATGCAAGTTTATTTAAGTGGAGGTTGTATGGCTCATTTTTAGCACAAAGCAAACTTTATTTGCAACAATGTAATACATTTTAAAGAGCAAGTTTGCAATTCATTTTTATTATTTAAATAACAACAAGGACAACATAATAACAATAGATAGATGACAACAACAACCAGGAAGTGACTAACCCAATAGTCACCATGACCATAGCATGAATTACCCATTCACTACTACGAAAGCCTCATCACGCAGCGGTTGAGATCGTCATCACGGCGGTTTTCAACCGCTCGTAAAAGTACGTCTGTGATAACGACGTTATCACGAGCGGTTTTGAGCCGTCAGCGATAAAGATCACAGAGCGGTTGAACAAGAGCCGCTCAGTAAAATAGGCTATCACGATTTGTTCGAACAACAACCGTCGTGATAATTGATTATCACGCAGCGGTTCTTGTTCCAAACCGTCAGTGATAGTTGCTTTTCACGCACGGCTCTTGTTCCAACCGTCATGATAGGTTTTTGATTGCAAAAAAATTACCATTTCATGGATACACTCATACACATACACCGCCATTTCAAACCTCCCAAACATGGATTCATTGATACACATACATGGATTCCCAACTCCTAAACCTCCCAATAAATTTCTCAAGCTATGGATTCATGGATACATCCATACACTCGGTCATATACAAGTACCAATGTAGTAGAATCAAGGACAATCTAATGTAAATCAATATGAATCTAACACAAGTACCACAAGCTCATACATACAAATCTGGATCTGAATCTAATAGAACCTCATATACAAAAGTACCAACAGAACCTCATATACTAGAGACATCATTGTCGGAGGAGGACTGGAGGAACTCGGCGTCGCGTCGAGGAGGACTAGAGGAGGTCGGTGTTGGTGTCGCGTCGACTCTCACTGTTGGGGACGAAGACCACGTCGAAGGTTGGGGATCGCGGGAGCAAGGAGGACCGGAGCACGGAGGTGTAGCGGGGCCGAGGAGCTACGGGAGGATCGGAGGAGCAGCTACACCGGAGCTCGGAGGAGGATGCCGGAGCAAGGGAGGACCGAGCCAGAGGAGGATCGGGGCTCGCGGAGTGCGAGATCGAAGCGTCCATAGGAGGTCGGCCATAATATATAAGGACATATTTTGCCTCCGCGCACGCGCTCAAAATTTTCAAATTCCCGCGCTGCGAATCACGAGCGGTTTCATACAAAAACCGCTCATGATGACAAATCACAGACGGTTCGTATCACGAGCCGTCTGTGATAAGTACCACATCACAGACGGTTGGTATTAAGAGCCGTCTGTGATTTGAATTTTTCATAATAAGAACCGCTCGTGATAGTACAACATCACGAGGCGGTTGTTAATCCCAACCGTCTTTGATGAGGATACACACAGCGGCGGTTGGTATCCGGCAACCGTCGTGAAGTATCATAGACGGTTCGTTATACTAACCGCTCGTGATGAGGTGTCCTCATCACGACGCTCCTTCTTCCAACCGTCGTAATACTTCACGCAGGCGGTTGGTATAAGCCGTCGTGATGAGCACTATCACGAGCAGTTCTTATTATGAACCGTCTATGAAGTATCACAGACGGTTGGTAATAAGAACCGTATGTGATGAGGCACTATCACGCAGCGGTTCCAAAGGGAACTGTCAGATAAGTTCAACACGACGGCTCCTTTGGAACCGCTCGTGATGAGGTGTCTGTATGACTGTTTTGTAGTAGTGATTCATACAACCCATGTCAAGTTTTAAGTTTTTAAAAGGTTGTAGTCTAACTCTTGAAAAGCTTACCCAAGCGTGTCCATAACCTAGGGCGAGGCTATTCGAATAGTTTGAACCTGCGGGGTGTACCAATGTACCCACACTTGCATCGCCTTTAAGCCACAAAAACACACTTACGAAGGTATACCGGCACGGCTAAGTCCTACGAGACATTTCCAATATTGTGTATTAACTACGAGCCGCTCATATGGATAGAAACCCATACGCTTACATGATAAAGCCAAAAAGACAACTACTCACTCAGGGTAAAGCTTTTCGGACAACTACCATGCTCCCAACACCATCCCTCCTGCGACCCCCTGCGACTCGGAGCCAACACACGCCAAAGTACTAAGTTGAGAGAGATCTCATACCCTCTAGTGTGGTTAGCACGCACAAAATGTCTGGATAACAGGTACTCACAAGATGTTCGGTCTTTAATTGACTCGGGCACCATTCCAGTCACACCCAAAAACACACCACCTTACCATTGTGCCCAAATCCAAATCATTTTTGTTTTCGTTTTTAGTTTTACAATTTAAACATAGCACAAAGCTGAAACATAAGGATCATAATAATTTTAGGTGATCAAGATCATCGACTAAGTCGACTAAGTCGATGATCGCCAATACTACCGATAGCTAAGCATTGCTAAGCAATTGGAACCCGTAATCTACTAAGTGACAAGAGCCCATCCAACAAACTCTAATCACAGCAAATAACCTAGGCTTAGGTAGTAGAGGATATTCATTTACCTACAGATTATGCATCTAAAGGATTAACTAATCAATTTAACAACAAAATAAGCAATGCATACATACAAGGTGAAAACAATATATTAGACTTCAAAATAATAGGACTAACAGGATCAAACTGCTTGCTTTGCTGGATTTGCTCAGTTTGCTGCAGAGGGACACTTTCGATATCAACGCACTCGTCGGCACCTAACGAAAAGCGAAAAAGAACCGATAAGAACGAAGAAACACCAAAAGACTCAACAACCAATTTTCTCCAAATGCTCTGAAAATTTTACAGCAGCAAGAGCATGATTTATAATGAATTTATAGACAAGAACCAACTGATTTGGATGCTCTATGCAAAAGATATGAGCTAAACAAATCTGCTCAGCTTTAAAAATGCAAAAAGTTACTATTTAATACAATTAAATTGTTTGGCATAAATTTCTGGAAAGGTGGTGCATTTGAAATTTTTACAGTAAATCAAGCACTTAATAAGATGAACAACCCAACTGGATTCATCTCATTTGGAGCTATGATGCATCTTTTATGAATTTCCAAAGCCATGAAAAAGAGCACAAGGTAATTGTATTTACAATTATTTTAAAAATAGTAACATGCCTAAAACCAATTTTAAAAGCAAGTTAATTATTAGATTAAGCCAACAAAATTGGATTCACTCAATTTGGAGTTACAGAGAAATACTTATGCATTTTTGAAGTTAAAATAATTTTTAGTGCAAAATAAATCTAAACCTAAATTTATTTTATTAACAAACATTTTCTGGAACGGCAGCATGATTCAATCTAATTTTAGATTAAAGAACATTTAAAATAGAAACTAAAAAATTCGAATCATCAATTTTGGAGCTAAAATGAATTAGTTATGCCACTTTGAAGTTTAACCAATTAACAATTCAGAAATAAAACACTTCGGATTTTATATAAACATACAATAATTTTTATACCCAGCTAAACCTAGCCCAACTCACTGACTAGTGGGGCCAATGAACAGTGCTATTTTCTAATTTCCAAAAGATTTCGGATTAAACCTGACAGGTGGGACCCGCCTGTCATACACACGGTGCACAAAACAGTGTGTGGACCAAAGTCCACAGCACAGTGCACGCTAACGGGGTGAGGCTTTACTGAACTAATGGCGTCGGGCCCACCCGCAAGTGACTCAAAGAATCAGCTAACCCATGGATTTTCGACAAAGATTCGCCATTTAATACTAATCATTGCCATTAACATTAATCACCGCTGCTACAGGAGCTGTCGGCTCGCCCGACAACATAGCCGCACCGAGCTCAAGCTTGCCCGGCGCGGCACCGGCGATGAAAGCCACAGCGGAGCCGGCAAATGGTAAAAACGGGATCCTAGCACTAATGCGCACCCGACGGTGGCCGAAGCTTCACCGGAGCTGGACCAGAGCGGCGGCGCGATGCTGCGGAGTGGAGGAGAAACTACGGCTACGGCGGCAAAGGCGACTCATCAACTTTTTGCGCGAATGAGTGCGCGCATAAGCAACAGGAGAGTTCATTGAGCTCCCTCGTATGACGCAGAGCCAACGAGGTTGCTGGAGTTGGGCCGACGACGAAGAAGGTGACGGCGGCGATGGGGTTCCTCGTGGAGGCGATGACTCGGGCTAAGAAGGGAGAAAAGAGAGGTCAAGGGAGCTCAAGTGAAGTCGAAGGGTGGTGTCACAACAAGCAATCGAAGGAAAACTCACCACGCCGGAGTCAGAGACGAAGCTATAGTTTTTGGCCGACAAAAATAGGAACTTCAAATTCCGAGAGCTCCTGCGACCGAAACATAAAATTGATTGAGGGGTTCTCCTCCTTGGACCAAAAGACGCATGGTGACACACTTAAGGGAGAGGGAAACTCACCGGAGGAGAAGATGGCACGGTGGAGCAACTTCGGGTGCGCTCCGGAGAAGATGGTGGCGCTCCTCGTGTTCTCGGACCTACACACGAAGACAAGGGCTCAAACCGGGGCACAAAGGGCGACGAAGGGAGAGAAACGAGGGGAAACCATGCGGAGGAGACTCACCCCAGAGGGGATCGAGTTCTTGCCTCCTTTCCATCGGTCACCGAGAGGGAAAGTGAGAGCTTGAGGGCGAGGGAGACAGGGTTATAGGGCTCCAACGTTCGGAATGGAAGCGGCGTTAACAGGCGAAGCCCTGGGTTGGTTGAAGGCCGTGGTGGATTAACGGAGTGAGCCTCGCGCCAACGGCTCGCTCAGAGCGCGACGACGATGTGGCGAGTGCGTTCTGCCAGAGACTGCCCGAGGAGGAAGAAGGTCTCACAGGCGGGCCCAGGATGGCAGTGGCTCCGGGGTGGCGCGGAAAGAAATCGAGGCGGGCCGTTGGATCGAGATCCAATGGCCGATAACGTGCGAGACGTTTTATAACTGGGTGAAGCGGTACGTGATCGCGGCCGTCGATGCTCCATCGGACGGCTGCATACGATGCGCGGGTGAGATGGTTGGGCCGAGCCAAGTCGGCTCAGGTCGGTTTGATCTAGCCCACACGATCGAAAACGGACAATTGGGATTTCGTGGCCGCTCGGGCTGGTCTGATCGGCCCGCTGATCTGGTCCATTAGAAACCAATCGAACGGTCTGCATGCGCCGGTGTGGTTAGTGGGTTAGACTGAGTCAAGAGGCGTGGGTCTAACTCAGGTCGGAGTTGGGTTCGAGCCCAAGGAACAGTGAATTCAGATTTTGGTTTTGAAAAGGCTGAGAAGATGGGGAATTTTTGGAGGTATCTTCGAAGCTCCAAAAATTCTAAAATGTTTATAGCAGCTTCTTAGGTCGGAGAACAACCTTGTGGAATTTTTCTAGGAATTTTCATGAACTACATTGTTCCCTAGAAAATTCACAAGCTGCTGCCCTAGGGGTTTGACCAGAGTTCAAACTGGTTTGACTTGCTATTTTGAAATAGCAAATAAAATCTAAAAATTAAGAGATTTTGCAGAGAGGTTACTAGTATGATCTAGATGATAGGAAAAATATTTCCATAGGATGATCACAACTTTTTGTTTCTGTTTTCTTTTGGAGTTATGATTTGAGTTGTATGTTCTAATTGATTTTAAAAATCTTAAAAGCAACAAATCATGCAAATGCTCCAGAAAATCAAAACATGCTCAAAAGTTTTAAATTCTTCTCATTTTAATACATTTAAAATACAAACCCGAGCTTTGGATGTTACAGCTCGTAAAGGCCTCGCCAAAAAACCACCCGTAGACTTTTTGATTCACTAGTTATACTTGTACACTGGATTATTTGGAAGTAAAGAAATGCAAGAGTGTTCCAGGCTGAGCATAAGACACCAGCAGAACTTCTGAGGGTGCTCAAGGAGTTCTAGTCATGGCGAGCGGCAAGCTACTTCAAGGGGATTCTTGTAGATACGCAACAATCTGGCGCTGCCTAAATAAGTTTAGGAGTAGTATGGTTGCATAGATGTAATCTTTGAGTTGGTTTAGGCCTTCGATGGCCTCTGTTGACAACCTTTCTGTCTACTTCATTGTGTCACTAGCTTGTACTTGTTTCTTCCCTGTTCTTAAAATAACTAGCATGGTGGCCCACGCTTTTGCGCGGCTAGATTTATTACATAATGTTCAGATATTCTATAATGGTATTTGGGTATCGGTTGTTTGATTTTTTGTATTTATAAGTCGATTATCAACCAATTTTGCTTTTCCGCTTCAACCTCCAACAACAAGCTCAGTTCTTGATCGACCCTCCTCAGTTGCTACCCATTCCAATACAATACTCTACCACATAGTTATCTTCTACTTCTCTTCAATTATCGCTTATTGTTGATCATTGTGACATCAAAAACACATACACATGCAACCATCATCGATCCCCACCGGGGACACCCCTCATGCTCTCTCTGGTGGCCCTGAACCTATTCCCTATGGCTGGGTCATCTCTACTCCGAGCTCTTTGCTCATCGGCTTTTGTATGCTCATGCTTCTATTCGTACGGATGCATGTATGTACATACACATACATGATGTTAAACGTGCTCAATGTCTTATTCTCCCGTGTCGACTGCTCCTCTTTTTGGACGTTGGCCAACTCAACATTGTGGTTTCCTCACTAACCGTGACAATCTCTCATCTTCACTGATACTAACATGTCTGCTTTACTCGCTATCTAACGATATGGAGAATCTTCTCGCCATTGTTGAGGATGATGTGCCCCTCACCAGCGATGGCATGCTCCTAGGTACTGATGGCCTCACATCATATGTAGCTTGTCTTCCATGCAAAACTCCACTTCCTCTCTACCAGGTATTCTCCATCATGGAGTTTCTTTGGCCACTAGCTTCTTCAATAATACCAATGCTCACCACTTGTCCTCACAACCCTAGCTCCTTCGACTTTGGTCTTTCTCTTCAACAGCTCCAGCGAGCAGCACGACATTGTCCTCATCTTTGCCACCGCCACCTCGACTCTTCACTTCTCCCTAGGTTAATGTCTTCTCGCAGGACACATCAATGCAATTGCACTCTTTCATGGTCTCCTCCGACACTATTCGTGCTATCATCATTATAACTTTTATTGTCATTCAAAATTTTAGTATTTTATTAGATTTTATATACAAATCAAAATGGTAATTTTATTTAATTTATTCTAAATTTTAATTACTTTAGGGATTTAGTTTCAAATTACTATAGGAATCAAATTGCAAATTTTCTTTTACTTTACATTCCGAATTTCAATTATTTTTGTTGGAATTCATATACAAATCAAAATGCTAAGTTTTCTTTAACTTTTATTCTGAATTACAATTATTTAGGGGTTTTACTTTTGAAATCGTATGAAAATCAAATTGCTAATTTTATTACGGATTTTTTGGGTTGAAAATCAACTTTTATTAGGGATTTTTGTTGAGATTTGTATACAAATAAAATTGCCAAAAAATTTATTATATTTCAAATTAGTATACAAATCAATTTGCTTATTTTATTTTATTTGTGGTCTCATTCGACACCATTTGTGTTATCCTTGTTATAACTTTTATTTTTTATCCAAATTTTTAGTTATTTTTATTGTTATTCAATAGGAAGCAATAATACAAACATGTGACCTTAAGAGCAAAACATGGTGACTTCTTTTGTATCTCCTCGGATACCATCCATACCATCCTCGCTATAACTTTCATTTTTATTCAATATCTTGGTTATTTTTATTAGAGTTTGTATACAAATCAAATTGCTAAATTTATTTAATTTATTCTAAATTTTAGTTATTTAGGGATTTTACTTTGGAATTCGCATGAAAATCAAATTGCAAATTTTCTTTTATTTGTTATTCCAAATTTCGGTTTTTTTCTTGTAATTCGTTCTTTGACAGTAGTTGACATGCATGCATATGTGCGACTCATCTAAACAGTCTTAAGCTCCATTTTAGGTTGATTTTAAAATGGTTGATGTGAGCTCAAGTAAACGCATGCGCTTCTTATTTTTTTTCTCGTGCAGACCTTATCTGTTCTTGTTGTGTGTGGACTGAGTGTGTACTTAGTTACTAATTGCTAGTAAAGCTTTAAGTCTTTCTTTAACACAGAACTAACAGGGTGGCCCGTACATTTACGCGACTAAATTTGTTTTGAAGTTTGTATAAATGCTTAATAATATATTTACGTATCTTGTAGGTTATTTAGATTATTAAGATATCCTAAACATTGGAAATGACAATAGAAGTACGAAGGAAAATATAACATGAGGAACGTAATTGAAGTATGAGCTTCGATGGAAGAAAATTATTGAGCATAATAAGTTGTTGGGGTTCTTACAAACATCATAGATCATGTAGTTGTATGCCCCTATTCTTATTCTATTAGTTACCTTTTTCCAAATTATTTGCATGCACATGTATCGCTATTTAATCTCAAGCAATACATTGATTATGTGTGTGGTAAATTATATTATTAGTTTACAAGGTATTATAGTATATTGCTCATGCATAGACCGATGCACCATGGACGATCTACCTTGAACTTATCTTTCCTCACACGCCGACTACCCCACCGAACCGTGTGTCTTCTATCTCTTCTCTTCAATTATTACTTAATGTTAACCGTTGCGATATCAACATGCATACATATACAACCGTTGCCGGTCTCTATCGAGAATACCTTTCACGCTCTCTCCGGTGGCCCCTGGCCTATTACTTATGGCTGCGTTGTCTCTACGCCAATTTTTTTTGCTCCTATGCCTCTGTACGCATGTTCTTCTATTTGTACGGATGTATGCATGTATATACGTATGCATGGTGTTATACATGATCAATGTCCTCTTCCCAACTCAATGTTGTGCTTCCTCACCAACCGCGGTGACCTCTCATCTTCTTTGACGCTGGTATGTTTGCTTTAGTAGTTGTCTAACGATATGGAGAATATTCTTGCCAACGCCGGTGATGTTGTGCCCCTCACTAGTGATAGCATGCTCCTTGCTACCCAATACTCCCATATCGTCTATAGCTCATCTTCAATGCAAAGCCTCATCTTCTCTCTACCAGGGCTTCCCCATTATCGAGCTTCTATGGCCACTAACTTCTTCAACAACGCCGCCACCACTTATCATCGTGGCCCTTGGCTCCTTCAACTCTGGACTTTCTCTTCAATGTCTTGGTGAGCAGCATGAGATTGTTCTCGTTGAACGGCTAAGGTGAGTAGCACAATATTATCCTTTATCTCCGTCGTTGCCGCCTTGGCTCTTCACTTCTCTGTGGGTCAATGCATTCTTGCAGGATGATTGATGTCATTATACTTTTTGCGGTCTCCTTGGCACCATTTGTAATATCCTTGTTATAACTTCTATTTTTATTCAATATTTTGGTTATTTTTATTGGAGTTCATATACAAATCAAATTACTAAATTTATTTAATTAGGAATTTTACTTTGAATTCGTATAAAAATCAAATTGCAAAAAAAAAATATTTTTAATTCTAATTTTCAGTTAACTAGGGATTTTACTTTGAACATCGTATGAAAATCAAATTGCTATTTTTTTATTAAAAATTTCAGTATTTTTTTAGATTCGTACAAAAGTCAAATTGCTAAAAAAACTATTATATTCCGAATTAGTATACAAATCAATTTGCTAATTTTATTTTATTTGTTAATTTTGTGGTCTCATCCGACACCATTTGTGATATCCTTGTTATAAATTTTATTTTTTACTCATAATTTCAATTATTTTTAATTTTCATTCCATAGGAAGCAACATAAACATGTGACCTTAAGAGCGAACGTAGTGGCTTCTTTTGTGTCTACTCCGATATCATTCATGCTATCTACGTTATAATTTTTATTTTTATTCAACATTTTAGTTATTTTTATCAGAGTTCATATACAAATCAAATTGCTAAATTTATTTAATCTATTCTAAATTTTAGTTATTTAGGGCTTTTACTTTGGAATTTGTATGGAAATCAAATTGCAAATTTTCTTTTATTTGTGATTCCGAATTTTAGTTATTTTTTCTTGCAATTCGTATTCGAATCCAATTGCTAATTTTTATTTATATTTTATTCCAAATTACAATAATTTACTTTGGAATTCATATTGAAATCAAATTGCTAGTTTTAATTTATTTTTTCCCTAAATTTGAGTTATTTTTTGTTTGGATTTCGTATGCAAATCCAATTGCCAATTATAGTTTAATTTTATTCCAAATTATAATTATTGGATTCGTAACAAAATCAAATTGCTTATTTTATTTTATTTTTTATTCTAAATTTTAGTTTTTTGTTGGATTTCGTATACAAATCTAATTGCCATTTTTTGTTTATTTTTATTCGGAATTATAATTATTTAGGGATTTTACTTAGAAATTTTTTAGAAATTAAATTGCTAATTTTATTTTGTTTTTATTCTAAATTTTAGTTTTATTGTACATGACATGGACTCTTTTACTTTTGAATTTGTATGGAAATCAAATTGATGATTTTATTTTATTTTTTATTCTGGATTTTTGATTTATTGTACTTTACATAGACTCTTCTTTTAATCTAGACTATTATAATTTGGACCCACCACGATCGACGATGTAGATCTTTCTCTTTTTGCACCGATTAACATGAGAATTTATAGTCCTTGAGAGCAAACATGGTGGCTTCTTTTGACTCTGCTTTAATAACATAACTAGCAGGGTGGCCCGCGCATTTGCACGGCTAGAATTGTTTTAAAGTTTGTAGTGACGAATGATATAACTTAGATGCTTCATAATATATTTACGTATCTTGCAGTTATTTAGATTTTTAAGATATCATAAACATTAGAAAATGACAATAGAAGTTTGAAGGAAAATGCAACTTAAGTAACGTAATTGAAGTATGAGCTTTCATAGAAGAAAATCATGAGTATAATAAGTTAATGACTCTCCATTATGTATACATCATGTAGTTACATGCCCTTAACACTTTTCTAAAATGTTTGCATGCACATGTACCTCTGCTAATCTCAAGCAATATACTGATTATATGTGCAACAAAATTATCTTATTAGTTTACATGGTATTAGAGTACCTTGTCTACATATACATCGATGCACCATGGGCGACCTACCTTGAACTTATCTTCCCTTACTTCGATTGCCCTATTGAACCGTGTGTCTTCTATCTCTTCTACCTGTCACAATTTTTCCGCTTCAACCTCCAAGATCAAGCCCAATTCTTGGTTGATATCTCTTAGCTGCTACCATTTCCAATGCAATACTTTACCATATAGTTATCTTCTACTTCTCTCTAATTATCGCTTAATGATGAATGTTGTGATATCTACACGTATATGTGTGTAAAATACTGTTGATCCCTGTCGGGACACCCGTCGTACTCTCTCTAGTGGCCCCAATCCTATTCCCTACCGTTGTGATATCTCTACTCCGAGCTCTTTGCTCCTTTGTTTCTGTACACCCATACTTCTATTCGTACGATGCATGCATGTATATACACATGCACAATGTAATATATGCTCGGTGTCTTCTTCTCCTGTGTCGGTCGCTCCTCTTCTTCGACATTGTCCAACTCAACGATGTGTCTTTCTTACTAACTACGACGACCTCCTATCTTCACTGATGTCGGTCTGTTTGCCTTAGTCGTTGTCTAACGATAGGGAGAATCTGCTCGCTATCGCCGATGACGCCATGTCACTCACCAACGATGGATGCTCCTAGCTACCCAATAGTCACATATTGTCCATAGTTCATCTTTAATCCAAAGCTTCTTCTCCTCTCTGCTATGTCTTCCCCATTATCAAATTTCTTTGGCCATTGACTTCTTCAACAACGCTGATACTCACCATTCGTCGTCACAACACTTGGTTCCTTTGAGTCCAATCTTTCTCTTCAACGATTCCAACGAGGAGCATAACATTATCCTTGTCAAACAGCTAAGTTGAGCAACATGGAATTATTCTCATCTTCGCTGCCGCTACCTCGGCTATTCGCTTTAGTGGATCAATGTCTTCTTGTAGGACAGATCGACACCATTGAACTCTTTCATGGTCTCCTCCGACACCATTCACGATATCCTCATTATAACTTATATTTAATTTATTCAAAATGTTAGTTATTAAGAGATTTTACTTCGGAATTCGTATGGAAATCAAATTATAAATTTTCTTTTATTTGTTGTTCCTAATTTCAATTATTTTTTGTTGGAATTCGAAAACCAATCCAATTGTTATTTTTTATTTAATTTTTATACCGAATTACGGTTATTTATAGATTTTACTTCAAAATTCGTATCGAAATCAAAATATTTATTTTATTTTATTTTTACTCCAAAATCATTTTTTTGTTGAAATTTGTATACTATTCCGATTGCTATTTTTGTTTAATTTTTATTCCAAGTTATATTTATTTAGGATTTTACTTAAGAATTCGTATGGAAATCAAATTGATGATGTTTTTTTAGGAATTTTATTTATTTAAGTATTTTACTTTGGAATTCATATGGAAATCAAATTACAAATTCTATTTTATTTTTATCCCGATTTTTAATTATTTTTATTAGAATTAGTATACTAATCCAATTGCAAGATATATATATATACATATATATATATATAAAGATTTATAATTATTGGTGATTTTACTTTGGAATTCATATCGAAATCAATTTGCTTATTTTATTTTATTTTAATTATGAATTCAGTTATTTTTTTTGTTGGAATTCGTATACTAATCCAATTAGTATTTTGTTAAATTTTTATTATGAATTATGTTTATCTAGTGATTTTACTTATGAATTCGTATCAAAATTAAATTGCTAATTTTATTTTATTTTTTATTCCGAATTTCAATTATTTTTGCATTGTACTGATATGGACTCTTATTTCTATATTGTACTTGACATGAACTCTTTCGCTTAATCTAGATCGTTATAATCTGGACCCACCATAATCAACTGTAGATGTTTCTCTTTTTCCACCGATTAACGTGGAAATTTCTAGCCTTTGAGAACGAACGTGGTGACTTCTGGTCTCCTAGGCTCGAGCTCGGTACAAGCTCGAGCCGAGCTCGAACGAGCGTGAGTTGGGGTCCAAGCTTGGACCTAGGCTTGAGTAGGCTCGATAACAATAAAAAAACATACATCAATTTTCAACAATTAGAAAAGCTCAAGTAGGCTCGAGCTCGAGGAAGCTCTGCAATGCTTAACATGCAACAATTTTCAACAAGATAGAAGAGCTATTTGAATAATTTTTAACAAGATAAGAAGACTATTTGAGAGAAGCTCGATAACAGTTACATTTAAGCTCGGCTCGTTAAGACTCGCAATTTTGAGATCAGACTCGAGCTCGATTCGTTTGGAGCTCGAGCCAAGCCCAAACAGTTCGCGAGCCCTCAACTTTTTACGGGCCTGGCCACCATCGATGCAGCCACCAAGCCGGCAATGTCCGAACGGATAGACGAGCTCCCGTCGCACGGCCGACGGCGCAGCGAATCGTTGGCCCGCGAAGTCGGCAAAACGTACGTGTACGTGCACCGGGCAGCGAGCCCGGGTGTTGGAGCAAGGTACAGATTTGCGCTGTGCAGGCATGTGGCGGGGAATCGAGTGAGCGCCTCGCGTGCCGCTAAACTGAATCGATTCCTGGTGCTCGTGTCTGCTCCGCGGTACGGCCCGGGTGCAAAGCCGGAGGCCTTGCCCAGGCGCTCCTCGTATGCGGAATGCTACTCTCCAGGCAGGATCCGATGCCTTGACTAGTTTATGCGCAGCCCAGATTCATCCGAGCCGGACGAGATCCGTCGGGGCTCGAATGTCCTGCAAGAAAATCGCTTTTAGTGCTCCCTGATTTACCATCGTAAAAGCTAGCCGTTCGGAAAAATAAACTTACAGCTTGATTCATCGAAACTGCATCGCAATCTCGCGGCGCCAAACAACCGCGCAGAGTCACGGCATCCTGCGTACCAAAAGTCAATAATGGCTCGAACTAAGTTCGTACAGTGTGGCCCAAACTTGCCCAATGAGTTTCACAGGATAGGACAGGGAAAAGAAATCAAAAGGCCGACATGCCACCGACATTTCCCGACGAAAGCTACCATCAAAGCGAAAAAAATAATAAAGCAGGAAAAGAACGGGCTGGAAATTAGAAGCCCCGGACTTTGGGGTTGGCAATTTAATCAGTTGATTGGATAACTTATTCCGTCGGACCAAATCCACCCAGGAAACACTACCGGCTTTGTTAGGTTCTGCCCGACGGATCGGTGGGCCCCCGCCATTTGGACCCCACATGTCAACGTCGAAGTCTCTCGAGTTCTCTAGTCGTCCTAGTCATACACCCCGGTGCAATCACTCTCGTGCCGTGGCCCGGCCATTCCCAACTTGCAACGTTCATCTCGTAACGAAAGCTATCACGAACTCTTCTTCTTCGTTTGGAAGGGGAAAAAAATGATGCTGAGAGAGAGAGAGAGATGAGCATCAGATGGAAAGCAGTGTTAATGCTATCCACACGACGAATCCGATTTGAACAAAAATGCTTACGTTGCTGTTCCTAAATCGATCGATTACTTAATCGAATTGATTAATTCCCCCCTCAAGGGCCGGTGGAGAGTGACAATTGAAGACAAGCGTCGCGTAGGCAGCGGAGCCGGAAGAAAACGCCAGGGAGCATAGGCAGAGAGGCACCGGGCCGACCCATCGCAGCCGCCCACGCATCGATCAGCGTTACCGCTCCACATGGCACCGACCTCTCCCGATGCGTCCACCTCGAGGCACCGCCACGTCGGACGTGCCGCCCCACGCACGGGATGACACGCGTCGCGCGGCCACTGGCTCCTGCTCTGCCCATCTATGTCTTTACTTCCCTCCCACAGACAGTTACTTCCTCGCGCCACCTACGCGTACGTTACGTTACTTAACGTACAGCAATTGCAGCTGTAACGCTGCATACACCTGCCGGGCGCCGGGCGCTGCCTAGCTCTCGATCGGTCACCTTTTGCGACGTCTATATAAGGACGCCTCCGGCCTCGTCAC
Source organism: Ampelocalamus luodianensis (assembly GCA_036346255.1). Classification (NCBI taxonomy): domain Eukaryota; kingdom Viridiplantae; phylum Streptophyta; class Magnoliopsida; order Poales; family Poaceae; genus Ampelocalamus; species Ampelocalamus luodianensis. The sequence continues at coordinate 14,246,343 of CM070620.1, forward strand.
CTTCTCCATTCCGAAAGCTCAAGCGAGTCACAGGCCAAGAGCGAATACTTTGCTGATCTGTTGTTTTTGTGTGTACTTCTCTCCAAAGTCTTTAGTTTCACCGGTCGATCATGGAGGATGAGAGGAACACCCAGCCCCACCAGGGTGGTGAGGCCGCCGATCAGGTGGAGGAGGTGAAGGACAGGGGCCTCTTCGACAGCCTGCTCCGCAAGAAGAAGGAAGGGGAGAAGCAGCAGGACGAGGTACTAGTCACCGGCATGGAGAAGGTCTCGTTGGCCGAGCCCGAGGTGAAGGAGGACCACGATGCCGGCGAGAAGAAGGAGAGCCTCCTCTCCAAGCTGCACCGATCCAGCTCCAGCTCCAGCTCGGTAAGTGTACAAACGTGATCTAGCTAGCTCTGTATAGTATATGGCATGATTAATCGTTATGAATCTTGGCTGTGATCGTAATCGTGTTTACAGTCGAGTGACGAGGAAGAGGAGGTGATCGATGAGAACGGCGAGGTGGTGAAGAGGAAGAAGAAGAAGGGGCTTAAGGAGAAGATCAAGGAGAAGCTACCCGGTCACAAGGACCCCGAGGGCGAGCACAAGACGGTCGCACCCGCACCTGCCCCCGCGCCTGTGGTGACTCACGGTGGACACCATGACACCGCCGTCGCCGTCGAGAAGATCGAGGGTGACGTGAAGACGGAGGCGCCACCGGCACCAGAGGAGGAAAAAGGGCTCTTGGACAAGATCAAGGAGAAGCTGCCCGGCGGTCACAAAAATCCGGAAGATGCTGCTGCAGCACCGGCTGCTCCTACTCCAGCGCCAGCACCGGCGCCGGCCACCGAGGAGGTGAGCAGCCCGGATGTCAAGGAGAAGAAGGGCATCCTGGGCAAGATCATGGAGAAGCTGCCTGGCTACCACAAGAGCGCCGGGGAGGAAGACAAGGCGGCCGCCGCCGCTGCCGGCGAGCACAAGACCAGCTCTTAATCGCAACTTCTCGTGACCAGACCTTGATTAGAAGTGTTTGGTGTGTGTTTGGTTCTGTTTTGCAAGTCTGTCAAGATGGATGGATTGCTCGGTTTAAGGTCTGTCTGTGAAACCCGTTCCGTGACGATTATTTGTGTTTTAGTGTGGATACGGGCTTAAAGTTTGGTTCCGAGTCAGGTCCTGGATGTTGGGTTTGTTTAATTTCGAGCAGTTTGTGTATTGGTTTTTACCTGGGCATTATGCCTTAATATTAATTATTTCTGCCCAGAATATACCGTTGCGTTGTACTACCTGTCTACCTGGGAATTACTATTGTTTGAGAAGCAGCGTTGTGTAAACATGCTGTCTAGTACGACTTCCTATTTTCGTGGCCGATGAATTGGTGGTATTTTCAGTTTATTTCAGTGTGGCAATGTGATGGGTGTTAGATCTTGATATCCTGTCCCCTGTTCTTATGGGCTTTTCGATCCATATACATTTGAGAAGACAACGGGGAGGGGGGAAATGTCTACGCGCTGACTGGCCACTGGGCTGAACTGTCTTGGGATTCCAAATTTGAGATGAGGTCACAGGCCTAGATTGTACTCGGGCCTAATTCGTTCTGACAACACCAAGAAAGCTAACTGATGGAGCTCAATATTTGCTTCGTAAATTTGTAACATATGAAAACAAATCAACAAATCTTGTGTGGTCTGACGCATGCACTCAACCGGCAAGGTAAAAAAAAATGTGTAGGGGTAAAACTTATTCCCTCTACATAAGGAGGATTTGAACTCGGATTAACTAGCCCACCACCCGTAGTTATAGCCAAACCACAGGAGACGCATTCACTCACTGGACTGGCCACGGGTGCACTCAACTGGCAAGGTAGGTTTGATGAGCATGCAAGGGGCAAGATAAAGCATGGTACTCGATGGGGTGGAAAACGAGCCAGCTCTACTCGGCTCGGCTGGCTCGATCAAGCTCGTTAACGAACCGAGCTCGGCTCGACTTGTTAAGCAAGCGAGTAAAAATGTATACTCCACTCGATTCGTTGTGAACTCGCGAGTTGCCTCGTGACCGCGGGAGGACGCCGCGCCAGACGCAGAAAGAGAGGGCATCGGACACCCCGGCAGAGGCCGGGTGTGTAGGGGGAGGGCAACGGACCGGATGCCGGAAGTGGAGGGGGGAGGGCATTGGGTGGAGGCCGAACGAGGATAGGGTTACGGCTTGCTGGGCTGAGCTGGTAAGCTTAGGCTGTGTCTGCTCTAGTTGGACCACTAGGCTTGTTGGGCTGAATTCTAATATAAACGAGCTTATCAAGTTACTCAAGAGCTAGCTTGAACTCGGCTTGTAAAGTTAACGAGCAGAAATGATAGCTTGATCTGACTCGTTTATGATCTAAGTTCGAACCGAGCTGCCTCATGAGTTTTACTAACCTTATATGGCGACGGAATCGGCACGGTACATAAGCTTGCACGCGCTTCCGCATGCGCATGGAAAAGAACAAGAAAGGGACCTCTGGTGGCGGTGTCTTCGATCAGATTTCACGCTCCTGGGCTTCTAGATTCCTCCTTGTTGCCAAAATAGCCCATGTCACGTACCAGTGGCAGCCTAGTAGTACGCCCTTATTTGCATACTCTGGGCATACACAATTGGACGAACACGAAGGAATCATACAACGAACTGACAATCGCATCTTTTTTGAAGGAAAAAGGCAGGAGAGCTATCCTTTGTATTGATAAAGTAGGAGAAAACAAAATTAAAAAAGATACACACCGACAGGAAAAAGTCCCCGACGGGAGGGCAAACGCAATTGAGACGCACCAAGCAACACTCTAACAGCAACTCTAGAGCTAGAGACACAGCTAACCAACTCTAACCACGCCCTAACACCATCCAACTCTGTCGCACACACATCAAAGCTAAGGAAAGACAACAACACCTATCCGACCCATAGGAGCTTCAGACTGGTTGAACCGGACAGAAAAGAGGATCTTCCTAGTACCGATGAGAGAGAAGAATAGAAGCAGGTGCAGGTTGGTCCACATGCTGTCAGGGCCACCAGCGAGGAGCTTCAAGAGAATTAGTGATGGTGCAGTACTTCCTCTCAGGAGTAACAGTAGACGATGCAGAACCAATGGACGACGGCTCTAACTCCTCTCCCCCTCCACCCGTGCAGCACAATCGCTAGTGGACTAGACCAACTGCTATGAACGAGACCTCCGGGACAGTCGTCTTGCGCCTCTTGCACCCCGAGATGACACTTCAGCGGCAACAGCCCCCTCCTCGGGCTCTTCCACCGGCAACAACACCCTATCCGTGCTCTTCCAACGGCCGTCCTGCTCCTCAGGACACAGCCTACACTCGGGGCGTCTCTGACATAACAGCAGGCAAACTCGGGGCGTAGAACGGCGAGCTCGCAACGAGATCCTAGGGATGGGGGTTCTAGAGTCGGGGATGAATGGATTTCTGGCAGGACTGACAATCACATCTTGATTCAACTTTACCGGTGATCGTTGTAGGCCGAGTCAAGAACATACTGAACTTTACACCAGTCTGTTTGGATATTCGGGATTTACTTTTGTTGACGATCGGTACAGGGACGCCCGCCGTAAGATTTGTTTAGGTGGGGTTTTGGGTGGAAATTATGGGGTGAAAATGGGGCGGATAATTACCGCCTTGGTTCAATGTTGTATCCAAAAAAATCCGACCGGGGTTACTATGTTTTTTTGTCCCAATCCACATCCGAAAATCTTATGGAATATGGATTATGATATGGAAAATGTAATATCCGATCAGTATGCATATTAGATAGGATATCCAATAAATTAACAACATTGATATCCAATTAAACATCAATATCCTTTAATATCATCTATGGTTTTCTAGTCATTAACTAATATATAATATGAATTTACATTTGATTATGTTTATGTTGTTAAGTAGGATAAATAATTCTCTAATATGTAGTATAATTTGACACTTTCGTTGGTGAAATCATATATTTTCTTTTATGTGTACACTATCCGTCAAGTTACCGTGACCGATTTGAACTGATCCAGACTGCCCATGTTCGTATCCCAAAAATCAGATCCGGCTCCAAACCTGGGTAAAAATAGGGATTACATAACCTTTGAAGTGACAAACAATCTATTACAACGAGTATGATTGTATTTTATGAATGGCTCATCTTTGAAGTGTCAAAAATCAATTATCCCAAAGCAAAAGGAAATTGCACACAAACACCGAGAGAAAGGGAGTTTTTTTAGATAGGATCTGGCCTCTCCGAGGGATGGTTAAAACCTTAGCCCTGTTAGATGTCGAGCTCGTTGCACATTGACACGCACAATATACTTCCTCTCAGGAGTAACATTCACTGATCAATACAAAGCACATTGACGATGCAGTAAATTCACTGATCAACAGTATATGCTTTGTATTGATCAGTGAATTTACTGTTGATCACAGAGCTATCGAGCTGTTCGAAGTCTGAAGCCTCCAAGACTAGAGTGGCCAGCCCCTTCTCTGTGGGACGTACGTCTGTCTTGATCTTTGTAGTTTTACAGTGTCATAGTAACCGCACCGAAATAAACACGTCATTTTCGCACCCTAATGGCCACGAAGTGCGCAATAAGAAATTTCCCATCAGTATAGCAACATTGATGCGAAGGATAAGACATATTCTTCTTACACAATCTATTTAAGAAGGGGGATTTGAATCAGAGTTGACTAACCCATCACCGTGATGCTGATCCGAGAGAGAATCCTCGTTCCAACCAGTATAGTGATTCTACCAGCGATTTTTGACTAAAGGTGGCCGTCAATTTGTCCTCGTCAATGAGAAATTTGGAGTGCAAGATCACGCACCGAACATTGGCATCCCACGCTGATACGATACCCGCGTGCTGGCGATCGATATGATGCCCGTGTTGGTCACGGCCCACCGATCTGGTCCAGACTCCAGAATCCAGAGCTACTCCGTTTAGGACGCGGATCATCGTCGAACCGCCGTCCGACGAGAAGGCATGCATGCTTGCGACTATTATCAGCCTATGCCACCGGCTGATGGACCCGTTTTTCCCGGCCGTTTCTTGCTGGACCCACCGATCGATCAGGAGACCGTCGTCTTAAAATTTGGGATAGGATGCACCCCGTCTCTCTTTCCGTTACGATCTACATAGCTCCATTGCATTTTAAGATCGAGTTGGTCTATGTCACGGCCGGTACGACAATTCAGGAGAGTACTTACTACTTAGATGGAGAAGATACAGATAGAGACGGACATTGAATCTCCATTCGACTTGTGCAAGCGCGAGGAACGAATCGAGTGCTTCGGGCTGTACATTTCTTATTGAGAAGAGTAGTGGTAGTAATAAAAAGATGGCTCGTAAGCTGATGGATACGAATTATGTACCTTTGGGAAGTGGAGAAAAAAGCTGTAATAAACTAGACTTGTGCAAAAAGGTCCTACCAAGTTTTCTGAACACACATGGCGCCAACTCAATTTCAGGATTAAACAAACCATCACACACTCGATGACGACGATGACCCGTAGTGACGGAGCCAGGTTTCGATGATGGGGTGTAAGTTTTTTTTTTCGATTGCAAGAAAAAAAAAGCACATATATGTCATCATGTATGCACACCACACATGCGTGAGTACGCATCCTTAGCACATATTTAGAAAGACTGAGGCTGGGAATAAATCTGCAGTCTTACAATTTTTTACTGAAAACGCACTCGTATATACATAAAGGTGCAAACTTGAATGACATATTCTAACATAAAAGTTTAAATGATATAGTAAATGATCAAATGGAACAAATTACATGTTTCTAGTGCAGTCGACATCACAAAATATAACTTGTGTTGGTGGGCTACTGACTATTGATTGCCGATATCATAAATTTATTGTATAGCTTGTGTATTATACTAGTTATATATATATATATATATATATATATATATATATATATATATATATATATATATATATATATATGAAAAATATTTTCTACTCCCGGTGTAGTTACTCCCACTTTTGATATACCACCTAAAAGAACTTGACATACTCCTTTATCACTTTGGGTATACTCATATACTAATTATAAGATACTCCAATGTAAACCACATGAAAAAATTGCAAGAGAGTACATAGTTTTTAGCATATTTTGTAAATACCTTCATATTCGCACATAAAAATGAGTATGTCTAAAAATTGTACATACCACCTCCAAAATGTGTAAATACCACCTATATAGTCTTATATACTCATATACTACACATACATACTCTCGGTTATGCAAGATACTCCCTACGTTGTGAGATATGTGAGATACTGAATAGGAGTAACTACTCCTGGAGTAGGAAAATGCTTCATATATATATATATATATATATATATATATATATATATATAGAAAATGGTATGGTACTACTGGGAGTACATACTCCCACCTCTCATATACCACTTAAATCGTATTATAATACCTCTTTATCTATTTGAGCATACTTCAATAATAATTATAAGATACTTCAAAGTGAGTTCCATGAAATTTTTATTAAATATCATTTTTATAGCAAAATTTGTGTATATACTTCTTTTATATGTGAAAAGTGTGCATACTCCTCAGAATACAAAACAGATGTCCTATATATATATATATATATATATATATATATATATATATATATATATATATATAGTATAATGAATTTGCATGGAAAAATTTAGAGTGCAGCTATACGCCTATACCATGTACCTTAGTAGCTCCACCACTGTAAAATTTCATGGAATTTTACTACGGCAGCCAATAACAATTGTACTGCACTGCATGCTTTTCAGATGGCGTCTTCGAGAATACGAGGCAGTGAAAAAGGCGATGCAATTCTGTCGAATCGGAACACATGGTAAACTCAACAGCGACACACGGTAAAGGGTGAATTAGTTATTTGCTCTTCTTTAGATCTATTTTTAGAATTTACCTTTATTCCTGATCTAATATATTTTTGCCCTCTTCTTTGTCTATTTCATCATATTTTTCTCTATGTATCATTTTATTGTTATATGTCCGTTTTCCGTTACATGGCATGCGAAATTACTCTCTTACCCCTTTCGTTACATCTCACATTCATCTAATCTCTCTCTCCTTATCTTCCTCCCTACCAAACCAGCGCCTCACCCTTCCCATCTTGATTTTCTCTCTCCCCACCATACGCCTCGGCCCAACCTCCTCCCGGCCGGCTCGGCCTTTAATGCCGCCACTGCCGCCGCCGCCGCCGCCACGCCTTGCCTTCTCTCTTGCTCGGCCCGCCCATGCTTCCCTTCCCGCTTCCCAAAACCTCTCCTTTCCACGATGGCCACCACCGCCGCCCCGCCTCCAACTCCTCCTCCTCCGCGCACCCGACGCGCCGCCAAGATGCGCTCTCTCCTCCGCATACCCGCACGCTGCCAAGATCTCCGCACCGCCGCCGCGCCTCCCCATCCTACTCGCTACAGCGCCGCGAGCATGGCGTCTACAACTCGCGGCCGCCCGCCACGGTCCCGCTCTCCGTCCTCGAAGGCGATGCGAGCTTGTCGACTACCGCGCTCCGGCATGAGCATCAAGGAGATGAGCCACCGCGGAAGGAGTCGACGCGCTCGCTCACCCGACCGCGGTCTCCTCCCGCGCCCACGCGCCTCCTCTCGCTTTGGCCGCCCGAGCTCGCCCGCGCCCTAGTTCTCGGATGGTTTCATTGATATTAGATTTTTGGTTCGGATGGTTTCATTGATGTTTATGTATGAATGCTAATTGATGAACCGATTGATTGATGAACATTTGCGCTTGAGTTGGGAAGGAAGCCAACCTTCCGAGTGATTGATGAGCTCTAGAGCATCGATGATTTGGCCGTGGCATTCGCGCTTGAGTTGGGAAGGGTCCTGGCTCGGCGAGGACGCCGTCGGTCGCCTCGGTAGAGGAGGAGGCAAGTGGAATGGGGAGGGTAAGACGGTCATTTCGCATGGCCAAAACGGGAGAAACAACCGGATATGATTAAAATAATGCAAAGAAGACAAAAACCGAAGATATATAGTAAAGAGGGAGCAAAAATGTATTAAGTCGAAAAGATGATAAATTCTAAAACACAATTAAACCGAGTGTAAATAATGAATTCCCACGGTAAACAGGTGAAAGATCAAAGGTGTTCAGATAGGCACCTGAAAGTGAAACAGAGATGCCTCATGGCCTCAATCTCGAGAGGAAAAGGTTGCACTGTCCACTGCTGTCGTTTTATTTTTGTTGCTTTCAAAAGGGAAAAAGTCATGTAAGTATATGTGCATGGGATCTTCTTTTCTGTGCCCTAAGCAAAAAAGCTGCATCTGACATTGCTAGCTTCAGTAGTAAGTAATGGTAAGAACAATATGAAAAGAACTAAACGTAAAGATAGAATTATTGGGTGCTTTAAACGTAGAAGAGTAGGTTAACGCAATCTTGGGTGTCCAGCCTGAAGGCTGCTGGGTCATCCCACTAGAGCATTATCAAATGCACACATCAAAAGCAATTAACCGCTGTACCATTGGTTTCCGGCTTCCCTTTTCTATCCTTCAAGGCTTGCAAACGTGGTGACGTTAATGCCTGTACAAATGTATCAATGGTAGGTAGAATATATTCCTATTGACAACGGGGTTGATCGAAGTAATCAAATTCCAATTAAGGCAAGTTACCTCCGCTTAGGTTTGGGGGTTTTCTGACAAAAGTAGCTTCGCTATTTTCTTTTGGAACAACATGCTAGCATAATTCACCTACAGGACCACCACAGCATTTGGCAGAGAAATGGAACACCATGGCATAAAATTGATTAAGTTAGCTGGAGAGAAGTACATCGAGAGATCTGCCTTTCCACGTACAAGATCGAGGGATACGAGACATTGGTAGCCGTCACAACCTCTCTTCTGTACTTCGTCTCTCGCTTCTCCGATCTTTCTATTATATTATTAAAGCGATAGAAAAAGAAACTATCATATTTGTTTTTAAAGATTAAAAATTTTCACATTAATTGATGAAAAAAGATCGAGAAATATCTACATAATTGATTTTGGTAAATCCAGATTATAACGATCTAGATTAAACGAAAAAATTCATCTCAAATATAATATAGAAATAAGAGGTCATCTCAAGTACAATGCAAAAATAAGAGTCCATCTAGAACTTGATGCCGAGTTGCCGACGTGATTCATAACTTCGTTTTACAATTTGTGCAAAACATCCACTACTATTTTTTATAGCTCGACGAGCCCAATCCATCCTCTACGGCGGATTTAACTGAGCGAAAAGAAGGAAAACGAGAAAATTAGAAACTAGAAAAAAACCTCAGATGGCAAGAAACATAAACATGGAGTACTACTGGATAACTGGAGTTTACAGGCAAACAATTGTCGTCTGCGATACTACTTTTGCTGCACTGCATTTGAATAGGGCAGGAATCGCGGTGCTGTTACGTAGGACGAAACAATCCGTACCAATCAAAACCAAGTACTCCAGAGTCCACATGCAAGCTTGGTTTATCTCTCAATACAATTTTTATTGTGTACATCTAATTGTAATTCGATATAAAAATTAAATAAAAATTAACAATTAGATTAGTTTACTAATTCCAACAAAAATAATTAAAATTAGAGACAACAAATAAAAGAAAATTTACAATTTGATTTCCATACAAATTCCGTAGTAAAATATCATAATACTAAAATTTTGAATAAATTAAATATAATTTATAACGAGGATATCACGAATGGTGTTGGAGGAGACAATGAAATAGTACAATGGCATCGATCTGTCCTACAAAAAGACATTGATCCACAAGAAAGCGAATAGCCTAGGCAGCGGCAACGAAGATGAGAGCAATTCCATGCTGCTCACCTTAGCTGTTCGATAAAGACAATATCGTGCTGCTCGCTGGAGCTATTGAAGAAAAAGACCGGAGTTAAAGGTGTCAAGTGCTGTGACGACGAATGGTGCACATTGACGTTGTTAAACAAGTCAATAGATAAAGAAACTCGATAATAGAAAAGACATAGCAGAGAGAAGATGAAACTTTGATTAAAGACGAGCTATCCACGATATATGATCATTGGGTAGCTAGGAGCATACCATCGTTGGTGAGTGACATAGCGTCACCGGCGATGCGCGAGAAGATTCTTGACGAGGATCTAAATAATCCTCATTTATTAATCAGGAAATATGACGTCACAAAGCATACCCCTTGAATATTATAAGGAAGAACGAGTCGAAGTCGAGGTTATCCTACGACTACCCTCTAGTCGTAAGCTCTTCACGACTATAGTATAATCGTTACGACTACCCCTAGTCGTAAGTTCTTCTACGACTATGGTATAATCGCACGACCACGCCCGGTCGTAAGTCTTTCTACGACTAGCTCGCTACTGATTCCTCACGATTTCATCGGACCCACCCGCCGAAGATTCACTAAATAGTGAGGATCCAAACAATCAAAATACACAATTATATTTTGACATAATCGCGATAATTCCCACTATCTCCGATCGATAACCGCTTGACAAAGATGGGAGGTTACTACTCCGTAATTACTCTCATTATTGCGCAATAATGAGCGACTAATTAGCTCGAATGACGACGCCCACCACCGCTAGTATAAATAGGTGTCTTTTAGAGATAGTAGGGAGAGGACCCTTTTTGGGACAGAGAGAGCCTTTCCTGGAAGACAGTTAGGAAAACCTTCAGTCGATTGTAATCCAGAGGGCAAATACAAGATACACAGGAGTAGAGTTATTATCCTCATCCGAGAAGGCCCGAACCTGTATAAAAATCCCCGTGTCTCCTTCGTCTGCGTGATCAATTGTGGAGACCCCCCGAATCAAACAATCTTTACGTAAGATCGGTTCTAAAATACCGACAATTCTCCTTATCGTTAGACAACGACTAAGGCAGACATACCGACATCAATGAAGATGGGAGGTCATCGTAGTTAGTGAGGAAGCCACATCGTTGAGTTGGACAATGTTGAAGAAGAGGAGCGACCAACACAGGAGGAGAAGACATCGAGCATGTATAACATTGTGCATGTGTACATACATGCATGCATCCTACGAATAGAAGTATGGACGTATAGAAACAAATGAGTAAAAAAGCTTGGAGTAGAGATACCGCAAACGGTAAGGAATAAGCTTGGGGCTACTAGAAAGAGCACGACGGGTGTCCCGGTAGGGATCAACGATATTTGCACGTATATACGTGTAGATGTCACAACAGTCATCATTAAATGATAATTAGATAGAAGTAGAAGATAACTATATGGTAGAGTATTTGTATTAGAAGTGGTAGCAGCTGAGAAATATCGATCGAGAGTTGGGCTTGCTCTTGGAGGTTGAAGTAGAAAAATTGTGGCAGAGAGAAGAGATAGAAGACATACGGTTTCAGTGCGGCAACCGACGTAAGGGAAGATAAGTTTAAGGTAGATCGCTCATGGTGCATCAGTGTATACGTAGGCAAGGTACTTTAATAACATGCAAACTAATAAGATAATTTTGTTGCACACATAATCAATGTATTGCTTGAGTTTAACAGAGGTATATATGCATGAAAATTTTTTAGAAAAGAGTTAAGGACATGCAGCTACATGATATATACATCATAGAGAGTGGTTAACTTATTATACTCATGATTTTATTCCATAAAAGCTCATACTTCAATTACGTTACTCAGGTTGTATTTTTCTTCAAGCTTCTATTGTTATTTTCTAATGTTTATGATATATTAAAAATCTAAATAGCTACAAGATACGTAAATATATTCTGAAGCATTTAACTTATATTATTTGACACTACAAACTTTAAAATAAATCTAGCCGTGTATTTGCGCGGGTCACCCTACTGGTCACAGAACAAGAAAGATTTACAAGTACATGTAGAAGATCCTCGACTCCTCGCCGCCCCTACATTCTTCCGCCTTTGATATCTGGTCCTAAGATTGAGGTACCCACGGACCCAGGAGGAAAAAAATCCTATAGGACCTGGTCCACAACTCCTTTGATGTGGACCAACTCCACTGCATGACACGTGTCCTTTCACGAATTTCAAAGCGTGACGTGGTAGCCTTTAGTATTCAATTCATAAAAATTCATATCAGTAATTTATGAGGCTGTGCGCTTTGAGATTCGTAAAAGAACACGTATCACATGATAAAATTGATCCACATCAATAAAATTAGGGAGTGTCTATACAACATGCGACTGATTTTTTCTTGGAAATCAGTCACTTTTTGAACCATCAGATGGAGATCTAATGCCTCAGATATCACTCCCACCCCTATATCCCTAACCCAATCTCATTTTCTACCCCCTCTCCCTCTCTCTCACCAATCACAGAGTGCTAAAATAGTAAGATGTATAGCAGTTCTCATAAAATTATAGACCAAATCTATCGGATTTTTTTTTCGACCCAGGAGGCACTCGCGCAAGGCCAGGTCACGTCTCTCTTTACCAGAGCCAACTTTGCCCCAACTTTGCTGTGCTACTACTACTAGTCGTAGTGCCGTGCCATGCCACGCTTTAAGACTAGGTCACGTCTCTCTTTACCAGAGCCAACTTTGCTGTGCTACTACTACTACTAGTAGTGCCGTGCCACGCCCTACCGGTCTTAAAGCGAGCCACTAGCCCACTATACCTTGCCATCTCCTTTAGTGCCAATGCCATTGCCACTCCCGGTCTCGTCTCTTTCCCAAAGCTAAAGATAGCCAGCCCCACCCAATTCGCTGCACCACGCCGAGCAGCTAGCGCGTATCGCAGCCATCACCGTCATCCAGCCATGGCCACGGCCATTCCAGTGCAGATACCGCCGGTGCTACTTTTTCTCGTGGCCATTTACGCCGCGGTGGAGGCGTCAGCGGCAGCCAAGGTGCCGGCGATGTACGTGTTCGGCGACTCCACGGCCGACGTCGGCAACAACAACTATCTGCCGAGCGACGCCGTGCCGCGGGCCAACTTCCCGCACAACGGCATTGATTTCCCCACGTCGCGGCCCACCGGCCGCTTCAGCAATGGCTACAATGGCATCGACTTCTTGGGTACGCGCTCCTTTCCTGCATGGTTTACAGCTTCTTAGTTGCGAACTTGCAAGCTTTGGGTAGTTTTGCGATAGCAGCTCCGTTGCGTATCTGCCAACTGCCAAGGTCCTTTTCTGCATGTTTTGATCAACTTTGGCACTGAAGTTTGTAACGGGGCTAGAGTTGGAGTGAACACTTAAACGCCTTTAACTGCTTTGCTGCTTTGTTATTGAGACTTTTCGCCTTCCGGATTTCCGGACTAGTGGTTGAGGAGAACACGCACAATGGACTAGAGGATTTTTGCTATGCCTGCGCACTAGCATGATCGATAGAAGTTACTCCCTTTGCGATTCAAAGAAGGCAAGAAAAAAACTGCATTTACTTGGGAATCGAACTGTTCTGAAGAAAGACAAAATATGTAAATTAACCCATATATGTAGCAGCCGTAATGTCCAGTCTGGGTTTTTTTTTTGGTTCCGAAGAAAGCCACATAAACGACGAAGAAGTGCAGCATCAGTGGATTGTGGTCTCTACTCCCTTTGCAATTTAAAGAAGGCAAGAAAAAAAACTGCATTTACCTAGGAATCGAACTGTTCTGAAGAAAGATAATTAACCCATATATGTTGCAGCCGTAATGTCCAGTCAGGGTTTTTTGTTCTGAAGAAAGCCACATAGACCTGTGCGCAATCAATTGTTGCTGCGTCTCACTTCCCACGTGGCGCAGTAGCGCAGACGTTGGGAAGCGAGGTGCGCAAAGCGTGGCAGTGTCCTGCTGTGCGGTGAAGGGACCGACCACTGGCTCACTCACACTCACTTGGCAATTGCCGTTCATTTTACACAGTGTAAATAAATGAGTTGGTCTCTGCTGCGCGCGGTGACTGACCTTGCCAGCCTGGACTGGACCCCAAGCACTCATTGCATGTCTGCATCGCTTCCAAAACCTGTGCACCACAGATGACAAATCTACAGCACATATGACCTTATCTACCTACAGTCCACCCCTGGTCGATTTTTAAAAAAATTTGGCTAGTGTTGCCATCATAATTGCAAAACTAGCCTATGCATTCTCAAATTTACGAAACTGGTCATCTACCGGGCGCGAAAGAACCAGAGGCCGACACATATCTCTTCCAACGATTGAGGGTGCGGAACGCGGTGCTCAGCGCGACAAACCGAGCGGGCATGGAATGTCGCGGGTCCAGACAGATTTCGCACCACCAGAGCACGGTAGGGAGCCGCAGCGTCCCGCGCCACCGGAGCGAAACAAGTTGCAGAACTTCATTTCATTTCATTTAATGCATGTGGAATTAGTACAGGTACATGATACATGCATGCGAGCATTCCAAGTTCATTTAATGCGATTGAACGTCAACTAAGAACATCTTTAGTGTATTGAATCAACATCGATATAAAATCATGCCACGTAAGCATTCAAAGAACTAGTCATTTTTTCTCCAATGTATTAATCCGGTTCTTACTCTTAAGTGGGACCGACATCTTATTTAAAAATCGAAAAGAAATAAAATATCTCTATACCGCTCTCTCCATTTCCTTCCTCACGTAACTTAATGCAATTGCTAACCACTCAATAAAAAATATTATTCTATTCACTTGCATCCGGTTGCAAAGTATGCATCGGTTCCTAGAGTTTTGCTTAGGAATCGACGGCTTCCAACGTGTTGAGCCGGTTCTAAGCATTAAATCCAGCCTATTGAACCGGCTAGGCACGTACGTTGCTGATTGTCTAATGCATGCGAACGTTTTTCGTTTCATGTTGCGCTCCGGTGGCGCGGGAATACGCTTCCACCCTCGGTAGAGAGCTAGTTTCGCAAATTTGATGCTAAGGGGGTTAGTTTTGCAATTAAGGTGGTAGTACGGAACCAAATTAAAAAAACCTCCTTGGTCACCAAGTCGCCCCCACATGTTTTTTTAAAGTCAATTTCACACCCTCTAACTCTTCCAAAAGTCCGAAAATCAACTCTGAACTACAAAACCAGACACTCAACTCTCAAAATCGTCCACTTACCCCCCCTTCCGCCCTAAACCACCACGGTTTCGTTAACGTGGCATTTACGTGTTCTGGTTTTTATAACATGGCATTTGAATCACCTCCTAGTCATCCATATGAATCAGAAAAAAAAGGTTGATAGGGCCCACATGTCATCCACTA
Organism: Ampelocalamus luodianensis; assembly: GCA_036346255.1. Lineage (NCBI taxonomy): Eukaryota > Viridiplantae > Streptophyta > Magnoliopsida > Poales > Poaceae > Ampelocalamus > Ampelocalamus luodianensis. The sequence goes on from CM070620.1 coordinate 14,261,527, forward strand.
AGGCAGAGGTGGGGGCCACGTGTCATGCTTATGTGATTTCTTCCACTCCATTTTCTTCCCTCTCCCTTCCTCATCTCGTCTCTCCTCTCTCTACATGAATGACCATGATGGTGGAGCTCGCAACCGGCTGCGACACACCATATTTGGGAGGTGGTGGAGCTCGCGGTGCCTAACGGTTGCGGTGGCGTAGGTCACAACCGGAGGGAGGCGGAGGCAGAGGACGGACGCGGAGGTGGAGCTAGAGGCCGAGGTCGAGGTCGGAGGCCAGAGGCGGCAAGGAGGAGGTAGAGAGGATAGGCGGCGGAGGGGCGAAGGCCGGAGGCGAGGAGGGATGCAGGCGGCCGAGGGGAGAAGAGAGGAGAGGCACAGGGAGGGGGACTGCGTGGGGAGAGATGTGAAAGGGAAGAGAGATGAGTGAGAATGGGATGAAGAAAAAAAGAAATGAGAGGATGACATGTGGGCCCTGTAAATATTTTTTTGTTTTATTTGCTAAGTAGTTGCAATGTCATTGAAAACAAGCTTATGCGTTAAAACCATCGACATGTAAACGTCACGTTAGACAAAACCACCCTAATTTGGGTTGGGGGGTTTAAAATGAACGGTTTTGATAGTTGGAGGTAGGATATCTGGCTTTGTAGTTTATAGTTGATTTTCAGATTTTTCAAAGATTTCAGGATTGTAAAATAGACTTTTTCCTTTTTTTTCTTCTTCTTCACTTTTCAGCATTCTCGTGCAACTTTGAAGGATACACTGAAAATTTTCAGGTGTGGTAAAATATGACGCGGCACTGTTTTGAAATTTAGTCATCGTGTTGGCGCATAAATTTTCGGTTTTAGAACTGAGTTATTCTTTAGAATCTTGTGATACTAGTGCTTCAAGTGTTTTTATCTTACTTAATAAGAAGATTTACAAAAAGGAATGAATAAAAAAAATGCAGAGGCATAACCTTCTAAAGTTCTGAACACAGTACTGTAGTAGTATGCATTAGTAGTTGCGTTTTGTAACTTTGTTGTACGTGTCGTGGTCACAATGTTCTTTCATCTCTGTCAGCTCTTAACATGGGATTCAAGCGCAGCCCCCCGCCGTTCCTCTCCGTGGCTAACAAAACTAGCAAGCAAATCTTCAGAGGGCTCCAGGGAGTAAACTTTGCCTCTGCAGGATCAGGCATTCTTGACACAACAGTAAGCCAGTAACCAAAGTTATTGCCGAAATGTTAACTCCCCGTGCGAGAACTGATTCGAACAAGTGCATGTCAACCATGATTCATGCAGGGGAAATCTATCATCCCAATGAGCAAGCAAGTCGAGCAATTCGCCGCTGTGCAATGTAACATTTCTGCACACATGAGCAAAGGAGCAGCTGACAACGTGCTGTCAAGATCCTTGTTCCTCATCAGCACCGGCGGCAACGACATCTTCGCCTTCTTCTCGCGGAACAGCACGCCGACGGATGCGCAAAAGCAGCTGTTCATCGCCAATCTTGTTTCACTGTACAAAGATCATGCGAAGGTAGCTATCTAGCCCGCCTGTTGTTACTGCTTTGTGTAACGATGGAACCCAAAATCGCACTGAAAACGAACGTACATGGCAGGCCCTGTACGTTCTCGGGGCGAGGAAATTCGCCGTGATCGACGTCCCCGATCGGGTGCTGCCCTACCTGAGAAGTCTGCACCTCTGGTGCTTGTATCGACGTCCTCAATGAGCTGGCTAGTGGGCTCAACAAGGGCGTCAAGGCTGCCATGCACAATCTCGCCGTGAGCTTGAATGGCTTCAAGTACTCGATCGGGAGCTCCCATGCCGTTGTGCAAACCATCATGAAGCACCCTCAAAAACTCGGTACGTGAAAAGTGTGCGGCTTTAGGATTACTCGTCGATGCAAATGCTCGGTACAGCAAAGTTCAGAGGCTTATGAGCTATAAGCTATTATGGCATATTGCCCTGCAGGATTCAAGGAGGTCACTACAGCGTGCTGCGGCTCTGGCAGGTTCAACGGGAAGACGGGGTGCACTCCGAACGCCACGCTGTGCGAGAACCGGCATGAGTACCTCTTCTGGGACCTGCTGCATCCGACGCACGCGACGTCCAAGCTCGCCGCCGTGGCCATCTACAACGGTTCGCTGCACTTCGCCGCGCCGATAAATTTCAGGCAGCTCGTGGAGAACCAGTAGCAGAGTATGGCCGTGTGACCGTGTCATGCTGTAGATTTGCTGTGTCTGTGTAGGTTATATTGGTGTGTAGGATATGCATGGTTGTGTTCATCTGTGGCTTGTGCTTTAGGTGCTGTGGTGGTGTAGTTTGGATTCTGTAATCAAAATGTCATCTCTGTTGTGTTGGTGATTTCTCGCGTTTTGTGTTCATACGCACGAATGAATCGAGAACCTAATTAACTTTAAGGGTGTCTACAGTAAAATTCAGGGACCTAAATAATCTACCCACACAAGTTTGAGGAGCTACGATGAAATTGGTATTAATTAGGTCGAGGGCCTGCTACAGTATTGTTTTTTTTTTTTTTAAAAAAAATGTCGGACTAAATATCATTCATACAAGTTTGAGGACTCTACTTGTAAATACAAGTTATTTACGCTTTTCCTATATTTACACTTGTATTCTATTTTTTTTCGGATTTGCTATTTCTAAATTGTTTGAAATTTTCTCAAGCTTAAGTTAATTGTTGTAACTATTGAATTTGTATAAAGATTGATATATCATATGATTAGATATTGATCTAATGGATAAAACATGTGACTTATGCTAAATAAATTTTAAATACCTTACGAATAGACAATTCCATTTTTTTACACTTCTACTGTAAACTTTCGGAGAATTCAGAGACGAGAGGATGAGCCAAGGGACATCACACCCTTACCTGGTGCTAAATCCGAACGCAAGCTCTAAACATATAGCTACACACAGGGGGAAAAACTCGCCAGAATCGCGGTTGTCGCTATCGGCGGGTCCGATCCAAAATCTCGGCCGGTTTTCCCGAGTTTTGCAAGTTTAAATTTTAATTTTTAAAATTCGGCTGGTTTTTAAGTAAATTTATGCGAAATTCATCCGAGATTTTTCCCGTAACCGATTGGTTACCGTTCCCGCCCCTACCGGAATCCTCCGGTACCGGTTATGTGATCTTTGGCTACACATATGCAGGCGATGCCGTTCTTGGTCCCAGCTGATATGTCCTAAACCGCACCAGTTGTGTATCTGTCGTGACGTCGCTGTCGTGGCTCCTCACCGCTGCCTCCAGGCTCCGCCGGCCAGCTACCAGTCTGCCGGCCATGTGGACGTCTTCAAAGGACAATTTAAACCTTATTTGTTTGATTTCATTAGATTATTCGGTCGGATGTTCTTCGCCTCTAATAGAAGTAACCGATACATTATTATACAGCTATAGCCACTTGTAAAAATGGACAATAAGGACAGAGAGGATGTTGAAATTACAAGCTGGTGGTAATATTCCAGAACAACCAGCATATTGGCGGGGCGAGGTACTCGATGAGAATTCCACCATTCTATGCTTTTCTTGCTTAATTTCTGTCGCAATCTTGTCCTTTGTGGTACATATATATATATACACTAGATCACCTATTCTGAAGCATCCATCACCTGAAACAGAGGCCAAGTAAAACAAGCAACAGAGCCCCAATGGCTAACCAAACTGCCTCATACATGCTCGTGGCTCTGTGCCTGCTTGGCCGCTTGGCGAAGCACGCCGAGGCGAGGCAGCCGCGGCTTGTCCCCGCGATCTTCGTGTTCGGTGACTCGACGGTCGACGTCGGCAACAACAACTACCTGAACGTCAACAAGGAGGCCAAAGCCAACTACCCGCAATACGGCGTGGACTTCCCAACTCGAAGCCGACCGGTCGGTTCAGCAATGGGTACAACACGGCAGATCAGCTAGGTACGTACGCAATTAATTACGCACACATCAATAAAATCAATGGTTAATGAGTGTTTGAGCTCGGGAATGGTTTATAATCTTCTAAGGTTGATGACTGACTAGTGTAGTACTCCATATACCTTGGCATGCTTCGATGTTGAACAGCTCAGCTACTTGGCTTCCCAATGAGCCCACCGGCCTACCTCTCTCTGACATTAACAGAGCATACCGTCAGATCAGTGATGCATGGGGGCATCAACTTTGCGTCAGGAGGGTCAGGGCTTGCGGATAACACCGGTCGTTTACTGGTATATATAGCTGCGGCAAATAATTAACGCACTTTCTTCTTAACCATATTGTGTAGATGCGCACGTCGGGCTGATCTGAACTTGTTTGTGCAGTTTGGCAAGGTGATCCCGATGAGCCTGCAGCTAGAGTACTTCTCGTCGGTGGTTCAGCACATGTACAAGCTGTCAGGTTCGAGGAAAACTGCCAGTTTCCTCTCCAGGTCAATCTTTTTCATCAGTGCCGGCAGCAACGACTTGTTCGAGTACTCCCTTTCCCGTCGCAACGACAACGAGTTCTTGCTTGGTCTCGTCGCTTCCTACAAGCATCATCTGAAGGTACTACTAGTCAACTAGCCTTCAGTTCTGCTCATCTGCACAGCTTCAGACGAGCCAGAAGATCGAGCTGCAAAACTGTTTGTAGAACTCTGCGTAAATAGGCTGCTCTGTGACGCGTACACTGTGATGCACCGCAGGCCCTGTACCGGATGGGCGCGAGAAAGTTCAGCATCATCAGCATCCCGCCGCTGGGTTGCACCCCGTCTCAGAGGGCGCGCCGGCTGGCACAGATGGGCACCCAGGGCTGCTACGACCCACTCAACGACCTCTCGCTGCGGTCCTACCCGATGCTAGCCGCGATGCTGCAGGAGCTGGCCTACGAGCTGCCCGGCATGACCTACTCCCTGGGCGACGCGTTCACCATGGTCTCCTTCGTCTTTGCAAACCCACGGACAAACGCCTGGAGTAAGCATTTCACACATTAATTTGCCTCGTCTCTCAACTCAGCACGGGGCTTCTTGCCTGTGGATTTCACGCACCGGTTTAGTGTTCTTTTCTGACCGTGATGTTGTCTGTTGCTGCAGGCTTCACGGAGCTGCAGGCGGCGTGCTGCGGTACGGGGCCGTTTGGGGCGTCCGGGTGCAACGAGACGACCCCGCTGTGCGCCAACCGCGACGATCACCTGTTCTGGGACGCCAACCATCCGACGCAGGCCGTCTCGGCCATCGCCGCGCAGACGCTCTTCGTCGGCACCCGGACGTTCGTCAACCCGATCAACGTCAGGGAACTTGCCCTACTGTGATCGTGCCCAAATTAATTTCTAGCGATTCGTGGACATTTGTTTTCCTTCGTTTACCTAATAAGCAGTAGTCAGATGCATATGACTACCGGGTCTGCAGCTAGTTGGTCTCGAACACTGTCCTGGAGATGTGCACGGCGAGAAATCTCTCCTAGTCCCGTGTGCTTGGATCAGAAATCGCTATGTATACGGATTTGAAATATGGATTACTAGTTATCAAGATGTTTGATTTGATTAGGAAGAATCTGTCAGTGTTATAGCCGCTTGACTGCTTGCTTTTTTTTAAGTATACGTCGAATGCACTCACACACTCACACGTGGATGCACCCATAACGCACGTCTTAATCTAGAACGGAGAACTAAACCTCATAAAAAAAGAACACAAACTTTGACCACTAAACACACTTATATATACGTGTACTAAACCTAAACCTCCGAAATGGTTCGTTAAAGCGCGCTGGGATCGACCCAGGCGGACTACTCGCCAAGCGAGCAAAGCTCGGTCCTCGCTTGACTGCTTGCTTGGAACCTTTTTTTTCATCTCCACGCATCACATCGCGTCGCGTTTGGGCCTTTGGGGCCGCCTTGAGTGAGAGCGCTGAAGAAATTTCCGGCGTCAGGGCTAGCCGCCTGGTACAGAAGGCCTAGTTTGGGGCGACAAAAGAAAAGGACTCGCAGAGGCACAGAGAAAAAGGCCAGGGTTCTAAAACGGAAAACTGTAATTGTTCTTGGCCCGTCTAACCTCACGAGGAGACAGGCCTCCTTCCTGACCCAACAAGATTTGCTTCCCAGTGTGAGCGACGATTTGGGTTCTGTAAAAACATATCCAGTAGGAGCCCTCAAAACAGAGCCTCTATTTTTAATTTGAGGCTCTCTACTTTTTAAGCTACTGCTTTCTGGGCAGACTCAAAGAGCTCTCAAACAGCACTCTACTTCTTAATTCCTTTATTTCTCACACACTATATGCATATGTATTTGAGAACATCACATTATATAATAATTTATTTAAACTATAACTCTAAAGCACTATACTTAAAATTATGAATGAAAATACAAATATTCAAATTTAAATTCAAAGACAAATTTGATCCGAATTTAATGATAGTCGATCACAACATAGTTCATAACATTTCTGCAAATCAAAATGACATAATCATCAAATTTAAGGTGAAGGAGCGTGCGCGGAGGGGAAAAAGGTCAAGGGGAAGAATCGGGACCAGGGCGCGCAGGAAACCGTGATTTGGGGGCTTGGCCTAGAGCCCCCAGGAATAAGGGCTTGAGGGGGGATTTTAGGGGCCCCTCAAATTTGAGGGCTCTAGTAGGGGCCCTGCTGGACCTCTGTTTTTGCCTCTAAGCCCTCAAATTTAGTTTTAGGGGCTCAAGTAGGGGCCCTGCTGGAGATGCTCTAAGGAATTTTCTTGCTCGAGTTCAGATAAAGACCAGATGTTGTTCCGGCTACAAATTGATGATACTCCAAGCTTTGCAAGGGTTCATGGCGCGCAAAAGCTAATTTGACGCAGAGATCCTTCGAATTCAAAGGATAGATGCAGATTTGGACACATATGTAGATTTTTCAAACTTTTAATTTTTGAAGAGATTTAAGCATTACCCATATATTTTTACCTTCTTTTCATTTTTGAAGTACCCCTGCAATTTTCATATTTCATCAAACTTCACTCGGTTAGTTTTCATCAAACTTCACTCGGTTAGTTTTTGAAAAAAACTTCACTTGGTCAACTTCTTTAAACTCTTAGTAACCCGCATGTTGCACCTGTGTTTAGTAGTACATCCGCGGGGAAAGAATGCAAGGGCCCTGAATTTACATATGGATATGTAATTCCCAATTTTAGGTTACTTGTCCTCTTTTGGAAAGTAGAAATTTCACGAGAAACAATATAATTCCCCATGGGACCTACTAGATAACCGTGTTCCAAAAGGAGCCTAAATAGGTAATTCCCAATTATCAAACTCATTTGATCTCTGAGATCTCAATCTACTGCGTCTAAATCCAGTCTCCGTGTCTCTTTTCGGGTCTGGTTCGGTTTTGTGGTCAGAAAAAAGAGAAGCATGAATCCACTGAGCTATCAGAGAAGTTGCGCCCAGACGCAGACAACCCATACGGCCGCTGAAACATGCTGCTATTGCCATCGCTATATTGCCATTGCATTGCATCCATGTCAACACTAGCAAAAGCCTGCCAAGAACATCCCAAAAGTCCACAAGCTAGTAGATAGAGCCTTTTAGCTTTTTCAGCGAGAAAAGGTTCCAATCCTGTAGTACTGCATGCACAGCTAGCAGACATCCCCAGCCAGAATCTCTTCTCCCCTCCCTCCCTTACCTAGTGCAGCTGCAACTATAGCTGCAGATGATGAGGATCAAAAGAAGCGGCAGGGTAAACGGCATCATGGCGCATGCAAAACTGTGGGGCTCCAGATCTTTGGGACGGCATCGATCGCTGCCACTCGATGCCGCCACAGTACGCTCCACCCTCTCATGCTCCGGCCGGTTGCCTTGTTTGGGCATAAAATCTCCGGCCATCATCAAAGGGATCTTTTGGTATGATATGAATTGACCGATGTGCTGTTGTGCAAGCATGTCTGCAACAGCAACCCTACTAGGAGCGCTTGACGAAGCTTACTGTTTTTTTTACAGGTGATGAAGGTTACCGATGCTTTCTTTTCAGACAGTTTTGCATCCTTTGATACAGACCGAAATATTTTGTTGTTCGTTTCTGCCAGTAAACATTTCTTTAGGCATAGCGCAGTGCAATGGAGTGCTCCTTGGAGTACATAAATGTATAATAATGGATGCTTGAGTTTCCTACATGTCATAAACGGGGTGGGGAGATAGAGAGAGAAAGAGAGATGAGATGCAGGGATAGACTGAACACATGAAAAGATAGTATTTAGCTCATTTGGCAGTTGGAACTGTTTGGCGCCGCAACAGCAAGACTGCTATTTTTGGACTTTCAGTCCAGAGGAGGGCATTTTTACCAATGCGGTGTCAAACTGTGCCAAAAACTCAATATGATGATCCCTTGCAGCAGCTCAAGCTCTCTCCTCCCCCTCATTGACTCTATACACCGAAAGACCAAAAGGTGCCAGTCTTTCATTATTAGTAGTGCAGCTGTTCAATCTTGGCCGTCTCCACAATGATTTGATTCCCATGTTGTCCTCGTCACCCTACTCTCTGCATGCTTGACATGAAAGAACATATCGATAGATAGATAGCGGCACATCTCCATGCATCACTTTATACTGGAGTATTTCAGAAACCAGCTACTACATACGGAATAAGCATGGTACAAGTTGTTGGCAAAATACACTGCTCAGCTCCTAAACTTTACAAGATTGTTTTAAACATTGCACTCATATTAAGTTGATCAAGTTCGTTTGAACATTCTTAATTAGCTTCGCGTGATTTTAGCCCTACACTTCGGCGAAATTCTTCCCCGTTTCAGCTCGTCCAATGGAGCATGAATAGTACAAGCATCTCACAAATCTTGCGCAGTACAACAGATTAGGTGGGGGAAATAGTCATTTACATTGGCATGGGTATCCACTCCAACAACCTTGATGTGCAAACCCTAACAAACAGTAACTGAGACTCATCACTCATAATACACAGCACTTCGAAGAATCTATTAGGGAAACTGATAGCATGAAAGGTGGCGATATCAAGAATCTACTAAAAATGATAGCATGAAAAGAACTGAAAGATAAGTATGGAAATCAGCAAAAAACTACTCAGTTCATAAACTACATCATCACAAGATATATACATTACCTTCAGAAACAAATTGATCTGTTGACGCAAAAAAGCTGACTATTAATTAAGCTCATCAAACACGCCATCAGTTCATCAACACATATTTGCACCATCAAGGAAAGCTCATGTTACAGAAGAACAAAACAAAAGCTATTAAGCTCATCCGTTCAAATACACGTCCAATACAAGAACAATACTAATAGCTAGCGCCACTAAGATTCAACCACCTTGGAAATGCGTTTAAAGAAGATATACAGAAAACATCATGTCAGTTTCACATTAAGAGACATCGAATATTGACATGATGTTCCCTGGCTTCTAAAATTGACATGATATATCATACCTGAAGTAGGATCCTTTTATACTGCTTTTTCCTCAAAAAAAAAATGTTGACAATTTATGGATAGCATAAACATCTACACCGCTTTTAATCAGGTCACTGAAACTTTTTTTTCAGATAGGTAAAAGTTACCTAGTTACCATACATGACAAAATTATTTTCAGATATAATAATTCTTTTAGGTTCCCTTGCTTCATTGAAAGAGTACTACATAGCACATTGACAGACACAAAATAACAAGATCAGGATTTAGGCCGGAGTGCTACTCCAGTTTAAGATCACAGGGAAACAACTGAAGCGGCATACAACTAAAATTCTTCCCTTGATTCTAGGAGCAAAATACAACCAACACAGGAGGGCGAGAACTACTTCTAACCCACTTAATCATTTCTTCCTTATTCATATGAACTATACATTAATAACTAACACAGACAAAAGAAAACATATGTACAAAGTACTATGTAATCAAATAGATGCATGTATAACCTTTAAGTTGCTTCTTCCTTGTTTGTTAAAAGATCAACGAGAGTTAACATAGAATGCCAGCATCCTTTGTAAACACGTTAAGCCCCAAATAAAAATCACTAATGAACTGTTAAACATACACATACCACAAACAATATAGAACAAATTGCTATTAGTAATCACTTCAGATTGAACTCCATGTCGACAGGCATGGTGAAAATAAAAAGCCTATGCAAAGAGCTAGAAGCAATATAATCTATCAATGTCAGTCCACGATCGAGCTGCTTGCACCAAATATATGCCATCAAGTCTATTTCAAAATAAATGTGTATCAATTCAATCACTGAATCGCGCATACAATGGTGATGATGAGATCTGTTTTTGCAGCTAACTTTTCCTGCTCGTGAAATGAGATAGTATAATTGGGCAGACATGTGACAACTCAAGTAATCATCACCATTCAAACAACAGTATACTCCATGCAAACACATATATAAAGAAGCTAAGTTCCATTATATTTTCCAAGCTGGTGATGATTAATCTGTATTGGGTAAAGCTACACAAATAAATGGAAGAGGGTTGAGGCTATGGACTACCATACTATTAGTATGCACATTTGACCTATCAAAAGACCAATACAAACAAAATTTCGCGCAGACAGCTGTACTGGCACACAGGGAGGTCTGCGACTGAAATCATGAAAGTAAGTTATATGCGAGTTGGGTTCATGCATTTACAGCGAAGTTTATTGGAACAAGCAAATAAAATGACAAAGGAGCAGATGCACAGAGGGCGGAAATCATAAGGCCGAGAAAAGAAGGCGACATCTCATCATTACCATCACCAGTCACAGGCACAAAACCCTAACCAAGAAAGGCCACAGAGAGATGTGAAGTGAATCATAATACTACCCGCAAGGTCACATAGAGTATTATCATGCTTGATATATAAGGGGATTGAGATTTTAACCAATACATCAAATCAGATACAATCATAGCGAAGTTTGGTGACTTACAGAGCTTCTCATTGTCTCATGCTGAGATGTTGGAGATGATTTGCTACTAAAACTCCAAGAACAGGCCTGCGTGAGGAAACAGCAAGAAAGCAAGAACTGGAGGTTAGTCTTTTGAAGAACTTGCCACTAGGGAATCAGCGAGAAAACACGGATCCAAAAGAAGGGCACGCTGGGAAAAAAAACATCTTTCCTCCCCCCAACACAAGGAAGAAGACATAAATTAAGATTGTGAAAGAATAGATCAAGAACTACTATTTGTAGATAACTTGCCCTAAATCCTTCCCCAAAAAATGAACCATAACATCTGCCAAGAAAACAAGAGCCAGCCTCCACCTCACAAAGCCCAACAAAAGACCCGACAACAAAAGGCAACAACCAAGCTTAGGGTTTCACAAAGGTGACCATCAAATCTAACAAGATGCTTGGATTTGTGTCATATGGGTTTTACAAAGGGAGGCTTACACAGCTCCATTGGCAGTATGCCCACCTCCATCGTATCCTCAAGATCAAAAGATTTGAGGTTTTCCACTAGATTCTACAAGGAGGTGGACAGAATGCCAAAGAACTCTCAGTAAGCGCCCCTTTGATAAGCCCAGAAGACTAGTACTTGTTCCGAGCTGTGCATCCCCAGCTGCTGCTGCTGCTACTACAACTCTCACTGCAATAAGGCGGTGCCCCTTTACAGGGTGTGCTATTTATAGAGCCTAAAGTGGGCTAGGGTTGTGGCTTGTGAGGAGGGATTCTGGGGGTTGGGTTGGGTGATGGGCAGATCAGATGGATGGGATTGTGCTTCTTGGTCTGTGTGTGTTTGTGTGCTTTGGGAGATGAGATCTGAGAGATCTGATATGAGATGAGAGCTACAAGCCCCCAAGCATGGCCAGTACTAGTAGAGTAGTATAAATCTGATCTTCTAGAGCAGTATAAATCTGATCTTCCTCTCCGCACCTACAGATGATTAAACTACAACATAGCTACATATTTTGGGGCTACGCTGCACTCCTTTCTTCTCCACCTTGATTCTACAGCCAAAAGGAGATAGAAATCAAATCATGGTTCTTTTGGGAGCAAGAGTTCAGCAATAGAATACAAAAATATACTGCGCTGTGTTGTGTGTCATCGTGAGTTGGGGACTGCGGGGCAAGTCTCGGCCAGAAAGTCACATTGGTGGCCGTAGCCCGTAGGCTTTGGCAGGATCCAGATTGAGATCGAGTGATTGAGGAGAGTGGGTGCAGAGGAGTGCTCTTTTAGTTCCTGTTTCGAACGTAGGGACGTAAAACAGAGGAATATAGCAAAACACAGGAAATATATAAGAATGTAGCGACCAAATAGAGGATTGAAAAATACAGAAAAATATAAGAAGAGACGTTTGGAACGCAAGAATAAATAACACAACAATCATGAAAAAGAGGTCCCATTGGTCAGTTTCGGACAACGATGATGGACAACGACGACCACAACATGATTACTAGAACGGTAAGCTTCCCCGCGTACTAGAATCGTCGGAAAATTTTCTAAAGGGTTTGGGTGGATTTTTATTTTCCTATGAAATACATGCTGCAGAAACTTTATAGGGGAATTTGACAACATCAATCCCTAGATTCTCTTCCATTTTCGTTGTTTCCGATTTCTATGGATTTCTCCAAATTCCTTTATTCCAAACAGGCCCTTAAGATCGTAGGGAGTTCCAATATGTTCAACGTGGTCTCCGTGGATTAGTAAAATAGATTGATGTTGCTGCTACAGCCACATAGTAATTGCTTGCTTTTTTCCCTAAAAAAATATTTGCTTGCTTTTTTCCCCTTTAGCAAACATTCAAGCAATAGCGAGGGACTCATGGCTTGCCTGCCAACAAATAAAAATCGATGAATTGAGTGCAAATTTTGCGGTCATTTTTGTGCAAGACGTCGCAACTTCAACTTTACTAAATATAGAGTCCAATAGAGATCTAATTCCAGAATTCCTAAAATAAAATCCGTACAGCAATCGATGACACAGAATTTGTTAAAGAGCCACGGCGGAGAGAAGAACACTGCACATGCCCCGTCTAGTGCTGCCTACGGTTGCTATGCACCCAATAGGCCAGAAGTTGATCGTTGACCGACCGTATGTCTTGACCAGACCCCATTAAACCTTAGGCTGCATATGTCCAGCTTTCCATCAATTGGCATGTAAATCTAACCTGAGTCCTGAGTAAACAGGTCTCTACATGCATTCTACGAAGTCTGGTCGAGCTCCAGTGCTCCACTAGCTAACAGTTAAATATGCAGGAAATAAACTGTGCATGTCCCTATATGTCATCGATGCTTGCAGTTCTTCTTGCACCAAACCTTCAAAATTAATACCTTTTCTTGGTTCAAAAAAGTTGTTTTGAAATGCGCAGTTAAACTTTAAAAACTTGGATTATTTGATATCTTTTAAATATTTAGATTAGGTATATGAAATTCATGTGTGTGTATATTCATCTCAAAAAAGTATTTTTCATAATATTATAATTTTACTAGGGTTTATAAATTTTTCACAATAGTAATTAGTGGTCAATTGTATTCTGAGGACCGTATTGATACCCAAGACGATTTATTTTTATAAATCGGAAGGAGTACAAGTTTCAAATATGAAATGTTCTAGATCTACTAACATACTCAAAACTGTAGTTCATGGAATACTTTCTCAAACACATGTGACATACCAAACGGTTCTTAAATTCGTAATGTCGACTGAACTGTTCTAGTACTAACATACTCTCCTGTTCCGCTGTTGGGTTCCATTGACTACGCTGGTAGCATGCAGAACAACTGCACAAGAACATGAATGCCCCGCCACAGCAGAACCGCATCATGGCCGCGTCTTAGGATACCGATACAACAGTGGATGCACTACTCACAGCCTTGATGATGAGCGAGAGGAGGGAAGGGCAAGCTAGCGATCATGGGGTATCAGCAGTAGCAAAGAGAGAGAGAAGGGAAGCACCAAAAGGATCGATGGGGCACGGCAGCAGGCTGAGGCTGCTCCAAATTCTTCCCTTCTGTCCCCCGATGTACCGTCACTGATGATGCCCCCCAGCCCCAGCCCCACCCCCAAATGGCTTATAAATTCTCTCTCTCTCTAGCTACCATCGGATCCTGCTGAAATGAGAATACTAGGTAGTAAATCTGAATCTAGTCCAGCCACCCAGTACAAGCGAGGTGCATCGTGCATGCCAATTGAAATCTGCATTGAATTGCTCCAGATCTGTCTCACCAACCATCTGATACGAGTACGGGATCAGAATTAACACGTCTCGTGCGCTGTGGATTTATGGCTCTATCCACCGACACATTACGCCGAGTTAATGCCTACCGGCCTTCAATTACAGGTTAAACCAAACCGCACCAGGATTTTGAACTCCAAGTACGAAACGTGGCAGCATGCATATGTCGGTTTTGTTTCGTGTCATCGACTTCAACCAGTCCAATCCAATCGTGGCCAACCTTTCGCTTCTATGCAGTAGACATGTCCAAACGGGCGGCCGGGCCCAGCCCGATACACCCCGTTTAGGCGTAACCCAACAAGTTAAACAGGCTGGGTCGAGCTGTGGGCTTAGTCACCAACCCAGGTACGGCACATTGAACTCACAGGTCGTGTCGCGCTGGTGAAAGCATTTAAGCTTTTAAAAATAATTTTGTTAATTAATATCAACAAAGTGTTATGGAACTAATATGTGTGCTAAAATGTTTTAAAGGTTTAGTCCCAGAGTTTGAATGATAACATAAAAATAGCAATGCAAGGATGTGAGAAGATCAATATGGCTCAAGACAAAGATAATATATCTCCTAAGGACCCTTTATAGTTTTTACCGGTCTTGGTATTTGGAGAATAGACCAGATTTGTAGGCTAGAAACCATACTATAAAGAGGGATCATGGCTAATAACTTGAAAGCTTAGTTTTGTGTCATCTTGATCAACTAAGAGTCATGCATTGCACCTTAATAGCTTTTGGAAAAACTTCAATGGAAATCGGTAAGACCACGTGTGATGAGCGGTACTACCGGATCGGTAGTATCAGATTCTAGTTGGCGGTATGTATTTTTCAAAGAGCGTGTTTTGGGAGTTTTTTTTATCTCCTTTGAGAATCAGTAGTATCGCATTTTAAAAATGGTACTACCGCATACCGATGTTTACTTGGCGGTACATTATTTTCAGAAATTGTGTTTTTCATCATGTTTCTTTTGTTTCTGAAAATCGGTAGTACCGATGTTTACTTGACGGTACATTATTTTTCAGAGAGAGTTATTTTTCAGAGAGGGTGTTTTCGTGATTCTTTCGCCTCTGAAAACCGCTAGCTCCGTAGTAGTATCGATATTTAGTTGCCGATAATACCGCACCTTTTGTAACGACTAGTAAAAGAGCATTTAATGAACAGTAGTCGACCATTGAACAATGAAATCAGTAGTACTGGGTTTGTACAGCGGTACTACCGCAATGCTGAATTTTTCAGGGATTTATTGCAAATGGTTAGTTTTGTGGTTAGAGGCTATAAATACACCCCAGCCTGCACCAAGCTCAGAATCTTTGGCCATATTGGATACTCTTGAGGCTTTGTGCATTCTCCTTTACTCATTTGCATCCATTTCTTATTTTGAAGTAGTTGAGAGCATTCAAGTGCATTGCATTATTAGTTGATCACTTTGGCACTTGATAATCTTCAAGTAAGCGCGATTTGTTACTCTTGGTGCTTGTTTACACCTAGATGGCTTGAAGAAAAATTACATGTTGATCTCTTCAAGAAGAGTGTGAAGACGCCCGACAAAGGATTGTGATTGGTTTGGAGCTCACCAACTCCGGAGAGTAGGAAGAGCATCCATAGTGGAATCGAGGTGTTGAGGCTTAATTCGAGAGCCGGTCTAATTTGTTTAGACTTACCTCAACGTGGATTAGTGAAGACCAAAGAAGCCTTCGATACCATAGGAAAACATCAAGTGTCTTCGTTGTGGTTTTTCTCATTGGCTTTCCTCTTCCTCATTTATATTTATAGCTCTTGTTTAGAATTGATTAGCTAGAATTGTTCTAGTATTGCTATAACCTTGAGGTGTATTAGTGGAAGCTCTTCTTAATTATCTTAAATTGTGCTAGAATTCTTCTAGTAGTTCATACTTGTTTAAAATTGTTAATTAGAGTTCAAAATTTTTATAAACCTCCTATTCACCCTCTCTAGTCGGTCATCCTTGCTCCTACAGCTAGCCCAATCATGGTTAGCCCAATGGACCAGAGGTCGATACATTTAGCCCATCTAAAAAAATAGGGATTCCCTTGTTCCTCATCCACAACAAATAGCCGCCTCGTGTCATGGGGCCCGATGAGGACATCCTAACTTGGATACAATCATGCCTACACACACAATCGATCCACAACCAAAGGTTACAATGACCAATTACTTAAGCTTGTGTCGCCAACTTAACCACCAGGTGAATTTGTTCATAGGTTTATATATTACTAAGAATAGACCGCTACCAAATGCAAGTGATTTAATTATGTTTAGAAATATGGGAAATGATCAAAAAGAGGTATGTGGAGTCATTGACAAGTATAGAAGGCATAATAATGGAGGTCATCACGTCACTTTGGGTCTGAGCCAAGCAAGAGTTCGAGTTGGGCTCGTTCTGGATTCGAGTTCGGACTGCTGTGAAGTACTAAGTTCAAACGCCCGTAACTTCTTCATACGGACTCGTTTGGGACGTTCTTGGACTTCATTGAAAGATTATCAAGTCTACTTTCCAATGGATCCAACCTCAGCTTCAAATTCCAGCCGAGCCGGCCACAATAAACAAAATAATTCACGTCTATTTTTGAGTCTGAGTCAAAAGGGTCCTGCGGGCCTTGTAACCCTAGGGTCGTGTGTCCACTTCCCTGGGCACCACCCCTGGTCGTCTTCCCATATAGGAGTCGCTACCTCCCTTTGCTAGAACGCGAACTTTGTTGAGTTTAGGTTTAGTCATTGTGCAAACTGCTCTTCAGTGTATCGTCGACCACCACAAGATAGCCTTCGAATCCCATCTTTGTTTTCAATACCATAAACACTACAATCCTATTCGCAATAACAGATTGCCTACATCTTATTCTTGCTAGTTCTTCGATTGCTCGCAGGAATTGAACCTCGTGTTTAGGTTGATCGCGCTTCCAATAAGGTCAATAACATCTTGGAGTTGGTTCAACGATTGCTAAGGTGCAAACGTCGTCGTACGGTTGTAGTCGGATCACGAGAGTCACTTTCACCAAAATCGATAGTTATTGATCTCATCGAAAGATTGGGCACTCCGCCTCCATCAGGGCCGCACACCACCTCGCGTCACGGGGACTACGCACCTCTCTTCCTCCGCCTCCGTCGCGGGAGCTGCCTCCTCATTCTCCTCTGTTGTACACTGCCTCCTCCTCTACTACAGCCGCGGGAGCCACTTGCCCCGCCGCCGCCACAGTCCGCTCTGTGTGTTCCTTGCCGACGTGTGCGTCACTGTGGCCTGCGTCAACGCGAGGGTGGCTCGCAAAGGAGTGGGGTTGCACATAGAGTGGAGTGTACGTGGCCGCCTAGTCGAGGTGGAGGTGGAGAAGAAGCATGGACAAATAGGTTGTAGCAGTCGTGTCGTGCCTAGGCCGAGGTTGCGACCCAAGCACAACACGGTGTGTCGGGCCAGGCCGGCACGACCCATTTAGGTGTCAGGTTGTGTTGTGCCTAGGCCAGGCCAATAATATCGTGCTTCGAGCTGGCTTGACAAGCACGACCCATTTGGACATGTCTGGTTTTTAGTATGTTTCTGTGAATTATAAATACATTGCTTATGCTTGTGGAATGTGCTTGCACGCTATTTCAAAATGGATGAGTTCATTGACAACAAAATGCATGCACAATTGACAAAAGTTCGAAAGCCAAGGGGATATTTGGTTCATGGCCCCAACGAACAAAACTAAAACTTGGCATAGCCAAAATTAGGTAAAACCAAATTTTGGTAGAAAGAATGTTGTTTGGATTGCGCAAGCCAAATTTTGGCGTTACCAAGTTTTGTCGAGTGATTTCTCGCTCGAATTGTCTGCGTGATATTTGATTTCACGAATTGGTGTCGCTTTTACGAAATAAATGCGAAGACACGATCTAGGGATTGTGCAATGGAGACTAGGTGTTTAGACATATTCGGCCTTCTCCGAATAGAATAATAACCATATTTTCGTGTTCTTGTATTGAATGAGATTACAATGGAATGCACCGTGCTCGTGATGAGCAGGTGCAACTAAGACAATGTTTACGATCTTTTCCTTTTGTCGATGATTTTTCCATTTATATAGTGTTGAAGGGGTGGTATCTACTACATACGAAGAGATGTCCCGTCGGTTCCTTATCTCCCATCTAGGCAGCGGCTGTTGTCAGCGAATTTCCTTCCACGCACGATCGTTAGACGATTGTTGTTAGAGACAACAGATAAAATCGTGCGATTATGCCAGAGGGACAAGAGTGCACGTTCCCATTTAATGGTCTGCAAGTGATATATCATATGGTCGCATTGGGCCCACATGTTTGGTGGTGGTACCGCCGACTCGGCATACATGGAGGCAATTGACTCATTGCTGGTGGATATATCATATGGTCGCATGCTTGGGCCCACATGTATGGTGGTGGTACCGCTCGACCGGGCATACGCGAGGCAATTGATCAATCTTTGCTCCGATAATCATCGTGTGTCGATAAGCCCATTCAATAAGGACTATCTAATCTTCATCATGTGACGTTACCAATTTTTGTTGGTATTACCAAATATTGGTAGCAAACAAAATGATATTTAATTTTTATTAGCGTTACTCGACGAGGATTCTTGACTAGGTCAACATTTTTTTGTCAAAGTCGGAGTCTATGGAAAGCAGACCCACATATTAAAGGCTCATTTTATAACGGCTATGAACCAATGACCTGTATTAAAAAGGAATCTAATCTATTTTATTACAATCAAACTGGTCACAGACCAATTTGAATCATGAGATGACTAATCATGGACACTATATGACCATCCATACGGTTTGGGTCATCCCCTACCAGTAAATTGGTTGGGAGACATGACAATTTTACACGTAACTAACGTGAGAGCGGTTATTGACGCATCTGACAACTTATGATAGTTAGCTAAAAGATATGACGGTTCAACACTCAATAAAGACACATGCTTGAAGATATAAGGCGCTTTTAGCAGCATTAACTACCATCCCTTCAATAGTTATAAAGAGGACAATCCGTGTAATTCTTTTTTTTTCCGAGAAAGTGTAATTCAAATACACTCAAAATAATCTCTTATATCCACGATCTCTGGGATGAATTACAATTAAGATCAATCAAGATCTCTTGTAATTACAATCTCATCATCAGTGTATTTTTATACGACTTATCATTATGTCCACGGTAATAAAATGTCATCATATTTTGATTGTGCTCTTTTTTTTTGTGAACTTGATAAGAGACACTGGGTCTTGATCCTGGATATTACCAAAATTTGGTTTATTTCATATTAGTAACAAACCAAACAAGCTCCTAAAACTCACTCCAGAAAAAAAAAGCCAAAAAGGTCACCTTCTGGTTATATACCAGCAAACCCAATCATACACGCATGCTCCTACACATTGCGCTCGATGGATCGCTTTATAGACAGGAAGCACGAAGTACGTATAATAAAAAGTTGGTATACCAATCAACGAAAAGGAACACGAGATATAGTAGTAGTTATCAGTTCAAAAATGCTGCCAGTGAAATGGCTGGCAACGGAGTTTTTTATTCTCATTTGATCATTTTTTAAATAAAATAGCAAATCTAACGTTAAAAATAGCATCGTTGTAGGTTAGTTAGGTGACACGTGTTCTCATTATGCACCAGGACCACAGCACGTACCTGTTGCGCTCCCCGTCTACATAAAGTGTCCTGCCGCGTCGACACTCATCCTATTTAGCACTATTTGCATCACTATTTAGCACTATTTGCATCACTATTCAGCATTGTTTGCAATATTTGGGCATCTATTTGTGTCACTATTTAGCATTACACTGTAGCATAACACATTCCTGTCGTAATCTAAGAGCGTAGTAGCTTTTGGCGATATCATTTTTGTTGTAATTATGTATGAGTACGCAACTTTTTATTATTTTTATATAAAAATCGTACCAAATCAGAAAAAAAAAATCGCTGGCAATGTATATAGCCCTCCATCCAAACTCTGCCGTGAGCCCAGAAAGTCAGGTGTTGTAATGAAACACGAAAGCAAAGTGGTTTTCATCTCTCTCCTGCAAAAAGATTTCCAAGCCTTCATGGCAGCATATCCATCGTTTCCGAGAGAGGGAAGCCCATCACGTGGCATTGATCCCCGCGGCCGCCCTATGCCCGCCAGCGGCGAGCTGAGCGCGCGCAAGCCGATGCGCAGTAGCGCGCGTCCGTTTAATCAGGCCACGCGAGTTTCATTGCCGATGCGCAGTAGCGCGTTGAAACTCTCGCACAATCCGTTTAATGCATGCGAATGAAACTGAGAGCGTGCATTCGCCGATGCCAGCCACGCGATTGCGCTGATGCATGCCGATGCTAGGCGATTGCCCCTGCCGCGAGCACTGCCCAGTACTGACGCATGCCTCACCCAGCGGCCACTGCCCACTGCCGCGGCGTCAGGGCCGACGCGCCGATCGAGCGTATCCATCGATCATTGCGGTGCGGCTCGCCTGTGCGGTGGAAAGCCTGCACCCCCACCGTTTGGATGCCGCATTCATTCCTCGTGCTGCTTTGACCGTAGGCATATCTTGTTTGAATGGAGCAACGTACAGTTCGTGATGGCTCGAGGAGTCCGATCGGATACTACAGCACAGACGAGCTGGATCATTACGGTTGACATGTCTTCGAGGTTTTTTTTTTTTTGAAACCCACGGGGAGCTTCTTGTTTCGTCCCAACTCCCAACCTCACTGTTTGAAACATGATCATGCATGTACTGTGCATTGGTGGTGGACCAGAGAGGCACGACCTACGCTTCTTAGGAATGATGAGACTAGTCACGTACGTTACGCTCGGTCCTGAGAAATCTAGTATGTTAGAGTATTCCGTGTGGCAAGCAAAGGGTGCCTGGGATTTTTTTTTTGAGGAAATGTGCCTGGGATATTCAGAAAGAAATACTATACCTGCGTTTTTTTGCTAGACACAACTAGCGTACACACGTATCCTATTGTATGCTCAGATACAACATCAATAAACAACTTATACAACAATTGTAATCAACATATGCAACAAAATGCGGAATAACAGTGAAAAATAAAATAATGAGAAAATTGAAAAAATCATCTTCTCACCGGAAGAAAAATGAATACCATGAGTATATGACTTAGTTATGCTAAAACAAGATCGAAATCCTAAACAAAAGTTTACGACCTTACGACACTACAACATTTGATTTAGATGTCAATCGCTCTTATTGTATAGAGAAGCCATGAGTGGGGGTGGGACAAGAGTAGGCGGTTTGGTCACTTGTTGATCTACACAACGGTAGTGCTAGTCAAGATTGGACCGCGACTCCACTATTGATCGTGGTTTCTCGATGGTTGCATTGATTAAGAACCTACCGGTAGATACTAGAAAGGTTGAGTAGTAGGAATGCTTTGTTATCTCAACTCGCCGCACACTATCGTTTGCGTATATATTGCATGACAAGATGAGTTTGAAGTATCTTGTCAAGAAATTTGGAAACTCGCAGAGTATAATCAATGGTATTCGAATATGCCGTGCTTCCAGCTATTGAAGATGTGTTCATGAGTGATTCTAATATATGAGGCATAAGTAGAGATTTTGAGATGTTAAGATGGTAATTACAAATATTGAGAAACTATTGATATTATATTAGTATGGTTTTATTGTTTTTAAAGATAATCGCTTTAACTTAAATGTTGCATTCACATGTACTTGATATGGTAAACCTTCGACAAACAATTGAACTCCGGCATGTAGTCAAATAGCTTTCCCATGTGGTTTGCCGAGTACATTATGCACTTAATCTTGCTTAAATTTCATGAGAAGGTATATCTGAGGTTTCAAGGACACTTTGGAGAATTTGTTAGGGTTACGACTGCACTCAAGCTTTCCTGTGGAAGCTATTTGGTTTTTCTGATGTAAGTTAAAGTTTTGAGCTTGAGATGCCTATTCTATTGTTGTAAAATAGTCGCTAGGCCATAATTTAATTTAATTAATGTTTTTTAATTGTTCGTAAGTAGATTTAGTGCCATTCCGGTTGCAATTTGCAACCGAAATCCCGAACGATTGCGCAGATTGGATACACTCTGTTTAGAAAATGGGATCGTTTCAATAAGTATGTGTAGTGTGAGTGAAATAATAGTTTTTTTAATAATCTAATTTTTATTATAAATTACAAATTTATTCTATCATTTTTTATTACATGAATATACTGTGTCGCCTAACTAAGGGGCGATTGTCCGCCACGCCCAACCATTGGGCGATAGCATGCACGCCAACCATTGGCGACTAAATATCGACTAAATATCTCGCCCCAACCATTAGGCGACAATCGCACGCTTCAACCGATGCCGACAGAGGGCTCTCCTGTCTTTTTTTTTTTGGAAATAATATTTTTTTAAGAATTAATTACAAATATATGTAGTCGTTATAAAAAATTTCAAAAATATGGAACCTATCGCTAGTTGAGCGCCAATGGAGGTACCTCTCGCCAATCGCAATATCACTTATCTTTCCGCTACTTAATCGCTCATACCTCAAACGCTCGATTAATTCTCCAAAAATTAATCGTAGTACAACAACATACTACGATGACAAAGTGTTATTATGAGTCTAATGATTTGATACCGCATTTAAGGCAAATCGATATTACAATAAGAACACAACATTTTATCGAACAGGGGGGTTACATGGCACGCAGGACAACGAACCGAGGACGGTATACGCATGTCTTTAGGGAAATAGAAATATATGGGATATGTGGACGAATAGGGTAGAACTACTGAGTGGAACGGGGCCATTTGCCCTTGTTGGCCAGCTCGGCGTTATACTCCTCGCCTTGCGTCTTAGCTCTCGCCGCGATGGCCCTCTTCCGCTCCCTCTCGGCCTCCGTCGCCTCGGCATGCTCACGCCTCGCTCCTCGCGCTCGCCTGTACCACGTTGCTCGCCGCCACCTTTCAACTCTTTGAGGCGCCACGGTCTCGATGTCCTCCTCGCTCAACTCTTCCGTGTCGCAACCACCACATGTCGAGGGGTGGATCTTGTCGCCGATCCACCGGAGGAAGTCACATAGTGGTGGCGGAGACTAATGGGTAAAGATAGTTCGTTACGCCGCACGGAAGGAAAAGAGCATTGTACCCCAACATACGGTTTCATTACCGGCCGGCCGCTTGTAGTCCACGGCGAGTTTGGGCAAAGACCAATAGCGCCGCCAATGGTCCACTCATCGCTGATTTGACGCACTTACAAGCGCCCGACACCAAAGATAGGGTGGCGCCACCCCTATCGGGGGCCCTTTCGGACGGCATTCCGCGGGCATTGGTGGGGGGCCGCGGGTCGACCTAGAATCATTGGGCGAACTACGAGGCAGCTTCCTCACATCCACTAGTTTATGAAAAGTTTGGTGTGTGAAAGGCTGCTGACTAGCGGCATGATGGCAAGCGACACTCTCATGGGGAGACACCTAGTCCTTCATAAGTTTGCGGATTTTCTCCCATTCCTTCTCCTTGGCCATGTTTTCTACTTGGTGGTGCTGCTGTGGACTTGTTGGATGAGTTACGCTGTATTTATAGCTAGAGCGACGGGCGGTAGCCGGGCTCGAAAAGCTACCTCTACCGGTAATATCCTTAGAAAAGCCGGGTCGCCGGGTTACATCGCCCGTAAAAGCTAGCTCGTTGGGTCACATCGCCCCAAAAGCTATCTCGCCCGTCATGTCCTCGTGAAAAGCTGGTCGCTCGTCACATCGCCCCAAAGCTATCTCGCCCGGTCATGTTCTCGTAAAAGCCGGTCGCTCGTCACATCGCCCCAAAAGCTATCTCGCCCGTCATGTCTCGTAAAAGATGGGTCGCCGTTACATCGCCCTAAAAGTCAAGTTGGGTCACATCGCCCGTAAAAGCCGCTCGCTGGGTAACACAAAAACACAAAAGTATTACATGCATCACATACGCAAAGTATTACATGCATCACATATGAAGTGGAAAGTTTAAGTATGACATAACGAACAAATGTACCTCCAAAGATCCTCCCCTACTAGCACCGCCAATCGCCTACTAGCCCCTACTAGGCCCCGCCAACCGCACTCCCAAGATTCCTCATCCATCACCACGCCCACTCCACCTCCGTGTCCTCCCTCACGGCTCGCTGGGCCCCCTCCTCGCGCTGGTGTCGGGGCCTCGCCCGGCAGGAAAGACGGCCCGAGCCCCGGTCCGACGAGGACCGAGAGGCGGGGGTGGACATGCGGCCGCCGGTGTGGGTACCGCGCATCGGCGAGCCGTGGATGCGGAGAGAACCTCACCGGCGGGCCGAGGTGCCGGTCGCCATCCACCAAGAAGTCGGGCTTCCGCGGCTCGGGAGGACCCTCCGCCAGGGAATTGGACCCGCACAGAAAGTATTGTTAGTTAATTAAGAAAAACACGATGCGCGCCGACAAACGGAGATGTTACGCACTTCGCCTACCGCCATAGCGCGCGAGAAGGCGTCCGTAGGGAAGTATGGCACGCCGTACGCGCCCTGTGTGTACTGAGTGTGGAGGGCGAAGGGGTGTGGAGGACCGACGTAGTGCGACGCTGCCGGTGTACGAGCATGTGCCCAGGCGGACCCTCCAGCCTCCTCAGCCTCGCATGTGGTCCGCCGAGCATCCGCCACCCAAGCTCGCACCACCCGCCCTTCAAGAAGTACTCGGACACAAAGTTCAACGAGTCCATGCGCACAATCCCGCATGCGGCGAGGACATGGGAGCATGGCTTGTGTAATAGCTTCGGTTTGTTGCATGTACAACTAGGTTCGTTCATATGATCTCCAAGCCATGCCTCCTGCGTGACAAGAGAACGAGCCGTACCAAATCCGGCTCTATCCCGGAGGAGCACGTCGAAACGATGCTCCATATTGCCCATCACGTGCACCGTGCGACTAGCCCTTCTCTCTTCGCCGTATGTATGCCGTAATCTTCGAGCAAGACGGTGTTTGAGGGTTGGTGGCATGAAGCGCGCATTTGAATGCCTCTCCCAAATATCCGACAGCCGCGCGTAATACCTTCCACGATGGCGACGAGGGCCGAGAACGGAGGCCCTAAGAACCCGGCTTGTACACCGCGCAAGGTTAGTCGCCATTATGCCATACCGCCCGCCGTGTGTCGTGGCAAAGAATGACCACTTCTCCAATAGCACGCCGATCTAGTGCGAAGCACTCTATGTTCCTCCGCCGCTCCAAAGAAGTTCGCACTGGTCCGTGGTTCCTCCCGCCCACGTGTTTCCCCGCTGTTCATCCAAGAGCACCCATAAGGCGCCAAATTTTCACGCTGTTTCGGGAGCTTAAAGAAGTTCGCCCTGGTGCCGAATGCACCATCTACTCTCATATCCGACCAAGGAACGGCTCGGGGTCTTCTTGAAGTTTTCTTATGGCCTTCAGCATCCCGGTGTGGCGATCATGGATCACGCACACACCAGGACGACCTCCAACAACTCCCACCCTTAGATGTCGAAGGAACCACAACCAGCTGTCGTAATTCCCACCTTCGACGAATGCGATGGCCAATGGCAGAATTTGATTATTCCCGTCAACGCCTATGGCTATTAGGATTTGCCCCTTGTATTTTCCAGTAAAAAAGGTCCCGTCAACTGAGATCACAGGCATCATATGCCTAAAAGCCTCGATGCAGGGACCGAAGGCTAATAAGGCCCTTTGCAATATTAAAAAACCTCACGGTTTTTTAGATGGCATGTCCTTTTTGCGTATGTACGCTCTCGGTTTCGTCCGCAACACCCCAAAGATACGAGGAAGGTTATCGTACGCCGCCTCAAAAGATCCAAATCGTCTTTCCAAAACCTTTTGCTTCGCACGACACGCCTTTGCGTAGCTGATCTTGTACTTAAATTTCTTATCGATAGCCACCATAATGTGCTTGGCCTCCACATCCTTCTTCTCTACTATCTCTCCATACATCAAATTGGCTACGAAGGTCGACGTTAGGTTACGATGTCCGACAAAACAAAGGTTGAGCATGCAGAGTGCGCTACCTTCGAGATAATCCAAGGTGTCTCATACTTTGGTCTATGTGCGCACTCGCCAAGGACAATCGCTTGCTCGCACTTCACAAAGTAACGCTCCCGCTAGATTTGATGACCAAACGTCCGCCGCATGGACATAGCCCACAACTTAATGGCATCCTCGCAAGGATGTCTTATCGCAAGAAACATTGAGTGCAACCAACCTCGTGAGCATGGTACCCCACGGCGATTCGTGCTCGCTCGCGCGAGTTACACCTCAACGCCAAATCTATTCCATTCCCGGGGATGGGAGTTCCGCCTCATCGGAACTATCCTCGCCGCCTCGCTTAGAGCTTGCTCTTCACCAAGGCCATCCGGTCATCGCAATCCATTTGACGCAATATGTACCCATGTGCTCTCCTTCATCACCGTCTCTGAGGCTCACCATGCGTGACCGATCTTCCTCTTCTCAGATCTACCGCGCCGAACTCATCACAAGCAACATCCTCCGAACCCTTCCGAACGCCGCCCTCCACCTCCTTTTCTTCACCAACATGCTGAGCACCCGAGCTGCTCCCACCACCAGGACGATATCCGACGACGGGTCCCTACACAGCTTCTTTTGGGCATGGCTGCACAAGCACTACACACTCATATCCACGCGCCACACCTTCTATAAAGCCCTTCCACACGCGTGCGCATCGTTGTTCTCAACTCCCATCCGATGTCCGTGAGAGACCGCCCAAAGCCCTTGTATGACGACGTTGCACACCTCAGGGTCCAAGGAGAAGCTACGGGTGAGCCAATACATCACATCTGCGATTTTTGCATTCTCGCCGTCTGGGTGTACCAGAGTGGTTTGAGAAAAACTATTCAAGTCAACACCGCACGGACCTTCACGAACGGTGCCAACACCGTAATGCACTTTCAATGTAGTGGGTACAAGCATGACTTACTGTATATGTCTGCAAATATTTTTGATATTGCAACAAGTCAGATCGCAACGCACGACATGCAAGCACAGCTACATTGTATTTTACATTTGTAAGGCTCTTCGTCTATCGTCGACAACTACACTACATCATGATCAAGACCCCGTTCATTCCCTAAGGCAGAGGCCACAATGAACATGCAGTACAATATTCGGATTCAACCTAAAATCGAGCTATTCCATAGAAGTCATCATCTAATTCGATGCTAACTTGCAATCCAAATGCTACAAGTGGCGCTCAGCTTTCTCTGAGCTAATTAACCTCGCTAATTTGTTCATACTAATTTACCTCTACTAATTTGTTCATACACCTAATTTATCGCCCTCATGCGCCGGTCACGCATTATTTATCCAATGATAGCCGGCCACGCTGCACCAACACAACTTCAATATTTCTCATAAACATCAATTATACTCTCCTACGGGCTAGTTTTTGTCTCTAACTACGCTTATCTATCGCTACTTACATACAAATGAATAACATTTTGATTTTCTAATTTTTCCCTCTAACTTTAATTTCCTACAGGTGTTACTTATACTTCTATTTTTAACTACATCAACTATTTTTCTATCCTACTATTTACATACAAATTAACTACGTTTTCATTTTCTAATTTTTTTCCACTACCTAAAATCCTAATGTTTTTTCTCAACCTAAAATCTCTTACAGATACTACTATTTAAACTATAGAAACTAATTACTTACTAAAAAAAAATATAATACAAAATTAAAAT
Source organism: Ampelocalamus luodianensis (assembly GCA_036346255.1). NCBI lineage: Eukaryota > Viridiplantae > Streptophyta > Magnoliopsida > Poales > Poaceae > Ampelocalamus > Ampelocalamus luodianensis. The sequence goes on from CM070620.1 coordinate 14,289,289, forward strand.
ACTTACCTCACAAAGAAAATCTTCTTCTCCCTCCCTCCCTCTCCCCCTCTCTCCCTTTCTTCTCCCTCCCTATCTCTTTCTCTCTTCTTTCTTCCTTCTTTCTTCTTTCCTTCTTCGCAACCGCAGGCTCAGCGCCGGGGACGCGCTGCCTTATAGCCATCCAGTCGCCCAACGGTTCGGCGACTGGAGGCACATATCGCTCAACCGTTGGACGACTGCATTCATTGCCCAACGGTTGGGCGACCACATTTATGAGGCGCCCAACGGTTGGGCGACTGCATTCTATCGCCCAACGGTTGGGCGACTGGAGACAATCGTCCGCCCAACCGTTAGGCGACACGAGTATATTCATGTAATAAAAAAATGATAGAATAAATTTGTAATTTATAATAAAAATTAAATTATTTTTAAAAAAATTCTGAAAATAATATTCTTTTTCAAGAGACGCCGAGGCGTTTGGTAAATGGTGCAATGAGAGGATTCGGGTCGCGCTCAGTGACTGATGACTGACGAGGCCCGCCTGAGGTGAGGATGGAATGGTTAGAAGCATGCCTCCTGACTCTTCGGACCACGGCTCAGACCTCTAGGGATTACAGATTCCCGAAGCCTACCCTCATTGCCTAGCAGCTAGTAGTATGCCATGTCAGAATATAATTCGCCCTCATCGCAAACTTTCTTTTGAAGCAATTAGAATGGCCTATGAATATATCATCAAAGCGCGGTTGTTTGGGCCTTGATGGGAGCGCTTGAGATTGCTTTGGTTTCGGAGGAAATGAATCTGAAATACTTTTCGGCTCAGACCTCTTGTCCGTGTATAGAACCCGTTTGGCACAGTTTAGAGAAAGTACTGCGTATATCATAAAATCACTTTCCTGTAAAAAATAATTAAATCACTTTATTAGACATGTGTCGGAAAGCAGGCCAATTTTGCGTACAACAGACAGACAGACAGTACAAGATATTTTCACTTACAAGCCATCGTAGATTTCTCACTATGATGTTCGAGTAGAATGCAGATTTCAATTTCCGGGAGCTGGAGGTATGGATCCACACCTGATCGATAGGGATCCTTTGCATTCAAGTCTCAATGCAGAGGATAGGACGTTAGGAGCCAATCCGTGCCATTGGATCGAAAGTAAGGGTCCATATCAACAACTACAGTACTATTGGTATACTGAAATCGCTACCATATTTTTCCAAAACAGTAAAAACTACACTGTTGCCACAGTTGCTACAATATCATACAGTAAACATTGTATTGGTCTCATTTTATCGCACATAGTTCCTTCTGCAGTAATATAGGCATAGTTATTGAAACTGGACTAGTCATCGAACTGGTCCGGGCTCCGGCTCACTAGTTCAATCGCCGGTTTAGTAAATTAGCATTATTTTATTATTTGACAACTATGTGTTAGCCTAAAAACCATAGTTTTGCACCTTTGCTATCATGGACTCTTGTCAATATGTATATGTGGTTATAAAAACTTTTTTTTATTGTAGGTTGGTCCTGTGATCGTAAGAAAATTGGTTACGGTTTTCTCATGCGCGCAATTCGGTCTGTCGGTGTTCGGTCACTTCAAGTTTTGCATACCAAACCAACTAAATAGTCCAAAATTCGACACCTACGACTACGAGTGCAATCTTTCATATCTGATTTTTGTCAAAATCATAGTAGTGTATTGCAGCCTATCGTACTGAACAAGGGGTAACAAGGCCACCAGCAAAAGCCACTTGGTTCGCTGGTAGTTGTCCGATTCAGCGGTTCTGACAAAAACTGGCTAGGCCGTTTGGTATTTTCTGGTCCGATTACATGAACAGTCTTTGAAGCGAACCGAGCCGGCTTAGTCTCTAGTTTCAGCTTTTTTCAGTTTAACTGACAGTTAGGTCCGGTTTTAATAACTACGAGAGGATCGGGTTCCTGATTGATCCACCCAGTAGCAACTCCGGAACGATGATCCGTAGGTTGTCACAACAGTTTTCTTTGTCATGTCTACAGTATACTGAGTACTGATTGGCAACCAACCGACTCCATCCAACAATGTCAGCCAACCAGTAGGGGTGATCATTCGGTCAGTTTGGCCGGTTATGAGATTTTTTAGGCCGAATTATTTATTTCGGTTCCATAGATTTCAAAACCAAATTACCCAAATTGAAAATAGAAACCAAACCTAATCGACCGAGGTGGCTCAGTCGGTTTATTCGGCTCTACTAATATTGTAAACAGAAATATAATATGCAATATAATAAAAGAAATAAAGATATTGTAGTATAAAATTTCTCGAAGAATTGCCATGCAACTGACCTTGGTCTCATCGGCTTCCTGCTCCTCTCCAAGAAGCATCCGCCCCTTCTCTGAACCTCCGGTAGCTGTTTCGGTTGTAGTAACAGTACTAGCAGGTGCAGCTTCAGTAGATTGTGTTGTTGTTGTTAGAAATTGGCCCATACGAGTGATGCTCATTTTCTATAATTCCAAAGTATTTATAGTTTAGTACTATATTGCTAAGGCAAGGTAAAAGTGATCAACATATAAGGTGGAGTTCTCACTCTCAAACACGTGACACATGGATGAGGTGGCAGGAGGAGGGCTTTGGCTAACACACACGCACGCCAAGACGCACGCGCGCGCTGTCGCGATTTTCGCGTGAAAACCGCATAACTTGTGACGCACCATTTGGCGCACTAAGTCCACCTTAATTTTGTTGAACCATTCATCTCTCTATCTCTGCTTGAATGAGATTCAAATGTTTGAATTTGAGGCTTTATTGGGTGATGATGATGCATAGCTATCGCTGGGTAAATGGTCGTTATGTGTCGCTACCATGGGTAAATGATCGTTTAACTGCCGCTACGCCCAGATCTATATATATACCGAGACGCCCAGCGCATAGTGCTTAGAAGAATAGTCTCCATTCCTTCTAATCGTGTTCTTGCATCGCACCGTTCGAACCTTGCCGACTTTCTTCTTCTGCTGCACCGTGAAGAAGGGAAGCGTATCTCCGAACCGCTGTCGCCGTGAAGACCGCACGGGGCGCAATAAGGTTTCGGCAGCGATTCATGCGATCGCTGTCGCACTACGACATCTACGCTTCGCGATCGCATCAAGTCTCGCGCCGCTTCTCGCTCTTCATCGCACCCATCTGTAAGTCTACTGTGTGATTGATTGACTTGTTTACATCCTGTTTTTCATATATTGTAAAATACAATGAGTTGTCTGCTATCAGTACTATTTTATGCATCAATAGCATTTTGTAATATTTGTCTTCTAATAAAATTTGTAATTAAAATATTGCCCTCATTTTCAACAGTTGTGTTAGCAGTTTCATTTTCAGTCTAGGTAGGTGCGCCCACATGTTGAGACATCTGAAAACAAAATAGATTTTGTTACCGGAGCATATAGATTGATCCTGCACTAATATAGCAAGAACTATTTCTCATTGCCAATGTAAAACTTCTGAGAGCAAATGAAAATATATTCGTAAATATTCATTAGTTTTTAGAGGAAAAAATGAACTATCTTAAGATCACAGAGAATAACAGAGAAACATACCTCTAACAGCAAACACCAACTACTGGTAAATACGATCTTGAAGAATACTAAGCAGTCAAGGGGACTTAGGGGGAGAGAAAAAGATCGATATGCAACGATTATCGTGAAAATAAATAACAGACAATTAGAAAAGTTCCAAACAATTTTTCACATATAAGAAACGAAATCCCAACCTTGCTGTAAATTTGTGACTCAAGGGAGAATAGCCAAGAGCTTGAGAAGACACCGAGATTGTTTTTCGCCTCGTCGGCCGACAGCCGGCGCTGCGTACCCCAAGAACAATAGTCCACGATAATACAATCACAACATGAGTTGTGACTAGATATGCAAATTGCAAACCATTTGCAGGTGGATTATATGTGCAACACTACAAAGGCTACGATCATTGATTTCAGATCAAACCATTAGCCATATATGGAGGTGCGGAAGTTACGACCTCGATATTGGGCGTGGAATTAGATATGAAGGATTGCACTTCTAATCGTAGGCGTCAAATCTTGGGCTATTTAGTCGGTTCGGTATGCAAAACTTCGAAGCTGACCGAACACCGACAGACCGAATAGCACGCATCAGAAAACCGAAACCAATTTTCTTACCGAATTAGCTAAATCCGGTTTGTGCGGTTCGTTTTTTTCGGTTCTTTCAACTTTCTGCTCACCCCTACTAACCAGTGCCCACAGGAAGGACCGCGTCCCCGATTTCCTCCATCCAAAACCCCCCATGAGGCCGATGAGGCCGCGGACGTGGCCCGCCTCCCCCGCGCCGCGCCGATCCACTCCACTCCACCCCCCAACCGAAATATGCCCCGCATATTCCTCCGGGATCCCGCTTCCCGCAGCCCTTCGCCCGCTGCGCGACTGCACCCCGTCCACACGCCCACGCAGCGGCCACAGCTCGCGCCCATCCCCCCAACGGCCCGGGAACCGCGCCACCGTCCTACGTCAGGCCACTCGGATCGGATCGACCGTATTTAAACGCCACCCTTTGCCCCGCAAAACTCGCGATTCACAGCGGCACGCACGAACGTTACACGCGCACACGATGGTGGGCACTGTTGACAAGGACGTGATGACGGAGCGGAGCTGCTGCTGGAGAGCAGCCGGGCGATCACCTGCGGGGCCGTGACAAGATGGGCCGCGCGGTCGTCAGGATCGTCGGCAAGCACTTCCCCGGTAAGCTGGTTAGCCCGTGGCCGCGGATCAGATCTGCGCAAATCCGAAGTGTTTCTCGTTGAAAACTGATGGTCTCTTCTTCTTTTTTTTTTTTTGTTCTCTCGCTCTACGTGCAGCGCGCGCGCTGGGCGGGCGGGCGGAGGAGGCGCTGAGGGGGTACCTGCGGAAGCGGGTGCTCCCGGAGGTCGGGGAGCGGGAGTTCGTGGTCGTGTACATGCACTCCCTCGTCGACCGCGGCGACAACTTTCCGGGCGTCGGCGCGATCCGCTCGGCGTACGAGTCACTGCCGGCCAAGGCCAAGGAGAGGCTGCGCGCCGTCTACTTCGTGCACCCTGGCCTCCAGGCCCGGCTCTTCTTCGCCACGTTCGGACGCTTCCTCTTCAGTTCAGGGTACGATGAAATCTTACTGTGGCCGGGCCCTGATCAGTGATCAGCTGCGATTCGATTCGACGTTGGGCGCAGGTGTTCACTCGAATTAAACTTGGATCTTGCAGATTGTATGAGAAGCTGAGCTACATGAGCAGGCTCGAGTACCTGTGGGCGCACGTGCACAAGGGGGAATTGGAGGTCCCGGAGTGCGTGCGCCGGCACGACGAAGAGCTTGAGCGCCGCCCGCTAATGGACTACGGGATAGAGGCCACCGACCGCCGTTGCATGTACGACGCCGCGTCTATGGATACCTCGGCATCCCTGCACTCGCTTCGGTGCATCTCCTAGTCGCCGGCACCCTGGCCGCTCGCCTCAGCCTCTACCGCCGGCGTCGCCTTTCCTACCTGACCATGCTCCTGTTGTAGTCTACCAGTACCAGGCCTCCTGCTCTTTGTTCAATTTGTTAAGAGATAAGACCGATTTGTGTACAATAGCAAACGTGTGCAGCAGGATATTGTGTTTGTATAGGTCTATAACCGATCGTGTTGTAATTCTCCTGATCGCCCTTTCCTACTCGGTTGTAAAGTCCTGTTCCCTGTCCGGGAAGACAACCAACATTGAAGTTTCGAACTAACTCATCCCCAATTTGAGTTGCCCTCCCCCCTCTCTAATACTCTTGATCCCCTTTCTCACCATCTCCCCAAACCAGATGTCTCCTCTTGTCTCTCTCTGCACTGAGCACCGCCGGCCAATTTGTCGACGGTGGACATGAATCTCATGTTGAGCATCTCCCCAGAACAGAACCCTCCTCGTCTCTCTTCCCGAGTAGGTGTAACGACAACTAGTCCACTACCAACATTGAAGTTTCGAACGAACTCATCCCCAATTTGAGTTGCCCTCCCCCCTCTCTAATACTCTTGATCCCCTTTCTCACCATCTCCCCAAACCAGATGTCTCCTCTTGTCTCTCTCTGCACTGAGCACCGCCGGCCAATTTGTCGACGGTGGACATGAATCTCATGTTGAGCATCTCCCCAGAACAGAACCCTCCTCGTCTCTCTTCCCGAGTAGGTGCAACGACAACGCTGGATCTGACGTGGAGACACCTCTATCTAGTACTGGTGTCAGTGGCGATGAATGAATAGGTGCGAGGGAAGCGCACAACAGGGTGCGCAAACGGGCACGGTGACAATGTGCAAAGCAGGCACAACGGTGGTGCCTGAGCTAGCATGCTAGAGGCTCTCAACGTTGCTATGGTGGTACTTTGTTGGAACTTTTCAAAACTTCGTTGGAACTTTATGAAACTTCCTTGAAACTTGCATGAAACTTTTTGAAACTTGTTTAAATCCCGCAAAGGTAGTTGATTTTTTGCTTTCTGAAACTTCATTGAAACTTTATGAAACTTGCACGAAACTTCGTTGAAACATTATGAAACTTCTTGAAACTTACTTAAAGCCTACAAAACTAGTTTAAAATGTACTTCTGAAACTTCATTGAAACTTGCACGAAACTTGCTTAAAGCTTGCAAAACTAGTTGAAACTCTTTGATTTGACGGTTGGGACCTATGCCATCGCTTCCTACTTGAAACGGTGATACTTTGTTGAAGCTTTTCGAAACTTCGTTGAAATTTTATGAAACTTCCTTCAAACTTGCATGAAACTTTTTGAAACTTGCTTAAATCCTGCAAAGCTAGTTGAATTTCTACTTCTGAAACTTCATTGAAACTTTATTAAACTTCTTGAAACTTGCATGAAGCTTCTTGAAACTTAAAGCCTGCAAAAACTAGTTTAAAACCTGCTTTTGAAACTTATTGAAACTTGCTTAAAGCTTGCAAAACTAGTTGAAACTCTTGATCTGACAGTTGAAACGCAGAGGGCGCTAACCGGCACCCCCTACGCGTGGAGGAGAACGTCGATGTCCGACGGGTCTCGCGCTTGCGAACAGTGACAGGCTCCCACACGCATGGAGGAAGACAACTGCTGGCTCCAGCATGTGCTGCCGGAGGATGGTAGTAATGGGCTCAACGAGGAAGATATGCGTGAGATACCTGGGTCGTTCGATCAAAATGGATCACACGGTCGATCCCTATCCCGTTGAGATTTGTTTCTACAATATAGCATGCTCTAGTTGTTCCCTATAAGCAAAGGGCGTAGCACCACTTTGGGTGTGCGAGACACATCAATCTTAACATCTGGTATTGTTTTTCACATGATATCAGGGCCAAATCTTCCTCTACATCATGTCGATTACAGGATCGCAAGTCTTGACAACTTTCGGTGTGACAACCTCGTTGACTGATAGAGTTTTCGCTGCGCCATTGTTCGCCTCGCCGTTGTTCAGCCACTTGATTAATATCAAGTTGAGCCAGGAGAACTATCTCCTTTGGAAGGCACAACTAATGCCCTACCTATGAGGACAACAACTCATTTTTTTTACGGCACAAACGTCGCCTCGTCAAAGGTGATCACGAAGACCATGACAGAACGCGTGACACAGGAGCTCAATCTGGCGTATCAAATTTGGCTCCAACACGATCAGATGGTACTTAGTACCCTTTTGTCATCATTGTCTCCAGAAGTAATGATGCGGGTCTTGTTCATGACCCCGGCTGCCCAAGTTTGGAAAGCAATCGAAGGCATGTGCGCATCACAGTCGCGAGCAAGGATCACACAAACTCGGATGCAGATGGCGGCTCTCAGGAAGAATGACATGACTGCTACCGATTACTTCAACAAGATGAAGTCCTTTACGGACAACTTGGCATCTGTAGGACAACCTCTACGGGGGGAGGAAGTCATCTCCTATGTGCTAGTAGGCTTGGATGCGGAATTTAAGCCGCTGGTGGCTTCAATTATGGCCAGGGTTGAACCTTCCGGCCTTGGAGAATTGTTTGCACATCTCCTCAGCTTTGAGATAAGATTTGATCAACAAAAATCCAACACTCAGTTTTCAGGATCCTCGATGAACATTGCTAATCGAGGAAACTGTGGTGGACGTGGCCGCGATCGTGGTGGTGGCCGTGACAACCGTGGCAGTGGCCGTGATAACCGTGGCGGTGCTGAACAAGGAGATGCTCACAACAACAACTTCAATCGCAACAATGGAAATAGGCCGGTGTGCTAGGTATGTGGAAAAGTTGGACATGTTGCTCTAAGGTGTTATCACCACTTTGATTATTCTTATCAAGCGGATGATAATCGTATGGCTGCTGAGGCATCAACAAATTCCTACGGCATCGACATGAATTGATATACCGATATGGGAGCCACTAACCACAACACAAACGATCTAGATTGCCTGACCGTGCGTGAGAAGTATGCTGGACGTGATCAAGTTTAAATAGCAAGCGTCTCACGTATGTTCATTTGTCATACTAGTCATTCTAAGATTATTACCCCAACAAAAGACTTGCACTTAGAAATATTATTCATGTTCCCTAAACAAATAAACATCTTTTTATTGATCGGCTAACCTCTGACAATGATGTCTTTGCTGAATTTCATCCTGATTTCTTTCTTATAAAGGACTGGGCAACAAAGTAAACTCTTCTTCACGGGTATTGTGAGCGGGGTCTCTATCCCATCTGCTCAAGTTCCACTCCTTTCGCAAGACAAGCTTTTGCAGCCTCCAAAATCACCCAAGAACAACGGCATGGTCTGCTTGGTCATCCTTCTTTTGCTGCTGTCCAAGAAATCCTTAGGCATAATAATCTTCCTTACAATAATAATTTTAGCAATGTGTCATTTTGTGATACTTGTCAACAGGCCAAAAGTCATCAACTTCCTTTTCCCAAATCGAATAGTGTTTCTTCTTTTCCTTTGGAGCTTGTATTTTCTAATGTGTGGGGCCTGCTCCCAAATCTGTTTGAGGATATAAGTACTATCTTAGTTTCATTGATGACTTTAGCAAGTATACTTGGATTTATCTTATTAAGAGTTAAGTTGATGCATTGAAAGTCTTTGTTCAATTTCAAACTCATGTTGAGATGTTATTGAAAAGGAAGATTATTGCCATGCAAACTGATTAGGGTGGAGAGTATAAAATATTATATAGTTTTTTTTAAGCAAATAGGTATTTCTCACCAAGTTTCGTGTCTTCACACTCATCAACAAAATGGTTCGACTGAAAGAAAACATTGTCATTTTTTTGAAATCGGCTTAGCTTTGCTTGCGCATTCCTTTATGCTAATCAAGTTCTGGGATGAGGCTTTTCTCACCTCCACTTTTCTCATAAATTGCATACCAAGCAAAGTTATTGACTCCTATACTCCCATGGAATGTTTACTTGGAAAGAAACCCAATTATTCGTTCCTTAAAACCTTTGGTTGTGCTTGTTGGCCAAACTTGCGTCCATACAATGAACGTAAGCTCCAATTTCGTTCGTAACATGCATTTTTCTTGGTTACCTCAATCTTTACAAAGGCTATAAATGTCTCTATCTTCCTACCGGTCTAGTCTATATTTCACGAGATGCGGTCTTTGATGAAAATGTTTTCTCATTCTCATCTTGCGCCTGGTTCTGGCCCTCAGCCTCTCCCCAATCCAGTAGTTTTACCTTCTCCTAGTCTAACTGCTAGGGGTAATCGTGACCATATGATTAATGAACATGCTGATGTTGCTAATGACTTGGTTTAGCCTGGTGTGTTTGTGCAGCTAGGACTAGCTCTGTCTGAGGCGGCTGCCACGACAGGCGATTTGGCTGCCTCGGCAGGTGATTCGGTTCCCACAGCAGAGGATGTTTTACCGGCAACGCCTTCACCTGCAGGGGGTGCTTTGATCTAGTAGGAGCCAATGCGCCCACGTACAAGACTCCAAAACAACATTAGAAAGCCCAAGATTTGCACTGATGGAACTATACACTATGTGTACAATTGATTTATGGTTGAAGAGCCTGAATCTCTTGCTGAAGCTCTTGCTGATCCTAATTGGAAGACTTCCATGGACACTGAGTTCTTTGCACTGATCAAGAATGGGACTTGGCGTTGTAAGACCCCGGGATTAACACCCTGCATCTTCTCGGCATAATCGAACTAGTTCCATGATCAGCAAGCTCACACAAGAAACAAATGTGATAACACAACTATAAACGCTAAAATTTATTAAATAACAACAGAGTTGATTACAAGATTGCCTTACAGGCAACATTAAATAAACACAATGAAGACGATGAAGAAGTAGTGAGTCTAGTTGATTCGCCACAGCAATCGATCGTAGTGGCCTAGTCGCCATGATCCACACCGCGAAGTTCTTCTCCTCTCAAATTTGTTTGCATTAAGCAAGTATGAACAACTTCCGTGCTCGCAAGTTACACCCACAAATAACAAAATGATATGCATAAATGGATGTAATAAAGGAAGACTTATAGGGTTATTTGTGCAAGAACAACATTTGACATTAAATACCATACTAAGTTCGAAAGCTCAAGTTTTATAGAATCAAAAGTTGATTTTGCATTGATAAAGATAGTGTAGGCACCAACCTAACACCAACATAAACACGGGCACCAACCCGGGCTTCAACCCATAACTTTTCTCATGGACACCCATCCATGTCAAACTGCTTTTACAAAAATATTTTGAAATCAAGTCTAACTTTGAGTGGCTTTGCCAAGATGTCCATGACCGTGGACACGGCTATTCGAATAGTTTTACACTCTGCAGAGGTTGTACAACTTTACCCACAAGATATGAATTCTCTAGTTGTTTGGCATCCGTCGATACCATCGCTCACTACCTTAAGTAAGCGGTCTAGAGCACGTGTCAAGGCCTTTACAATGCGCCATTCCACCATAGTCCTCCCTCGCTAAGGTTTCACCCCCTTTGGACTACCCGTCCGCAGAGTTCGGGCCCCCTCTTGCGCTAGGTGGGACTAACAAAAGTCATGAAAGACTACCCACCTCATCAATAGGAACGATAATGATGGAGCTTTACAAATTATTCAGCCAGGTCCTGCCCATACAAGACATATGGTAGTATGATGTGGCTTAGCAAGATGCGGCTCGAAGACCGGTCCTTAACTGACTTGGGCGACAACCAACAGAACCCTGGACCTCAACCTACCCAATTGAGCCTGCATAAACTCGCACTCCACCAAACAACCATTTCGCCAAGTCCAAACCATCATTTTATTTTATTTTCCAGAGTCATTTATAAAACTCCCGTGACACACCAATGCCAAGGGTACCATTAAACATCAATTGATCTTTGGCTGAAATCTCCCAAATCAAACAAGTTTGGTCTAAAAGCATGGCTAAGCACAATTTTTCTCAAATGATCGAGTTCATACTATCGATTAACTGTGTTTTGTCTAGGTGACAACATGTTTGATTCAATTATCAAATTTGGCCATACAAAGGAGTTTAGGCATAACTATAAATTTAAAACAAGAATTTAAATTACTGAATATAAATAAGCATGCAATAATAATTTGAAACAGAATTTAAATAATTTTAAATAATGACGCAAATATGATCAATAATGTAACTTGCCTCGCTTGAGGTGAAACAGATCAACTGATACTGAGGTGATGTTGTTTTTCTTAACAGGTCACCTAGTACTCACAAGTACTTTCTCCAGGTAGTCTATGTGTACAATCACGATGATCATACAGTCCAAATCAAACCCCTTATGTGCTCTTCAACGGCGTCGAAATCTGACTTTCCGAAGTCGTCAAAATCTATACGCGAAAATAAGTCAAATTCAAACTGTCGTAGCATGAAAGGGCTAGACAGTGGGTACGAAGACCCTCCATATACAGAGACCCTCTGTACCCTTTGTCTTGGGAGAAGGACCAAAGGGAGGAGCCAAAGATATATATGTGTATGAATGTATTGCCTTGAGTGCCCATGAGAATGAGGCCAACCTCACATGCCCATGGGGTCTACTTATAGGGGGCAAGAAGGGACATTTACCTTCTTGCCCCTATAGGCTAGAAAGAGACAAGGGGTATTTAGGTACATTGGCTTAAAATACGCTATACAAGCTAGGTCTACATATGTACAGATTCTGACTGCACACGTATTCTCGACGACCTTAGTGCGGGCACCCTATGGGGCCCTGCTACGACAACTCCCTCGTCTGCGTGGTCCGAGGTCGCGAGGACAGGTCCCACGGTTCCGAGGGGCGAGCGACGCACATCGCCGCCCGCCCCTGGGAGTCGGGATACCTAAGGAATCGCGCGAGCCTCCGAGGCGACGGCGAGTCGTGATCGCTGCCGAGGAGATAGCCTCGAGGCGGCGCGCAAAGGGCGAGCTCGGGGGCGGTCGACGCGGGCCGCCACACCGAGGCTTGGCCTCGAGGCGCGCGCGAAATGGCGGAGCTCGCGGGGCGGTCGACGCGGGCCGCACGCTGCTGCTTGGCCTCGAGGCGCGCGACAGCGCGGTCGACGCGGGCCGCCACGCCGAGGCTTGGCCTCGAGGCGGGCGCGGTCAGCGCGAGTCGCGGGGCGGTCGACGCGGGCCGCCACGCCGAGGCTTGGCCTCGAGGTCGGGCGACGGTAGCGCGCGGTCCGCGGGGCGGTCGACGCGGCCGCCACGCCGAGGCCTTGCCTCGAGGCGGGTTGTGCGTTGTGTCGCCCCGCCGAGGCGATAGCCTCGAGGCGGCGCGCAACGCGGAGAGCCGCGGGGCGGTCGACGCTGGCCGCCACGCCGAGGCTTGGCTCGAGGCGCGCCGAACAACGCGAGCGATCGGGGCGGTCGACGCGGGCCGCCACGCCGAGGCTTGGCCTCGAGGCGCGCGACAGCGCGGTCCGCGGGGCGGTCGACGCGGGCCGCCGCGCGAGGCCTTGCCTCGAGGCGGCGCGAACACGCGAGATCGCGGGGCGGTCGACGCAGGCCGCCACGCCGAGGCTTGGCCTCGAGGCGGCGCGCACGCGGCGAGCGCGGGGCGGTCGACGCTGGCCGCCACGCCGAGGCTTGGCCTCGAGGCGGCGCCGAACGCGCGAGACCGCGGGCAAAGTCGACGCGGCCGCCACGCCGAGGCTTGGCCTCGAGGCGCGCGAATAGCGCGGTCCGCGGGGCGGTCGACGCGGGTCGCCACGCCGAGGCCTTGCCTCGAGGCGCGACGATCAGACCGCCCGCCGGCGGTCAACGCGGGCCGCCGCCGAGGCTTGGCCTCGAGGCGCGCAAATAGCGGCGGCGCCCGCGCGGTCGCCGCGAGCCCCGCTGCTCGACATTTCGCGTGTGACTATTTGCGAAGGTCCTATTGGGGGCCTGGTACCGTCCCCACCTTCGACCGCTCCGAGTGAGCTGTGCTCATGACTTGGAGTGGCGTGAAGGGTTGATGTTTGTTTGTTTTAAGGAGGCGATCGCGGCGGGGATGCGGCCAAAACGCCGCCCCCAACGCTTTTTTTTTGGGCTCACTGGAGAGCCCAAAGCTAGCGAGGGGAGGCGGTTTAAAACGCCGCCCTCAACCTTTTTGGTTGGGCTCACTGATCATGGTAGTTAGGATCGCGATCCTACTCTTAGAGTCTTACGATTCTACGAACCCACGACACCGTCGATCCGAGTCTCACCGTCGATCCGATCCTACTCAAGGTAGTTAGGATCGCGATCCTCACTTTAGAGTCTTACGGTTCTACGAACCCACGATACCTTATCGATCCTACTCGTAGAGACTTAGGGCAATTTTTTTAGAGGCTGTGCTTTGTTGATATTTTGTTTTAGAGCAAAATTTATTTATATTAATTTCTGAGAATGAAACTATAAATAAACAAGGAGCGCAAAATATAATATCGTGTGGTAATGTTGTTCTCCAGAGTTCGTAACTATATCACCCATCATGTCGAACTATTATGCTTTCACAGTGATAAGAAGTGTTTTGCCCTTTTTGGTAATATGTAAGTGGTAAACCTTATAAAAATCATACAAATTTATAGTATAGATGGTAAATATGTGTATTTTTATAAACCGTAGAATCGCCGATTCTACGATTCGACATTACGATTCGATCCTACCAGAGGCAAATCGATCCGACTCGATCTCGACTCGACTACCTTATACCGATAGCCCAAAGCTAGCGGAGGGGAGGCGGCCGAAACGCCGCCCTCAACCTTTTTGGTTGGGCTCACCGAGAGCCCAAAGCTAGCGGAGGGGAGGCGGCCGAAACGCCGCCCCCAACGTTTTTGGTTGGGCTCACTGGAGAGCCCAAAGCTAGCGGAGGGGAGGCGGTTTAAAACGCCGCCCTCAACCTTTTTGGTTGGGCTCGCTGGAGAGCCCAAAGCTAGCGGAGGGGGAGGCGAAGCCGAAACGCCGCCCCCAACCTTTTGGCCGGGCTCACTGAGAGCCCAAAGCTAGCGGAGGGGAGGCGGTTTAAAACGCCGCCCCAACGCTTTTGGTTGGGCTCACGAGAGCCCAAAGCTAGCGAGGGGAGGCAAAGCCGAAACGCCGCCCCAAACCTTTTTGATTGGGCCGATAGGGCTCGGGTTGCGCGAGACGATGGTGGTGGTGACCATGGCACGCGCGTGTGCTTCTTATCCGATTTGGGGTCTTGTGTGTTCCACGCCTTCTCGGGTGGTGCCGACCGTTGGTTGCGGTGTATGCTCAAATGTCTCCGCCGGGCGACGCCGCGGCGGAGACTCCTAGTCACGAGGCGACCTCCGACCGCTAGGTGGCGCGCTTGAGCGCGATTTGACGAAATGTCTCCGCCGGGCGACGCCGCGCGGAGACTCCTAGTCGCGAGGCGACCTCTCCGACCGCTAGGGTTGGCGGTTTGAGCGCCGATATTGATGAAATATCTCCGCCGGCGACGCCCCGGCGGAGACTCCTAGTCGCGAGGCGACCTCCGACCGCTAGGGTTGGCGCGCTTGAGCGCGATATTGACGAAATATCTCCGCCGGCGACGCCTCACGGCGGAGACTCCTAGTCGCGAGGCGGCCTCCGACCGCTAGGGTGGCGCGCTTGAGCGCGATATTGACGAAATATCTCCGCGGGCGACGCCGACGGCGGAGACTCCCTAGTCGCGAGGCGCCTCCTGACGCTAGGGTTGGCGCGCTTGAGCGCGATATTGACGAAATATCTCCACTGGGCAACACTCACGGCGGAGACTCAGAACATCCCAATTTCAGAGTTTAAAAATCTTTTAAATAGTTAGTAGGAAGAAAATTCACCATTTGGATTTTATTTGAATTTAATTCAAAAGCTTAATATTGGACTTTATAATAAAAACCTTTAATGTGAATAATCCCAACTTGAACAATGGCCAAAACTATTTTATTTGGGTTCTATGTGCTCGATATATTTTCTAGATTTATCTAGAATTTTTCTCGAGTTCATTTGCTATTTTCTATTGCCTATTTGAATTTCTCGTATTTTCTAAAATAGAAAATCTATTAAAATCTCGAATCTTCTTGGGCCGAATCTCCCGCCCAACTCCTATTCTCCGCGCCACACCACCACACTCTCAGCCGCGCAAGCCAGCAGCGCCTCCCACCGACAGTGGACCCCGCCGCCGCCCCTCTCTCTCTCCGCGCTGCTCACTCCGCCGTGATCAAGCATGGACGGCCGGATGCGCGTGAGGTAACCAGACGGTCCGAATGTTTTTTGATTGTGGACCGTTGATCAAGATCGCGCCGATCCAATCCGCCGCGCGCCCGCCCCACTCGCCGACAGTGGGCCCGCCGAGGTCGCTGCCTCCGCCTCGCTTTCGACGCCGCCGCGCCCGCCATGCTTCCGAGCCCAAGCTCCATCCGACAAGACACGCTTCCAAATAAAACCTTTCTAGAAAACGCAGAGAATCGATCCCTAATCTCCCGCATCTTCTGATCAAAATCATATCTTGTTTTCGCTTCTATCTCCAATTTCTCTCGCAACCGCCTCTGACTCTTTTAGGTTCATCGCCGCGACGCCGCCTCAGCCCTCCCGCCCCTATAAAAGGCACCCCGGATCGCATTGACGCCCACACCGTAACCCTCAATCCATTGCACCACTTAAGACCTAGCGCCGCAATCCGAAGTTCTAGGGTTTTCGCCGCTCGCTTCGCTTTTTCGCCGCTTGCCGCCGCTGCCGCCGAGTGCACCACCGAGATCGCGACGCCGTGGCTACCTTAGCGACCCTTCGCGCCGCTAAAACCTCGCCGAACTCCACCCGACAAAGCCGGCCCTCCGCCGCCAACCTCGCCGCCGCCATCTTCGAGTGTTCCGCCGCCGTGAGTGCACCATCGTGTTCGCATAACACGGGCTTCAATTGTACCATCGGCATCGCCGAGCGCCGCCGCCGCCGTTGCCGACGGCCCAGAGCCGCCGCCGCCTTGTCGCCATCCACGCCGGTGCGCGCCACCTCTGCACGCTGTGGCAGCCAGTGGCGCCGCCGCCGCCCACGCAGGCGCCACGCGCACCCACCGACTCGAGTCTCGAGGCTCGGGGCCTAGTCCACCGCGAGTTTAGCTCTCCGACATGTGGGTCCCACATGTCGAGATTTCTTTATTATTTCTTTTTCCGAAATTCCTCCGCGACGCCGCTTGAGTAATAATCTGATTTTCCTTTAGAAAATAATTGAAATTCATGAAATACTGATTTTCAGATTTTATGTATTTTCAATCTTCCAAAGGCCATAACTTTTGCATCCTAACTCCGATTGAGCCCATTCAAATTTCTAAATTTGTCTAAATTCAAGATCTATTTATCTGAGATTTTTATTTAATTTTTGGAGTTTGTTTCGCCTCTGTTATTTATTTGTTTTGGTTGTTTTGCTTCGCTTGTGCGTAGACGCCGATACTTCGGGTTTTCGCAAGAAGGCTTCAACCAAGTTCAAGACCAGTACATAGACCTATTCCAAGGCAAGTCATACCTTTGATCATATTGAATCCCAGCTTCCCAAATTACATTGTGTTAAATTATTGCATTTACTTTAATTATGTGTTTAATCGCTGGGCTAGTTATTGATCCAATTGTTATGTTCACCTTGCCTACTTGTATACCTTAATCTTTTGTCGCCTAGATTGGTTTATTATTTAGTTGGTATTAACATATTGCCAACATGGTTGGTTAGGCCGACTAGAATTGCTTAGCCATGCTACGAGTCATCATCTCATGTAAGTGCAATTATGAAATTGACTAAGTGATTATGGAACCGTGTGATAAACCGTGTGCTGTGGTGCTATTACTCGTGATGGCATGTGTTGCACTAAACCAACCGGGTGGTAAAAGATTTAGACCGAGGCAAGTGGTGGATACCGTGTGAATCGTGGCTTTGTGATTGGGATTTATCTGTGTGGTTTAGTTAGAAAATCGAGGTCTTGCCTTGGCCGCTAAGGACTTAACTTTGTGCGCCATTGAACTGAGCCATACAGATTTGACCGCATGTCCGTGACAGCCTAACTTAGTAGGTTACGGAGTTTCAACATTGGGGTTCGTGGATAGGTTAAGCTTTGTGATATGGGATCGTGAATAAGAACGCCAATGTTGAGACGGTTGCCGAACTGTTTTGTTACGATTAGTGCTAGCTACACTAGTTGTATCGTGTGGGTAAAGTGTACAAACCTCTCGCAGAGTGTTAATCAATCTATTCGAATAGGCGCCCCGCGTCATGGACAATGTCAGATTTCACATGAGGGGTAGTGTTCATAAAATGTGGGATTGGGAGCCGTGTGATCTCAATCATATGGTCAGTGAATCAATCGCTTTAGCTGTGTCTTTTGGAAACAATCATAACTTAATATTGCTTATTTGTTTTAAATTATGCTTTCAATCTATTACTTGTATTCAATTGCAAATGTTGCATTTCGCAAAATAACCACGTAAGCCATTCCTTTGGAATAAGCCCGCATCTATATATTGCATTCGTGGTATGATTTATAGTACGGTTGTGTACTCACGCTTGTTGTAAAACTTGCGCCCAAACCTACTGTATGGAGGAGTCTTCGCCGCCGAGGAGGAGTTTGTGGAAGAAGGTTGATCGTTAGGTCATCGATCCCACGGTTGCCTCGTGGTGTGCCGATTGAGTTTGCCGAGTTTATTTCTGCTCTACCGCAGATTTCTTTAGTGTTAGCTCTGCGTGGCTTAATAAGTTGTAACCCCGACCTTAAGGTCAAAACTCTAAGTTGTTACTCAAACTATTCGCTTATGTTATATTTCGCTTGTGTGGATTGATATTCACCTATGTTACCGCAGGTGCACTAGCGTGATCCTCGACTAGTACGTAATACACAGAGGGTCCGAATTGCATTTTGGGTCCCGACAGCACTCCTAGTCGCGAGGCGGCCTCCTGGACCGGCTAGGTGGCACATTTGAGTGCGATATTGACGAAATATCTCTACGATCAAGTGGCCCAATGTAACAATCGTAGGTCGAGAAGGAAAGCTTAGGAGGCGATGCACCGGGAATTTTTAAAGGGAAGCTCAAAGCGAGGAAGGTCGGTGGGTGCGGTAGCGCAGCCGAGGTCGGGCTCACACACGGCGTCTTTGCTACTCCGGTGGTGGTCTTATTTACGATGCCACCGTTGTAGGCTTAAACACCTGGGCCGTAGCCTGCGAGGTAGCGTGTCCAGCCAGAAGTATGCTATGGTACGACTTATTTTATCCATTGTAGTTTCTAAAGGATGGAGTCTACGTTAACTAGATGTTCAGAATGCTTTTTTGCATGGTATTCTAGAGGAAGAGTTGTTCATGAGACAGTCGCCAGGGAATGAAGAGAAATAGTATCCGCACTATGTTTGCAAGCTTGATAAAGCCTTGTATGGACTTAAACAGGCACCTCGTGCGTGGTACTCCAGATTGAGCTCAAAACTTCAAGAACTAGGTTTTGTTCCTTCTCGAGGAGACACATCATTGTTTATATATGAGAGTGATGCCACGATGATATACATATTAATCTATGTTGATGATATTATTGTAATAAGTTCCTCAAACTCAGCAGTT
Organism: Ampelocalamus luodianensis; assembly: GCA_036346255.1. Taxonomy (NCBI): domain Eukaryota; kingdom Viridiplantae; phylum Streptophyta; class Magnoliopsida; order Poales; family Poaceae; genus Ampelocalamus; species Ampelocalamus luodianensis. The sequence continues at coordinate 14,308,226 of CM070620.1, forward strand.
GATAAGCTTCTTCGAGACTTGCATGCAGAATTTGCAATAAAAGATCTTGGAGAGGTACACTATTTCTTGGGTATTGAGGTGCACAAAACAAATGATGGGTTGTTGCTGTTACGGTCCAAATACATTACAGACTTGTTGAAAAGGTCAGTAATGCAAAACTGCAAGTCGGTCACCACTCCTATGTCAACATCAGAAAAATTAAGAGTGTCGCGTGGTGCATCTCTTGGCCCGACAGATGCAACAAGGTACATGAGTATAGTTGGTGCATTATAGTATTTGACTTTGACTAGGCCGAATGTTGCATATTCGGTCCATAAAGTGTGCCAATTTGTTCATGCGCTACTCATGATCATTGGTTTGTGGTAAAGAGGATATTGCGATATCTTAGTGGTACCTCGATGATTGGATTATCAGTTCGGAAATCCTCATCAACATTGGTCAGTGCTTTTACAGATGCTGATTGGGTAGGTTGTTCAGATGACCAGAGACCCACAGGAGGGTTTGCAATGTTCTTAGTATCAAACCTTGTTTCTTGGAGTGCACACAATAGGCTATTGTTTCTCGCTCAAGCACAAAGGCTAAGTACAAAGCCCTGGTGAATGCAACAACAGAGATTATGTGGGTTCAGTCCTTGCTAGGTGAACTTGGAGTGTTTCAATCATAGGCATTATGCTTATGGTGTGATAATCTAGGTGCTACTTACCTCTCGCCTAATCCCGCTTTATGCTAGAACAAAGCATATTGAAGTGGATTTTCACTTCACGAGAAAGAGTAGCAAGGAAAATTCTTGACATAGGTTCATTCCATCAGGAGATCAGGTCACTGATGGGTTCACAAAACCTTTTGATACGGGGGTGTCCGATCTTCACAACATAGAATCTTGGATACAAGTAGCACGATAAGTCAAGAACAACAATGCAATCTAAAATTGGGGCAACCTTGCGTCAAGTACAAAACCTCCTCAATGGAAATCACACCAAAACTCACACGATGATCCAATCCACACAACCAACATGTAGGCAATTGCACGGAGAGGTTGAACACGACCGATCAATCCAAGCAAACTCAAAGAATTCGCAAGAACAATAGAGGCAAGAACACTCGGTTCTGAAAACTAGCAACTAAACAATAGGTTGGATCTATCCAAAATCATCAAATTTCATGGTCCTCTCTCCTAGGGACGGCCACACCTCTTAAACATGGAGTCGCCCCCCTTTAGTTCGGCTAAAACTCCATGGGCTAAGCCCAAATTCCAATTCGGGCTCTAGAGACCGAAAACAACTCCTAAATGCAAACAACGCGAACTCTAGTGTTCTGAACAAAAACAAAGATACATGGACAAAATTGTAAGTATAATTCAGCCTAAATACTTGGCATGCAAGCCCACAGAATTCCCTAACACGTAAGGCCCAATTCGGATTGAAATCCACTTCAAATTCGAATTGACATTGGCTGAAATTGGGAGAGTGCTCCAATTCAGATTTTGAGTTTGTGTTGGAGTCCAATGACCTCCATCATGGCTAGGCCTGGCCAAACACCTCCTTGGGCCGTGCCACCCTCCCAGGCCCATGTGCCTCCTTGATCCTCCCATGGCTTCACTATGCGCGCCCACCTTGGATTGGCTTGGCCGATTCTCCTTGGGCCGTGGGCCTAGTTCCCTAGGCCACGGTTGGTACTCCACCCTTAGGCCACTTCCTTGCCTTAGCTTGCTTCTTTTCTTCTTTGGCCGGTTGAGCTTCCTCCTCTTCTTTCTTGGTCGGGCTAAGGCAAGTGTATGCATGTCCGCTTTCCACCCTCACGCCCCGCTGACACCATAAGTCGTTGGGATGTTCTCATCATCTCCCATCCTTCAAGAAACAACCATCCTCGGCTTTGGTTCATTGCAAACCTTGACTTTGGTCTTCTTGAACTTGTAGCGCATACTGCTTGGATAGAGAAATTTGTCGTGTCTCCTCTTGTTGTGTAACTTGCACATCATCACATAGTACACTAGAAATAAATGGTGAAGTGTTAGTTTCTCACACCTAGCATCTATGCCTCTCAAACCATGCAAGTTAGCTAGTAAAACAAATTTACCCATGGTGTTTGTTCTCTTCATGTGGTGGTTCTTTTCATCGCTAGCATCAAGTACATCTTTAGGAGACATAGGAAGTAAAGCATAATTCTTTCCCTAAGTGTGCATGTGTATCGATTTGTCTTACCATCATGTATAGAACCATGATCATATTCCCACTGGTCTCTCCAAAATTATATGACAAGCCTTCATTGGTACCACATCACAAATAACCTCATCTTTGTAATTCCCAATAGAAAATGGCTCCCTAACAAAGATGTGTTACTTTTAGAATTTCACATTCGCTTAACCATTCAATTTGATACGCTTTAGGTTTCTTGAATGTAGATAATCATTAGATCTTAATCATGTCAAGACTAGCAAGGTTTTGACTACTACCATCAATAATTAATGTATATACCTCACTCTTGAGTTTACCTTGTGTATGGAAGATGTTTCTTTGTGCCGATGCGCCATCACCTTCCTTGTGTATCTTTCTAACTAAAAGTGATTCACTATGTTCAAAATCACAATATATAGGCTCACTTGGCTCTTGATCAAATTGGTCATCTTCTTCTTTCTCGCTTAGAATGGTACTTCATGCTTCATCAACTATCACGGTGTGCTTGTTTGGACACTCGCTCATCTTATGCCCTTTACCATGACACTTGAAACAAGTAATAGTGCTAGTTCTTCCTGTAAAACCATAGAAGTGTTAGTAGAAACAGAGGTTTTACCTCAACTTTTGGCGTTGTCTTTGATGTCGAGGAGTGGTAGTCGACTTGGTGGGGATGAATGTTGACTTAGGAGCAACACTTGATGTACACCACCGATTGAACGCCATGTGGTGTTCGTTGAACGAACAAGCTTACCATATTCCTCCAATTGGCGCTCAACTTTAGTAGCTTGATGCACGAGCTCAACAATTGTGTTGTATGGCTGAAATTGATGATGTGTTTTGACGGCAATCCTTAAGATACTTTGCCATTGCAGCTTCTCTGGGTTCATATAATCTAGCATGGATCATGGATTTCTCCATATCCTTGTAATATTCCTCAACGGTCCTATCTCCTTGAGTTAAGCGCTAGATTTTATTTAATTGCTCCCTCTTGTAATGCTCAAGAACAAAACACACCTTCATCTCATTCCAACTAGCTATGTGATATAGCCCTCTTCTTTGCCCGTCTGTACGCAATTGATCCCACCATATTAATGCATAATCAGTGAATTCAAGAGATGCTTCCTCAACCTTTGTAGCTCGGTGTATAAGCTTCCTCAACCTTTGTAGCTCGGTGTAGTGGTGACACTAAGTAGCGCTTTCACCTTGATCTCCCAATCAAGATACTCATCCGTGTCCGAACTCCTATGAAAGATGGTATGGATAATTTGAGTTTGCCCATTGCATCTCCCCGCTGGTCACCGTGATGATGGCGTGCAAAAAGATGATTGCCATCATGCTCGGCGAAGTAGTTGTCGTCTTGGAGGTGAGCAGCGTGGTGTGCACCTCCACCACGGCCTCCAAAACCACCTCGGCCTCCTTGACCGCCGTGTGCAGCGTGTTGGGGGAAGAAACGGTGGCCGCAGTCCATTGGGAACAAATTGGTTATTGGGGAGAACCAATCGCTCCTGCTCAAAGACGCTCAACTTCGTTGTTGCTACAAAGTGCGTGGTGTTTCTTCTCCACCACCATGCACGCCTGAAAGATCATCACCCACATGGCAATTGTCAGCGCCCAAGGCACTTTTGTCAGCAAACACAGGTCGCTATGCACCAGCACCAGCATTACCCATGTTATGGAGAAGTTGCGCCATCTGCGCTTGTAGGTTAGCGATGCCCATTTTGACGTCTCCCATGTTCGAGTTCAGTATCTCAACTCTATTATGAAGTGGGTCAATGGACTCACGGAATTCACGCCGGCGTATCTCGTAACCCATTGAAGTGAAAACGTTCATCACTTCATTAGATCTCCATGCTCCATATAGTCGTCGCCCGCTATCCGCCGTTGTCGAAATCAAGCAAATAGGAAATAAACAATGATATGAATAATGTGGTGCTCACTCACAACTCACCCTCACTTCCAAAGTTCTTACTTATTCTCAAGTTGCACGTGTATGCCACAGCGGTTCGTGTGGTATTGGAATGAGAGATATATAGAGTGATGACCAACGCTGAAATCAATGTGATGGCACAAGTAATATGTGGAGCTTGGTAGGTTAATCAAAGGAATACAATCTGAATTCTAGACTATTGTTAAGTAATAATTTAAACTAGAATTCAATTGCCTAGTTGCTGATCACAAGATATAAGCAAAGTGTATAACAACTCACACGCAAGATATAAGAAACTTGATGCAATCAAAGGAATAAGCTAGTTGAGAGCAATATGAAAATTGAACTAGCCTTTATTGCAACAAGTATAGAAAGACACTTAGCTAGTTGCAACAATGCACACTAGGGCACAAGATTGCACAAAATAAGTGTATGCTCACAATTGCACTAACAAGTAATGGGGTATTTGCTCAAGTATGTATTTCGGCCAAAACTTTTCTTTTCACTTTTTCTTCACTTTTTCTTTTTCTTTCCTTTTTAACAATGGCTGAAACAATGATATCAAGATGATAGCAAATAATGAGCTAGCAACAATTGTTAAGTATACAAGATATAGGTGCAACCCTACAACAATTGTAGCTAGTCTCAAATAGGTGCAAAGTATTCGTAAAGGGATGAAAAGGCTATCAAAGATGATAATTGCACAAACCAAGATATAAGTGATGTATTCAATTTCAGTTTTGGGTGCAAAATAGCAAGGATACAAGCTGATATTCGATTATGTGCAAAGATCACACACGCAATGCTCTTGGCAAGATGAAACCCTAATTGGATGCTTTGTTTGGTCTAAAATAGCATGGGTTGTAGAGCATGCGCTAGGGTTTGCTAAGAATAGCAAGCAAAGAGCAATATAAGCAAGGAATAGCAAGCAAGTGATTTGGCTTGGGTTTGCACTCTGTGAACAGTACCCACATAGGTGAACAATGCTCATGAACAATACCAAACCCCAATTACAACAAGGATTCACAAAACAAGATAGATTGAAATTAAAGATTAAAGCTACGCAAAGGAATTAGATCAGAAGCTAGAATAAAAGAATCTAATGGACTAGAACTTGATGTAACTCACTAAAAATTTAGATTGAAACAAAAGGCTAAAAATATTTTTGTATGGCCTTTTCAGTGTATAGGCAAAGAAACAAAAGTAAATGCAATCTAATATTTTCTTTGGAATTATGAACAGTCCAAAATAATAAATACAATCTATTTCTCGTGAAAATTTTGTGGGATGAACAATATGAAACTGCATCAACAAAAAAACTACTAAAAGAGATAAAGATTCTAAGGTGTCAACAAAGCTCTCATACTAAGATGATATGGGGGTGCCTGATTTTCACGACTTAGAATCTTGGATACACGTAGAATGATAACTCAAGAACAGCAATGCAATCTGAAATTGGGGTAACCTTGCGTCAAGCACAAAACCTCCTCAATGGAAATCATACCACAACTCTCTGGATGATCCAAGCCACACAACCAACACGTAGGCAGTTGCATGGAGAGGTTGACTACGACCGATCAATCCAAGTAAACTCGAAGAATCCGCAAGAACAATAGAAGCAAGAACACTTGGTTATAAAAACTAGCAACTAAGCAATAGATTGGATCTATCCAAAATCATCAAATTTCGTGGTCCTCTGTCTCAGGGTCGGCTACACCTCTTAAATAGGAGTCTCCCTCTAGTTCGAATTAAAACTCCATGGGCTAAGCCCAAATTCCAATTCGGGATCTAGAGACCAAAACAACTTTTAAACGCAGATGACACGAACTCTAGTGTTCAATGGAAAAAATACGTGACCAAATTATTATTACAATTTGACCTAAATACTTGGGATGCAAGCCCACACAATTCCCTAACACATAAGGCCCAATTCGATTGAAATCCACTTCAATTTTGGAATTGACATTGGGCTGAAATTGGGAGAGTGCTCCAATTGGATTTTGAGTTTGTGTTGGAGTCCAATCACCTTCCATCACGCCTAGGCCTAGCCAAACACCTCCTTGGTCCGTGTGCCACCCTCCCAGGGCCATGCGCCTCCTGATCCTTCCTTGGCTTGGCCCATGTGGCTGCCCACCTTGGATTGGCTTGGCTGCATGCTCCTTGGGCCGTGGGCCTAACCCCCTTAGGCCCATGTGGTTGGTACTCCACCCTTGGCCACCTCCTTGCCTTGGCTTGCTTCTTTTCTTCTTTGGTCGGCCGAGCTTCCTCCTCTTCTTTTCTTGGCCGAAGATAAGGCAAGTGTATGCATGTCTTCCTCACTTGTGGTGCCTTCCTCCCTGTCGGGACCTCGAGTATGCAACCCCGAGACCATTTGTGCATTCTGAACTAGTCCCATGATCAGTAGCTACCTCACACAGTTGCAATATTGGTGTACTCGTAACCATACAACAACACAGCTAAAGAAGCAGACAAATCAATATCACTTAGTTGCAAAAGGACCTTATGGTTAAGGTTTTTACAGAGTTTATCACGTAGGGCTCAACGACAACGACAAAAGATACACTTGCAGCGGAAACCAAAACAACTCGTGGAAACCATACGATATGCCCATATGCAATCGAGTGGAGGATGTGGCCTAGTTCAAGTGGTATTCGAAGTACTTCTCTTCATAGAACTCGATGCTCCCCGGGTCTTCTTCGGCGACTGATCAACAAATGGCGTAAAGCCGTGAGTACTTAAAGTACTCAGCAAGTCGTAGGAAACAGTATGCAAATAATATTCATACAAGGCTTGACAAGGATAGCTTTATGGCTATTCTGCAGAAAGCAGTATTGATAATAAATACAGTAAGTAGATTGTAAAACATAATTCAAAAGATTAGTACATAAGTAATCAAGTTTCTTTGAAACAACTCGTGAACACCATGTTCACTTCCCAAACAACTCGTGAACACCCTGTTCAATATTTTTGAGAAAATCTACCACTCGTGTGAAATCACTAGGCAATGTCCATAACTGAGGACACAACTATTCGAATAGTTTTACACTCTACAGAGGTTGTACAGCTTGACCCACAAGAGATAATCATCTTATACTGTCCGCTCACACACTTCTGAGGTGTACGACTAAGAGATTATCACATGGCTTTTACAAAGCTCTGTTTTGGCTCAGTTTTTCTTGCTAAGGATTCGTCTTTCTGCCCCTCTTACGCCACTTATCAACCCAAATGTAACTCGCGGCTAAGGATTCGCCTTCCTGGCCCCCACTTACGTCACTTATCAATCCAAACAGAACCAAATCAAAATATTGCTAATTAGTCGGGTAGATCCACCCCATAAATGGACTTGTGGTTGCACGATATAGCCTGCATCAATGACGACAAAGCTAAGTCCTTAGTGACTACCAGTAAACATCCTCATCCTAATGTGCTTCCCGCCCTCCTTTATCGCACGATCATTCCCCGAGTATGAAATTATTTTTGGTTCAACCCACCAAATGACAACCCTTGCCATGGCACAATAATTTTAATAACAGTGTCCGCGCCACAATTTCATATGTCATTAAGTTAAATTTATCATCATTGGATCATGTGATCGAGAGACATCGTATAACTAAAGCAGGACTAAGCATAATACGCACCCATGTTGGTATTACAATAATGTCCAACTAAGATTACCCAACCTATGGTGTCCAAGGGTATATGTCAACATGTCGCTCATAATTATTCAAGGAATCATACTGTCAAGTAAGTATTTATTTATTTCCCAAACCATTTTTATACAACTAGCTATGCCTATTGATATAAAAAATATATATAATTTTAAAAAACTGGGTACGATATGATCAAAGATCTACGACTTGCATTCGTTGAAGAGTTGAGATGCTTCGGTCGAGGTCGTCGGGTCCAAAAACTCTTCGAAACGCCTAATCTATACGCAAAAGTGCCAATAAGTAAAACAACTCCAAATTAAATAAAAACAAACTAGAAACAAAAGAAAGGTATTGAACTTAGATGGACTTACTTAATCAAATCACTCGAATCGGAGCTCAATGAAGGATAACAAGCTCACGGAAGGAGGTTTGACTATAGGTGGTCGGAAGGAGGTTCGACTACCTGGTCAGAAGAAGGTTCTACTGGTCGGAAGGTTTAGACTACCTGGTCGAAAGAGATTCGGCTGGTCGGAAGGAGAGAAGGATTCGACTACTCAACGCGGTCGAAAGAAGAAAAGGATTCGACTACTCAACGTGGTCAAAAGAAGAAAAGGATTTGACTAGTCGACACGGTCGAAAAGAAGGAAGAAGGATTCGACTGCTCAATATGGTCGAAAGAAGAAAGAAAGAAGGATTCGACTGCTCAATGCAGTCGAAAAGAAGAAAAGGATTCGACTACTCGACGCGGTTGAAAGAAGAAAGAAGGATCCGACTGCTCGACGCAGTCGAAAAGAAGGAAGAAGGATTCGACTTCTCGACGAGGTCGAAACGAAGGAAGAAAGAATGACTCGACTACCCGACGCGGTCGAAAAGAAGGAACAGGGCACAGGGTGCTCACCAAGGCCGGGAGAGAGGCTGGAGGAGGTCAAAGACTACACGGGCTCCAGCGAACTCTTCAGTGGCGAGGAGGTGACGGCGCTAGAGGCGATGGCGCGAACTCCAGCCGGCGGTGGCGAAACTCGAAGCATGGCGAAACAGGGCGAGAGAAAAAGAGAGAGTTGAGAGAAAAGCAAGAGGAGAGCGAGGGCTTCCTAGTGCTCTATTTATAGAGGAAAAGGAGGGGCCGGCGACAAGATGGAGCGCGGATTCGCGACAAGGCAGAGGGACAACGGCACTTAATGCACACGCCGCGCGAAGACAATGACATTTAATGCACGCACGCCGCCATGTCTACGTCACGAGGAAAATAGGAAGAAAAGAGAAAGTGAGTGGGACTGACAAAGGGGTCGGTCAAACCGAGAGGCGATTGAAACTGTGAGGCGGGTCGAAACTGTAAGGTGGTCGACACCGAGAGGGTGGTGCGAGGAAAGGAGCGGGCAATGTAAATTCGAATAACAGGAAAGGGAGTTTTAAATACCAGAGAACTCCAATAAACTCAAAATAAACCGAATTCAATTACTTGAAGTTTTGATTAAGTCATATTAAATTTCTTTCAATTTCTAAAATCTCAAGTTAAGCTTTAGGAATTCAACAAACCAAATGGTTGTTTTTAATTTTGAAAACTTCCAAAATTCCTGAAAATTGGGATGTTACACTCCTCACCTCCCGCTAAACACCGTAAGTCGATGGGATGTCCTCATCACCTTGACAGTGCGACAATTGGAGAATTTTTATGTAATCTTAATCTCGATGAGTTTAGATTGAGAGGGGTTGCTAAGAGATAAGACCGATTTGTATACAATCTTAGCAAACACGTACAACAGGAAATTGTGTTTGTATAGGTCTATCTCCAGTCTCTATCTATAATCGATTGTCTTGTAATTCTCCTGATCTCCCTTTCCTACTCGGTTGTAAAGTCATGTTCTCTGCCCGACAAGACCGACAATATAAGCAAAGGGCGCAACACCGTTTTGGGTGCTCGAGACTCATCAATCGTAATATCTGGTATTGTTTTTCACACAAGTGAGGTCCTTTTAGCACGGGTAACTAAAAATCTTGTACAAATTAGCATTAGTGGAAGTAACATAAGATGATAAAGAGATCGAAAATTCGAAATGCTTTGTGAGCTCGAAAACGTCTTACGTGCAATGTTGCACACAATAAAAAACGTTGTATCAAATCCAGTACAATCATTCGGTTGGGGAAGGATCCCGTGCTACCCCGAGCCGACGATAACCCTGCGAATGCATGACACATCGGAGGATCCACCCCGGACTTGGTCCGGAGACTAACCCCAAGAGCTGAGGACCAACCTTGAGGGACGTGGCACGTTGTTGGATCCACCCTAGGCGAGGTTCGGGGACCAACCCCAGACGAGGTCCAAGGACCAACCTTGATGAGGCGTCACATCGGTGAATCCACTCTGAACCCGATCCGAGGTAGCCTTGTGTCGAGGTCCCATCAACACCCACATAGACAGAAGGTCGACAATGTCATGTATCACAGACGTGATGGGACCCACTTGACGCGATGGACGAAAGTACTCCCAAAACAAGCTAAGCCCCGAGAGCAACGGTGTAACTTCATGGGTCTCCCTCTCCCACTCTATAAATAGGACGCCTTGGGTATGTTAGACTCATCAACCTTAATCTCTGGTATTGTTTCCCACACTAGTGAGGTCCTTTTAGTGCGGGTAACTAAAAATCTTGTACAAATTAGCATTAGTGGAAGTAACATAAGATAATAAAGAGATTGAAAATTCGAAATGCTTTGTGGGCTTGTTGACGTCTTACGTGCAAGGTTCCGTAATCGGTCCGGCGCCGCTCTGCTGCTCGGGGGTCGCCATCGCGATTTTCGCCCAAGGCGGCGGGCTAGGCGGGAGGGCCGCCTTGGATCGGCTAGGCACTCAAAGCCGGTCCTCGACGGCGCACGACGGCTCTAGGCGAGGCGGCGTGAGGGGAGAGGGGAGATGGATGAGGAAGAGAAAGGACTGGGCTAGCCTAACTGTCGCCGTCGCCTAAGTCGCTGTCGCCTAGCCGCCATCGCCGCCGCCGCCGCTGTGACCATGGGTCGAGGATGGAGAAGATCTTCGAGTCTTCGTGAGGAACTGAGGGGAAGGAAAGGGATTTCTTGCTCTCTGTACGAACTAGCACACCAGGAAGACGTGCAGAAGAGATAACGGTGGGGCTGGTTGGAGAATATGTAGCTCACTAATGTTCACCTTTTTGACTGGGCTATTTTTTAGCAGAGAGACATGGGGTTGGTTGGAGAGTGTAGCCACAGCGCTTTCTACGCTGCTGTTCATCTTTTTAGCATTTACAGCTGACAAAACTTGGAGTTTGAGATCTTACGTGGCCTTTCAATTTGCTGCTGGCAGCCTTCTACTTCTAATATCCCGCCGGTTGCTCGCTTAGTCACCGCCTAGGCGCCGCTCTAGTCACGCTTAGTCCGCTAGGCGCTAGGCCCCGGCTACCGCCCGCCTAGCGCCTAACGCTTGAACCTTGCTTACGTAATTTTGCACACGATAAAAGACGTGGTATTAAATCCAAGATAATCATTCCGCTGGGGAGGATCCCACGCTGTTCCCGAGCCGACGATAACCCCGTGAAGGCATGACACATCGAAGAATTCACCCCGGACGAGGTTCGGGGACTAACCTCGAGAGGTCCGAGGACCAACCTTGAGGAGACGTGGCATATCGGGGGATCCATCCCGGGCGAGGTCCGGAGACCAACCCCGAACGAGATCTGCGGACCAACCTTGACAAGGCGTGACACGCCAATGATTCCACTTCGAACCATGTCCGAGGTAGCCTCGCAATGAAGTCCATTCGACACCCACGTAGACGGAAGGTCGACGATATCATGTATCTCGAACGTGGTGGGATTCACTTGACGCGATAAATAAAAATACCCCCACAACAAGCTAAGCCCCAAGGGCAACGATGTAACTTCACGAGCCTCCCTCTCCCACTATAAATAGGACCCCTTATAAACAAGAAGAAAGAAGCCACTTGTAACTTCTACCACCTATATGCAATATATCAGTATGACTTGTTGTGCTTGATTCTCGTTGAGATCCCATTTGTATCCTTGGCGGTCGACACATCCGAACGGGGGTGACACATGTTTATTGTCCGATCTTGTATCGATAACACATTCCATTCTATACAGTGCCGGAAGACTAGTACATCAAAAGGGCATTTGCTTGGCTTGTTGTGCTTGATCTCGTTAATGTCTCATTTGCATTCTCGCGTCGACACATCCGACTGTGGGTGGCACAAGTTTATTGTCCGATGCTGCACATCCGATCAAGGGTGGCACAAGTTTATTATACGATCTCAGATCGATGGCATTCCATTCTATACAGTGATCCATTCTATACAGTGCTGGAAGTCTAGAACATCAAAAGGGCGTGTAAAAGCAAGTAACTACTTTATCTAAACTACACACAGAACTGCTGAGTACCGACAAGAGTAGCCTCATTCCTAAATTTGCAGAAATTATATACTAAGCCAAGGTCCATGGAACATGAATTACGCAGATATCAAATTCAATCTGACGCCCATTTTACCGTCGAGGTTTTAGGATTAGATATTGCTAAATGTAGGAACCTGATTCGTGTGTGAAAATTACAAGCAGCAGCCTGCAGGCTAGGCAATAGCATATTGGCCAGCTCCTGATCGGCTAGGAATACATGTTTGTTGAGTAATACCAAACAGCAATTTTCATATGAACGAAATCAGCATAACCCAATTTCTAGCATGCCGGAATAAATGCACACAATATGATTTCACACCCAAAAAAGTTATTGCTAGAAGAACAAAATGGAAGCAAAAAAAAAAAAAAACACAGGTACAAGCCATCAAATACTATAGAGCCTATTGAACTCCATAATAGTTTTAGCAAACAAAACATTGCCAAACCATTTCCCAGGCGGCATAATTTGTCAAAAGTGTCTGGACGGAACAAAGTTACAGACATAAAATTAATCGATTTATAAATTCTTATCTGGGAAAAATAATCTTCGTGCTAGCAGGTAGTGCCTCAAAGAAGAACTGAAACAGATAACCATGCTCCTAAACCTTTTGATGCCTGCGTTTCATTGGAGAAGAGATATAGCCTTCACTCTCCCGTCTTTATTCCATAAGCAATGTTCCAAGCCTCTCTCTGGATGCATATAACGAGCAGAAATATTCTTCAGTCTTAACATGTTCATTTGGAAAAGCAATTACTCAGTTATATTATCGCTTGGCATGTGCGCTTCTTCAGTACTCTCAACTCCAGCGCCAACTCCAGCCTCAGATCCAGAAGTTTCCATGTAGCGGAAATCTGGATAATTCCTGCTATTCAATGAGTGCAACCAGATAGCTACAGCTCCCTCCTTGTGTTCCATTGCAGCAATATGAGGGAATATATACTTGATCTTGAACTCTTCAGCCTTCTCAGAATAAGGTTCCATGGAAACCGCCTCATGTGAATCCTTCCATTTCTTGTTATATGAGGTGAACATGCATTCATCTAGGTACAGCCCAACCTCAGGTGCAGTAGGCACATTAAGGTTGACATCCCTGTAACAGAAATAAGACACAAGCAATCAATTAGCATGCAAATAGGAACTGTATAGATTGTGTCACGTGTATCAGCTTATGAGAACTTTACTTGCGAAAGGCTACATCATAGATTGACTCGGGTGCACAGTTCCTCATCACTGCTACAGCAAGGCCAATCATCTTCCGGATCTGATGGAGCATAAAACTCTGCCCAACAACCTCGCACCTGACAAAATCAATCCCATCCAGGCTGACAACACGATCAGCATTGAAGGAAATGATGAACCTTTTGGCTGCAGGATCCTCAGCCTTAGTTCTTGTGGTGAAGTTGTGGAAATTGTGGGTTCCAACATAATACTTGAGAATCCTATTGAACCTTTCTTTAACTTCATCAGTGTAAGTAAATGTGCTTTTCTTCAGGGGCATCTCTTCTCCATTGCTCTTCTCAACATCCATAGCTTGCACTTTCTCTAAACTAACTGCAAGCTCAAAATTAAGCTCCTTTTCAGCTACAATTGAAGAATCAACATCTGCTGAACCTGCAATTGGGTTGGAACAGAAAGTCTCACTGACACTGGATGGTACAGCATCAGAAGGGAAAGTGCCACCTGAGGGTTCAATATCACATTTTTCTGCACCATTTGATCCCAGTTCAGCATTGTGATCTTCATTTCCATTACCAGAGCTCGGTAGATCGATCTTTACGTTATCGCTCGACTCAAGTTCACCATGGGAAGTCCCAGTACCACCACCAGAGCTTGCAGGATCACATTTTGCATCCCAGTTTGATCCTATTTCTCCATGACGGGCCACAATTTCTCCCGGAAGCATCAATAACCTTCTCCTCCTCAGGGTTGGGCACCTTCCTCCCGGCCCATAACACCAGGCACCTTCCTACCCTCTCGGAGCATTCCACACACTTCGCAAGCTCGTTCCCACTCCCCACGCTCGCCATGACGGCCTCGCGATCCGGGTGTGCGCTGGGGTCAAGCGAGAACACGGGAAGCAGGTACACGTACCTCCGGCGGTCGCAGAACTTTAGCGTTGAATGAGTTGGTGACGCGCACGTAGCCGAAGGCTCGGATCTGGGGCGCGAGCTGGGCGTTCAGGCGGTCGGCAAAGTCGGGAGGGTCAACGTAGAAGCGGCCGGAGACGACCTGCGCCGCAGCGCTGACGCCCTTATCGGTGCGTGCCGCGCGAGCCCAATCGTAGCGGCGGGCGCGGCGCGGTCGGCCTCGGGCACGGCGCCGGCTTGGTAGAGCGCCTCCTCGAGGTCGCCCTCGATGGTGCGCGCGCCCGGGTTCTTCTGCATGCCTTGGTAGCCCGCACCGCGGTAGCCGAGGAGGATGGCCACCTTGCGGCGCTTGTAGCGGCGGCGAGGCTGCCGGGGTCAGCGCCGGCGGCGGAAGGCGAGGAGGGCCCGGCTCGGGGTCGGAAGAGGAGGACATCTTGGGGCGCTTGGGGTGAGGAGGAGGGTGGCGGCGAGGCGGCGGCCATCGTAGAGGCGGGTTTTAGAGGGTTAGGGTTTCGGTGCGGATCGGGAAAGGAGGGGCACGGAATCGAGTCGAATCGAAGGTGAAACATTGGTAAGATTTAGAAAGGGAATTCATTATTTATCCTCTCGATACATCCGTATTCAGAAAATACATTTATTTCCGATGTAATATTTTTGTTATATCTCCCACTTGATATGTTGCTTCGTTAAATACACTCTTTACCTTTTTAATCATTTCCGACCGCTTTTTAAGCTACGCAAAATACCATTTTACTCCTCTGTCGCGCTAAGCTTCGCTCCGCAAAAGCCTGCTCGCACCTAATCCTCTAGCTCGCACTTGTCTCCTCTCATTCCCTCGCTTCCAGCCTCACAACCTTTCTTTGTCTCTCGCCGATTCATGTAGCGTAACTGACTGCGGGTTGGCAAGGACGACATGTCGCAATGAGCTGTGCCTCCGTGTTCGGGGGATGGTCTCGTGTACACTTCCTTGGGTTCATCGATGATGGATTTGTCTACACATTCTTTTTGAGGCAAGATCGACTTCCTGTCGAGTGCCCAACCGCAAGAAGGTTGTGTTAGGCGCCTGTCTTTACCCGGAAGGTAATTACACTTAGCATACTGGATTACTATTTATCTGTCTGTAGGATATCGCCCGACTAATAGTAAGCCTTATCGAGTCAACGCAGTTAGAACAACAAGATAAAGATCATTTTTATTATAGCATTTAGCCATGCAAGGCTATGGCCTTTATTACAAGTAATAATTTACAACTCGTAACCGTCAAAGCCCTTACTTGCCTCGCTCCGCTCCACTGTCGCCTATTCGCCCCACTCGTCGAATAAGTTGCCCACCTCGCCTCGGTCCATGTAGTCGCGCCCTCACCTCCCGCGCTTCCTCTGCACTTACGTATCCTTCATCCCACTCGGGATAGTTCTCACGGACTAGAATATAACAAAGGAGAATAATAGCAAGAATGAGTACTAGTGTACTGTGAAGCATGCATTAGCAAATATGCATCGTATAACTCATCTTTGTTCGTTATCACATTTTCTAGATCATCTATTTCTCTCAAAAATAATCCATCAAAGAAAAAGTCCGATTTACTCTCTCGACTATAAAAAAATGGTTTACCCTCCGAACTACAAAGCCGTTATTTAACCCCTAAATTTGCAAAACCGATCAATTAACACCTCACAACGGTTTAGAGCGGTAATTTTGCTGACGTGGCCGATTTTATCCTAGTCAGCATGTGTTTGACCAGTTTGACCCACAGGCTCTTCTCTTTCCTTCTTTCCTATCCCCAATCCCCCCATGGCTCTCTCTTTCCCCACCACCGAAACAAATCCGGCTTCTTCTTCCTTCCCATTCTTCTTACTCCCAACTCATGTACAACATCCGCCGCTTCTCCCGCGCCTCCCTCTGCAGCAGCCGCCGGCCCCCTAGTGCTTGCGCCTCCCCGCACCCGACTCGGCCCACCGTGCCTTGGCCCACGTGCCACTCCCTACCTCATCTACGGTGTCCATCCCTGTGGCCGGCTCGGCGCCTAGAGCGTCCATGCGCGCCCCCTCCTACGCCCGCGACTCTTTCTACCCTGCTGCTCGCCCGCCATGCTACGCTGCCGCCGCCTCCCACTCCGCCTTGGCCTCTCGCCTTCCTCGACCTTCTCGGCGTGCTGTCGCTGGCGCCGCCGCGCCTCCGCCACCCTCGGCCTCCTCCTCGCGCCCACGCCTGGGAGCCGTCCCCTTCTACTCGGGAATGGTGATGGGGTGATTTGCTTGATGCATATACATGTTGGGATGGATGGAGGTGACTGCTACCATGGTTGCCCCCTACATGATGAAGTCGCCGGAGAAGCTCGTGGCCAACACCGGCGTGGGGAGCGGCGCGGTGGCAGCGGCTTGTCGGAGCAGTGGACGTGGGGGGGGAGCCACTTGGTGTGCATGTACTCAGGCTTGCGACTTGCGCATGCATGGCCGAGGCGCAGAGTAGTCGGAGGGGAGGAAGTCGAACTCTCGCCGCCGCCATAGCCGTGGTGGCCGCTCGCTGAAGCGCTGCAGCCTCGCTGGGCCGCTCACGACGCCGCACCCTCCATGAAGCTGAGCACCATCCGATCCAGCCCCACCGACCCTGCGTCCGCTCGCTAGACGGTGGCCTCTCATCCCTGTCCCTGTCCCTCTCCTTCCCATCCCCGGTCAGCCGCTCCTCCACGGACACCCACACCAGTAGCCTCCGGAACCTCGACACCCTCGCCGGCGGCGGCGGCCTGGGCTGCTCCATCGCTCTTGGGTTGAAAGGGTACAGCTGATTGAGATGCTCTGTTTGATGCTGACGTGGATGACACATACACGCTGACATGGATGACACATACACGCTGACCTGGATGACACATACATACTGATTTAGACAAAACCGACCACGTCGGCAAAACCACCTCTCCAAACCGCTGTGAGGTGTTAATTGACTGGTTTTCGCAAATTTTGGGGGTTAAATAACCGGTTTTGTAGTTCAGGGGGTAAACCAGACTTTTTTGATAGTTCGAGGGAGTAAACCAGACTTTTTTCTTCATAAAAAATTGAATGGAAATTTTAATATTGAAAAAACTACTTGTCACTCGATAAGAAGATAAAACCCCTAGCGGTCACCGTAGCCTCCAATCTAGGAACAAGCATGAATTCATGATTTTATTTAGCACTGCGCAGGTTTTGTACCACTTTACCTATAGCTACTCTGAGCTCTCTTTATGCTAGGGCTCCCGCATTTCCTTTGATGTGTTTCAATGTTCAGAGTACAAAACGTTTTTCAGGTTACGTGATTAATTCTCCACCCATTACTTTTCGTCGACATCTTGGGACGCTGACGCGGTCCTCCACCGAGTTCCCAGTAATGTTGGTTGGGCCGGTCTTGCCCGCGCCCAACACTCCGCCTTGCGGTAGTATATCGCCTTGGATCCCCTACTTCCGGTCCTGGGTTCCTCCACATATTACTTACCCGATGTAGAGAGTATAACTATGTAGCAAGATAGTATTTTTTGCCCGCTGAAATGGGAAAATGGTTGGCACTTAATTACGACCTCTTATTCGAGTAAGAATTTTGTTGCTCCTTATATATTATCCATATGTAAAGGGTCTCGCCTCTTCTCTTTTCCTGCCAAGGCCCCCTTTACCATCCTAATAATTCTCTTTTCTCATCTCCTTTCTCCTTTCTCATCTCTTTTGTCTTTATCTCTTTTATCCGATTTGATTTTGAGACATAGTTTTGATGCATGTACATAAATGATACAACAATAAAAATTACATTTAATATAACTAGGTTGATGTTCAAGAGATAGGCTTGCCTTTGTAGTCGAGAAAAGATCGGCGTTGAAGAATTCTCGATGAGCTACTCCGGTCAGTGTTGGTTCGTCTTCTGAATTATACGACAAACATAATAATAAATAAATAAATACTTAGTTATCATGGTGCTATTACGTACATTAGTTAGATGATTTTCTTTTAGCAGCTTTTTAATTTTAATAGCATTTTTGAATCCCCATTAGGTTAGCACTCCCAACTACGGTTGTTCTAGGGTCACCGGCTTTGGAATCGGGTTGTTTATACTGCGCTTTACCAAAGTAAAGCTAAATACAACACGCATCAGAGGCCACTAGGTCGATTTAATTTTTATGCATGCAAATAAATGCCTAAATGATTTTACGCTGTTGCTTAATTTAATTATTTTCTAACGCTTCGATAATTTGCCTAATCTAGCGAGTTTTATCGACGATTAATTCCCGATTAATTCTACATATTTTTCGCTTTTATTTTCTACCGGTCAGTCATGATACTTATTTCTAATGCGCTTCACAAATATATTCGGTCCAATAATTACACTACATACGATACATATTAATATCGTGTTCATTTTTACTACATCTCCGCACTGTTAATCTTTACTAGAATTACCTCTTTGCCCCTTTATCTAATTTCTATTTTTTCTACAACTAATTCCTAATCTCTCTCACCTAACCCCTTTTATCTCTCCTCCTTTTCCTCACTGCAAAACCACCATGGCCACTCATTTCTTTCTTCCCAACCTCGCCTCCCTAACTCATTTCTCCGAGCTTTGCTCGCCAAAACTTCTCATGGTGCCGCCTCCCCGGCTCCTCCGGCTTGGCCCACTGCTGCCTGCCGCCGCCCACCGGCCGCTGCTCGCCGCGCCGCTCGCCCGGCCCGCCCGCCGCGCAGCCTCCTCCCACGTGCATGTGCTCGCCCGCCCACGCGCCCGCCCATTCGCTCCCTCTCACCTCCGGCTCGGCCTGTGGCTAGACCGCCGGCTTTGGGTTCCTTCCTCCCTGGATTTTATTTCCCCCTTTTCTGTCACTTCGGTTTTTGTTGGCTCAGCTTGATTTGTTTACTGATGTGGATTAATTTGTTGATTATGCATGGTAAATGAAATGGAGGTGGGTTGATGCATGGTGAAGGTGCTAGATGTGGGCTATCTTGGCTTAGCTATGGCGGTGGTGTTGTCGGGGTATACTACTCTATTCCCCGTTCTCACTCTACCCCTTGCTCTGTGATGGTGTTGGTGATGATAAGGATATTGCTACTGTGGCTTGTTATGGTGGGTGTTTTGAGGGTGATGGTTTGGGGGTTCTGGACATAGTGATATTGTGGCTATGGTGAGCTTGAGCTATGGTGGGTTTGTGATTATTGGATGAGCTCTCTCCGCTGCTTAGTTCATATTGAGTTATTCGGTTTGAGCAAAAATGAATATGAGGGCAAATGGTGGTTTACCTTGTTGGGTTTGATTTGGGAATGGGAATAACAGTGCTGGTGATGATATGGTGATGTTGGCCTTGTTGTGGTCGTCGTGCTTTCCGATGCTTCATTCGTTTCCTTTGGTTCTTCCTTGTTCTTGTTGGCTTGGCGTGGTTCCGGTGGTCGTTGTCGGTGCTTGGTCGTCGCTTGTCGTTCCCGCTCCATCGGTCTTCCTCAACTCCTTTGCTCCTCTTCTTCGGTTGTTCTCTACGGGTGGTTTGTGGATGGTGTTGTGGCTTGGGCTTCTTGCTAGCTGATGGTGGTGAGCTTGCTTGGCTTTGCTTTGCTGGTCAGTAGGGCTTGTGCTTTCGGTTGAGGGATGAACTGGGGTTGGGATGTGGCAATGGTGGTGGTGATGATGCTTGGCCTGGTTGACAGTAGGAGAGTTGTGTTGGCTTTGTTGGAGTTCTTGGTGGTGGCTTGCTTTGCTTTCTGCTGGGCTTACTCTAGTGTGTGCTCTGGCTTTGCCTTGGCAAGTGAAGGAATGGGAGGCTTGTGAATGGTTGTGAATGAGTAAATGGTTTTATGTGGGGAGGCTTCACTGGCTTTCCTTTGGCTTGTTCATTTCCAAACTTGCCCTTGCCCTATCTATTTCCTCACTGTGGGCTATTGGCCTTAGGACCTTTGGTCCATGGGGAGCTCCTTGCACCGCTTCATCAAGCTTTATTGCTGACAAGAAGTCAAGAAATAGAAAGTGGGCGCGGGCTAGGAAAATGAATGGGCCAATGTTTCATACTGCAGATCGCTGATTTTTCTACCTTGAGGTAAGTCTCAGATAATGTGGGTGTTTGATCCTAATAAACATCGGTGATGAAACCTACTAAGTGAGACAAAGGTTGACTAACCTAGGTTGGTTTGGGAACCTCGATGATCTTCCCAAATCGACGACAATCTTCTTTACTCTAACTTTATTTTATTGCATAAGGTCCGCCACTTGTCTTTTGGTTGTTTGGCTGACAATGGACATGTGGCAAAGGTTCGATTTGGCCGAGGAATGGGTTCGATCGCTAGCAAAAATGGACAAGGATAGGCTTTATGACATGCATGCAAGAATTTTATTATTTTATTCTTTTATAATGTATAACTTTTTATTTAATCTTTCATAATTAATTCTGTCCTTGTTTAATATTTTACTTTTACCTGCAATGAATTCTTGTAATCCAATTGAGAATGTAACAATGTTGTTTTATTACTTTTAAAATTCATATCGTAATTTCTAGAGATGGATTCTTGTATTACTTTCTGAGTTTGTAATAATGATTTAATTTCGCTAGCAATAAATTCATATTGCAATTTATCTCAGGGATTGTATTAATATTGTTTGTCCGCTTGTAGTTGACTTTGAGTTTTAATGATGATGAAATTTTGATTTTTGGAAACGCTATTGTGACTCTTGTGGATATGAACTTGTATTAAACTGTTGTGTGATGTGTTCAATATTAATCTAAGATTATGTTTGATCTGGTTTAAATTTTTTTAATTTAATGCTGATGATCAATTAACGTTGTTTAAATTAGTTTGAATTTTCTAGGTAGCGTTGCTCGAACTCACGCAAGTGAAGGGGGCAAATGTGGGGAAGCTATTTTACAAGTGCCCTATGAACCAACAGAATGTAAGTAGGGTTTTGTGGAACTATCGATTTGGGCCTTTTCAATTAGGGTTTGGTTTGGCCGATTTGGGAGTTGCTTCATTTGTTCTTAGGATCCCTTTGCTGTTTGGTTTGCTGTTGGACCCGAAAAAACTTGCTCGTTCTTCATGTGGACCGAAGAATATGTGGAGTTTCTGACCGAGAAGAGGGTGATTCAAGAGAACACCAGTTCCCCGAAGATGTAATTCCAGATTTAGTTAAAGCGACATCCACTTTGAAGACAGATTTTGGGGCCATGAAAGCAGAGCTCGCGGAGTTGAAGGATTGCAATGGTAACACTGATGCCACCATGTGCAAGGTGCTTAAGCAAGGGAGAGTTTCTATCATAATTGGTGCTCTCAACTTGTTGGTGGTTGCTTTAGTTGTCATGGGTGTCATGGTTGTCATTGTTGTATTGGGGAAGTGGTTTGTCACTTTTACCTGGTAGTTGGATCATTTTGTCATGAAATGGAAACTTGATGTGTAATCGGTTGGACCAGTTAGTATTAAAATCTTAGTTGCTTGGTTTCATGAAGGTGGTGATCATTTTGTATGAAAATGTGAACATCATGTGTAATTTTATCTGTTGAAAATGGCAAGCATTACGTGGATCATTTCATCTATGACATGGTGACTGTTCTCTCTTTTGTATATCTGTGTTGATATGTACTATCCAGATTAGTTCAATCTGCAGATCAGTTCATTATGTGATCAGATTTTTGACATGGTGACTGTGGATAATCTTGTATGTGTGTGTTGATTGAAAATCTGTGTTCATAACAAACTAAAGACTTACTACAGACTTTGCATACATACATACATGATCACTTACTACGGACTGTACAAATTTTGACATGCTGACTGTGCACACATACATACATGATCAATTATCAAGACATACATTTCTAGAACAAGTCCAGAACAAAGACTTGGCATACATTTCCCGAACAAGTCCAGGACAAAGATTTGACAATTGGCATACATGTCTTGAACATAAATGTTCGTAACACGTGATGAGGATTAAAACCTCTATATATTATTTTAATATATATAAAAGACCATACGTCTTCGTGGTCGTAATCTCGAGGTGCACGACCACCGGGTCGAGAGATTCCAGAGGTTACGTAATAGGTACCCTGCCTGACGAAGGCCTGCCAAGCTCCCACCAGAGAACTGCTCAGAAAAGGTATGAACCGATTCCAAGAATATTCTCATCAGATGATGAATGGAACACGTGCATATTCCATACCATACGATGTATCTTATCCGCATACAACAACAAATAACCTCCATGCGTTATATGTCTCATATACATATAACCGCCAAACAGCTTGGTTGTTTATCAACCATCGCTATTCACCGCACGATCGCTTCACATCGACGCCTTCTCTGAAGTAACTACCACCTCTTCAAGGGCTATTTAAAGATGGAACCTGGACGGAAGAAGAGAGGAGGACAAAAGACAAGACATAGTCATCAGACTAAAGCACAAGCCATAGATTCGTGTGATAGGTCTGAGATTGTAAGGGAATAAGCGGTATTCTTAGAGGATATCTTGTAAAACCCAGTTCATATAAATAAAGAGCAGCCCCATTATTTTCTGAGATTTCCCACGTCACTTTCTCCTTTTTATTTTCGTAAGATCGACGTCTTGATCGTCGACACACAGAATATAGTCCAGAACATAACACAAGTTAACTGACATAGCAAATATGGTCCAGAACTTGACAATTGACATAAATAACAAATATATAAGTAAACATAGAATATGGTCCAGAACTTAACAATTGGAATACATAGCAAATATGGTCCAGAACACATACATATAGGTCCAGAGCACAATATACTAATATGAAATATAATGACAGAATACAAGCACATACTAACAAAATACAAGTCCATACATACTGACAAAATGCAAATTCATACATACTGATATTAGGAGTCCATACATACTGATATTAGGAGTCCATACATACTAACAAAATACAAGTCCGGAACACAAAATACAAGTTCAGAACACAAAATGCTGACTTTTGCTCATTACTTCTTCTTGATTGGTGTGAACTTCTTCCTAGTAGTAGTCAACTTCTTAATGGGAGTAGTCTTTGGTGGGACTATTGCTGTGGCTTGGCTGTCAACTCCTCCCATTGCCAGTGTGGGAGGACCCCAGATTATTGGAATTTATGACGAATTAAAAATTACACTAAAAGCATAATTAATAATTAAGAACTTTTCGGTCCTTAATTAAAATCATACTAGAAGCATAAATTTAACAAGGTATAAATCCAACATTCAGGTTCTCGGATATATGTCTTACAATAGTTCCTGTGATCGTGACCATTGCACATATATCCTTAAACAACATTGTATCATACACATACAAGGCATACATTTACATAATTAAACAGAAGGTTACAATTCGATCTGGTACTACAATATCAAGTGACTTTGGTCACCACAAAGGTTAACAGCGGAAGCAAAACTAAACAACAAAACCACCAATGGCTCCATCACCCGCAGGCTATTGTGTGGAGATTAGAAACAGCTTCATTCGTTAGCGTCGCCCTGATCGGCACTAACGGGTACCTCATATAAATAACCATCTTCATCTGCAACATGTGGTGAAAGCACCTGAGTACAGAAGGTACTTGCAAGACTTACACAAAACTACTAAAAGAATATGTTTAGTAGAGCCTAATCAAAGGAATAGAGTTTAACATGCATAAGGTTGTGAATAGTAAGGTTGTAATGGCATTAGGTTTGCATAAAGCAATACCTCTTAACCTACACATGCTAAATTTTAACAAAGCGAT
This sequence comes from Ampelocalamus luodianensis, assembly GCA_036346255.1. Classification (NCBI taxonomy): domain Eukaryota; kingdom Viridiplantae; phylum Streptophyta; class Magnoliopsida; order Poales; family Poaceae; genus Ampelocalamus; species Ampelocalamus luodianensis. The sequence continues at coordinate 14,332,202 of CM070620.1, forward strand.
TTTATAAACTGATTTGGACTAAAACAGTAAGTAATATGATATGTACTCATAAACCACAGCAATAATAAAGTGGTTGTCCACCACAATAAAGACATTGCATGAATACCCCTCATGCCGAACCAGAACCCAAACAGTAGTTTAAATCAAAACTCTATACAGGTGACATCAACTTAAGTGTCGTCCCTGACCATGGACACGGCTATTCGAACAGTTTTAACCCTGCAGGGGTGTACATCTTTACCCACACGACTTAGTCAGCCCGTTGCCTTCGGATGCCTCCGAATGATGACACACTTCCTTTGGTATGCCGACTGGGGAAACTAAGATTTGGTATTTTTCAACAAGTTGACACTATTGAGTTGGGCTACCTATAAGCATCGATCTCGTTGATGTAGGCTAGACCACCTACTAACCAACAGTGGCACACATGTTACGCCGAACATCCGATTAAATAAAAGGAATAAAAGTTGTGCTCCCCAGCGCATATAGTATTGAAATCGGAGCCTTATGAACCCGGATAAATCCAAAAGTCCTCGCCCTTAAGAACATATGATATGACATGGTATGAAGCCAAACACATGTGGCATATGTTACTGATAAGTAAGCACATATGTCATATGCAACAACCCATATATCCTTATCAACTCGCATCCCAACTCAATAACACCAACCCCTTACTTAACCAAACAAATACCATACACCGTGTGTGGAAGTACGTTAGCTTGAATTGAATAGTCGAGTTTAGTCCTTAATCAATCCAGACAAGACAACCACATTTCCCAATCTCGTACACGAAGGCACCATCACTAGCATCCTCTTGTCCAGATTTAACATAAATTTGTCAAACATAATTTAAATTCAATTCTGATTTAAATAGACTGAACAAAGAGTTAAAATAGCTGAAATTCATTTGTTGTTCCCATGTTTGACAAGGTAAGCTTGCCAAAACTAACGTTCTATGGACTGCATGGCTAAGCAAAGTTTGAAACTAAGTGTTTCAATATAAAACAATACTTTAGGTTTTGAGTGTATGATCTGATTTAAGGTAAGCTATAAGTATCAGGTTATAGCTATCTATGGACAATCATCAATAATTTTTAAGGAAATAACATGCAACAGTATCACCGTGGTTTGTAAATCTACAGTTCAAAAATTGGGATCAATATGGTGCAAAGAGGATGCTTGCCTTGGTAGTAATACACCTCTTGTTCAGGTGCTGATGGTTTAGAACTAGTATCAATTACTTCAGAAGAACCAGATTCTAAAAGAAACAATAACATCCAATGAACACAAGAACTGACAGCAAGTAAAAGATGAAGAGAAAATGTATGATCAAGATGGTAATGCATGGTTAACAACATGCTTAAGCTATATCTACCCCAATAAAGATAATAACCCATATTACCCTCTACTGCCACTAATTGTCAGGAATTAGGGTTTAGGTTAAAGTTATAATTTCAGGTTTTGAAAAGAATTGGAAATAGGGCAGATTGCAGATTTCGGGTTAATTGAAAATGTACTAAGTAAAAGATTCTAAATTGAAGCTTAAGCTGATCTTTAGAGTAGATAATACCCTAGACTAACACTAATCGGTCAGATTATAGAAAACTATTAAAATTACAGAGGTTGTCAGTTTGGCCGACAACAGCTGACAGAGGAAGAACTTTGCTATAACGCTAAGTAGAAGGCATTAAGAATCAAAAGAACAACTTCTTATGCTACTAGGGTTTAGCTAAGAACTAACTAAGCTCAAAATATAACATGGGAAACCCTAGAGCTGGAAAACGACATGAAAGACCGAAAAGTTACAAAAGCAACTTTTCAGTCAAAGCAGGATTTGAGCATTACATGCACAAGTGAGTGCTCCAGTAAGTCATTTGTGATCATAAAGAAGCTTAAGATGGAAAGAATGGAGGGCATAGCTCACCAGCCGGAGTTGGAGAAGAGGAAGCCCAGATTTCGGCCGACAATAGGAAAAGTTTGAAAACTAGATCACTTGTCTGAACAAGAATAAAAATAATGGTAGGCTTGAGCTATATAGATCATAATACATGATCTTTACACGAAAGAATGAAGCATGCCTCACCGGAGCAAGAAATCACCACGGTGGGCTCCAATCGGCTCTGCCAACTGGATAGCAAGATCACTGCTCCACCTACAAATGATGCTCAAGCTTTCATTACAAGATGGGTTAAGCATAGATAGAGACGAACAAGAAGTGAGGGCAAGAAAGCTTCACCGAAAAAGGAATGAAAAGTGGAAGCTCTCTTGGTCAACAATGGCAGGAGCCAAAAGTTATGGTTTATATAGAGTGTGCTTCTACGAATAAACGGAAGTGTCTAGAATTGATGGTGGCAATATGGTGCCAGTGTTAAGGAAAGATTTGCCAAAATCGCGCGAACACCACCTCTCCCAATGAAGTCGAGAAAGATAAACGCCTCACCGACGCATGGCCTCACTGCCACCGCAGCAGAACGCACGCCGAAATATCAAAAGAACATCGACCGTCCGATTAGAAATGGGCGTCGCGATCGAGATAAACGTTAGAAGAACAAATCGTATCTTTCAATATGGACCGCACGATTTTAATCCGATGGTCATATGAGGATCCGACCCTAAGCACGCGGTCAAATAGGTACCGAGGATGGAAATCCAACGGACAAAAATAAATGCGCGCTTTGATTTCAAACACGAAGGGCGGCGCGGTTGGATCTAAGATCAACAATGAGAGTGAAGAGGAGTCCGGTGGTCCAAACGGCACATCCACTCGACGCCTCGATTTAGATCCAAGGGCTCAGATTCAATGTGGCGCTCGTGACCCGAACGCCCACTAGATCTCGCCCGCTATTGAAATCCAACGGCCACGCTTATTTTGGCCTTTACCATAAAAATATGGTACAACCCAATAAGTGCGAGTCGCACGATTTTGATCCTACGCGTGATTGAATGGCTCTATGGGATGAACCGAACGCCCAATGAATCCGCCCGCTCATTAAGATCTAACGGCCGAGGATTGATGCGCGGCCGGCTCCAAAACCAAAATCGCGCGTCGTTGGATAGATATCCAACGGTGGAGATTACAGCGCATGCTTGGAGAACCGCACGACGCTGCAAATCTCGACCGCCCGCTAGAGATCAACGCTTGCGCCACGGGAGTTTGGGGTACGTTGAATGTGTCGGCGCCCGACAGACCGGTTTGAACTCAAACTCATTGAGCTCGAGTCGCTACAGTGTCAGGCACTGAGGTTAGGCCGGGAGAGTTGACCAGCCCAAATTCAAAACTCCAAAGGTTTGACTGGGGTTTTAAAATAGCAAATAAATTCATAAAAATCTGAAATTTTGAAGGGAGACTTATGGGATGACATGAATCCCAGATAAAATATAAAATCCAGAGTTTCTTTTATGAAAATACATAAATAGGTCACATGGACTATGTAGGTTTGTTTAAAAGTAAGAAATTTTGCTAAGGTCAGAATAGGTTCTGAAAATTTGACAAGAATTATTTTTGGCCCAGATAACTTATCTGGTATTTGATAAAAACATTCTCCAGTCATAATACAAGCACTGACTTGTATTTCCTTTGAAACTTCAAATAGGTTTTGGATTTTGGCTAGAAAAGGAAGGTTTTAATTTGTAACATAATGCCCAATTTGTAAAAATGAACAGTGATGCTATGAACAACATCTCATTACTATTCATAAAGCATATTATTACTGTTCCTTAAAACTGGGGCTGTTACACAGTGTTAGCTGCCTGCATACATATTACATTCATTGTTAGATGCTAGCTACCTGCAAACAAGCAAGGTGTAACTTGTGTACAAACATATTACCTCCTAGTGACAGGCCCAGGGCTGTTGTTCACATGTGCTGGCTGCAATGTGACGAGGGGGTCTTGATGGTGTACCAATAGACACACCTCTGCAGCAGCCTTTCTTAGTAGACTTTCTTTTCCTATTGTACACAGTAGTTACATAAGGCAACAAGGAAACATATAATGCAAATATTTATGTGTATCCATCATGATGTTACCTTTTTGTTTCGATTGAGATAGCAGTCGTCAGCACGATGGCCAAGCTCCCCACACCTGCTGTATTTGCACTGCCTTCTACTTGTACTTGTTTTTACCTACTCAATGAATGATGGAAACCTACTCTTGTGACGTCTTCCAGCTGATCTCTTCCCAAGTGGTGGAAACAACTTAAAGCCCAGGTTACCTTTGGGCCATTGGTTCTTATTTGTTATTGGCTGAACAACCCCTTCATATGCAGCTTTGAACTTGGCAACAGAGTAGTAATTGTGTACACATCTCTCTATATTTGCATTTCTTTTAGTTTTAATAAATGCCAATACATGAGGGCATGGTTTGCAGTTAATTGCCACTTCCCACAGGTGCACTCATGTGTAAGGATGTAAACAACATGTCTGTGAACTTCATGATTGTTGTCAACCTTAGTTACCTCTGTAGATTCATGTGATGATGTACCCACCTTCAAATTCTCTAAATTCTTAGTCTTCATATTGAGTTGGTGTATTATGGCTGGGAGAATTCCCCCCTGTAATCTCTTTCCAATTCTCCTCCTCTTATAAAATATTTCCATTATCTTTTCTCTCAGCTTGCCTGCTAGTTCCACAACAGGCAAGTCCTTCGACCCTTTAACCCAACTGTTGAAACTCTCTACCATATTGTTGTTGATATAATCACATTTAATGTCCTTTGAGAATCTACTCCTCGTCCATAGCAAATTATGGTGCTTCTTCAAGTAGACTCCAACCTCAGGACTTGCTTCAAGTATTTTGCCCATGTAATGGTCAAATCTACCTGCTTTGTATGTCCTAGCAGCTAGATACACGTTACCAAAAATAGAACCATGAAATTTCTTCACAAAGTTCTGTATAAGGTGCTTAAAGCACTCTCTCTACTCAGCTACAGGGAATACATTCTGCACAACCTTTTCTAGACCTTTACAAGCATCAGAGCATATAGCAAGGGTGGGAGGATTACCTATTGCTTTCTTGAACTGCTACATGAACCAAGTCTAGTTCTCAGAGTCTATAAAACCAAATGCAACTAGGAACATCCAATTATGCCCATCTAAAGTGGTCACTGCAGCTAGCTATCTATTCCATTTGCCATTTCAAGCTGTTGAGTCAATACTCAAGTATGGTCTGCAGCTTCTCATAAATCTATCAATGCATGGTTTCAGAGCATTGAAAAATCTATAAAAGTATGTCTTGTCACCTATTTGCCTATTTGCTATCTCAAGAATACTACCAGGTGGCCTTAGATCAATCTCTGCCTTGAATCTCTACAAGTCTTCAAAACTGTCCTCCTAGGAACCTAATATCCTATCCACTGCTTTCTGCCTACCAGCCCACACTGTCGCATACTGCAAAGTAACTTTGTACTCATCCTGCAATCTCTCTTGGATTTTTTTGGCTCCTAGATGTGGGTTCTTCATCAAGGTCCCCATAACCCTGTCAGCCACCTAACCTTGAGATGTCATATTGGTCTTCACCCTACTAGTTGATGAATATGTGTGCTCAAATGGCTTCTTGGTCACCTGCAAATACAAAAAAAAAACAGTTAGTTACATGATATGTGCATTACTTATCAAATATAGTTAGCAACAATGGTTAGTACCCTGATTGTTTTGCCTTGCTTGTTTCTATGAGCATTAATTGTCCATGGGCAGCACACATCCCTGCATCTACCCTTAAACCTTGTTTTGTCAGATTTAATGGTGTAGATGTCAAATTGCCCATTAATTCCAAACTTTCTGATAGCCAGTCTGAATGCTTTCATGTTTGGAAATCGCCAACACTCATTTCTGGTTTATCCGGATCAATCACATTCCTAGTCTCTCCAGGTATGTCATCATTCACTACAATTGTTAACTCAACAATATCTTCCTCAATTCCAGTAGGAAAAGGACTAACCATTGGTGTTGTTATTCTACAATTAACCCTGGCATCATCATCACTCAAGCCAAGTAAGATATACATGTCATATTCACCCATAGCAACATCTCTATCATCCTTATCAGATGGAGCACCTTGTGTAATTTCAATAGTTGTACAATCCACTCTGGCTTCTAATGCCCAAATGTTGTAGAGATTGTTGGAAGTACCCTCAACTGGTTGTGATACTGCAATGGGAGTAGGAGAATGAGATGCATTGGAGGCACAAGGTCCATCTACACTGATGTCAATGCTTGCTACAATTCGGTCATTACCTCTTACAACTTCATCAACGCTGGTAATACTAGACTGACTGCACTGATATCCGAGTTTGTGGACAATCTCTACAAACAAGAACAAGTATTCAAGGGTCCAGCGGTCCATTAATGCCTCCCGCAACTCATGTGTGTACATGAACTTGACATGTTCATTGGTTAGCTTGTCAACTCTGCATGCAAATGCCTCCTGAGAAGGTCCCCAAATAATCCTTTCTCCAAGATCAGCATAGAACTTGTCAATTGTGTACCCGTTAATGGGAACATATCTAGTGCTAATGGGTAATTGAGTGCTAAGGTGCTAATGTCAATCTTGACCGTTGGATCGTGCAGGGTGTTTAATGCAGGGCATTGGAAGTGGGAGCATGCATGGTGTTTAATAAAAGTGCACTAATGAAGGCGCATTGGAGATGGGAGCATGCATGGTGATTAAATGGTTTGGAGATGGGAGCCCGTATTAATCTTGGTTGTTCAATCCAGATCCAATGGTCAAGATTGGCATTAGCACCTTAGCACTCAATTACCCATTAGCACTAAATTACCCATTAGCACTAGATATGTCCCCCGTAATCCACTATCCACTCCAGATCTCTACGTTGCATAGCTGTTGTGCTACCATCGTTAAACACCGTAATGTAGTCCCCAACTCTAACGTTTATCCTAAACACCATTTCAGGGTCAATCCTACCGGAATTCCAAGAGAGAGAGAGAGAAATTTTCGAGTTAGCGCAACTAAATTGTTCCAAACTACGTTGTTTCCACACACCAAGCAAAACATAAAAGGATAGAGATAAAGGAAGCAACAATGGTAAACATACCCCACAGGAATCTCCTTTCGATCCATGGCGCGCTACTAGCTTGCTCCTCCGCCACACCCAATCCACAACCAGCAGTGTTGCGCCGCCACCTTTGAGTGCTGTCGGGAGCGTGGGAGCAGAGAAGAGAATGGGGGGATTTTGGGAGTAAACCCTAGCACGAGCAAGACTTGGGTGCGAGCAGGGGTTAGGTGCGAGTCGGCGGCGGGGCCTTGTGCAACCATGGGGTTAAATGGTATTTTTCGCGTGGCTTGTGGCTTGTAATGGGAAAACGGCCGAAAATGGTTTAAAAAGGCAAAGAGGGTATTTAATGAAGTAGCACACTAAGTTGGGGGGAGGGGTAAATGCATTATGTCGAAAATGAGTGTATTTTCTGAATACGAATCTAACGAGAGGGAAAATAATGAATTCCCCCATTTAGAAATGGGGAGGCAAAAAAAAAACAAATGCAAAATATGGTTGGTAAGCTAACACATTGGTCCTACGCGTAAGTGACTTGGTGGAGTAATTTTTTGTAACACTCTAGCCCAACATAGAGCCTAAGATGCTACTAAACCACCTTACAGAATCACTTTATTCAATTTAATAATACAAGTGAATCAATCACCACGAAGGATGGACACAGTCTGAAACTAAAGGAAATAACGTGAACATGAGGTTTTAGATAAATAAGGTAATTTATTTTCCATGAGTGGTTAAGTTTGAAGTGCATCAAAACTACCCCTTCTGATGCATATCGCTGCCTCGAGAGGTACCTAAAAAGGACAACAACAACAAACGTGAGTCCACGACTCAGCAAAGTACAACAGTAATAATAAACAAAACTTCACGACCAGCCAATGAAGATACCAAAACCTCATATGAACATCAGCAAGGAATCATAAATAAATCTCTTATGCTTGCATGCAATGCATATGTCAAGAATGCTCTTTTTTCCTTCTTTGCAATTACCGGTAATACGGATCAGTGCATCTGTCGATACATACTCAAGCATGTGCCCTCAGGCACAGGGACCTCAAGCCCACACTCCACGAGTGTGGGGACCCATGCCCATCCAATACATGACGGAGATCTCATGCCCGTACAATGTATAACGGGGACCTTAAAAGAAATAATGCTTGGCTACCACGTAGTCCAAAATTCAAGAATGAATGCCATGATGCAAAGAACTTTATATTCTCAATTCAACATGAAAGAATAATAATCATCGGCAATATCATAGATATATTTTCATAAGTAAACTATGGCAATTATCATGAATATAGCATCACAATTCACCCTACACTGCTTGCACTTGCCTCAACTGTGAGACAGATGACGACGACGGGAAGACTCTAACCCCGGTTCTCACCACCACCAGGCAACAGTAAAGTATACTAAGAATACCATTCAAAAGTACTCAGCGTAGCAATGAAACAAAATAAAATCAATCGCTCATATTCGCAACCCGAAACTTTACTGATACACTCCAAATACCAGTTTGTCCAAACGGACGACCATCAAAGAAAAACCATAACTTTTGAGTCAAAACTCCAAAAGTCATGAACCCAAATTCCCTGGAATCTAAACACACATATCTAAAACTCCTCACGTGACCAAAAGATCAAATTATTCCATCTAAGTCTTTGTTTTTAACTCTAGAGACAGTTCTATCATCTTCGGTACTACCGACTTAGGAATTTCGTATCTTTTAATTGGTACATCCAAACCGACTATTCTAAGACAATATGGAACCTACAGAGAACTTGCTTCCTCAAAAAATTTATTGCAAATTTTTTCAATGTGCAACAAAGGTTGCTAACAGACTAGTCTTTCTCTACAGTCCACAACAAAAGGACAGACTACAACATTAACTTCAAAAATTCATATCTTTCGTTCTATATGTCCAAAAATTATGAACTTGATCTCCCTAGAAACATCATGAAGTTATCTACACAACTCGTGGAGATCAACCGACTAGATTTGTCCATCTCCAGACCCTAAATCATAGAACTATGCTCGCTGCCCGAAACCAGAGACTGAGCGGACACTCAGACTTGCAAAAATCATAATTAATTCATTATCCAACCAAAAATTACGAAGTAATACTTTCCCAAAATCCAACTCAATTCCCCACATAACTCTAGCAGGCACAAACCACTAATTTCACACTGAATAAGACCTAATCTGCCGAACAACACGATTGCAGAATACCGACTCAATCTCAGCTGGATCAACGAATCACTAAACGACATCATCTCCTCGAAAATACTTAAACTAACAGAGAAGATTATAAATATTACCCTAGAAGACACGAATGACTCATTGGAGATCCCCCACGAAGAACTCCTTCTTCCTTTTCCTTCTCCTCTCTTCTTCCCTCTCCTTCCTCTTCTTTATGGCTGGCAACAATGGAGAAGCACCGGAGGAGAGGGGGCACAACCATGGAAGAGAGGGGCGTAATAGAGTAGCACCGTGCTACAAAGGATTGGTGGTGCTACAGCACTCTCTGGTTGTGCTACAAAGGCTTAGGGTGCTAGGTTTAGTTCCCCTACATGGGCCCAAAGAGCTATGGGCTGAAGGCCCGAGTTCTAAAACTCTTCTAAAATTCTGAATTTTCTTTCTAAATATATTTAATTTTAGTAATAGTCACTTATATGTTTTATATTTGAACGGGATATTACATTTTTTTTGGAATTGATTATTTGCCATCGAAAGAAATGTTAATCGAGGATTTGTCACTCGATGTGTCGCTAACATCTGGGTACTTGGGCCACACTTAGGTGAGACAATGCAATAGCAAATTAAAAATGCACTTCATTTCAACAAAGAAATCCTTATTTTTTTTTCTTAATTTTTATTGTTAAATGATGTCTTTCTACTTCCTATGATAAGTTAATAAAGGAAAAAAAAATCCACTTTTCAACCCGAACTCTGACATCAATTCAATTTTTCAACCATAAACTATGAAACCGTTCACTTTGTAACCTCGAACTCTCGAAACCGTCTCAAACACAATCCTTACCCTCAACCACATTGGTTTTCGATGATGTGAAATCTAAGTGTACTTATTTTGATTGAGATGGATGCCACATCACCTAACACATCGTCTAAAAAATCAGCAAATAAAAAGGATAGAGAGGGCCCACATGTCAGTCTCCCTCCCCCGTCTTCTCCTCTCCCCTCTCTCTCTCCCGCCTCCAAAATTCTTCCAAATTTCTACCTCCCCACAAAATCCCTCCTCAACATCATACCATAACCAAAATTGATCCTTTTACATCCATCCTCACTGCATTTCAGTCCCAAACCACCCATTCCTCTGCTCCAATCCTTCCCGAGTAGACCTACTGCCATGAGCGACGTCGCCAAGCTCATCGCGCATAGTGGCAGACCATTGTGCTCCATCTCCTTCCAAACCAAGTACACCAATGGATTCACCTCACCGATGCTTAGAAGCCCCTCCATCCAAGGACATTCATGCTGGGGCATCGCTGCCCTCGAGCTCGATGGCGCATGAGCGCCGCCACCAACACCAGGTCGTCCCAATCGTATTCTTCCTTCACCAACTATACACCAACACCCTCTCATGGTGTTGATGCTCCACCACCTCGATTGACCGATTTCATCACTAGATCCGTCGCCGATGATCTCCCTATTCCCGCCACGTCACCTTCGCCCGCTTGTTCCCGCCAACTCCGCCACCATAGTTTGAACCACCACCACAAATGGGTTTGCCTCACCACGCTCTATGATGCGAACAATAAGTCGATTTGAGTAGATGATTCTCACGATTTAGCTACCAATCATACAAGATCAATATACCTACAATCGCTAAGCCAACTCTAAGATTGTTATCGACCATGCTAGGAGCAAGATCGATTCGACCACGAAGGTCTATTCTCGCATACAATCGAAGAACAAGCAAGAATAAAATTTTAAGCAATCTAAAATTACAAATAGGAATTAAGATTATATTGAAAAGTGGGGCTCTAAAGAACAATATCGTTGTTGAACTCGTCGAACAAGGGAAAACGTGATAAAGTAGCAAAGCTAAACCGCAATCTAACAAAACCCTAGCTAAACTTCAATCTAACAAAACCCTAGGAAACTAGATGGGTGGCGGCTCTTATGTGAGGATGTGCGACCAGGGGTGGCAGTGAGGTGGGCACATGCCCCTAGGGTTACAACACCCATGGGCCCAAGTGGAGGTGGCGCAACACCCTTTCGATTCGGCTCGTAATCGCCCAGATTGTTTTGGCGATTGCAGGATGAATAGAAGGAACTTGGAGATGGGGTTGGATCCATTGGAAAGAGGACGAGATAATCTTTCAATCAAGTACTGTGCACCTCAAACGGAGTCCGTATGTGAAAGTTATGCTCGCTTGAAGTCGGTATTGTTAGGCTGAAAATTGAGTCGGCTCGACTTGTTTTGGTAGTATCGCTGCCCCCTTGCCTTAGTTCCTAAGTAGAATAACATCACAAGACTTAGGTAGCAATCCATCCTTAATAGGACAATAATGAACTCCTAGAAACGGTTACCTAATAATTTAGTTGACGAACACGTGCTCGTAATTGGTCCTTGCACATCAAGTTGAGGAGTAGAAGCGGAGGTATGGTTGTATCGTTGAAATGGATGTCCTCATTATTCTATATCGTGCTCACACCTCCTTGTCTGCTCCACTACTAGAGCTCGATGTCGGCATGAGCAACGCCACTCGCCACCTTTGTTCTCTACCCTCGCCATCAAGCGCCTACTCCTTCCATCTCTGCTCCACTTGGTGTTCCATCACCTCCTTGCATAGGTTTGAGCCAACCGATGGCTACTATTTGTAGTCTAACTGGTAAAGCACTAAATTATAGTGATGACCATAGCATACATCTCAAAGATGGGTCACCTTTATATGCACTTCTTAGCCCATCCCTGTATATGAGCTTAAAGAATGTGTTTTCAATCTTGTTCACTCTTCATAGATTTTCTTTAGTTTGTCCTCCTATTGCAATGTTAGTGTTCACAAATATATGTCAACACACTCCTTTTTCTTTGTGAGGGACTTTATTTATGCTCTCGGATCAGTACAATCATTATGTAGTTTATCAGAGATAAAACCCGGTCCATGCAGGATACAACCGTGCTATGGACTGTGTTAGCGACTAGAGAGATGAATAGAAGTATTTTTCCTTCTGGAATTCTACTCCCTTTTTACTCCAGTAGCTATGTAAAGCTATGAAGATCAAGGTCTCAAAATCACAGCAGAAGATTTGAGCTGAAACCAAGAACCTCGAACAACACACCTCCTCAGCCGGTCTGACCGCCAGGTACTAGGCGCTCTGACCGCACCTAGGGCCAGTCTGATCACTCCCGGTGACAGGAAAACAACACGCTTTTGGATCCACAAAATGACCAAACTTTTGAACTACAAATCCAAATCGCTTGATATTTTAGACAAAACTCAACAAGAAGGTTATGAACCTATTCTAATCGAAGATCGAGACAATCCTAGCCAATGTTCCATAAATTTCTTATTTGGGAGCAAGATTGCTCAAAACTAGGTGAAAACCTAAATTTAATCCAAAAGCTTGCTCGTAGATGAAATATGGTCAAGATGACCTTAGATCAACTTCCACAAGTCTTAGCAAGCTAGATCATAGCGAAAGACCAAGGCAAAACCCCTAGAACATAAGAAAAAGAGCAAGAACAAAAGACAACTCGTCTTTGCACGAATTGATTAGATTGATACTAAAGAATTGAAAGTTTACAACCACTCCACTATGGAGGAAAAAATCTGATTCATGAGCACACAATCCCACAAATTTTCTCTCGATATATCTATTAAACCCTAGCTTGCTATTATATTCTTTCCACTTTTCCCAAATCTCAAATAGGGGTTCTAAGCTTGGTTGGTGTGCAAATCATGTACCACCCCTTGTATAGTGGTGGCTAGGTCTAGAGAGAAACCTTAATGGGCATCGTTAATCCCACACACAAACGAGTTTCATACTCACGTACTCTTCTCAAAGCGGATGATGATCCGACGCTCTCCAATCCGTCTCTTCGTGATCTTGTCCTCCTTATGACCTAAACCACTTCTACTTTTGTGCCGGCACGCGATGCGGTTTCTCCAAGGTCACCAACATATTTTTTTTTGGTGAAGATACTAAAATACCTCTTCTCATTCCTTCCATCTTGACCGAGCCCATTGTTGTGAAGCAATCCCATGTTTCTCCACTCGTAGTAGGTTCGTCTATGACTTTTCTAATGCCGCCTCAACACATGCACCGACTCGAGTTACTTGATGCAACCCGTTGCATCAAACTTCTCGTTCTTATGCATCTTGCGCCTTGCTTGAGACCATCCACTTCACCCGACATCTTCGATCCTTCTGGACCTTAATTTCATCAAACCAAGTCCCAATCATCCTCGCCGTTGACCATACTTGATTCCAAGCTTTCCTGCACAACAATAGACCAAAAAATTGATTCTAAACTCAAGTTCTTCAGAATTTAACCCATGGTAGCCAAAATATGCATCATGCAAAGACATATGCATCCTTTCTATGACCCTAGGCAAAACCAAGGTTCAAGATAACTCACTTTGCCATGAACCGCCATGGCTACCGATCGCCACCACCAGATTCGGTAGACCGCAGAGTCTTTGGTCGGCCGATCGCCAACCACCGATCGGTCCGCTACCCCGTTAGTCCGACGCGCTCCTCGTAATAGGGACCACCGACCGCCGGTCCGACCGCCATGTAGTGATCGGTTAGATCGCTTCCCAAAACTAGAAAACACCTCTATCTCGACTTTTCGCTTAATCTTTTATAGTTTCGCGGTCGGTCTCTATTTTCAATGGCACTGGTGCAAACACATCCCAAACACTTCTACACAAGTGTTTGGTGCCCATTTAGCACAATCTTGCATTGTCGGTCGATTGCCTGGCCACGGTCGATTAGATCGCCTAAAGCCTGACAACAATCCGACAATTTGCAAAACTGAGAGATCACTTCCTAAACTCCTCAACAACGATACTAACTGTTCATCACCTAAATTAGGACCAAACCACATAATCTCTCCGCATCGCTTTGTCTAGCATGAAAAGCATGGTTCACACAATCGCATCCGTGAAAATGACCACCCCGTGTTAATCACGAGCATCGTCGACAAGTTCTTGGTGTTGTAAGTATAATTTTTTTTTAATAATATTATTTTAAAAGATATTTACAAAAATAAATAGTCGTTTAAAAAAATTACTAAAATATGTCCCTGCGACAGGAACCTATCGCCAGTTGAACTGGCGACAGGAACCCTGTCCCCCTTGTCGCCAATTGAGGTATTTATCGCCAGTTGAACTGGCGACAGGACTCAATCGTCAGTTCAACTGGCGACAGGAACTGGCGATATATACCTCAGCCCTAGCTAGTTTTTGATTTTGCCTATTCCACTTAGGTAGATTGTGATTTTCATAAAATTTAAACGGTACGAAATCTGTTAGACTCGTAATAACATTTTATCATCGTCGTATGTTGTTGTACTACGATAAATTTTTGGAGAATTTACCGAGGACGTTTGAGGTATGAACGATTCATAAAGAGGAAGGTAAGTGATATTGCGATTCGCTCGGGAATTCATACACTGATATTACAGAACTTGCAGCAGAACATCATAACACTTAATTGAAATGATAATTCGAACATTGATAATAATATTTTTCGCGGCCGCGATGTCAACGCCTCCCATGTGGATCGCCTCTAGTCGGGCACGGATGAGGTCCCCGCGCGACGCCCGAATGCCGATGTCTCCTTGGTCCCGAGTATTTCGCGTGGGGCATGTCTTGAAGGTGTGCCCGCACTCTCGCAAATGGAGCACTTCTTCGCGCGACGTCCGCCGCCTCGCCCATATCGTTCTCGATGCGCGCCGCACCGCCAGATCTACGACCGCACGCCGTCCTCGCTGCGTCCTCCACCGCCGCCTCCACCATCCTCGCGAGTGGAAGGAGGCTCGCCGCTCTCAACTGCGCAACAACGCAAAATAATCGACCGCAATTATTACACAGAGTCAACGCAAAATAATCGGATCGCGATTGAGTGCATGAAGGTCAAAACTTCACGCACTCTAATCCGGCCTCCTGCACCTCCATGCCCCGATGGGGTGCGAGTCGAACGCCCCAAGCTCTATCGACGCCTCCCCCGGGAGCACGCAGATCGAGGCGCTACGGTGACACGTGTCAATCACCGGGTCAAGCAACTCGTAGTGACTTGCGTCATCATACCAAAATGCAGAAAAAACAAAGTTCATTTTTTTTCATGCGTCTTTACGTAGCCTATGTACCAACTACGAATTTTCTTTACAAATTAAAAGCATCACACATTTTGAAATGATATTTTCCGCACTAACAAGATATTGACCACGCAATAACACAATAATAACAGCGCACTAACAAAATAATAATCGCGCACACATATTCTCACAATTTAAAAATGTGTCATGTAAATCTCCTTGTTTAAAAGACAATTCCTGCATTAATTATATTACTACAGCGGTCAACCAGCGCCGTACTTAACTCTATGTCGCTATTGTCGCAATTCTATGTCGCTACACAACTCAAAATATGTACTACACAGTTCGACTATATTTATGTATCATACTCAATTCTATGTCGCTATTGTCGCAATTCACAGTTCGACTACATTTATCTAACCCACTCAAAAGGTGCACTACACAGTTCGACTACATTTATCTAACATACTCAATTCTATGTCGCTATTGTCGCAATTTTATGTCGCTACACAACTTAAAATATGTACTACACAGTTCGATTACATTTATCTAACCTACTCAATTCTATGTCGCTATTTTTGTTTGCTAACCTACAAGGTTTTGACATAACGTACACAGTTTTAGAAAAATATACCTGCAAGATGATCGATCGAAACTGATGCTCTATCAATCTCTCTCCTCCGCGACGAACCGGCAGAGCTTCGCTACTATTTCTTCTCTCCCTCTCCAACCCTCTCTTGTTTTTTTTTCTGGAATTAAAATGAATTCAGCACTGATTTTTTGGGGTTTTTATAGTCGGGTAGAACCTGCCCAACTTTCTATCGCCAGTCCAACTGACGATAGCTAGTTGGACCGGCTACAGGGTGGCGACAGAGTTCCTGTCGCCAGTTCAACTGGCGATAGGGCGACAGGGACATATTTTTGTAATTTTTTTAAACGACTAATTATTTTTGTAAATATCTTTTAAAATAATATTATTTTTTTAAAAAAATGGTTGTAAGTATATGTTATGCCACCAACTACACCGTGTCATAGATTCATCGTTCGTGGGCGCAGAGCCGCAGAGGGACAGCGCCAAGAGTGGACAATGAACAACTACATAATTACCTTTAAGGCTTAGTAATCAAGAGGTCACGAGATCAAATCCTAACTCACTTAACATGTTATTAGTAGAATTTGAATTTTGAAACCGTGGGCATTAGCCATAAGATAGGGCTATTGTACCAATTGGACTAGCCATCAGTTGGTGCCGTTAGTATTAACTACTAATCTCAACGTCAAATCCCTGTGCATGTATAGTGCCACCATACATGTGTGCTGTGAATTTGTATTTGCGCTTGCCTTCGATGTAGATTCAATTTGCATTATGGTTTTATATTAAGCTACGATTGAATTTGTCTTCTCCGGATGTCAGGAACTCAAGAACTGTAGGCCTTCTCAAAATTGTGAAGTCCAAAATAACTTGGGCTGAATTGCTAAGCCCGTGGTAAACGGGTCATGAAAAGATTGGAGGAATAGCCTAATGCGGGAACTCAACATCGGGTCGCTGCTCGAGTTGCTCAGATAGACCGAAGGTCGGTGCCTGTTGTTTAGACCCTGTTTGGTACAGCTTCTACTCCTTGCTTCTCGTTCAGATCTGGTGGAGTTGTACCAAACACTCGGCTTCCCAAAATGACCTGATTCCGATTCTCGCGAGGAGCTGTCTCAAAAATGAACTAGCAACAAGAAGCAACCATTCCGTAGATTCTCGTGAGAATCCAACCCTACAAAAAATAAATGTCCCTTGAAGTTGGAAGATTTTACCCGCAATTTGCCATCGTACTACCCCACACCGATTCACGAAGCGAAACAACCCCGCCCCCCAGTCGTACCCCTTCCCCTTTCCCTCGCATCTCTTCCCCTCCCGCTGCTCTCTCGGCGATTTTGGTCCTAGACCCGTGCACCTCCTCCGCCGCTTTGATCTCGACCGCGCTCGCCCGCCCTCCGCAGCGCCTCCGCCTCGTGCACCTCTCTCCGCCCCGTGTGCGCCTCCATCTCTCGATCGCGCCGCTCGGCCTCGACTTCTTCGCTAAACTTCTCTCGGCGCCGCCTCGGTCCTCGATCGCGCCCGCTCGGTCCTCAACTACGCCCGCTCGGTCTCGATTGCTCGGCCAGCCGGATAGCGCCGCCGCCGCACGAGCCGCCGACCACGAAACCCTAGAGGCCGGGTTCGCCGACTTCTTCGCCGTCATAATTTTTCGAGGATAGCCGTCGCCGTCGCGAAGGTAAGCTCATCTTATGTCTTTCGCCCTTGCCCTCCCTATTTTGTCTCCCTCCTCTTCACCTTTAGCCCTAGGGTGGATCGATTTGTGTTGGATGTAACAACCGAATGCACAAATATTTGTGACCATGGAGTTTAACACGAATGCAGATTGAGCTTATCCTCAATTGCTTGCCTTTGGAAAAATGATGTGATTGTTTTCTGCTTTGTAGGACATAGGATTAGTATGTTCTGTTATAGATACGTGCAGCCTAGAAGGGATCATCTTGTGATCTTCTAATATGATTTCCAATCCCTTAAATTGACTGCAATGTTTGTGTTCGAACTTCGATACATTTGCGATGGCGCATATCGAATTGAGAAACCACTTGTGCATTGTTCTCTGTTGTCTTCATAGCAAGAACACCGTTGTCTTCATAGCTATTTGTTCTTGCCGTTGTCTTCATAGCAAGAACACATGTTCTTCTCCTTTCTTTGTGCTCAGATAAAAATGATCGCTGCATGCTTATGCTCAAGTTATCGGTTTAGCCTTGTTCAGTCAATGCTTTGGCATGGTTTTCATGCACAGACCATTGTTTGATTGTTGATCAGAAGTATACTGCCATATTGACCATATTGTAGTTTTTTTTATCTCACTGATCGCCATAATCATGTAGGGTAGGGTGATAAAAATGTGAGTGGCGAATCTGAAATGCGAAGACTTTCCTCAATTGAATGTTGAACTCTCAACCACATGCTTAATTACAGAAGTTATTAGCAGTAGCTAGTCCTAGGGTGGATCAATTTGTTGTTTTCTTCTGTTTGTGATGCTTTGTCCTTTGAGTTGTAATTGACATTGCTTAGTTCCCTTCCTGAGATGTAAGTGATTGACGATTGTCGTTGATTTCCAATCTGTAATTGAATCAATCTGAGAACATTTGTGACGAAGCTTCAGATTAATCCATATAATGTTTTGTGATTGATGATGATTGTTGTTGATTACCAATATGTGATTGAATCAATCCGAGAACATTTGCGATAAGGCTTCAGATTATTCCATGTGATGTTCTCTGTGGTGCTTATTGTTTATGTGCTCTGTAAATGTACCTCTTCAGTTCATCTCGGTTATGAGTTAATAGGGTCAATTCTTGCTGTTTCTA
Organism: Ampelocalamus luodianensis; assembly: GCA_036346255.1. Lineage (NCBI taxonomy): Eukaryota > Viridiplantae > Streptophyta > Magnoliopsida > Poales > Poaceae > Ampelocalamus > Ampelocalamus luodianensis. The sequence goes on from CM070620.1 coordinate 14,350,904, forward strand.
GTCAGAGATCTTCGCTTATCTCGCTTAATAGTTCTCTCGTGATCTTGTTGTAGAAATCAGCAGCTTTTTAATGTCAGTTTACCAAATGCATGTCGGGCCAGATCTTGTCGCAGAATCAACATATATGGTCCATGGGACAATATTGTTCCATGTGATGTATTGCTAATGTTTTGGCTTGATCAATTATAGCTTAACAAATGCATGCTATTGTTTGTATATATTTATCTTTTCTTTCTGGAATGAGTCCTCTATTTTCTGGTTCCTTGTTACAATCTACATTCTGATATGCATTTGCAAGAGTAGGATGACAGGAATAAACAAACATATCCAGCAATTTCTTGAGCTGCACTATACATCATATGAGACAATCATTCAGTTTATAGCCTGTTTAAGTTTCACTAGGCTAGTTTATATATCCCGAAGCTGAGTGCCTCCCCTTTTTCGCCAATCCTTGCGGTTCTTCCAACCCTATAATAAACAATTAATGTTATTGAAACATACCCAAAAGAAGATAGCTAGTAAAAGCAAAGTACAAGGTAATCTGTCTTTATTAGCTTATATATCGAATGCCTAACATCTTCATAAGAAACTACAGAACAGAACAGCACTCACAAGAAAGAGCTAAACAAAGGCAGAATAACTTAGTATATTATTAATATAATAGGGTACTGTTTGATAGAAGATGTTCCACAACAAAGAAGATAAAGGAACAAGGAACTATGTAATGAGCAAATAGTCGCAACCATACATTTTATTCTGTTCTCGCACGAGCAAAGAATCCAACGACAATTACGGAGGAAATAATAGACCAAAGAACCTACAAGTAAATGTATCGACCGGAAGATGCTAAAGGTACTGTGAACATATTCGAAGCCTCCCGTGAATCATACCGTATGATGCATTTAACTTTCTGAAAGTCCAAGCTCTAGCGGCAACATCAGAGATACAAGAATTGCGATTTTTCGAATCAATCCCAAAATGATTTCTTGCGGTCATCCTGGTCCATGTTACCATGTAAACGGAACACTTTGCAGTTTAGAAATTTTTGCTTCTTATCCATATCCAGTTGCAAGCCAGGGCTCCACTCAAGCTGGCTGAGAACTGTATGGTGGAAATCCACAGAGTCACATGTTGACAAGAAAACTACAACCTGCAGAAAGAAGATGAAAACTAACTTCATGAGGTGTAAATGCAATGTAATCTAGCATTGTGTATATATAGAAACAACGTATATACATTCACATGGTCTAAACAAATTTAGAGGAAAAAATTCTATAATTTCTGTACAAATACATAGGAGAAAGACACAAATACAATTGAATTATTACAACCAGGGGTAACATGGTCTATTTGCCTCAAATCCTCTCTCATATGGTTTTTTGAGCCAACCTATCAGCCAAACACTTTCAACAGACAACTCCTGATTCTCAGAGAAGTGGATTCTCAGAGAATCAGGAGCAGAATCTAAAAGTAAGAATCTGAAGCTCTGCCAAACAGGGCCTTAGTACCACATCACTTGGGGAGTATTTTTAATTTTTTAATTTTTTTTTAAAAATTATTTTAAAGATAACCTTCTCTTAACTTTATTTTCAATTCTAACCCCTTTGCCCACACCACAATTCGTGGTGTGACAAAAGCAATTTATCACGCCATGGATCTTGGCGTGGCAAATGAGTGTTGTCACGCTACCCTCTTAGCGTGACAGAGTTAACCCAAAACGGACGCTGTTGGCTCCGAGGGCTATCGGGCAGATTTGGTCATGCCGTGGTCCATGGCGTGACAGCACAGTTTGGTTACGTCACGGGTCATAGCGTGACCAAAGGGGTTAGAATTGAAAATAAAGTTAGATAGATGCTATCTTTAAAATAATTTTTAAACAAAGATTAAAAAATAAAAACTGCTCTCACCTGGGCTAGTGATTGTGCGTTAGCGGAAGTAGTATAAAGGGAGGTGGTGAGCGAGGGTTGGAATTCATCTTTGCGCTTGGGCAATGATACTACCGTTTGTAAAAAAACAGTCTATCTTGGGCAAAGCCAAACCAATTCTAAGCTAGCACCTATGCTACACCGCATTTCTTGCAATTTGTATACCACCATATTTATCATTCTATCTGTCTCACAGGAACTCTCTAATATTAAAAGTGCACTCATTAGTGAAATAAAACCGTTGAGATCAGTAAGGATATATTCTGATATTATGCACACACAAAAAAAACTCAAATTCTCCATATTTTTGTTTTTTTTTAATTTTTACAAACGGTTTCCTCTCCTTTTGCCTTTTAGGAGTTCCAAGAACTAAGGACCACCCTTAAGAAGCAATAAGAAGATGTGTCAGTTAGCTTGAAGAATTTAGGTAGCTACCTTCTACATTCATTATAGTGTTTTTTTAATCTATGTTGTGAACTTTTTGCGTTCACCTGTACTTAAATCTTTTTCTTTCAGCTACAAAATGATACTGAAAGTAACGGGAATAACAGAAATGGGGAGGAGAATACAAGAGAGGGTGTGTCAGCTAACTTAGGGAACCTAAAAGTAAGTATCTTTCTAGCTGAATTTACCATTGGCTGGCTTATGATAGAATATAAACTTTAGGATATATAGGTAGTTGCAAGTTGCAACCATAGTATAGTCAAGTGACTTGTGTTTGGTAGATACACTTTGATCGAGTCTATCCACGTATTCTATGCATAGTTGTATTTGTAAGGATGTTTGTCGTAGGTTTTACATGCGGAATGATTAGTACTATAGTTAGTCTCCTGACGTTGAGTTATTCTATTGGTTTAGCTTACTATTCAGATAGACAAAGTGTGTTCTGCCAAGTCCTACCTAATTGGCCACTATGCAGTTAATATGATATCTACATATGATGCAGTGAAAAAAATACCTAGAGATGAACCAAGTCATGTTCTTTGGGGTATGCATATTATTTGTTCCCTTTATTATTATTATTTACTTGGACTAGGATACATGCTCAATAATTGCACATATGGGTTAGATGTCTACTGAAGATAGATCAGCAGCTGAGTTAACATACATAAAGGCATATTTCAGAATTTAATGGCTTCGGTTTCTCTTAACTTTGCCTTATATTTTCTTGAAGATTTATGTAACTATCTTATATAAGATAATCTCAGACAATGGAAGTTCAAATTGATTTTGTTATTTGCTAATGTCATTGTGTATGTTGTTTTCTGCAGTGAACTCCCAAAATTATGCTGCCATTGTTACATGGGGACCATGCATGCTGTTCAAATAGTACACAATCACTTTCACATTCTTGGTTTCTTAGGATTTGATTACGGTGCATTGTTTGGCCTTTAAACCAGACCTGTCAAATGTCTCTAAAGATTACTTTGGTACCTGCCATATCATCATAGGAATTCATTTTAAATTCATAGAAAAGATTATGCCAACTATTTTGGTCAATATTGTAAAGATATAGAACAGAAGCCAGCCTCTTTAAACTGAATTGCATATTCTGTTGCTGCTGCTGTGGAGAGGGCCTAATATTTTTTTGGCAAACCAAGTACTCTCTCCGCTTTTAAATACATGATGTTTGACTGCGTGCAATCAAATTTATCTAACTTTGACTAATAATATATAAAAACTATTTAGATTGATCATGAGTGAATAGTATCATTAGATTTGTCATGATAAATATTTTCATAATATAATAATTTTGTAATTTGTTACTAACAAAATCATATGAAAAGTAATGATCAAAGTTATATAAGTTTGAGTGTACGTATGGTCAAACGTCATGTATTTAAAAATGGAAGGAGTAATTGTATCGCCAAATTTGCATTGGTAAAATGTATAATTAGTAGGCTAGCAGTTTGGCTCCAACACATCAAATTATTGTACCCCGCTGTTTTGGCTGTGCACAAGTTGGCGTGAGTAATTAGAAAATACGACGACCACAAACATCGTTAAAGGATCGAAAGTGCAGAAAACCAAACCTTAGACCTCACCCGGTCAGTAGTCACCCCAAAATCCAAGAAACGAATCCCAAGTTCCTAACCCCAATCTTCTCTTCTACGTCGCCATGGCCCTATCGTCTCTCTTCGTCTCCTCCCTCCGGAAGCTTCCTCCAACCCCAAATACAGTCGCCTCCTTCCCATCCGGGCCTCCTCCGCTGCCCCACCGCCTCCCCATCTTTTGACCTGCGCCGTTACTGGACCTCGCTGATCGCCGAGGTGGAGGCCGAGCTCGACGCCGCGATGCCCATCCGTCCCCGGAAAGCATCCACTCCGCCATGCGCCACGCCGTCCTCCCGGAAGCCAGCAAGGAGGGCGCCGCCAAGCGCGCGCCCCGGTGCTCTGCGTCGCCGCTTGCGAGCTCCTTGGCGCGCCGAGGGCCGCCGCTCTCCCGCAGCCGTCGCGCTCGAGATGCTCCACGCGGCGTCCCTTGTGCACGACGACCTTCCCTGCTTCGACGCCGCGCCCACCCGCCGCGGACGCCCGTCCACCCACGCCGCCTACGGCACCGACATGGCCGTCCTCGCCGGCGACGCGCTCTTCCCCCTCGTCTACACCCACGTCATCTCCCACACCCCTTCCCCCAACCCCGTGCCCCACGCCGTCCTCCTCCGCGTCCTCGCCGAGCTCGCGCGCGCCGTGGGATCTACTGGCATGGCCGCCGGTCAGTTCCTCGACCTGGCCGGCGCCGCTGCCCTCGGCGAGGCCGAGGTCATGCAGGTGCTGACCAAGAAGTTCGGCGAGATGGCCGAGTGCTCGGCCGCCTGCGGCGCCATGCTCGGCGGCGCGGACCCCGACGAGGAGGCCGCGCTGCGGTGCTACGGCCGCACCATCGGCGTCCTCTACGAGCTCGCTGACGATGTGCGGAACGCGTCGGTGAACGGAAAGATGAGGAGCAACGCCAGCGTCCTGCGCGCGTTGGGCATGGACCGCGCGCTCGGCATCGTGGAGGAGCTCAAGGCGCAGGCCAAGACGGAGGCCGACAGGTTCGCCGATAAGTACGGCGATCGGGTGCTACCGTTGTACAGCTTCGTGGACTACGCGGTGGAGAGGGGGTTTGAGCTCCTGGATGCTGCTGAGACGCCTTAAGCCGTTAAGCGTGGACAATCACAGTTGCTACTGAACATTGGAACAAGTGATGATATGTATATGCTACTGAAATTTGGCGAGAGGCTCATATCTAAAATCCTAAATCCCTACTGTAGATGTTTATAATTTTAAATGCACAATTGATGTCTCGATTGAAGTTTTGTTGGAAGTTGCTGAAAGATGATGGGATTAAACGGAAGTCCTCTGATAAAATAAGTTTTGTGCTGGTGTTGGTGTTGCATGGATTATCACAAACCATTCTTTCAGTCCACAATTTGGGGGATCGCTGAAATTTTCCACCCTTGTTTGAGCTTCCAGATTGTTCCAAATGTTAATTTAGTCCCCAGAACATGAATTCGAATTTTACCAAAGTAGTCTTGTTAAGAGGGGTGCTTGCTGTCTGCCTGTCTCTCTTTGTTTTGTTGTCTGAATTTGGGTTGGGTTTGCAATTATGGTAAGACCATTTTTACCCTTAACTTGGTTGATTGAGATCTGGGTTGAAAATGCGTATCAAATTGGTGTAGACAAAGACTTTGGAGGCTGTTAAATGAGAAAGCAAGCTTCAACTCATCAGCTGACAATCTAGCGCTACTCTTTTCTGAAATCAATTACAGATATAGCACTGGTCCAGTCCTGTACTAGTAGCACTACATCGCCGTCTCCCCACCATCCTTCCACCTGCAGCAACCAAAAGTCCAAAACGCAGTGGAAATGGCCACGGTCGGCATCCGAAAGCCTCCCTTTCTGCTTTGGCACACGATGCCAGGGGCGAGCATTTGCACGACGTTGACGGCAACAAGGAATCAGCCGGCGGCCGGTGCTTCATAGGCACGGTGACGGTGCCGGTGCCCTTGCCTTTCCGTCAGACCCGACGCAGCGCCCACGGTTGGGACGCATCGTAGGTGGCCGCGCGCGAAGAGCCGGGCTCTTCTCACGGTCCCGGCGACGCCGCCACTGGTGGAGAAATGGGGCCATGCAACCGCAATCCCCAGGGAGGTAGAAGCACGCCGCGCCGCCACCATCCAGGCGAGCTTCCATGGTCACCTGTCGTGCGGTTTTGCAGAAAAGTATCGTCTTTTTTTTTTCCTGGCGCAGCCGTTCAGGCGCCGTGGAGGACCGCTGGGCTTCGGCCCTCCGTTTTCATCAGAATTTGGGTAGAGCTGCGTCAGTTCGCCAATACAGATCTCTAATTCGCCGGTGATTTTTTAAATGTACCAAAGCTTTCATCATACTACACAACACAGTAATTACAGGCTGCACAAGTGATGGTTGCAAGCACACTAACAACCCTTGCTACATGCTATCTGCTACTTGCTAGTTGCTACCAAGCACTCGCACTCGCAGCTCAAACCACTGGATGGAAACATAACCCTTTATCTGCAGTACCACAGCTGTTCAGTGCTTCAGGAATAATTCCATGTTGTTGGCATCCTTGTGGATTGGATAGGAGGTGCATTCCGCACATTCACGTCAAGCGGCAACATCCGGTAATCTATGTCAAGGTCCTTCAAGACTTTGATCATCTCTTGGAGCACCAGTTCCCTCCTCACGAACCTCATCCCCATGTCCTGGAAGTTGAGTGTGTGCCGGAGCCATATGGACACTTTCAGCTTGTTGGTGTCATCTACATCCCGGAGGACAACCATCGCACCGGGGTACCAATGTTCCTTCTTGTTGTCGATGTAACTGGAATTTACCAGAGAAAAGGTTGGTTAGCTCAATGTGGTAAGATAAGCAGCAAATGGCATCTCAAATGCCTAACTAATCTTATGATTCGATAGCAAGGCCTTACTAATCAATTTTGGTAATAATGATAAACTTATAGGTTTCATGTCCTAATTCATGGTTCATACACATTAGACAGGGCAGGCCCTTTCTTTCTGACATTAATCTATATTCTAAATACCACTAGCAACAGAAGGAAATTCTCAATAATGCATTTTACATTCATAGTCAATACACTCATAGCAAAAGAGTTCAAGAAGTCAGATATGGTCAAAACAGCTGAGATAAGAACTTTGATACATACCGTAGTATTCTTTCCTTCATGAGTGTCAGCTTCTCCACTGGTGTGGCGACATGAATAGAAAAGTCAATTGCTTCTCCCATATCAGGACTCCTGTGGTAATTCATAGTTGGTTTGGTGGCAAGTACACTGTTTGGATAATAGACCTTCAGGTTATCATATCGGAGAAAGACTGTCGTCATTATATTCATTTCCTCAACAACCACCTGAAATTCAAGCAGTTAAAACTTCAGTCATTTCGTGTGAGGTACTATGCGATGAACAAGAGCAAGAATAATATTCACTACCTGAACTCCTTCAATTTCACAACGGTCACCAACATCAAAAGGATGCATCACGAACAAGAACACAATTGCCTCAAAAATTGTCTTCAAAGTATTCCCAAATACGAAAACCGCCAAAAGAAGCTGTGAACTGAGGAAGACAAAGAAATGTGTCGTCGCTATTCCCAGAATAAGAAGCCAAAGGGCAAACACAATGATCCCAACAACAATGTTAGCCATCTGGTTGAGCTTGTTCACTGCAGTTTTTGTATCATTAAGTGTTAGGGCAAGAGCTTTGCGCTCTCTAAATGCATTCACCTACAGAAGAACCCACATAAGCATCTTCATAACTCGTTATAATCCTTATTGCAAATTAAGAAGTGTGGTGACAAGATCATTACCACCCAGTTCTTGAGAGACCTCTTGCTGACCCTGCTGTGCTCCTGTGCTCCTTCAAAGAGATTCATTGCTTTGGTGGCTTCTTCCTGCCTCATGAAACTCATCAAGTCTGACAAGTATATGTACCTGCATTATTCATACGTTCATGATCAAGAATTTGAATAAACAAGTTGCCCTTCGAACTACAACATATGGAATATTGAAATGAGAGCGTTTTCACTAAACGTTCTTCTGAACTTCTGAAGTCCCTATTTTTAATAAGCATCAAACAACTGCAGTGCACTACTTAAGTCATAACAATTAACATAGTATCTCTTAAGAAATAATTATACCATCAGTCCACATCATGATCTAAAAATTCCTAAATCATAGATAAACTGCTGATGCTTATCTGATCTAGTCATCTAGACAACAAGAATTAACAACGATGGGACTTGCAAGTTGAAAGATAGGAACATTTAAGGCAATGAAGAAATACTTACTTGGAGCCAGGCTGCGCTACATTGTGAAAGATCTTCCTGGCGCCATCTTCGCCTCATATTCACTGCGAATTTGTGTTGCTGACTCATCCCCTCACCTGTTGCCTGTTGTATCTGCTCATCCATGGTCATGAGCGTCCCAAACCGAACAATCCTCATCAACCTCTTCATGTTCCAAGCTGAGATGTTTTTCTGGTTGAGCCTATGGAGCTTGTCAATAGTGATCCCCTCATCAATCTGGTGCTCCGCTTTCTCCTTCGACAGCTGTTTGCTCATTTCTCCCTTAGCCATTACCCCCGAAAGCCGAATGCTCCTTTGCCCTGACAGATTCTTGGTCGGCACCACAGCACGGAGCTCATTCGGGATGGTTGCGCCTGCACGTTGGAGCTCATGCACCTCAGCAAGCACCTGGTTTTCATCAACTAGTGGCGGCCCGGAGAGTGTCTCAATGACATACTGGTTGAACAATGCCTCCTGAATCCGATCAAAGTATGTCGAGACATGGAAGGATGAGGCCAGCACCTTGACCAGCAGTGTCTTGACAAGGCGGATGAGCGTGGCAACGAGGAAGCAGAATAGTATCTTCGTCACGTATGGCAGCACCGGCGTGTTTGTCTCCCGCTGGACGTTCTTGTCAAACAAGAAGTGCCAAGAGGCGAGCACCAGGCCTAGCCAGAGCGTGTTCTGCACGGCGCTGCGCACGCCATACACAAAGTAGAGCACACGCTTCCGCAGCAAGAAATTTCGTTCGACACAGAACACAGCAACCCGGATGACCCAGCCGGACACGAGACGGCCGCAGATGAGCACAAACACGAGGAGCTCCCACTTCCAGAGGTGCAAACCCCACACCTTCTTCTCGGACAAGATCCTTATGCTGAGGCTGCACGCCAATGCCGCGATGATGAGCACCAAGCTTACCCACTGCAAAATGGTGAGAGCGTCCAGCTTCCCACGCTTGAAGTCGTCGGGGATGTCCTCGTCCATGAATGGGTCGTCCTCCTCCTCGTCTATGGGACCCGACTTGCCCATAGGCCCCGACTTGCCGATGAGTCCGGACTTGCCAGTCATAAGCCCCGACAGGAGCTGGCCGGACTTTGTAGGAGCCCGCAATACAGACGACTTGCGCTCCTCGCCGACGACGGGAGCCGCAGCGGATGCCAGCGGCGGGTCCATGAGCCGGGAGCGCGTCTTGGCTCGAAGTAATGGTCCCGCTGCAGTGGAAGAAGACGTGCAGCGTATCACCTCGCCGTCGTCGCCAGCTCGCCTACGGCTGTCGCCGGCGTCGGAGTCGGAGGACGACGAGGAGAGGCGCTTATGGGGGTCCTGGAAGGAGACGCGCGCCTCCCGTTCCCGGGAGTTGGAGAAGGACGGCTGCTCGCGCAGCTGCGCCGACCTCCCGAGCTCTTCCATCTCCAGGTCGAGGTCGAGCGACAGCTCGGCGCCGGACGCCGCCTGCTTCCGGAGGAAGTTCCCAATGAGGCGCGTGGGAGGGTCCTCGCCGCCCTCCCCCGCGGCGTTCGCCGGCTGCGGCGACAGCGAAGGGACGACGCCTGCGACGAGGACGGCGGCTGCGGCGGCCGGTTCTTGAAGCTGAACGCCCGCCGCGGCGCCCACCGCCTTCCCTTCGCCGCCGCCACCATTCTTCCAGAACTCGTAGCCCTCGCGCCACACCTTGGTGGGCGATCGCGGCGAGTTGGTCCCGCTCGAAAACGCCCTGCTCGCCGCCCTCGGCGTGCTGGCGGTTGAGTTGGCGTTCGAGCTCGCATTCCCGCCCCGCCGCCCTCCGCGCCGTGGAACGCGAACGGCGCGTGCCCGTTGCCGTTCCCATCAATCTTCACAACCACCTCCCGCCGCTCGCCGCCGCCGTCGGCCAGTATGGGCCGCTCCTCCTGCCGCTGGTCCAGCATCCCAGACCCCGACCGCGACGAGGACTTGCCCGATCCGTACGACCTCACGCTGCTCTTCCGCCGCACCTGGTCCTGGTGGTCCATCGCCGCCGACCAAGCAACACCCACCACCCCCCAAAGATAGCTAGCTCCTCCCCTCTCGGCGTTTGCTATACTTAGCTACTAACTCGGGGATAAATAGTGCATTAGTGCTCGCGTTGCTATTAACGAGGCGATGAAAGTTCGGGAACCACGTGGAGCGGCAGCAAGCTGCTAACGCTTGGCTACCTTTTCGCCACTCCGCGCCGGGGCGCGCGCCGAGGCCGCGTTCCATGTAGGCAGCAGTGTCTTCCGTCGTTCGCACCAGCGCCGGCCCACACGCTTCCAATAGTGTTATTATAGTAGTCTTTTAAAGCATCTACAACGACAGTTCACATCAGCCGTTAAGAATCATAATAACATTTAAGTAATATAGAAGAAAGAAAGTGAGGTTATTTTTATATAAAAAATTATCAAATTGTTAATACCAAGACACAAGAAACAACCAAATACTCTATTGGAGAATTGTTACCTAAAAACGTGTTTTGTGAATCCCAGTGTCTTAAAGCAAAATATCCACCCGATCATTTGTGCAGTTCGACTTTATTATTGATATGATAAATAAGCTAAAACATGTAGGCCACAAAGTTGTACTTTATTATTGATCATCAATAATTATATACACTTGTAGCAATTAAAGTCTTGGACACAAGCTCAAGAAACAATCCATTAGAAGACTTATTTTTTGATTAGATTGAGTACTCTCGCTCCTCTTAGTAACAAACTAATAAACAAAATATTGTAGATGCTTTTAGTCATATCACGCTAATAAAATCCTACGTAGAGGAGAGAGAGCATATGTCATCTCTTTCTACAGAGACCGTCGTGCACACGAAACAATACATGATACATTAATCTACTCTAGTTAACATGTAGACATGTTTCAAAGAAAAATTATAAAATATAAATATTAGAGAGTGTGATAGAGACTATCTATTAGAGATGTTGTTTCTAAAGATTATGTAACATATATTAGAAACAATATTATCTCTAACTATTGAAGATGCTCTAATAGCGCAGGGCTCGGTGGCCTCATCGTGTACGTGGCATGGCATGGCAGGGATTCGGTACGGGATTAGGAGCAGGAGTGATTAGAAAATCGGATTAGTGGCACGCAAAGATTTGGGCTTGTGATTTTGTATGGCCGAATCCTCTGTGGGCGAGACTAGAGTTTGTCCTAATTAGTAATTGGTAATCGGAGGGGTGGTTTGACGAGGGAGACAAATTATATGGTGGTAATTTAATCAGGGCACTTCGGCGGCGCTGTGGGTAGTGGTGCAACGGCGGGTGGAAAGGATTGCCATCGTTGTGATCCTTCTCACGGTCGTGGTTATCTCGCGTTGTGCCGGCCATGTTTAAGGATTCAGAAAAAAAAAAAAAAAAAAAAAAAAAGGTGTGGCACCACCGATACAAAGCGATATATGCACGCCCAACATGTGATCTCTGCTTTTGGTTCCGTCTCTAGCCTCAAACTCCCGAGTGCACCACGCCACCACTATGTCCGTTTCTTGGTTACTGTCATAATCTCGTGATTTTGACTGTCATCGTACAGTTGCACTTGAGTTGAATCTGGAATGGAGTACAGTGATTCACAGTCAATCCTTGTTTTATTTGGCGCGTAGCATCTGATCAGGCGAGAACAGGTACCAGCTGTTGTATTTTGAGTGTCATTATGGTAATTTCTCCATTAGAGAAGAAGAAAAGGGAAAAGAAAAGAAGATGGCGGGCCCACCAGTCATTGGGAGGCTTGAGAAGGAGATAAGGGTTGGAGACTTACATGGCGCACGATGGGGTTTTTTCCCCTTTCCTTTGGTGCGTGTGCCGCATAGGCGGGAGACTCGGGCGGCGGCGCTGGAAGCGTGAGTGGCCCGGGCACCTTGGGCGCCGGCCATTCGTAGCAGCCGCGCCGTTCCCCTTTCTTCCTCCTCTTCAAAAGACGGAAACTTCTCTCCCTTCATCCCCGAAAACAAGTGAGCAATCACCCAATTTTGGTTCTTCTTCTTCCCGATTTGGTTTTGATTCTTGGAGCTTTGGAGCCATCGCGCCTCCGTGGCTGAGCCCTACGCCGCCGGCGGTGATGACCAAATCATTCCCCTATTTTGCGCATCTGAGTTCTTGCTTCCTCTTCTCGGTTGAGGTGCGGTGAGGGCTTGATCTTGCGCGTGATTGGAGGTGGGATTCGGTTGGCTTTGAATTGACTTGGTGTGGAAGAAGGATTTTGGTTTCTTGGTGCTCCCTGGTTGCATTCGGCCAGTGCATCTTCGGTTGGTCTTGTGCAGTATTCCCTGTACCTCGATTTTGCAATTTGGTGTGTCCCAGATTACGAATTGGCATTGTATCTCCGACAACCTGGTCCGTTCAAACGCGGCACAACAGGGCGATTGATTTTCTAATTGAGTGCCTTCGGTGTGCCTTGCCCGGTTTACTACTCGGTGGTTTTGAGTGTCATCCGCATCGTTAGTATCGTTGTTTTCCTTTTCGCTTTACTTTGCAGCTTGTGTTGTGCTAGAGTTTTTCATATTACTGTCTTGTTTATATCTAGCACATGGTGAATTTGCATGGTGATTGTGAGGGCTTGTGAAATGTTCGATGAGGATAATTGTCATATAATGAAATTGATCAATAAACTAGATCAGACTTGAGCTTATTGCTTTGCTTACTGTTGTCACTTCATCTCATCATGCCAGGCTCTGTTATTTTCAGTTGTTCAGTTGCTTTGAGCCTACTGGACTGAATTAATTTGTGTTGTGTGACTTTGTTGATCCTCTGTCAGCCAACATACTTACAAGCTGCATCTTGTGATCCTTTAGCTCCGTTGGTCCTTTTCTTCTCTAATGGCTGAAATGCTATAATGATCCCTTGCACTGTTATACAAGTTTGATTCTCAGTTGATTGAAAATATAACTTGTTGTTTTGATATATTTCTTGACATATTAGTAAGGTAGTCTTTTGAACTCAAAGCATGATTTTTGGTTGCCATATCCAATTTGTGAAGAGTATAAACAATAGTGGCAAGGAGATCAAAATCTTATCTTATGCAGCCCGACATCTGAGAGCAATAACCAAACATTTAAATCTGAGTATTGTACTGATTTTACGTGTTATCAAGTCTTATCTTTTGAGCATGTTATCATGTTTAATTGATATGAATATTTTACATGTTGATATGTCGTTCTTATTAATTATATGCTGTTAAAATTATGCTTTAATTATTTTAATTTATGCTAGAATTAATTTTAAATATTTGCTAAAACAGATAATTTTACGACACCAGCTAAGTACAGGGTGGACCTTAAAAGCGAACCAGGAGATGATATTCTAATTTGGAGGCAGGCGGCGCGACGTGGAGCAACGACGAGTGAAACTTGTATATCCCATGTTAGCTGCAATTGTTTACATTTCGTTCATGGGAATCATGCAAGATCGTTGTACATGCAGGACAGATCATCCATCCTTTCCGTCAATCTCGCATCATGTGTGGTCCCTTTCTAACGAGCCGCTTGACTAGAGACTAAAGAAAGCACACAGTTCCTACATGGCTACGTCGCACTTATTCGAAGATAAACCAGCTCACTCGTTCTAGGTTCTAATATAAGCAGACCATGATGCCGGTAAAGAAATGCTCTACTTTCACCTCCCATTCGACGGAAAAGAGCGCTACGTGTGTACGAACGAAATGTCACGAGAACAAAAGGTGTACGCAGGCCTGACGTAGAGCTGCATCTGCGTTGAAAATTTGAATCAGGATTCAGGAAACGCCGAAACGCACACGGCCTGAGCTGGCGCGTAGCAAGTTAAAAACTGCGAGTCCTGAGCATTCCAAATGGTGCCAGCTACGTTACGTTTCGGCCGTGCAGGGCCCTGCAAATGTGGGCAGATCGGCAGCTGTACACCGACCGGACAGAGCCGTACAGCGCGCGGCGGGCAAGTAGGCTACTGGAATGACGGTGTCTCTCTTGGTCGCGTACTCGCGTCTCGTTTCATACTGGGTGGACGCGGCAGCCCGGCTGGCCACGGCTCCGCCGATATGATTGCGGGGCGAACAGTTGTATGAGCCAAAACACGCTGATTGTCGCGTCTTTCCTGACAGGGATGCGCCCATGCATGACGCGACTGCTGTTTTTCAGGAGAGGTTGTGTTTTTGTCCTTTCGGCGGCGTGGCGTCGTCATCGTGAGGTTTGTTAGCTTCTGCGAGTTCGATTTGTTTTTTTTTTGTGCCGTTCAAGGAGAGGTGAACACGAACTTCGAAGTGGTTATGAGCAGATCAAAAGGAGGATCGGCGAGGGTTTTCTAGTGCCGACCCCCAGATTATTCAAAGGGTCCGGTAAACAGTACTCCTTCGTCTTTTTACTCGATGTTTTTTTAAATATTTTTCACCGCTTTAATTGTTACTTATATTTATATTTATATACTAATAAAAGTATTTTAACGACGAATCTAATATTATAGTTTTTCATACGGTCAATCTAAATAATTTGAAACATATTGATGATCACACTTTAAAAGTTTGCCAACACAGATTTTAGGATGTCAAGTAAAATAGAACATAGTAAGTATTTTTATCTCAAGGGTAGAGAACTCGGTGTTAGCTTGTCATGTTGCCCGCAATGAAACTATTTATAGTATTTTTATCTCAAGGGTAGAGAACTCGGTGTTAGCTTGTCCGTTTTCAAATAGATTTCGCTCCACAATACGTGCAACTAATTTTAAAAAAACTTTAATTACTAATACACATTGAAGTATTTGGTTTTCTCATAGAAAACAAGTTTAAATAGATATGCCATCAAAAAGTACTTTCATACCATCACAACTATCAGGTGATTTACAACGGCTAATAAAACGTTAAATATGCTAGAAATTCGCAAAAAGGGAAAAACAAATATCCCTTATTTGTGGGTCCTAATTTTAAAAGCTTAAATTTGATAGACGACTTAGAGATATAAGAATTTGAAATAATTCTAAAAAAATAAAAAACATATAGCTCTTAATTGGTTGGGATCTAATTTTAAAGACTTAGATATGATAGTTGGCTTAGACTTAGAGATATATTAATTTGAAATAATTATCAACAAAAGAAAAATATGTAGCACTTAAATTTGGTGGCCCCGAATTCTATATGCTTAGAGAGATTCGGATCCTCTGCAGTACTGTCAGAGGTCCACCATGTGAACAGTGTTTCACGAGAGAGTGAATAATGCTTTGTCGTAGTATTGCAGGAAAATATTGTAGCAACACGGGGTAAAATATTGCAGGCGTTTTATTGTAGCACTTGGTCTCAGCCTTTCATTTTTTTATCAGACGATGGAGATCACTCCTACTTTATGGTAATTTTCGTTAACATGTAATCAGAAAAAAGTAACAGTCAAATACGTACTTTCCTGCCAGCTTGCCAACTAAAGTAGGACAGGCAGACCCTATCAAAATCGTTAACGACGAGTAGACTAAAGTTCAGCTAAAATATCAAACCGTAGCTCGGAGGCGAGGAGGCACGGAGGCGGTGAGGACGAGGAGGCGAGGAGGCACGGAGGCGGTGAGGGTGAGGAAGCGCGAAGGGAGGCGCCGCCGGCGGCAGGGCGAAGGGAGGCAACGTGGAGGCGAGGTAGGCGTGTGGCATTAAGATCGCCTAGCTAGTGTCGCACGCGCACGCGGCGCAGGCATAGGGAGAAGAAAGGGGGTGGGCAATGAGGCGTATGGGCGGGTTCATGCATCGTGCCTGACACGGCACGACCCGACGAAAATCGATCGTTGGGGATTTTTTTTTTTTTGCCCTTTTTTGTGAACATTTTTGACCGTTTGGGTCATAAAAAATAGCAAAAAAATTCAGAAATTTTACCTATAAATAGCAAAAAAAATTCAAAAATTTACCTATAAATAGCCACCATAACTCCCCTTGACTCAGACTTTCATTCTCCATCCTCTCTTTGAAATTGTGTTGTGCAAATTCAAATCCAGATTGAGCTAATTTGGCAAAATTCAAAAAATATGCCAAAATTTGAAAATTTTAATTTTCACCACAAGTCAGCGAAAGAGATACAATCCTATTTTTGTAATACTCTTTTATTAGTTCTTGTTACGCTAAGATTAGTGGCACTCTTGTTACGCTAAGATTAGTGGCACGCAAAGATTTGGGCTTGTGATTTTGTATGGCCGAATCCTTTGTGGGCGAGACTAGAGTTTTGTCCTAATTAGCAATTGGTAATCGGAGGGTGGTCTGACGAGGAGACAAATTAAGGGAGATAATTGTATGGTGGTAATTTAATCAGGGCACTTCGGCGGCGCTGTGGGTAGTGGCGCAACGGCGGGTGGAAAGGATTGCTCGTGGTAACTTAATCAGGGCACTGAGGCGGCGCGATGAGATGCTGTGGGTAGTGGTGACTGCAACGGCGGGTGGAAAGGATTGCCATCGTTGTGATCCTTCTCACGGTCGTCGTAATCTCGAGTTGTGCCGGCCATGTTTAAGGAAAAAAGGTGTGGCACCACCGATACAAAGCGATATATGCACGCCCAACATGTGATTTCTGCTTTCGGTTCCGTCTCTAGCCTCAAACTCCCAAGTGCACCACGCCACCACTATGTCAGTTTCTTGGTTACTGTCATAATCTCGTGATTTTGACTGTCATCGTACAGTTGCACATGACTTGAATCTGGAATGGAGTACAGTGATTCACAGTCAATCCTTGTTTTATTTGGCGCGTAGCATCTGCTCAGGCGAGAACAGGTACCAGCTAAGTACAGGGTGGGTCTTAAAAGCGGACCAGGAGATGATATTCTAATTTGGAGGCGGCGCGACGTGGAGCAACCAGGAGTGAAACTTGTATATCCCATGTTAGCTGCAATTGTTCACAATTCGTTCATGGGAACCATGCAAGATCGTTGTACATGTAGGACAGATCATCCATCCTTTCCGTCAATCTCGCATCATGTGTGTCCCCTTTCTAACGAGCCGCTTGACTAGAGACTAAAGAAAGCACACAGTTCCTACATGGCTACGTCGCACTTATTCGAAGATAAACTAGCTCACTCGTTCTAGGTTCTAATATAAGCAGACCATGATGCCGGTAAAGAAATGCTCTACTTTCACCTCCCATTCGACGGAAAAGAGCGCTACGTGTACGAACGAAATGTCACGAGAACAAAAGGTATACGCAGGCAGGACGTAGAGCTGCATCTGCGCTGGAAATTTGAATCAGGATTCAGGAAACGCCGAAACGCACACGGCCTGAGCTGGCGCGTAGCAAGTTAAAAACTGCGAGTCCTGAGCATTCCAAATGGTGCCAGCTACGTTACGTTTCGGCCGTGCAGGGCCCAGCAAATGTGGGCACATCGGCAGCTGTACACTGACCGGACAGAGACGTACAGCGCGCGGCGGCAAGTAGGCTACTGGAACGACGGTGTTTCTCTTGGTCGCGTACTCGCGTCTCGTTTCATACTGGCGTGTGATTGCGGGGGCGAACAGTTGTATGAGCCAAAACACGCTGATTGTCGCGTGCTTCCACGGAAATCGTAGGGGGTTTGGGCGTCTTTCCTTGACAGGGATGCGCCCATTCATGACGCGCCTGCTGTTTTTTCAGGAGAGGTTGTGTTTTTGTCTTTTCGGCGGCGTGGCGTCGTCATCGTGAGGTTTGTTAGCTTCTGCGAGTTTGATTTGTTTTTTTGTGCTGTTCAAGGAGAGGTGAACACGAACTTCGAAGTAGTTATGAGCAGATCGAAAGGAGGATCGGCAAGGGTTTTCTAGTGCCGACCCCCAGATTATTCAGAGCGTCCGGTAAACACCACTCCTTCGTCTTTTTTACTCGTTGTTTTTTTTATATATATTTTTCACCGCTTTAATTGTTAGTTTTTATAATATGTATATTTTTATATACTAATAAAAGTATTTTAACGATTTAATCTAATATTATAGTTTTCATACGATCAATCTAGATAATTTGAAACATGTCGATGATCACACTTTAAAGTTTGACGACACAGATTTTAAGATGTCAAGTAAAATGGAACATAGTAAGTATTTTTTATCTCAAGGGTAGAGAACTCGGTGTTAGCTTGTCATGTTGCCTGCAATGATACTATTTATAGTACTTCATCAAACTACTATGTCCATTTTCAAATAGATTTCACTCCACAATACGTGCAACTAATTTTTAAAAAAACTTTAATAACTAATACACATTGAAGTATTTGGTTTTCTCATAGAAAACAAGTTTAAATAGATATGCCATCAAAAAGTACTTTCATACCATCACAACTATCAGGTGATTTACAACTGCTAATAAAACGTTAAATATGCTAGAAATTCTAAAAAAGGGATAAACAAATATCCCTTATTTGTGGGTCCTAATTTTAAAGGCTTCAATTTGATAGACGACTTAGAGATATAAGAATTTGAAATAATTCTATAAAAATTAAAAACATATAGCTCTTAATTGGTTGGGGTCTAATTTTAAAGACTTAGATATGATAGTTGGCTTAAAGATATATTAATTTGAAATAATTATCAACAAAAGAAAAATATGTAGCACTTAAATTTGGTGGCCCTGAATTCTAAAGGCTTAGATTTGATAGTTTGCTTAGAGGGATCCGGATCCTCTGCAGCACAGAGGTCCACCATGCGAACAATGTTTCGTGAGAGAGTGAACAGTGCTTTGTTGTAGTATTGCATCAAAAATACTGTAGCAACAACAGGAAATATTGCACGTGTTTACTGTAGCACTTGGTCTCAGCCTTTCTTTTTTTTATCAGACGGTAGAGATCGCTTCTAATACTCATACACCGTAGATCCTCTACATTGACTATAGATCCCAGTCCTGCTTAGAGATATATTAATTTGGAAAAGAAGAGACAAGTAGTACTGCCTATACTACACCGTGCAATTGCACTGGTTAATAGGCTACTTTATGGTAAGTTTCGTTAACATGTAATCAGAAAAAAGTAACAGTCAAATACATACTTTCCTGCCAGCTTGCCAACTAAAGTAAGGACATGTAGACCCTATCAAAATCGTTAACGATTTAGTAGACTAAAGTTCACCAAATATCAAACCGTGGCTCGGCTAGAACTAGCCAAATGGGTTGTGTTCATTGGACCGCCCGAGGCACGCAAGATCGTAGGCCTGGCCCGAGCACGGCGACGCCACATCGCCTAGGGTCATCACCCAAGACAATGGGCCAGCCCGACACGAGCATGGTCAGCCCCGCACAGTCCATTTGGCCCGAGGGAGAGGGAGATCCACCGCCAGTGCCGGGAGCTCGGGAGCGCATGGGGCATCGCCGGTGCGGAGGAAGATGGGTGGCGCGGGAGGTCCAGGAGGAGGAGAGAGGAAGAACGGCTAGCGATGTGGCTGCACGAAGGGGGAGGCTAGGAGGCGGTGCGGGCCATGCACGTGCGGCGAGGAGGCGAATCAGCGAGTCGGCAGTGAGGACGAGGAGGCGGTGTGGGCCATGTGTGTGCGGCGAGGAGGCGGCTCAGCGGTGAGGACGAGGAGGCGATGCGGGCCGTGCGCGTGCAGCGGGGAGGTGGCTCAACGGTGAGGATGAGGACACGAGGAGGCGGTGCGGGCCGTGCGACGAGGCTGCTCGGCGGTGTGGACGATGAGGCGCGAAGGTGAGGCGGCTCAGCGGTGAGGACAAGGAGGTGAGGAGGCATGGAGGCGGTGAGGTCGAGGAGGTGTGGAGGGAGGCGGCGTCGGCGGCAGGGTAGAGGGAGGCGATGCGGAGGCCAAAGGGAGGCGAGGTGGGCGGGCGGCAGTGGGCACCACGCGCGAGCATGGGGAGAAGAAAGGGGCGGCATGGGGCGGCTGGCCGGCGGCGCCAGCGGACTGTGGCCGTGCCTAGCACGACACGGCCCTGCGAAAATTGACTGTTGGGGCTTTTTTGCCCATTTTGTGACCGTTTTTGATCGTTTGGGTCATAAAAAATAGCAAAAAATCAGAAAAATCCCAAAAAAAATTCTGGAAATAACCATCATACCCCCTCATTCAGCACCCCTTCATTCTCCATTCTCTCTTTGAAATTGTGTTGTGCAAATTCAAATCCGTGTTGAGTTAATTTGGCAAAATTCAAAAAAATATTTAAAAATTTGGAAAATTCAATTTTCGGCCGCAAGTAAGCGAAAGAGGTGCAATACTATTTTTGTAATACTTTTATTGTTAGTTTTTGTTACGCTAAGATGAAAGTAGTAATAGTGTTAGTTTCGGTTTTACAGTTTTCGTTATGAACAGTCCTTACGATAGCTTTGCTTTTGGTGATTACAGACTTTCATCGGAGGAAATTGCATCCATGGAGGCGGCTGAGGCTGCCTCAAGCCAACCAGAGGTTTCACCGGAAGAAGGTCAAGGTGGAGTTCCATCATCAGGCTCCACGGTAGCATCAGCTCCACGAAATCGAGCAAAGAGGTCGAGACTAGGGATGGCAATCGGGTGCAGCGGGCACGGGTAGTGCTAGCCCATACCCATACCCACGACCCCGATTTCCCCCCACGGGCATGCCCGCAAGGGTGACAGGCGAAGAACCTCGCCCATGCCCGTCGCTCGCGGGTACCCGTCGCCCATTGAGCATGCCAACTATATCCTTGCTATCAATTTCAAGTAAACCATATCATCAGTGTCTTTTTGTTAACTCTTAAGATACAATCGCATAAAAAAAATGAAAGCTAGCCAGCCAGCCAACATTGACCAAAAAAAATTCTGGTTATTTTCTAGGAATGCCTTTGGTCCGCATCAAGTTATAGTGTTGTAGCTCTTGTTCCAATCATCGGACCATGAGGAGGACCTGATTTTATTTGCTTGTCTTAGTTACAACCTCAGAAGAAACAACACAGGTCTGTAGTTTAGCTTTAGAAAACTAGAGCTGAGCTTTCGCTAATGCAACTGGTTTGAAGCTCGTGATCCCAGTGATTTCTCTACCAGTCACTAGGCTGTTGGTGTCGTATGTGCCTTCAAACGAGTAAATTGGCTCCAGATTGCAAAATGCCTACAAAGAATGTGACAACCATGAAAATAATCAAACATCGTATGAATGATTTGAGGTATAAGGCACTATGGCAAACAACTAGCCATGTGAATATTAAATACCTTTGCTACTAAAAAGTCAGTCAAAATTCCATTTCCACCCAGCAATTCTCGACCAAGAGTCACAAGCCCTTTTGTAAGAGACTAAATGTGATAGCCGGGAATAAAATGTTATAATCACTGATATATCAAAGCAACACATAGGAGTAGTTTAAAGGAAGAGAGTTTAAAGGAAGAGAGCCTTTGCCAGCTAAGTGACAAACCTTCCCTAAACTAGCTTGGCCTGGTGTCATTTTCCCCGATTCATATGCCAACCACTAGGTACTTGTTCCGTAATAAGCCACAACATTTACGGTATACACTATTGCTTACCCATTAAAAACTCAAATAATCCACGAATATCCCAAAAATACCTCAGGACTATTCAATTTTAGATTTGTACAAGTGCCGCAATAGGGGAGCTGTAGTTCTCAAGGAGCTTGCGTCACTTCCATGATTTGGCTCCATCAATGCCTACAAAAAGAATATATTGTTTTAGGTGGAGACTCTGTCATTTAATCATTTGTATGAATCACGAGCTTGAATGGATATTTCAACTCACCCAAAGAACCAACAGAGTAAGTTGAGCAAGGGATGGCGGTACTTTTGCTTCAACCTCGATCCACAAAGAGCCGTTCTTCAGACAAAACAGAGAAAAGCAAGGACAACTCAACTAGAGCATAATTTATTTTGGTAAAACTTCACAGCACAAGTTAGTAACAATGAAAAAATTGTAGCTTTTTTTTACTTATTGTGACCATTAAAAGAGAAGAGTGCACCAGAATAAATGTGGAGCAGCTTGCATCTACCCGTGCAATTTCTGCCGTAGTAATAGCACGGGAGGGAGGGAGGCGAGCAGTGGTGGCGGCGGCCACTGGAGAGAGGGAGACGAACAACGACGGTGACCACGAGAGGGAGGGAGGCGAGCGGCAGCGGCGGCCACGGGAGGGAGCGAGGTGAGCAACCTCAGATCCACAAAGAGTCGTTCTTCAGACAAAACAGAGAAAAGCAAGGACAACTCAACTAGAGCATAATTTATTTTGGTAAAACTTCACAGACAAGTTAGTAACAATGAAAAATTGTAGCTTTTTTACTTATTGTGACCATTAAAGAGAAGAGTGCACGAATAAATGTGGAGCAACTTGCATCTACCGTGCAATTTCCGTAGTAATAGCACGGAGGGAGGGAGGCGAGCAGTGGTGGCGGCGGCCACTGGAGAGAGGGAGACGAACAGCGACGGTGACCACGAGAGGGAGGGAGGCGAGCGGCAGCGGCGGCCACGGGAGGGAGCGAGGTGAGCGGCGGGAGGCGACCAAGGGAGGAGATGAGCGGCGGGAGGCGACCATGGGAGGAGACGAGCGGCGGCGGCGGCCACGGGAGGGTGCGAGGCGAGCGACGGAGGGAGGAGGCGAGCGGCGATGGCCACAGGCCCGGGAGGAGGAATGTAGGATGAGGTGGCGGATCTGGATTTTGGGGGCTTCAGCTCTTTGTGTAACTTGTGTTGGTGGATGAGGCCGGGAGGAGGAATGGAGGATGAGGAATTGTGACTATTTGTAACTTCGTGAGTCTGTCTCTGTGACTCTGAGAGTGAGCTAGGGTTTTACTGGTCCCACCTGTCAGTGCATCTCGTGGGTAAACAGGTGAGACAGGTACGAGTGGAGCTCACCCATGCCCATACCCGTTTACCCGACGGGCAGAGATTTTTCCCTATTTTCATGCCCTTGAGCAAATAAAACAGCATATACTCTGCTCCATTAGGGCATTTACCCGTGGGCATGCGGGTAATCAGGCACAATTGCCATCCCTAGTCGAGACCGTCTACATCGGGAGTGTGGGAGAATTTCGACAGGACAACCAAGCAAGATGCAGCGAGAAATGAGGTGTCATATGCTATTTATAAAATTTATCACCTTGAATTTTCTGCAAAGTCTACAGGTGGAACAAATCACTTGCTTAGACATGCTACAAGATGTCAAGCCAAACAAGGATTGATGATGAGGCGACGTAGTCGCAATACAACCTCGACGGTATGGTATGTAGTCGGGACTACGATCCTCGTAGCCCGCCAATCTATCTATCGCTTAATTGCTTCGAGGATTTACCGTTAGGCTTTGGTAAGCTTGCTTCTTTCAAAATTACATTAGGACTACACATAATCCTAGATTTCCTTCCTTTCTAGACAGACAACAACTAAGGCTCTAGTAAAATACTATAATGAATGTCGTAATAAGATAAAGAAACTATTTAGTACATACACATTTTCAGTGGCCCTAACCTCGGATATATGGAGTGGTCGCGCTAGGGAGGATTACCTTAGTGTAGTTGCATATTATGTTAATGACGACTGGGTAATGAAGAAAAGGAGTATAGCTTTGAAACTAATTGATGTAGCACACACAAGTGAGAATATTATGAACTACATTATCAAAGTCGTGGAAGACTTTGGTCTTACAGACAAAATATTCGCAATTACTTTAGACAACGCCGCTTCAAACTCTAGGGCCATGGACATTCTTACTCTAGTGTTGAGTACATATGCTGATTCCTTCTTGCTACATTAACGATGCGCTTGTCATATTATCAACCTTATAGTCAAATGTGGTTTGAAGAAGTTGAGTTCGTATATTAAAGTTTTTCGCGATGCGATTTCTTTCTTGAATAATTCTAACGTAAGAATAGCACAATATAAGAACTTTTGCAAGGCGGTGGTATATGTCCAAGAAAGTTCAGTTTGGACATGGAGGTAAGGTGAAACTCTACTTACCTTATGCTTATGAATCTTTTACCATACAAGAATATTTTTTCTATTTTTATTCAAACACACTATCATAGCACTGACGGTAGTATACTATTAACTGAGCAACATTGGTTCGTTGCTGAGAAGATACTGTCGTTTTTATAAAAAAATTTATGAGACAACTATTGCTTTGTCCACTATCTACTATCCAACATCTCCTATCATTATACATACTATTTTTCGGATTGCTACTCAATTGAAAATGTATGAAAATGACTTAGTTTTACGCGATGCTGTTGTTTCCATGAAATCTAAATACCTTAAGTATTGGAGAGAAATCTCTTAACTATATGTATTTGCATTTCTTTTGGATCCTAGGGCTAAAGTTGATGCATTTGGTACTATACTTGATCTTCTTAGTGATACTACGGGGCTAGACTATACTGACTATTTTACAGAAGTTCATTCTCGGTTATACGAGGTGTACCAAATGTATGAAAATAAGTTCCAGAGAGTCCGCTGCAACGATCTCCAGAGCCCCACCTCGAGTGAGAAGACAAATATATGGGGCACGATCTTCTGCCTCTTCCTCCGTGTCCAGTCCAGTCTTCTTCTTCTTCTACACCATCGCCGCTCACCAAAACCCACAAGGAGCGGGAACTATTCACCTATTTAGACAACGATACGGTGGATTTCAACTCAGAAGGTTTCGACACCTTGCAATGGTGGTAAGCCCATAAGATAACATACCCTGTACTATCTCTACTTGCACGTGATGTGTTAACTGTTCCTATCTCTATAGTTTTCTCCGAGTCTGCTTTCAATTTTTCTAGAAGAATATTGGAGGAGAGAAGAACAAGTCTCACAAGTGAGATCGTGGAGATCCTTCTAACCGTGAAAAACTGGGAACAAGCTAATTCACGAACACAACACTCTGTGAAAAATCCAGAGTTGTCGGAGGTGTTCGAACACTGTATTTAGACAATGACAAGAATAATCGACACATAGAACAATGATGTATTATATATGTAGAGCTATAGGTTATACTCTTTTTCCTTTGCCAAGTTTTCTTATTTTGAGTTTTTACTTGGCGAATGTTTTAATTAACGAGGTAGCCGGTTGAACATTAATAAAGCTCTTTATTACATTTTTAATATGATTGTCTTTTTTTTTTTTGATTTTCATGTCTACTTCTCAATTCTACACAAATTTCTAACTTTTCTGGATTTTTTTATTTGTTTGGATTTTTTTTTCATTCTAGCGTGCCAAACGAGCTAAACGGGACACACTTTGCCTGATGGCCTAAACGAGCTCGTGCCGGCCTGGCACGGCACGAACGACCGATGGGCCGTGCCTAGGCCGCCACCCTGGCACGTGGGCCGGCCTGACACGGCACGAATAGTAGCCAGGCCAGAATGGGTCGTGCCTACTAAACAATCTAGACTTGCCATTATGAGTTAATGGAGTAATTTAGTTATTAATGATAAATCTATTTGTGAGACAAACACTTCTATTGTTATACCTATTGTTTAGTCTCAATTGGATATAAAGGTGAAAATCACGGAGGTATGCGTTCGACATCACATTCCTATACGTTGTTGCATTCCTCGGATCCAAAATACAGGTTGAACTACACCAAAAGTCTAACTTAAATATGTGCACATATTTTTATTACACATTCGTGTATGCACACATTTAGGGGGAGTTCAATCTATGTTTGTGGTTTCATTAGTATTGATCCATAATCCTTTCTCTACATATATTTAGGATCTTTACTTTGAAACATATCAAATGAATATATAAGACTTGTGTGGTTCATATATACTCATATGATCTTACATTCAATTATTTGTAATTGTGATGGTTGTCATCAATTGCCAAAGAGGGAAAGATTGAAGTATCTTGTCCCAACATTATGAGTTAATGATATGTTGTGGTAATTAATAACAATCATATTGTAGAACTAATATTTTTCATGAGTTGGATGAATAGGTTATGTTCTATGAGGTTGGAGACTTTGGACGACATCATGAGTTAATCATCATCAAATCAAGACTCGGGATAAAGGAAATCATCATGTATTGATGATGTTCAAGTCAAGATCCCGAATGAACAAGATCATCATGTGTTGATGATATCAAGTCAAGAGCTTGGAGTAAAGGATGCATCATGTGTTGACGCATGTTAAGACTCGGGATGAAGGATGTCATCATATATTGATGAGCATCAAGTCAAGATCCCGAAATAAAGAAAATCATTATGTATTGATGATTATCAAGTCAATGACCCGGACTTGAAGCAAAGATATGTGTCATCAAGCTTCAAGTGTTTGTGCAAGGCAAAGGTATGACAAGCTAGGGCTAAGGATATGTCCATAGTTTTTTACCGGTCTCAGTGTTTGGTTGGAGACCGGATTGCTAGTATAGGACGTCGTACTATTAAGAGGGGTCTTGACTAGTAGCTTGAGTTAGTCATGTGTTGATAGGTCGTTGTGCTTGCTCTAGCTCTCGTTAGCATATTGTCAATATTTACGAATGTGTTTTGCAAATAGTTGTGGCTCATGTTTAATCCTTGTAGTATGCGACTTTAGTTTACGAATTGTTTTGCAAACAATCTTAGTCCATGTACCCTATTCCTTGTGGTGTGATTCTAAAAGTTGGCAAATGTGTTTTGTAATTTGTTGAGAATCTCGCCTTTAACCCTTGTTTGAATCGCGCATCAATTGGCAAATATGTTTTGCAAATTGAGTTTAAGCGGAATGCAAAATCCTTGTTTTTCAGTCTCTAGCGGTATGACCGCAGACTGTTGGTGGTATTACCGCAACTAGTCGTAGACACTGGTCGAAGACAGTGGTCGTAAACCTGTTCGTGGATAGTGGTCGTAGACCTACGTGGTCGTAGACATTGGTCGTAGAACAGTGATCGTAAACCTGTTCGTGGACAGTGGTCGTAGAACAGTGGTTGTGACCTGTTCGTGAACAGTAGTCATAGACCTGCCTGGTCGTAGACACTGATCGTAGAACAGTGGTCATAGACCTGCGTGGTTGTAGACCTGTGTGGTCGAGGATCAATCGGTATGACCACATTTGTTCAGCGGTATTACCGCATGGAAGTAGTACCGATCCAACTGGCGGTATGTTTTTTTTTCCAGAGAATGTGTTTTTCTGGATTGGCTTGCTCCTTTGTAGAGCGGTATGACCGCATTTGTTCAGCGGTATTACCGCATGGCGGTAGTACCGATTCTTTCAAGCGTTATGTTTTTTCCAAAAAGTGTTTTCTGGTTTGGCTTGCTCTTGTGTGTCCAACGGCTAGTTTTATAGCCGTTGGAGCAGATCCGTTAGAGCAGATCAGTAATACCGGCCTTGATTGGCGGTATTACCGTAAATGCTGATTCGTTTCTGTCTTTGTCCCCAACGGCTAATTTTTGTGTGTGGGCTATAAATACCCATCTTGATCAGTTGTGGGAGTTGTTGCTGAGGTTACTGGTGCCATATACATTCCTTTGAGCAAAGAGCAAGCCCTCCACACTCTTTTGTGCATGTGTTGCACTTAGTGAGCTTTGAGAGGCAAATCCTAGTGCATGTGTTGCATTAGGTAGTGGATTGTGTATCCATTGAGCTTGGACACTTGATTCGTTCAATTGAGCGTCTCCGACTTGTTACTCTTGGTGTTTACTAACACCTAGACGGCTTGGAGGAGTTGTGTTGGTGATCTTCTCAAAGAAGGTTGTGAGAAGACCCGATCGGTTTGTGAGTGGTTTGGTGCTCGCTATCTCCGGAGTGGAGGAAGAACAACCCCGAGTGGATCGAGGTGTTGATTCAGTTTGGAACCAGTCCAAGTGGTTGGACTTACCTCAGAGGTGTTGGATCAAGTTGTGGAGTTGGTCCAACGTGGTTGGGCTTACCTCAACGTTGATTAGGGGAGACCGGCAAGTCTCCGAACACCACGGTAAAACATCATCGTGTCAATTGTGGTTTGTTCTCTTGTGCTTTACTTTGCACAATTTACATTCATAAAATTAAATTGCTTACATGTATATGTATGTTTGCTATCATTAATATAGACTTAGATTGTTGGTGCGTTTAGTCGAAACTAGTTGATTTAGGTTTTAATTGTGCAAATCCAAATTGTTTATAATTCCGCATTAGAAATTGGTTTTAGCCAAAGAAGTTTTTAAAACCGTCTATTCACCCCCTCTAGTCGGTCTCCTCAATCTTACAAGCGGTATCAGGGTTTGGTCTCTCATTTATTAAACTTAACCGTCTAGAGCGTAAAGGATGACAACTAGTAATTTAGTGCACCTTGGTAAGACACCTTTATTTGATGGTTTAAATTATGCTCATTGAAAAATTAGAATGACCATCTATATTAAGACCATGAGCCCAAACCTATGAAGAATTGTTGATACGGGTTTTTCTACTCCAATTGATCCACAAAACCCCACTCAAAGGGAAGAGTAAAACTTGCAACTCGATGTTCATGCTTTAAATGCTCTCTATAGCGCTTTGAGTGTGGAGGAGTTCAATAGAGTGAGCAATCTTGAGAATGCTCATGATGTTTGGATAACTCTCAGGAAAATTCATGAGGGAACCTCCACGATCAAGGAAGCTAAATTGTATAGGTTGAAGCTCAAATATGAGTCATTTACCATATTGTCTCATGAGAGCATCAATGAGATGTATTCTAGAATGATTAACATAGTAAATGAGCTCAAAGGCCTATCTTGTGATTTAACCGATCTTGATATTGTACGCAAGATACTTAGGGCTCTACCGAAAAAATATGAGACCTTGGTGACATTATTCCCCAATTTATCCAAATTGCCAAGCATGACTCCTACCGCTCTTTTGGGGAATCTCCTCACAAATGAAATGTACAAGAAGGACAAAGATGAGCTCAAGGAGATGGCCTCAACTTCAAGCAAAAGAATTCGTGCTTTCAAAGCTAAATATGATTCAAGCGAAGATGAGAATCAAGATGAGGAAGATGATGACACCGATGAAGAATTAGTCACTCTCATGAACAAAATGGAAGATCTCATGAAGAGACGTGATTCACATAAGCATTCAAGCACATCTTCAAATACAAAGCACCACAAGACTCTAAGGTGCCACAATTGTCAAAAATTGGGACACACTGCTTCAAAGTGTCCTTATGATGGGGAAGATGAAGAAGAGCCCAAATCATCATCAAGAAAGAAGAAAAATAACAAGAGAAGACATTTTGTCGGGCTAGCCATAAAGGATGATCCATCAAACCTCTCAAATACAAATGAAGCTCCATCACTATTTGACATGTCTACATGTTTCATGGCAAAAGGTAACAATGAGGTAAATGATGATGATGAACCTTTATATGATAATTTGATGGATATGCTAGAGGAGCTCAATGAGTATCTAGGGAAGGAGAATCAAAATTTAAGGTTTTGAAGAAAGAGTATGTCTCACTTCAAAATAATTATGAGGAGCTAAAGGATGCTCTTGAAAAAACTCCTCAAAGAGTTCACTAGCTCCAAAGTGAATATAGGCATAACATGTGATTTATTAGATGATATGTCATGTGTAGTTGCTAACCCTTGCATTGCATCTAAGGTTAGCATATTCACTTCTTGTGATGATTTGCTAGATGTTCCTTGTAGCTCAAAATTAGATGCTTGTTCTTCCTCTATGCCTGTTGAGACTAATCTTGTAGAGAAAAATGAAGAGCTCAAAGTCCAAATCAAGAAATTGACAAATGACTTGGAAAGAAGCTACAAAGGGAAGGCCACTCTTGATGATATATTGAACAAGCAAAGATGCTTGCAAGATAAGAGTAAAATTGGCTTTACTCCCAAGAAGAAGGAGAATAGCAAGACAAGGCACAATGCAAGACACACGAAGAATGTTAAGTGCTCTGTTGCAACAAAAGGGTTACAAAACCTCGGTGTGCCCAAATCAAATGGATGACAAGTCAAGACATTGAAAGATGAGGCAAATCGGCAATTAGCAAGATAAGAAAACAAGAAGGGGAAGCAAAAGCCCAACTTACTACAATTGCCTGGAAAAGGGACACTTTAGTAAGGATTGTCCCAAAGGTATCACTCCTAAGCCCATTATCTATAATGATCATTATTTGCTTAGAAAGGATAAATATAACAATGTGTTTGCTAGAATTGTTAGTTCATCTAAAACTATTGCTAGGGTCATTTTGGTGCCCAAATCTATTGTGACTAACATTCATGGACCCAACCAAGTTTGGGTACTACAAAGTTCTTAAATGATAAATAGGTACTTTGAGAGTCCACTGGGTGGTTAACTGTGCACTTAAATACACCAGGTCCATGTGTCATTGAGTCACGATTAAAACTGGATTTAACTAACTCCATTAATTATGTATCGGGCCCACGCGACAGTCTCACAGAGCAACAATTAAACCATTGCTAATCATTGCTTGCCTTAACCAACCGAGATTTGGTCTTTAATGACCGAGCTACAGCCGTTGTCTGCTTCCGACAGAACAGAGGACTCTCGGGCGTTGCCTTGCTAGGCTCGTCGCCGGTGAGGGGAGTCACGGCGGCCGACGGTGAGGCCAAAAATGGAACCCTGGGAGTGAGCCAGTTCTAAGGGTGGTGGTGGCATGGCTAGCGGTGGACCGGAGCGATGGTGTGCAGGAGATAAGCGGCGGCGGCTCAACGGTCATTGCGACTATGCCAACCCAGTGGCGCTTTAAGCTAACCAACGAGCGCTCGAGCATCTAAAGGGTACAAGGAACTCACCAGAGCTAAGCGGGACATCGGAGATGGACGGGGGAGGACTGGTGACGGTGACCCGAGGCGACAGTAAGGTAGGTGATGCAAAGAGCTTGTCAAAGAGGAAGAAGATGCTCGGCGGTGCTTGGGATGTCCTCGGGGTGCTCCTGGTGTAGGGAAATGGACCGGGGTGTAGTGGAACTCGATCGGCGACGAGAGGCGGCGAATCGGCCGGAGGTGAAGAAGAAGAGGTTCGAGTGGTGCTTGGTGACGAAGGAGGTGGTGGGGACACGATTCGGAGCTAGGCGAAGGTGATGAGGGGCTTTTATAGCCTCAGGGATGAGAGATGACCATTGGGAGGGATGAGGACCGCACGGGGTTCCAAGGGAGGCGCTAGGTGTGGCGATAGGGTAGGGTGATGGCGGAGCCGACGGGGGCGGAGGATGTGCGAGAGAGAGGCAAAGGAGGTGACATCGTGATACCGACCATGCACGTGGGCGCAGCGTAAAGAGAGAGGAACCCAAGGGGGGTAGAGGCATGGCACAGAGGTGCGTGGTGTGTTCTGACGCGGCAAAGATGACACGTGGCGCCGCAAAGGCGCGGTCGGGTGGGAGTGGCAGAGCTAGGATGGGACGCGAGCTGGGGTGGCATGGGCACAACGACCAGGCTAGGGGAAGGCAAGGGGGAAAACGGGCTAGGCTGAGCCCAGGAAACGAATTTGCAAACTGAAATTTGAAATCCTTGAGAGATTTCGATTTGCACTTTTGAATTCAATTTGAAATTGATCTTTCACACAAGGAGTCCCAAAAATGGGATGTTACAATGCGGGGGCGGGAGGAGGCGGCAATGGGGATGCGGGAGGGCAGCATGGGGGGGGGGGCGGCGGGGAAGCAGCAGGATTGTGTGAGGGTTTGGGAAGGGACTTTTTGGATTGAGAGATAATATCTGTCATTTGCCCCGCACCATCTTTTTGGCTTCGCGCCTGTGCCGCGGCCCCGAGCAAAAAATTTCGTCGTGCGAGTTAATTTGCCCCTGCGCCATGTCCTATACCAACAGACGCACAGACGGCTTGGGACATTCGGAGGCAGACTCTCTGCCACAATATTTTTCAATAGACGTTCTGTCGATGTTGCATATTTTTACCGGCGGACAATTTGCGAGTGATTTTAGAGATAATTACCGACTGAAAGTTTGACATTGTTTTAGTTTTGTACCAACAGTCTTCAGCCCTTAATACTGGGTTGTGGTGTAGTGTAATTAAGATTTCTTTTTTATTTGTGATGACAATTGTGATTCCTGGGCCTGGTTAGCATATTTGGAATCTGCATTAGTGCCCGTTAAAGTTGCTATTGTGCACCCAATAGCCAAACCAAACGCCCGACTTCGTGAAAGTGATCTTGCAAACCATTTTATCTTCTAGTTTAGTTCTGTTAGTATGGTGCTTTGAAGCCACTGTCGTTGAACTGCAATGTGCATAGTCTGCACATTTGATTTTCGTTGCATCACTTTGTTGTTGGTGGCATTTAGGATGAGAAATGTGATTTGGTTCAAACCAGTAATTTTGTGGTTTTTCGATATAGAGTTAGATACAGAGTTTGTGTGTGTGATGAGGTTATGCAATATGTACTTGCTGAAGCAAATAAACAAGTTAATATCCCTTCTTAGTTTTTTATTTGTTTGTCTCATCTTCAATTGAACACTGATCTTTTATGCTTCCTTGTAAAAGCAACTTCTTCAATTTTGCAGTGCATTTAAGAAGTTTCTCTAATCTCCCTGTTTTGTTGATAACCTGTCTAATATGTTAGCTTGTTTGTTAATAGAATAAGAGAATATGTTCTTGTTCCTTATTGGTGAATAATGATATTTGTGCAATGCTAGCTTGCAAAAAGTAGATGTTATACATAATTGCTATCTCTTTCTATCCCATTGGCCTGAACATTTAGCATAATATATCTTGATATTTGTAGTACTTGAATCTAAGATAACAGTTTGCTAGCAAGCCTGAAAGTGTCTGCTGGGAAAGCCTTATTTGTTTAACTGAATTATTTCCTTTTTTCTTTGCCGCCTATGAGACCGAGTGGTCAAATTTCATTACATTTTGTATAACAGGTGTGGGAGCTGTGGCATGGTGTGATAATTCGAAATGGAAGTAGATACAGTGAAGGATGCATTTGACTGTGTTGTTAAAAAACGGAAGCTTACATCCTCGAAAACTATCGAGGTTGTGAACCAAGTTGAGAAAGAAATCGAGCAGGCCATTGCTGCTATCCAGGCAAACATCACAGATGGGGAGTCTGCATCAAACCAGAACCGCGAAATTCTTCTTAATATGAAGAATAAGCTGAAAGAGATGGTCCCAATAAAGCAACTCGAAAGCAGCCAAAAAGAAATGAACAATGCTCTCAGCAAGTCGGTCAAGACTACAGAGAAATTCTTCAACCAGGATATTTCGAAAGGTTACAGGAATGTGGAAATGGAACCACATCTACTGAATGAACTTATTGCAAACCATCTATATCGCTAGTCCCTGTTTGACATAGGTGATAACTTTGTTAGAGAAGCCAATTGTCCAGCAGCTTTAAAAATGAAACATCTGTTTCAGGATATGTGTGGAATTCTCAGTGCATTGCAGGCTGGGAAACCTGAGCCAGCTCTGATTGGGCAATGGAGAATCATGATACACTACTGCAAAACGGTTCCTGTCTTGAGCTGAAGCTTCACTAGTTGCAGTTCGTTGAGATAATTATACAAGGGAACAGAGATGAGGCTCTGTAGTATGTTAGAGCATACTTGGCTCCATTTGCTACCATACACAAGGTTGAGATCCAGAGGCTGATAACCTCCATATTATGGGTCAAGGCGCTTGATCGCCATATGCAGAGTTCTTATTGCCAAAAACTAGAAGAAGCTGGCTGAGGAGTTTACTCCACAGTTCTACAATGTGATGGGTCAATCCTCCACAAGTCCTTTGGGAATGGCAATGGTAGTTGGAGCTGAAGTATTGCCAATTTTGCTTAAACTGATGACTGTACTAACTGCGAAGAGAGAGTGGAAATCTATGAAGTAATTTCCTTCCTCACTGGAGCTCAGTAGAGAGTTTCAGTTCCACTCGGTGTTTGTTTGTCCTGTGCTCCGTGAGCAAGGTAGCGATGATAACCCACCGATGCTTCTTCCTTGCGGGCATGTCTTGTCGAAGCAGTCAATAATGAAGTTGTCTAAGAACATCTCATGGTCTTTCAAGTGCCCATTTTGCACATTGGAAGCGATGGCTTCAGAGTCTAAACAGCTTTATATATGAGAATTTTATCTAACTAGAGTTGTTATTCTATGCTTGGGCATTTCAATGCAACAGTCTTTGCTATCTCTGCTCCTTTCAAGAGTGCCACCTTGTTTATAATCTCTCCAAAATCTCAAGATTTTGTTGAGATTTGCAAAGGCGATGTTGTATCAGTGTGCTCTTGTTTGGTATATAGTATGAAATGATATAAAGAAGTTAAAAACTGATTGAATGTTGTTGTTGTGAGATTGACTTGAAGCGGTGGTGAAACTTTATCGAGATGTTTTTCTTATAGTCAACTCTTAATGGACTTTTTCATGATTTATAAGAAAACTGGGGTTCGCCGCCTCGAGTATATTAAAAGATGTCAAGTCGTTCAACATACGGTTGCATTTGAAATCCTAATTCTACTCAGCCTGCACCTTTGGGAAACAAATTCAAAGAAGTGTTAGTGGGATTTGAACCCACGCCCTTTCGGACAAAAGACTTAATCTGGCGCCTTAGACCAACTCGTTCATCTCAACGGTGTTGATAGTCACTTACCGTGCTTTGGATAGAATATGGTCTTCATCTAAAAAGACCGACAAGGCCTTTTACTTAGGTCCTATTTGTTTAGGCTTAGTTTTTTTTTGGCTTGTCGCTTAGAATCAGCTATTCTTCTTCTTCTTTTTTGCTTAATCAGCTTATAAGCAATTTGCTTTTAAGTCAAGGCAATATGTTTGGTAATCTGGCTTTTTTCGGTTGGCTTATTGGCCTCAATGATGAATGTCTGAAATACCTTTTTTTTTATACAAATGAGCTACAAAGAGTTTTTATCATCTATTTCAAACACACAACGATCACATGATTAACAAGTAGTCACACATTCTTGCAACCAAATTCACAGATCATAGTCCATTCTTGCAACCAAATTATTGAATCAAATACTAAGGGTGTGTTCGGTTGCCTGCATGTCCCTATCCTGGTCTGTATGGATCATCTAAGTCGAACCTAGCCGTTGAGTGGATGCAATGGTGTGTTGTTTGGTTGCCTGTTTTTGTTGGACCAGGCTGTGTTGAGATGTTGTTTAGTTGCTCAGATCCGCAGAGTGTGCTCACATTTTCTAGTGGATGGTGAGAACACACATGTTTGAGTTGGACAAAGAGAGGAAGAAGGAATGAGAATGACAAGTGTGGTTCAGTGGTTAGTAGGACAAAGAGAGAAAGAACAGAGAAAGGAAACAGGGGAAGCTAGGCGGCGGCTCGGGTGCACGACAGCACTACTTGGCCAAAATGGAACGGCGACGACACGAGGATCCTCCAAGTGGTGGTGGCGTGGCCGGAGTGGCACCAAGGTGGCGGTGGCGGCACGGGTGCACGACCAGGGCGGCGGTGGCTCGGCAGCGTTCCAAGGGAAGTGGCGCAACCATGGGCACGATAGTGGCACGGGGATCGCGTCGGGTCCTCCGGGGAAGCCGGAGGGTGACCGAGGCGGCTGGGCGACAACGTCGGAAAAGAAGGTTGTGGCAGCGGCAAGACTCCACGACAGCTCATCGACCAAATCGAGAGGGGGAACCGGTAGAGAAATGTCGGGAACATGTGATGACGTGGTCTAATCGGCTTGGAACTCACTAGAGAAGGAGATCGGGGTAAGGATGGTGCGGCGGCCGGAATGGAAGAAGATTACAAAATTTGACTATGTGCTACGGAAATCAAGATATTGATTTAGGGGAATTACTCGTGGAAGTATAGAACACGATATAACACGCTCAAAAGTGCAAGAAACTCACCAGAGCGGCGCAACGGCGAGACAGGGGGGTGCCCGACGGTAGGGAAGAAGCTCCTCGTGGCGACGATGGTGCTCCAGGTGGTGTGGGGCAAGGGCGCATGGATGCGGCACGAGCACTTGACCAGCACCTGCATGAGTTGGCCCTGGCTGAGGAGCGAAGCTCGATTCGAGCGTTTCCCTCGGGCCAGGGCCAAGAGGGAATCTTACATGCGCTAAGCCAAGCTCACCCACCCAACCAGGCAACCAAATGGGATCGTGTCTGTCGAGCCAGCCTAACACGACACGATGGCTAGATGGGCCGGGCTGGTCCGATGCATCGTGCCTAGGTCAGCACCCTGGCCTGACCCGTTAGGTCCGTTCATTTTTAAAATATTTATATAATTTTATTTTTATTTTAAAATATTTATATAATTTTATTTTGTAGTTTTTCAATTTTATATAGTTAATTTTATAAGTATATATTTTTTTAAAAATTATGTATTTTCCATAATTTTGTTACAATTTTTAAAAAATTAATGCAAATAGGCTAAATAGGCCGACACTGACCCGACGGTCTAACCGTGTCCGGGCTGACCCAAAAGGCTATCATGTCGTACTTGAGAATGCTTCAGCCCATAGGCCGGTCCAACACGACCCGTCTAAGTAACAGGCTAAACGGATTGTGCCTAATCGGGCTTGTGTTGTGCCAGTCATCCATTTGGACACCACCAAGGGAAACAACAAAAGGTAGGTGGAGGGTGTGTTGCGAAGTAGGTGACGGGTGGATGGTGGCTGAAACGAGGAGGGAGCAGAAGCGGAGGGGGAGTAGAGACTAGGTGCCAAAAAGCCAATGATGCGCGACACATATTGCGGGGTTTTTTCTCTCTTCAAATTAAGGCAATTTTTATCTGTCTATTATCTTATTAAATCAAAGACGGAAGAAGTCACTACGTTCGCTCTCAATATATAGCTAAGTTCGACAGAACAAAAGCAGAGAGAATTACATGGCCGTTGATTAGTTCTCTGGTACTTAATTGGATTTTGATGCTTGATGCACTGCCGTGTCAAGAAGACAAACATGACCCTACTGATTTTGATTTGACAAAGAAATTGTGCATGTGTCCCAGATGAGCCACAGAGGTCGAGTTAAAGATTACGAACACGTTGGCTAACTATTGCAAAATCCTCTGGCGAGTTTGCACAACAGTAGGCACAGCGAGGAATGCTGGCCTTGACGAGCAAGTCCGCAAGGTTCTTAGCAGCATCTGAATTACAAGCAATTTTCGTTTCGTAGATCTAGCCACTAAAGCCTTAATTGGACGAACAGCATATTACAACAAAAATTAGTCTTCTGCACTATGTTAATCATCCACAAGTACTTTTTGTTCACATATTAAAATTTCTTTCATGTTTGTTGATTCATAGTGCGTATGTGTTGTTGACGTCAATATTCATGGAGAACCATATATTACACAATTATATTAGGAATATTGTTTACAAATCCGGGTAGAAAATAGGGTGCTTAAATAGTTAGTACATAAGAGCATTTTAGAATAACCAGACGAATACATATTGCAATCTTTTAAAATTATATCAAGTTTGCACTACCTTATTATAAAGGTCAACCTTAAATTGCATTTCTTACTATATTTTTAAAACAAATAAGCTACATTAAATCCAGCTTCTCTCAATTTGCGCGGGCACTCCATGCTTGTCCTATTACATTGGCTTTTGAAACCACCCCCTGACGGGCAAGAGCAAGAGCAAGAGCAGCGCAGCGCGGTTAGCTTCCTGTGGACACTGAACAAATGTCTCAGGTTTCCTCAATGAAAATTGCACGCGATGATCTTGAACTACCAGGATTGCAAATAGCTTCGATCACGCTCGAGTTGAGGGTGAGCAATGCACGAGACATATTACCCTTAAGTTGCGTAGGGCCTCAAAGTCACGGAATGAGTTCCAAATTGTTTGTTGAGCCCTTCAATGGCTTGGGCCAATCCTGCTCTAATAATTTGAACTAGGCCTGCCCATCTTAACCACATCCACTGAGCGGGTCCCGCGGCAGTTGGTTTTTCTACCGGACCAGCTCAAGTCTCTGTAAACCCGAGCCGAAGCTTTGGACATTTCGGTCTAAAGCCAGCAGCGGATTCAAATCCTCTGCCATTACACCCTAATGTCACGGTAAACAGTGTCATAATATTATTTTGTAGCTATCGGATCGAAAATCAACAGCTTAGATCGAGATCAACGCAGACAAAATGCTGCGTCAAACACCGCAAAGAATAACACTGCTCAAAACATCATATCACATCAGAAGAACCGATCTCATCCTTCGCCTTTCGATCCAACGGCTGAAATCTCAAAATATAACAGCATTGTTCACCCGTGACATTTGCAGTGACATGACCGGCGCCCTACTGGCTACTACACGGTCACCGGACTCGTACTCGGTCGCCAGTTCGCCACTGGCGCACGGTTTCACAAATCAAAACCCCTCGCGTGAGTCGCGTCCCACTTAAAACATGCATCAAACATCAGATTTTCTTCCCATCCCACTGCACACACGCTGAGACGCCCATCGCACCGGCGCGGCACCCGAGATGGCACGGCACGCCAAGACGGACTCCGACGTGACGAGCCTGGCGCCGTCCTCGCCGCCGCGGTCGCCGCGCCGCCCGGCCTACTACGTGCTCAGTCCGGCCGCCTCCCACCCGGACGTCGTGGCCTCCGGCGGCGGCGGGGCCGCAGCGGAGAAGATGTCGCTCGCCGGCTCCACCCCGGCCGAGTCGCCGCTACACTATCACTTCCACCACCACCCCGGCGCCGCCGTGCACCACTCGCGAATCCTCCACCGGTCGCCTCCTCTTCTCGGACCAGCTCCGCCCGGCGGCGCGACGGGGCGCACCCTGGCGCCGCCTCGGGCACGGCAGCGGCGCAGGGAGCGTCGGGGACGAAGACGACGACGATGAGGCCGTGCCCGCCGCGGCCGCGTCGCCGTGGAGGTGCTACGCCCTCGGGGCATTCGCGTTCCTGGCTGTGTTCGCCTTCTTCTTGCTTGTGCTGTGGGGCGCGAGCAAGTCCTACAAGCCCCATGTCGTCGTCAAGGTCCAGTCCCTCTTCTTGCCATTGTCTCATCGCTCCTCATCACTTCTCTCCAGTTCTTGGTCGCGTCGTCTGCTCTCATTTGCTTAAGATGCCATCGTCAGACGCTCTGCACTACATTGCATAGTGCACGTTTTTTGGCTTCGTTTTCTTAAATAAAAAAAAAAACTCTATCCGTTAGAAACATGGGATGTTTTAGAATGCTCTGTTAAATTTTTTAACTTTAACCACAGATGTATATAAAAAAATTAAAAATGGTATCATAAGATTAGTCATGAAAAATATAATAATTTTGTATTATTTTATAAATATATTTATATAAAAGTAATAGTTAAAATTGTATGTTGGAGGCGTCTGAAACGTTATGTATTCTTGAACAAACAGTAGAAAATTTAAATTTTTGACAACTCTAAAAATTGCGCTGTTATTTAGATTTACCACTACCATCTTCAGGTGAGGCTGTACTGTAATCCTCGCTCTACCTTAACTTCTGAGAAACCGTGAGTACTTTTTCTGATTATTCCTCTTCCCATTCAAGAAAAGAAAGAAGCTGTACTCCCAAATTTTAGAAATTTTAGGCATGCAATTAGTAGAGGATTATTCCTTCCAGTGATGACCATACAAACTTTGAATTGTGAAGTGCATTTGGGCAAGAACAGCTGTACTACCTAAGACCCACCTCAAAGCAAGCAAACAGTGCTCCAGTACTCCATGGACAAACACGCGGATATTGCGACTTATCTGCTCGTCGTCTTATGTTCGTGCCATTAAATCAATTAGTGATTTTTTTTTCTCTCTCTCTCAAGTGCCCGTTCGTTCGTTTGTGTGGGGGGTGCCGATGCAGAGCGTGGTGATCGAGACGTACCACATCCAGGGCGGCACGGACCGGACGGGCGTCCCCACCAAGATGTTGTCGGTCAACGCGACGGTCAGGCTGCGCTTCCGCAACCGCGGCACCTTCTTCAGCCTCCACGTCACCTCCACGCCGTTCCTCCTCTTCTTCGACGACCTCACCGTCGCCTCCGGACAAGTACGTGCCCTTCGCTTTCCTTCCATGCGAGCTCATCTTACCAGCAGTACATGCATGATGCATTGGCCCTACCTTACTGAGTCTTTGCCTAAATTGTCGCGTCTTTTTATCTGTAATAGTAAAGTAGTACGTGTTCGTACCGAATTAAAAAAATAGTAACACGGTAGCATCTGTCCTGCTCCTAGTCTACGGAAGCCATCTATTATGCTCCCAATCCATGGCACACCATCTGCCACGCTTCTAATCTATGGCAAGAGAACACATCGCCTAACTAGCTTGCTGCGATATTATTGCAGAGTAACTTTTGCTATTTCATTTCAACATAGACTACACGGAACAAAAACTCCTACCTTACCATCCTTTACTGGTACCTCTCCTTGATTGCTTCGTGCCTGGATTGGAATGTGATGTGAACGTTACGTTGTCCTTCACTCCCCCTGCATAATTAGGTTATAAATCATGCGTAGTTATTGCTAGTTAGGGCGTAACAACTCTGCAAACAAACAGGGTGGTGACCACACACAGTAGTAATTTCAGGATAACTGAGTACTAGAGTAGATAGCTGGCGCCTGCGAGATGTGAATGAGTCGGGCTCAGGTTCAGGTTTGCTGCACCATACATGTGCTGATCCGCATAGCCCAAAAAACAGGAACGCGGCGGCCCTGTTTTGAATACGGGATTTCCCCCCTTAATTCTTATGTAAATTGAACTATTTCCTACGAAATGTTCACAAAAAATCTATAAAAATCATGCGTTCTAAATCGGCCGGTAAGGTATACATTTAGGTAATTCGTGTAGAAATATGAGAAATTGCTGCGTTCAAAACGGCTAGTATGAACAGTGATAGAAATAGAAAAGATTACAAGGAAGCATTCTAGCAGTATGCCCTCTGCCGTGGTAGTGTATCAGAATTGGACTTGTATTTGTAGTAGTGTAGAGGGTGAGCATCAGCCCATGTGATTGGGAGGTTTGTGAAGGGATACGGGTAGGTTACATTAGCTGTCAATTTAAAAATTCTACCGCATAGATCAGAAAATCATGCAAGTAAAATATCAAAGATCGTTACCACTAGACGCGCAGTGCAACGGAAGAAGAGTTCGAACAACCTGATCCAATGTCGAGCGCGTCGATGTAGTGGTCGTAGTCGATCGACCAACGTTCTCGGCACTGATCGTCTCCTCCAATAACCCATCACGTTCCTTACGTAGATCGTGGATCGTCCTCGATCAGCACAGTAACAATCGCGACAGTGCCTTTACGGTATCCACACGTCCATGGTGGAACGTCGTACGCTGTTGTGTTAGCATCAATGTGCACGGTAGGGCCTTCAAGAAGATGGTAGCTAGGGTTTCAGTGGAACAACTCCTAAGTACCAACAGTCCTATGCATCCCCTTATAAAGAGCCCATAACAGATCTTATCTGAACTCATTTGTTTCACCCCGTTAAGTGTATGACCCTGTAGGTTCATGTGTAATCGGTTGCGCCTCGGAAACTCTTTTCCTACCACGAGTCGTTAACGGTTCCTAGTAGCATATAACGATTCTCGAACACACATAAATATCGGACAAGCCTTATGCACTATGATCCGCGATCAAGTCTTTATCACTTACGACCAGCACGTATCTTCATACGATTAGTTCATATTTAGTCACAACCAGTTTGCTGACTATTTAGTGATTATGTTCAACTGGTTTACAACTAGCCTGTATCTTCATACGATTAGTTCGTATTTGGTCGAACTGAACGATCTGCTTACGTATTCAACATTTGCCTCACGATATCTGGTTGAACTTTAGGTGAGATATTTGCTATCCATGGACTGTTCAATACTTTCTCGATCAAGTGACGGATAACTTCATGTGGTTAACACTTCGTCCACTAGTGGCATGGCTATTCGCTTTCTTTATCCGACCACATCGAGGGGCTTAGAGATATCTCTTATGTTATGTTAAGAGGGACAAATCTTATATCCGATCAGTTATATCCCTCTGCATGTTTCATAGCATACCTGAAAGATAATTCATCTAAGGAACATAATAACATCTATTCTATAACTCATAAATGTAGACATGATATAATCATCTCTATTATTGTCTCTATGGTATATCACTAATAGTTTGGTCTAATTTTAGTACCCCTCTATTTCAAAATATAAGACATAGTTTTTGCAATTTTGTTTCAAAATATAAGGCTCCCATGTAGAGTTACTGATCTTTTCTCTCTTTAGCCCTCGTTAATCTTTCCTCTCTCTTCCACGTTTACCCTCTCTCTTCCACGTTTATCAGTATACACCCACACAACTATCATCTCCCACGATATTACCACCATAGACGCTATGGTCATTTCCTTTCACCATTCTCTTGGTTTCATGCACTTCTTAATCCGTGTGCCCAATCAAAATAAGTCTTATAGAAAGAAACGGAAGGAGTCCATAAGAGCATCTACAACAATACACGTCAGCTATTACTAAAGAGTAGCCACATCAGCATTTACGTGATGTGGAGGAGAGAGGGTGAGGAGAGAGAGTGAAGTTGTTTCTAGATGAAGAAACAATCAAGTTGTTGATACCAAGACACAAGAAATAACAAAATAGCTATTGGAGACTTGGTTGTTACTTAAAAACGCGTTTTGTTGATATCAAGAATCATCATGCACACTTGTAGCAATTAAAGTTAGATACAAGCTCAAGTAACAA
The DNA here is from genome assembly GCA_036346255.1 of Ampelocalamus luodianensis. Classification (NCBI taxonomy): domain Eukaryota; kingdom Viridiplantae; phylum Streptophyta; class Magnoliopsida; order Poales; family Poaceae; genus Ampelocalamus; species Ampelocalamus luodianensis. The sequence goes on from CM070620.1 coordinate 14,393,482, forward strand.
TCTATTGGAAGAGTAGTTTCTTTTTATTAGATTGAATACTCTCTCTCCTCTTAGTAACAAGTTAAGAAACAAACTATTGTAGATATTCTAATTTGGTACAATTGCTGTCCCGAGTTCCCGACCATGATGATAAAATAGGCCGTGCAATTTTGCCGGCTTAGAGCCTCAGCTTTTTAGCATTCCCATGAGCATCGTAGTAGTCTATATCCTGTGACCTAGGTACTGCAGAAAGCAAACCTGACAGCACGGGTTCTCTTCCTATTTGTCGCTGTCCTTGATTGGTTTTTGCGGTAGTACGCTTAAAACAGAGCTCTGTTCGAAAAACTGGCGTCTCCGATCTTCATGCTCGAACTGAGGATGGCGTCCATTATCGTTTTGCTTCCTCGAGAGACCAGACCGTCAGATGATTTCTGACTTCGTTAATCGTTAGCCATGCATTGGGCCTTCCCGAGGCTGGCTTGGATTTAGCAGGATATGTATGGTTAGTGTGCAACAGCTTGCATTCAGGTAGAACAAGCTACTCCTACATCACATCACAAAATACCCAGAGGGAACTCGTGATTCACAGTTCAGAAGGAACAAAATATCATCTGTCAATTACCTGCTGGACGATTGCAGTGTTTTTATATGCGCTTGTTTCTCACTAGAATACAATACCCCTGCTAGTTGTCTAGATACCTATTTTTCGACAAACTGAGAGTCTGAGAGGAAGCGCATGTGATTTAAGTACCAATAATATACACAGCCAGCAGCGAACCGAAACTGGTGGAACCCAATAATGCATCGAGGCAGATAGAGGTGTTCTTTCGGCGGGTATGGCGTTCAGGTTGTTAGAATATCGACTCTAGTTATATGATTATACGTTTGTACGACTACTAGACCGATCTGATTCTATGATAGAGTCTAATCTAGTAGAATCTTAACATTATTATGATTTTAACAAAAAGTTTGTAGGATTGTGATCAAAATTTTCATACGATCTTATCCAGTTCTAGTGATTTATTATAAAAAAAATTATTTACATATGTCCCTTTCATTATAAATTTTTACTTTTTATTTTTTTTCATGTCCATTAAATAAGGAACAATCTTTCCTATGCACTACATTTTGGTTAACAAAAGTTATAAAAGTATAATTCAAAAAAATGTAAAAAGTTTTAAAATACAAGATAGTTTTTTTTTAAAAAAAATACTTTTTTAGTAGAATCACGTAGAATTTTAAATTCTACATCGATTGTAACGCTGCTGGTGAAGAACTCTTAGATTCTACCTGGATCGTACTCGCGATCCTGCTGCCATTCTTATCCATAGTCGATATGAGCAGATTTTTCTCTCCCTGTGAGGAAAACCGGCCGGTAACTACTGTAGGGACTGGGGAGTAGTACAGGAATGACTAGTCTTCCACACTGTTGCTGCATGCTCCATACCACAGGCTAGTAAGCTACTGCACTGCACGGCCATCTCCCTTGGCAAAGCGCCAATGTGAAATGCCAAGCCTCTGTTCTCTATGTACACTACTAGGAGTAGTATTTTTTTTTTCCCGGGGGTACTACGCAAGCCTCTGCTCCATCTTTCAACGGCAAGTCAAGTGGACGTGCCTTTACTGCTTTTCTGGGTTTGAGACCTCTGCTCCATCTTTCAACGCAAAGAGGACGTGCCTTTACTGCTTTTCTGGGCTTCAGACATCACACCTTTACCTTCTGTTACTTCGGCTGTGAGCTGGCTTCTGGCTTGTTTACTTCTTGCTGCTGCTGAGGGGACCCTGTGCTGGACAAGATGATGGACCCCCAGTGGGCAGCGAGCCAGCGCCATCATGGACTTTTTACCCTTTTGGCCTTGGAGTTAATATTTTACATGTCCCAGTACATTTTTGCTCCTGGTTTTGGGGGAAAATTAAATAATACATTTTAAAAATAGAACTATAGAAATAAATATTTATTTAATAAAATTACAAAAAGGGATTCTTTTATCAATTCAATTGACGACAGGCACCTGCCTCCATTTGAAATGTCGACAGGAGCCTATCGCCATGAAAATAGTGTCAAAGGTCCTGTCGCTAAAGACTTAAATTCCCATTTGAAATGGCGAAAAGTTCATGTCGCCAATTGAAATGATGATAGAAGCTATTTTTTTAAAAAAAAAATTGGCAGAGAATGTAGAGTACGTGTCATTTCAGTGGGGTCTACTCGTTTGTTTGTTCTACACGATGTGTGGGGTGTCGCGATGCTGTGTCTTGCACAAGGTTAGTCATACGCACAACAATAAATGACATCACAAATAGATACAAGCATAACATTAGTTGTACAAAAAATAATATTTATATAATATGGGTCATACATCCAGTCACATGCCCTCTTCGGGCCTACTCCACGGGTGGCCCCTGCCCTCATCCGAAGGCCCCATAGCTGGTGTGAGTACATCAAGGGCTTCGACGGCCGAACTACCCTAGAGGGGTGAGGTACCTCTGCAGGTGTGGCGAGCCCTGGCAATGTCGACGGTTGGGACGGTGGAGACGTGTCATGGAGCTGTGAAGCCCCAACAGAGCCATGTCGCCAATTGGACCGGCGACAGGGTCATGTCTCCATTTCGAACGACGATATAAGTCCATTTTTCTAATTCCATTAAGCATGCATTTTTTTGGTAATTCTATTAAAAAGTACTATTAAAATAGAAACATTACCGACATATCTACAACTAAACTACACACACCTAAAAAGATTTAGACTACAAAACTATATGTTTCAAACTATCTAATTCATTCAATTACTACACCATAAAAAAATATCTACATGATTAACGATATATCTAAAACTAAACTACATACATCTAAAAATATTTACTACAGAGAACTACGCTACGTAACTATACATCTAAAACTATCTAAACCATTTCATTACTACACCATAAATAAATTCTTTACAACTAACCGCATTTTTATAACTAAGCTACACGCGCCTAATAACTATACATCTAAAACTATCAAATCCATTAAATTACAGACCTATCAAAGTTTCAAATTTAAATGTAAAGTTACCAAAAAAAATACCTACAATGGACGGCCGAATATGCTCCTCCCTCTCTCCCCTCCACGGCTATGGACGGATAGGGTTTCACTACCTCTTCTCCTCCTCTCCCTCCTCCCTCTCATTTTTTTGGATTAAAAATGAATTTAGACCGGATTTTTGGACCTTTTATAGCCTAACCTCTGTGGCCATTGGTCCATGTTGTCATTTTAAATTTTGATTTTGGTCCAAATCGCTATTTGAAATGGTGACGGGGACTTTTGCCACTGTATTGTTGGCGGCAGGGCTCCTGGCGACAGGGACTCTGTTGTCAATTTATTTTGTAATTTTATTAAACGGATATTTATTTCTATAATTCTATTTTAAAAATATATTATTTAAAAAACCGTGGTTTTGGTTGGATCACAGGTAGAAAGAGTTTCAAAGTCGATCTCTTCTAGCTGGCAGCAAACATTACCAGTTTTCCTTGTTTTTCCTACAGAAAAGTCTTTGCTCGTGCGAAAAACACAAGACACTTGTGTGTTGTAATTTTGTTTACAGTTGAGAATCGTTAGTACTAGAATAGTTTTCAGAGGATGGATGCACGAATGCACTGATGTGTAGCTTACGCGCGGATGCGATGCAGATGAAGGAGTTCTACCAGCCGCGGAGGAGCGGGCGCGTGGTGACGGTGTCCGTGGTGGGGAAGCAGGTCCCGCTCTACGGCGCGGGCGCGGACCTGCACAGCAAGCCAAACAACGGCCGCCTCGGCCCCGCGGTGGTGCCCGTCAGGCTGGCCTTCCTGCTGCGGGCGCGCGCCCACATCCTCGGCCTCCTCGTCAGGTCCAAGTTCTACCGCCGCGTGCACTGCCACTTCGACATCCGCGAGGCCCACCTCGGCAAGCCCGTGCGCGGCGTCGCCGCCGACTGCGAGTACCACGACGGGAGGTGACGGTAAGTATCTTGGCGTCGGCACGGCAGACAAAAAAACTTGTTACTAATACTAGGGATTGCGTTGGGTACTGTGGATTGGAAGGTCTGAACTTTAGGCACGTGGTATTGATAACACGGAAACAATCCATTCTGATGTAACGAAGCCATTGGCGAATTCCGGGGACAAGTTGGCCAAATGCGAATAGTAATGCTACTAATTCTAGACTATATTGAAACGGGATCAGCCCAGCTTTTATAAAAGCCAATATCCAAAGATTACACTAGACTATAAATTTGAATCCAACAACTGTATTACGCTAACACTAATTCACGCCTTCTCTGAAGCTACAGCCAAAATTTGTAGTTCAGTTGTGTGCTAATAGGAGCAAGTTTACAACAAGCTGAACTTGCTTGGATGGCATGGCAGATGTCAATGTGCTATCTGAAACATTTTTTTGAAGGATATTTGCGGAGGACGATTCATTCTCATGGAAGCATTGCAGAGGCCGGGCATGTTTCCCCAGTAATTTCCGTCATTGCACCTTGTTTTTGCTTCAAGCTACTCTTTTTTTTTTGTCCTGCGTTGTTTGTGTATGTAGATAGGACGGAAAAAACAGCCAGGGAGTGACTTTACATATTACTGTACAGTACTAACATGTTCATCATGCTGCACAATCTTCAACTTCTCACTTGCACCGGATTGCCGGCCACGCATCCTCATGCTGATAACAAATGCAATGAGCTGCAAAAACATTAAAAAAAAATCAGTACTGAATGTTAAATTTGCATTGGAACAAATTCAGAAAGGAGTTCCATTGAAGACTTACGGTACAAAAACCAGCGCACATAATGCTGAAACCTTTGAAGTTGAAGGGCTCTGTTTCTGAAAGGAACCATGCTGACACAACAAAACAGGAAAAGACTATTGTATCAGGTACCATTTGGGAAAGCAACACCCATCAAACTCACATGAATCACATTTTGTATCCGTACCTGTTAAGGGAGTAAAGATGAGTGGAGCTAATATGCTGGCAAAAGAACTAATGCCAGATATACACCCTTGAGCAATTCCCTGTAAGGCAACACCACACGATAGAATCGATGAGCAAACTTACAAGTGTCACTTGTCAAGTAATACAAGACAAACATCAGCAGTTAGCTTCAATACGAAATAAAATTACCTGTTCATTTGATCCAACACTTTTGACACATTGGTCCTTATCTATAAAGTTGAAAAGATCATCAAGCTTGTTCTGAATCACTCAGAAGGACAAGAAAAAAAATGGTGAGCAAAAGATGGCTTACAGATGGGTGAACAAAAGCACTCAAAATTACAAACGCTGCAGCAAAGTAGGGTACCTGTGAGATGATTAAGGCAAGTTAGGGAAGAGATATCAGATCATATATGTGGCCAATGGATGACGTTAGTATTTATATGAACACTGGAAATACAGTATTGCACTACTGAACAAGCACACAAGTAAATCTTTGAATTGTTGCTGATATAGGCAGACCAACCAAAATAACTGCAAAGTAGAGGTAACATTTGCCAAAGCCAAAGGGCGTACCCAGTATGACCATGCGATGCCATACAGGAAAACCTGCAATATATGATAATTCTTCAATAGCTAAAATCGCAGGTGCTCAAAAGTCATAATCAACAGAAAATATATAAGTAAAAAGCTGTTACATGAGTGCATCCTCCTAACAGACCGACAATAAGTAGTACCTCCTCACCCACAATTGGAGCCAAGATAGGCATTACAGTTAGCTGCAAAGAAGTTAACATAAGCCAGAGAAAAGTAAAATGTACGTAAAAATGAGGAAAAACTCTTGCAGCCTGGAAATGACTAAAATTCAAGGCTGCAAGCTGTAAACCACATAACAGTTCTGCTGCTACAATGGTATTGGTACCTGTGATAGCATTCCTGCAGCACCAACAATTAGCAGTAGATTAGCAAACTCGTCTTTGCTGTAACCAAACTGTGCCTTCAGGTAGTACTGCAAATACGTCAACCATTAATCTGGCTGTATTGCAGATAAGGGGTCAAAACAGATAAATGACGCTAGCGGGACAATGTGCAGACATAAAACAATTTACACCAAGTTCAGTGAAGACTAGACAACTGAATTAAAACAACCCCTAGGCCTCACTCGTGCAACAGGCCAGAAAGTAGGTACTGCAAATTTTTGTGGAACGCTAGTACTTCTGATTCTTGTTAATTTAGACTCCCAAGATCTTTTAATTTTTTTTTCATTGAATCACAAACATGACAGAAAGTTTACCAAAAAAAAACATGACAGAAAGGTTACGTTGAATTTTACACACAGTAAAAATAGATACCAGTAGTGCAGTCTGAAGTCCGTGTTCACCAAGACTGTAAAGAAAGTCACCGTTGCCGCCCTGACAAGGTCAAACTGCACGGAACAGTATCGCTCATCAGCAAAATGCTGATACAATGATGCTACTTCTCACTACAGCACTTTATTCATATATGGCATGAAATAGTCGAAAGTAAGTGTGATATTTGAAGACATTGACACAAGTACTGCGGTTATGCACCAAGAAACCTCACCTGCCAGTGAGAAGAGCGACCATGTCGGACAGCGACGGCAGCCCACCCTTGTGCGGCAGCAGCCTCGGAGACAGCTTGCCATCGGACGAAGCGGAAGATGAAGTGGCCGAGGAGCAGGATGAATCTTGAAGTAGGGGATCGCAGGCTTCGACGTCACCGAAGGAGATAGCGCCGGAGTCAGGGACGATGGCCCTGAGGTAGATGGCGGCTGCCGTGGCGACGGCGGCGGCGACCTGGAAGGTGGAGGAGGTCGGGAGGAAGCGCGCGGTGAGGGTCCCCGAGACGAACCCGGCCGCCGACACGCCGGAGAGGAGCCCGAACGCCGCCGCGCGCCGCGCGGCGCCCACTTGGTCGGCCTGCGTCCACAAACTTTGACCTGGTCACGGACTCGCGGTTGGGCCGCCTACTTCTTTACACTGACACGTGGGCCAGTCGTCGCATTTCCCGATTTGTTTTCTGTTGTCGTAGTTGTACAGATTCAGATGTCCTCATTTTACACGTATTTTTTGTGTGCAGGATGTGCATTTGCAAAACTTTAAATTGAAATTTTGTCCCCTTACTATGCTTCATAGGTGAGAGGAATTTACCACGTAGGCAAGTAAGAGGCAATGCATGCTGCCCTCGCAGAAGATCCCGGCGATGATCTTAACCACGTAGTACACGTAGAAGTACACCTCCGAACGGCTGCACGCCAATATAACTGCCAAAAACAGCATAAGAACATGTCAAAATCTCAATATATACACTGCATAATCTCACCAACAGTAAGTCAATGAATCATGCTGCAAACTCTGCATACACAAGGGCACAATCGCGACGGTCACCGGCAGCGTCATCAACGCCTTCCGGCCATACTTGTCCGACAAATTCCCGACAATAGGAGTCACCACGAGAGCCCCCAACCCTGTGATCTGCATGTGTGCACAGCTATGCCATTGTCAAAAAATTGTCCCATCATGGCGAATTCCAGCGATATATATGCGATGAGAATGGGATGTCAAGCTCAAACTCACGGCGCTCTGGAAGCCGCTGAGGTAGATGGCAACGGAGCACTCGTCGCGGCCGGGGCAGACGGCCTCCATCGTCACGTCGGTGATCGCCGGGATCACCATGTAGGAGGAGAAGTGGAACAGGAATGCTGCCACGAACAAGTGCCCCAGCCCCGCGAAGTGCTTCATCGCATACAATGCCGTTTTGCTATCTTAAACTTTTATTTACCTCACAGCCTGATATTTTTTATGCAATTATGTTACTCCGGGAAGGTATTTTATACTCCTACAGGTGCCACTCAGCGACAAAGCAAATGCAATGCTTCCAAGTAAGAGAACTGGAAGCGTCGTCCCTTTACTCTTGCTTACGGCGGTTGGCCACCTGATCCCATCAGTAAAAGTGTCACTGCAGTTTCCCAAGTTAGCACCGTGCCCAAGCAAACCAAACAAAACTGTAACCGTGCCGCCGGTTGTTACAGCTCCTGTACCATCGAGGCATCGACTATCAGTATGCCACTGGGCTAGTGTTGCTGCGACGGTGACAGCAAGAGAAAATGGGGTTCCAGTGGCTTGTACGCCTGGGGCAGCGTCGACAGAGCGGTGTGTTTTGGAGTACACTCCACTCTACTTTCTGCGCTGCTCATTGGATCTTGGCTGTAGCTTGCTGCCTTGAAATTCTTGATGGAAATGGGAGGGTGCGATCGCAAGGTCGAATTCGGTTCGCTAGTCAGGGTTGTTATTGGTCTTGCTTTGGGGAAAGCTGAGCTCTGCTGATCCGGGCACGCTCTTGGCTACATGCGCGCGCGTCAGCCGTCAGGTGCTAGAAGTTTGCTTCTTCAGTGGGGGAAGCCGCTTGTACTTGGCTTGCTGCTGATGTCGCGTTATGACGAGAGATAATTAAGTAGCTTCACGAACGTACTAGTAGCCAAGTTATGCGGCGATGGTGGATATCACCAGAGTTTTATTTTTCCTAAGGAGCGCTCATTTGCACCCTCATAATTCAGATCTAGATCAGTTGATATCGCCGGCCACTGTCGACCCCTAACACTATAGTTTTGGAAAGGTCAGTCCTGAAACCTTAAAACCCGGTCAATCTGAAACCCTAACTAGCTGGTCAGATTGATCAGGGACCTCTGTTCTGTTTACGTACCGTTCTTCTCACGAACTGCTAACTTTTTTTCTTTTTCTTTTTTGAGAGAGAGGACGAACTGCTAACTAGATCAACAGAACTGTATCACAAAGTTCAGCTCGGCTCTCGCCGATCTGTCCTCGAAATGTTCGGATTCAGAAGAGCAGGCCCAAGAATAACCAGCTGTACCACAACTCAATCTCTTAGGGGGTCAGTGTTAGATGCGTTTAGGAGTCTCCTAGGGTTTTAGATCTAGAGGGCTTCTTCTATGCGTTCGGGTTCTTGAGAGAAACAGAGAGAGAGAGTGGTACCGACCGTCTGTTGTAGAGGAGGAGGATGCCATCGCACGTTGGCTTTCGCGGTTGGGGAAGAAGAAGACGTTTGCGTGGTGGTGGCGTCTCCCGGGCAGTAGATGGCGGTGGATCTTCCCGTCGCTGGAGCGCCCCCTCTTCCGATCGGGTCTAGGGTTTGTAGGTGGGATGGTGGCGGCACGGTCAACCTTGGCCTTCGTGCCGCCCTGTTTCCCCACCTCTTTATATGTGGCGTCGCGACAGGCCCACCACACAGTGGTGGGCGCCCCGATCGTATGCGCAGCAGGCGGGCATTTGGCCGTTGAGCCAAATGCCCTGAGATCAAACTAACATTCTCCCCCTTGATCTCAATTTATGCTTTATCTTTAATTACTTTTGACTTTACTCATTCCATCACAGATTAGTGCATAGAACATGTCTCATCGTCACGGTCAAACGCCGATAGATTTGACAGTTACAATACACCTCTCTGTTTTGAAAAAGGTTACTTTAATCCTTTGGGCCATCTTTTAGTCCAGAATCATAGGCTTTCCTTTAAACCCATGCCGCTACATGTTCTCTCGAACACGTTGGGTGGTAAGCCTTTAGTAAGCGGATCCGCTAGCATCTTTGCGGTACTTATATGCTCAAGACTTATAATTTGATTCGAACTTTATCTTTCACAACATAGTACTTTATGTCAATGTGTTTGATAAAGACCACTTGACTTATTGTTGTGGGCATACGTTCATCGCGGGTTCATTATCGCAGACAACTTAAGTGGTCTATTGATGTCGTCAACCACTTTTAAACCGGTATGAACTTCTTTAGCCGTTCACCGCCCGTAGCCTCATAACATGCTACAAACTCGGCATACATTGTGGACGATGTAGTGACGGTTTGCTTTGAGCTTTTCCACGATATAGCTCCTCCAAAGAGTGAACACATATCCGGATGTAGACTTTCTATCATCTCCCGAAAATCGAATCAGATACCCCACTATATGGAGTGAATTTGATCTTCAGATGTTATCATGAGGCCTTTTGTTCCTTGCAAATAACGCAAGACTTTCTTTATCAATTTCAATGTTCTATTCGAGATTGCTCGAATCGCCAAAAACCAGTAACAAATGCTAAGTCGTATGTGTGCATACTTGAGCATACTTGTAAGCTTCCGATACCAAGCATATGGAACCGCTTTTATTTGATCGATCTCATATTGGTTCTGGGGCATTGAAAATCCCCATATCTCGCGCCCTTGACTATAGGTGCGGTGAAGGACTACATTTATGCATACCAAATTTCTTTAAGACTTTCTCTATGTATGCCTTTTGTGACAGTCCCAATATCCCCTTGTTTCTATCCCGGTGAATTTCGATCCCTAGAACGAACGAAGCTTCACCAAGATCTTTCATATCAAAGTTTGAGGACAAAACTTCTTAGTCTCCAAGAGTGATCGACATCACTACTAGCCGATGGGATATCATCCACATACGAGATTAGGAAGATAAACTTCCCATCTTTAAACTTTGCATAAACACAGCTTGTCCTCTACATTTTCTTTAAACCCAAATTTTCTTATTGTACTGTCAAACTTCAAGTACCACTGTCTTGAAGCTTGCTTTAACCCATAAATCGATTTCTTTAGGCGGCATCCCATTCTTTCATTTCCTTCCACGACAAAACCTTTCGGTTGTGCCATGTAAACATTTTCCTCCAAATCCCCATTAAGAAATGTCGTCTTTACATCCATCTCGATGTAACTCTAAATCATAATGTGCTACTAATGCCATTATGATTCGAAGAATCTTTACATGAGACCGGAGAAAAGTCTCATTGTAATCAATCCCTTCTCTTTGCGTAAAGCCTTTTGCCACAAGTCGCGCTTTGTATCTTTCTACATTCCCTTGGGAGTCAAGCTTTGTCTTGTAGACCCATTTACACCTCTTTGTTTTGGCTCCTTTAGGAATATTTTCCAAGTCCCGCACTTTATTAGTCTTCATGGACCTCATCTCCTCTTCCATGGCCTCAAGCCATTTTGAGGAATTTTCGCTTCTCATGGCTTCTTCAAATGAGATGGGATCATCCTCCATTTGAAATTCCTCTGTATGATAAATCGATAATCATCGAAATAGCCGATCTTCTTACTCTTTGAGACCTCCTGGGCCTCCTCATCCGTACATTTTCTGCTTGAGGTCAGTTGCTCCCCTCATCCGTGGCAATGGGTTCTATAGGATCTGAAGAATAGGTTCCTCATTCTCATTCATTGATGCCACGGGAGGAACAATAACAGTCCCGCACCACAGATGTCTTGCACCGCGGTGCAATGACAGTAGATAGTGTGAAGAATGGCTCTTGAATCATCTGAGTGGGTGCATACACCGCTTCTCTTCAAGGTCAATCTCACGAGCTACCATACTTCCTCTCATCATTTCATCCTCTAAGAAGACAGCGTGTCTCGTTTCTACAAACTTTGTATATCCTGTCGGACAAGAGAAACGAAAACCTTTTGACTTTTCAGGGTAGCCAATGAAATGGCAACTTACTGTTTTGGGATCAAGCTTCCCAAGGTTTGGGTTAAATACTTTAGCCTCAGCAGGACTCCCCCAAACACGTAAGTGGTTTAGTGAGGGAACTCTTCCTGTCCACAACTCGTACGGTGTTTTGGGCACCGACTTACTAGGCACTCTGTTGAGAATATGAATGGCGGTTTTCAACGCCTCCATCCATAGACTCAATGGCAGTGTGGAATAGCTCATCATGCTTCGCACCATATCCATCAGGGTACGGTTGCGTCTTTCAGCTACTCCATTTTGCTGAGGTTCACCCGGTGTAGAATACTGGGCTACTATACCATTTTCCTGTAAAAACCTTGCAAAAGGTCCAGGAACTTGTCCATATGGGGTATGTCGACCGTAGTACTCCCCACGGTCAGATCGGACTATCTTAATCTTTAAATCGTGTTGGTTTTCAACTTCAGCCTTAAATATCTTGAATTTATCCAAGGCTTCATTTCTTTCTTTGATTGGATAAATATATCCATAACGGGAGTAATCATCCGTGAATGTTATGAACGAGTCATATCCATCCACACTTTTCACAGGAAAAGGACCACAAATGTCTGTGTGAATAATTTGTAGAATTTCTGTGCTTCTTTTGGCGTCCTTCTTAATTTTCTTTACATATTTTCCTTTAATGCAGTCTCTGCATTGTTCTAAGTCTGAGAACTCTAATGGAGGAAGAATATCATTCTTAACTAGTCTTTCTATTCTCCCCCTTGAAATATGGCCTAAACGATAGTGCCATAATTTCGACGACGCATCTAGAGTTCTCTTTCGTTTCCTGTTTACATTCGTAGACGAGGATTCATTCACTTTCTCGCACGCGACGTTCCCATTATCGCATACGACACTCACATCATCACATAATGATAACAAATAAAGCTCATTTTGTAAGATGGCAAGACCAACACATTCTTTATTAAACATTATTTCACAATTGCCATTTCCAAAATGACAATCATAACCATCATTGTCCAAACATGAAACACTAATCAAATTCCTCTGTAAAGAGGGAACATAAAGAACATCTCTAAGTAAAAGAGTGAAGCCATCAGCTAGCTCTAATGAAAGATCGCCAACTGCTTCAACTTCAGCTTGGACTCCATTTGCTACTTTAATGCATCTTTCTTTTCTTTGCGTATTCCTCGTCGAATGGAATCCCTGCATATTATTGGCAACATGAACAGTTGCTCCTGAATCAATCTACCAAGTAGATTTTGAATATTGTACATACAGGGACTCATTTATGAAGGTAATAATGTCCTCACCTTTCTTTGCCATTATCATCTTTAAGTAATCGGAACAGTTCTTCTTGTAGTGTCTCATCTTCTTGCAGTGAAGACACTGATTTCTGTCTACTGCAAACTTATTCTGTTGAGGCTGATGGACATGGGCTTTTCCCTTGTTCTTTGAGGAGAAGTTACTGTTGAAGTTCTTTTTCTTATTGTCCTTCACATAGTTGATAGAACCACCATGTGAGGATTTAAATCTTTCCTCCTCTTGTACACACATAGCTATGCACTTTTCTAAGTCCCATTTCTCGGGCTGCATGTTGTAGTTGACAACAAAGGTGTCAAACTTTTCCGGCAAGGAAGCAAAAATCAAATGAATAAGGAACTCATCCTTGAGAGCCAAATCCATTGGTTTAAGCTTGGATGTCAAGTTGCTCATCCTTAGTATGTGTTCTCTTATGCCACTGCCACCACCAGAGTACCTTTCTGTCACAAGCTGCTTAATCAGCTGTGTAGCGTATGTCTTTGAAGAGCCAGTAAACTGACTCTTTATTTTCTCAAGGTACTCTGTGACGGTGTCACACTCTGCGATTGAGCCCACAATTGCGGGCTCAATCGTGTTCTTTATCACAGCCAAACATTTCTTATTGGCAGTGACCCACTTTTATGATCAAGATCATATGCCATTTTATGGGAGCATAGTCCTCTGCTCTGTCCGCCAAGCAAAGATCACCTCATTTTCATCCCTCACCGGTGCCACAGGCTCTGTGGGACACGGTGTGGTGACTACCCAGTCCACCTCAGCCAAGATGAAGGCCAGGTCAATCTTTTTCTTCCATTCACCATAGTTATCTCCTTTGAGAACCGGGATATCCCTGATGTAGCCCATCAAGGAGTATCCTCCCAAAACACAATTCATATTCAGTGAGAACATAACAACAAAATTATATGCCTTATTTCCAACGTTGGCCAAAAATACGACATACAATTAAATCAATTTTATCTATACATTAAATCTACATCACCGTTGGACAAAAATAGAAATAATGCATAAAATCATCAATTAAAAAATTATAATATTGTTATTATCAACGTTGGTCAGAAAATAACAATATCATAAATTTCTTGAAATTATATCTATTTTTTTCAAAATTAAATTCTCCCGTTGGTTCGAATTTAATAATGAAAAATCAATCAACATTAACTTTTGCAGCGGAAACTGTAATTATTCTAAAATAATTCATTATACAGAAGCATTATATCGCATAATTTTAATCTCTCAAAAGTTAACACGTTGGTGCAAAAAATTACAGAGATTTTGGATCAATTTTCAATCAAAATTTACTCAAAGAAATACTTCTGAAAAATATTAATTCTCTTTTATCGGATTCACTGTTCAAAAAGCCAATTTGGCCCATTCACGTGCGGCCTTGGCCCACGGCGGCCCGCTTCAGCCGAGCCGCTCACTCGCGCGCTCGCGCCCAGGCCGCAACCTGGGCCTGGGCCGCGAAAGCCAACACCCGCCTGGCCGACTCCCGCTGCGCGCGAATCTCAGCCGTCCATCGCCATCCGACGGCTGAGCGGCGTTATCGCTCGATCAAAACCGCGCGTTGCGACTCCCCCGGAAAACCCTAGCCCATTCGATCCTCGCCCTCTCACTTCCTCGCATCCGAGCGAACGGCGGCGGCGGCGATGACTTCGCCCACGCCGCCGAAGAAGACGGCGTCACGCGGGCCCTCGCGCGGCGCGCGCTCCCACGAGAGGAGCGCGCGTCGCCGAGCGGCTCCGTGTTGGCGCCTTCGTCCGCTGCGTCGGCGGTGGTCGACGTGGAGCGCCGGCGGCGCACGGCTCGGCCGATCTCCGCAGACGCCAGACGACGACGCGGCCGGCGACGGCGGCCAGTGAGTCGGTTCTTTTTGGATCTAGGGTTTCCTTCTTTCGTTTCTTTCTTTCTTTTCTTTTCCAAGACGTCGGTCAACCGACGGCGGTCGTTCTTCTAGGGTTAGAGGGTCCTTCTCTTTTCTTTTCCCGTTCTAGATCTACCCTTAGGACCTCGCTCTGATACCATTGTTAGATGCGTTTAGGAGTCTCCTAGGGTTTTAGATCTAGAGGGCTTCTTCTATGCGTTCGGGTTCTTGAGAAAGCAGAGAGAGAGTGGCACCGACCGTGCATTTGTAGAGGAGGAGGATGCCATCGCACGTTGGCTTTCGCGGTTGGGGAAGAAGAAGACGTTTGCGTGGTGGTGGCGTCTCCCGGCAAAGATGGCGGTGGATCTTCCGTCATTGGAGCGCCTCTTCCGACGGGTCTAGGGTTTGTAGGTGGGATGGTGGCGACACATCAACCTTGGCCTTCGTGCCGCCCTGTTTCCCCACCTCTTTATATGTGGCGCTGGCGACAGGGCCCACCACCAGTGGTGGGCGCCCGATCGTGGCGAGAGCAGGGGGCGGGCATTTGGTCGTTGAGCCAAATGCCCCGAGATCAAACCAACAGTCAGCCCACGCTGGGCCGATTCACTAGGAACCTGTCATGGACTTCATTTTGACTACACGGTTTGGGCTGGAAGGTGGGCTATGGCTGGAGTGGGCTGGGCCTAACTACAAGGCGAGGGGGATCAATCGGCAGGAGTACAAATACGTCTCTCTCGGACAGAGCCTTGAAGGTATCGAAAGATCATTAGGAACAGGCGAGAGCCTCGGCTCTCCTCTTCCCATTGGCCATTGCTGTTCTCCCTCAAACTCCAAATCTCTGATTTCCCAGTCTAATTCTTCTCCCTAGTTTAATGCTCTTTACAATCCTTGCTTCGAATTTCCTCAATTGTATCTGTTATCTTGTGTCGTATTGCCAATCCAGTTCTCGTGTTGGTGTTGATTAGAATTCGTTGAAGTGGGATCGTAACAGAACCGTACACCGCCGCAAAAAATTTCACAGCTTCATTTCTTTATACTCATAGGGCGCCGTTCGTCTTACTTCTCTCTCTCTCTCACTGAACATGATGTACGTGCCACGCTAAGCTAGCCAGCCTTCGTCTTGAGTTTTCTTATATATATATATATATATATATATATATATATATATATATATATATATATATATATATATCAGACACCGTTCACCTCTCACCGAAAAGCCGCTTAATTATGCTGAAGCACCAGAGAGCAGGCGTCATCCTTTTATTTCAGTTCTCTCTCTCTTTTTTTTGTGCTATTTCAAAACAAACAAACAGCCTCATCTAAGAGAAGTATATGTCCCAACTTCATTTTGCACGCATCGAACAGCGGTGAAGCGAGGCGAGAATATTCGTCGGGGAAATGGACGCGTTATCCAGCGCATCGACGAGCCAGCCGGCCTGCCGGTGCTTCTCTGATGGATCACTCATGCCCAGCACCAGCGTCCACGAAAGAGTAGTGATCGCGCCCCATGTGAGTCGGTGTGCACGGTACGTCCAGAAATTTTCTCCTGTCCCTGGTACTGACTACTGTACGTACTGTCTTTCCTCTTTGATTTCCTACTACACTTTTGGATCTCAGAAATGTTTTTTCCTTTCCTGAGAATTGAATGATCTCTGGAACGGCATTGAAGTGGATGGGCAAGTGCTTGGTTTACTTCTTCTTTCGATAAAGAACAGTAGGGGAGATTCCTACTCCCAGACACACTTAGTAAATGGAGTAGTTTATATTGTTCTTTTCTTAATTGGCGTTGTAATTAAACTTAATCCTTTTCCCGTGATATCTACCGCCTCCAGATTAACTCATCCGGGGAATTTTGGAGTCAGGGCGTGCTGAAAAGTGAAAAGTCTTCGTGCGTGCGAGACGTGGCAGGAGCGGAGTCCGTCACGGTTCAAGCCTTGTGGCCGGTTGTTCTTGATCGAATTCGAATGTTTGATGATTTTCCACGAGAGTTTAATAGATTTTAACATATATAAGATTTATAGACTTCAGACTATAACCCACCTAGTCCGAGACCTGTATCCGCCGCTGAGACATAGTATGTTAACTACATGGATGAATCATCGCAGTTTATTCTTACCACGTGAGTGACTTCCGATCGATTGCCGTAAAGATTAATAAAAGGAAACCACGTTAATTAGTAGTACCACCTTCGCCTTGTACGTATACGTACCAGCTGCTCGTACCACAACTGCGCATTGGTAGCTAGCTAGTCTCCAAAATGCAGCAGAAACCAAATACTACTTGCATGTATTAACACCTACTACGTACCTAACTGTACTAGGGTGCACGCGCCGTGCGCGTATGTGACGGTGGGGACGTGCTGCCAAAACCAACAACTTGCTGGGCCTGCCTCGCCTCTCCATCCATCGGTCGGTCAGTTCTCCCCAGACAAATCGTATGTAGACATTAATCGCACCTACTCCCTGTCTTACGTCCGGGACATGCGGTGGCTGAGGCAACATCGGTGCGCGCACCTTGCCACCATCCCCTCCGTCTGGTCCCTTTTTGTAGACAAAGCACGGGCTGGCAAGCAAGAACCAAGAAGGAGAGAGGCAAGGAGCACTGAGCACTGAGCACTGAGCAGCAGGGATGGAAGCCAAGACCGAAGCTTTGAAGGAGGAAGCAAGGATATTTGGGCCGTTTGGGTTAATATCATTTCCATAATCCAATGTCATAGGGCTCATTTTCACACTTGAACCTAACTCATCAACTCAATCCCCCAATTCCACATTCCCCAAATCCCTAATTCTATCCCCATTCACAGCACAGCTCACCTAGGGCGCGCGCGGCCGACAGCGAGAGTGACCTGCAGCAAGCGAAGGCGTGAACGGCCTTCGGTAGTTCAGCCTGCGTCTGGCAGAGGGCGGAGGCAGTGGGGACTAAGGGTTGGGCGCGCGTGGTCGACAGCGACAGTGGGGGTTGGTGGCCTCCGCGGCTCCGCCAGTTGGGGCTAGGCCGCCTGGCAGCGTGCTCGGCTGCTGCGCCAACCTCGACGCATTTAGACAGTTGGGCCGACCGAGGGCGAACGGCCTACAGGATGTGGCCGAGCTACAACCGGTGGAGGTGCGGGCGCGGCGTGGTTGGGCACTGGGGCACGTGCGGCCGGCTGTGGTGCTAGGGGCTAGGGGCGAGCGGTAGCGGTAGCACCAGCATGGCAGTGGGGCAGGCAGTCGGCAGGAGCTAAGGCAGCGAGGTAAAGTTGATAGTGGCTATGTGGCTCACTCATTTAAATAGTTAGAAACTTGGAAATTGGAAAGCAATGATTATGTTGTTTACTTGTCTATTCTAGTTACATGTACTTAGTGCTCATGAATTATATACAATTTGTTGTAGATTTATAAAAGATGGACAAACGAATTTTGAATAGTTATTTCTCCAATAATTCAAATACAGGTACTCCTCGAACCAGTGATAGTACAACTCAACCAAAGAAGTCTCAGATTGATTTTAATCCGGATGACACCATTGTTGATCCAAAGATGTCGCATACCAATTAAAGACTATCTCAATGAAATCAGAGATCAAGTAAGGATGACATATTTGTTGAAGGGTCCAACTCGACCAATCGGTCATGTTTTTTTTTAAAAAAAAATGATGGATTGTTGGATATCCTTTTAAGAATTATGGTTCAATAAATTTGATTAGTTGGAATATAGCGTGTCAAAGGATGCCACCTTTTGTTTCTATTGCTTTCTTTTCAAGAGTCCATCACATCCCCATTATTTTGGCAATGATGCATTCACAAAAGTTGGGTTTGTTAATTGGATGAATGCTTTGAAAAGTTTGAATGACCATGTTGGTGGACCTAATAGTATCCATAGCTTTTGTAGGCAAGCATATGAGGATTTCAATAATCAAAGATTAAGTGTGTCACATAAATTAGATGCTCATGGTAAGGCGATTTAAATTGCATATAAAATTCGTCTAACTGCTTCTCTAGATTATGCAAAATTTCTCCTAATGCAAGGTGAAACTTTCTGTGAACATGATGAATCTGCTACTTTCATCAACAAGGAAAATTTTAAGGAGTTTCGAGCTTCGTGGGCAAGGATATGATGGAGGTTCAAATATGTGAGAAGAATTTAATGGCTTGCAAAGACAGATTCAAGATGAAAATCCGTATACTTTTTATATATGTTCATTGTTTTGTTCATCGGTTGTAATTATTAGCTGTCATCGTCTTGACTAGTGTGAAAGTTATTGCTGATTTCTTCACTTATGTTCCCTAATAGTGTCAAGTACATCGCCTGGGAGGCAAAGTTTTTTTGCTCGCAAGCTAGCGAAGGGTCCACTTGTAAAGCTAGCTGATGAAAATCCAGATCAAACCTGCAGGAAAGCACTAGTGCTAGTCCTCAGAAATTCTCCAATGGCATGTGATGCATGGGCCCAAGGTCCCAAGTCCCATGCATACAGGGTTTGACACACTACTGCTACTTCCCTAATATTAAAACAACCGAACTAACTAATCCCATTGAAAAAAAGATTCCACCTGTTGCGTGGTGGCGTCCCGCTCCAATCTATACATAGACAGTTGCCTCTGAGCTGTCTCACTCGTAAACCTCTGTATATAAAGCACTCAGCAGCGTTCTGACGTAAGCTTCCTATGTACCCTTCGGCTCAATATTCGGACGAAACGGTTTGCAACAAAAATAATTTATGTGTGTAATAAAATGCTCAAATGATAAATACAATGCTAAGAAAAATAGAAGCACATCAAATTCTCACTGAAAATACATGAAACCATCGGTATAGAACATGACCATAATTTTAAAAACTAGTTCAAATATTCCAAAATAAACAAATTTCGATGTTATAACATTGCAACGGTTGAAAATAACAGTGGAAAAACCCGAAAATAATTGTTGCAACATCAAATTTTTATGCCACATTTAAAACTTACTTATGAAACATTTTGATTTCATATGTGCAACAATCGGCGACAATAGTTGCAACAAAATTATTTTCCTACAAAATTTCAAGAAGATATATTACAACAAACCAAATCACTTTTTACAACAATGCGAGAGAATGCATGCGACAATTAAATGGTGAAGGGTATCTTGTGCAACAAATCAAAAATATCATTGCAACAAAAAATACGTCTTACCGCAACATTTGATCAAGAACATTACAACAATAAAAAAACATTCCATGCAACATTTCAAGTCAACTGTTACAATAAATTTAGCAACAAATTGAAAATACGTCTACACCATGGTGGTAACACTGGGTCAAGAAGCTAGGCAGATAGTGAGTTTCGGATCACCCTATGGAATTGGAGGTGCGGGTGGTGGGGGAAACAATGACCAACCTGCGTCTTTGCACCGCATATGAGGTTGATTGCGTCGGCCTGTGCCTGAAACCGGGACGGTGGGTAGTCATCGTTCCACATCCACTCTGGGTTGTCCACGCATATCATCGTCGCCTGCGATTGGACCAAAAAAAGAACATCAGGAACCACTGCGGGCTCGAAGTGGGCAGCGGACTTGGGAGCGGGGAGGGATGGGAGGGAAGCGTACAGATCTCGAGCACCGTGGCTGCGGGGAGGGAGGGAGGTGAAGCCCATAGGGAGGCCACACCCATGGTGTTCGCGAAGCTCGCCCAGCGGCAGAGGTGGAGCTCATGAAGACTATGACGACTCAATGACCTTATCCATATCCATGGGTGTGAGTTCGAATGAGTGTGTGTGGCAAAAGGAGCCTTTGCGTCCGGGGATATGACCTTGCACTCGATGATGGGGATTGCAAGTCGTTGGATAGCTATTAGGCGGTGGATTGCTTGTCCGATGTGAAAACGTCCGGTGGAACGTAGGAAGTATAGCATTACCGATATATAAAACCCTAGCTTCAGACACGCAGAAATATTATATATTCATTCTCCGCTGGCCATTAGTAGAGCGAGAACTCCAGAAAAAGAGCAAGCGGCTGCAACAAGCGAGCATAAGATCCATGGAGTTGGAGGCTGCCGCGCCGGTGCCGAGGAGGGACGGCAGGAAGCTGGCGAGGTGCCCGAGGCTGCAGATGGACTCCAAGACGGTCATGGCCATCGAACAGTCCACGGGCGCGACCATGGCCGACGCCGCGGGCTCCGGCGAGGGCGGCGCGATGCGCGTCAAGATCGTGCTGAGCAAGCAGCAGCTGAAGCAGGTGACCGCTGCCGTCGCCGGAGGCGGCGTCTTCGCGCTGCCGCCGGCGCTGGACCAGCTGGTGAGCGTTCTCAAGCGGCAGCACGCGAAGAAGCAGGCGGCGACGGCCGCCGAGGTGCCTGTCGGAAGGCGCCGGGGCCGGTGGTCGCCCGCGTTGCAGAGCATCCCGGAGGAGTGCTTTAGCTAGATGGCCTCGCTTCGTACGTACGTGTAGTCGATTTGCATGTATAGCTTCGATTATCTCTCCTTTTTGGCGTCTTCCTTCCTGGGTTGCTGCCGGTTTGGTTGGGCCAAAGTGAGTGCCCAGAGGCTGCATCCCAACTTTGAAATGTCATCTATTTTAATCTGGCATTTGGATCCAAAATTTTCTCTCTTCCCGATCGATGTACATACCTCTGGACGAATCAATAAGACAATGAGCTGGGGGAAGGAACTACAAAGTGTGTGAAGTGTCTCTTTCTTGGTTTCAAGTTGTGTCCTGCTCCAGATAATTAACTGTGTGGCAGTGAGGTAGTAGGTGGAGTGTTTTGCTGGGACATGGGAGCCAGCCCGGCCCTAAAGATTCCTCTCCAGTACGACAAGATCTACACAAAAGGGTTACAGTTCATGGCTCAAGGGGAGAAACAGTGGCATGGCCTACTGATGGTATATGTCACATGCCAGCGTCTAATCGGCTTCACTGCAGAGTCGATCGACCGGACGAGATCGAGAGTGGTTGTCTTCTTAGTTCTTTCCGTGCACAGACAATGGAGCATCTTGACGCCGATAATGGCCGGCCGGCGCTGCCGCCGGATCAATGTCTTTCTGGTTAAGGTGAATAGGTGGTGTGCCCATGTGCTGTGTGCATACATATATGGGCAAACCGTCCTGATCTCCCCTATCCTCAGCAGTACTCGCCACCTTTGTTGGGTTCTTATATGTGCAAGAAAAAGGACAGTTAGACAAGCAAACAGATCGAGCTTGAAAGAATGACTTACACATGAACATTATATACGGGATAATTAGGCTTTAGTTCCCCCGATGCCAAGTAGTCCCAATTTGCTTATTTATTTATTAACAGGATTGTGCTCTACACTTATTTTACCTTTATATGTTCACGTACGGTGCAACTGTTGGAGATGTGCTCTAAAAGCAATCATAGAGATGATTATATTTCGTTATATTCATAATTTATTGGATAATATACTATCTTGTTCCTTGAATAATATCGTTAGTATTTATTAGCAAGTATGTGATTTGTTTGTGAAACTCTATTTTTTGCGATGATTATTCTAAAGCGATCCCTAGTCGAAAACATATGAGGACACATATGAATAGACTAACATATGTATTAGTTGATGACCATATTTCAAGGATCATAGATATGGAGATCAAACCAATAATATAGACACATGTTAGCGAATATAGGGTTGGATCGACCCACCATGAGACACTGCGAGAACGTTGTATTCTTATATGTCATCAATAAGTCTTTATTTAGAATGCGTATGCTATGTCATTAGATTTGAGGTCATCGTACGTACTCGAGATGTGTAGTGACTTACTTAGGGGTTGCCAAATGCTACTCCGTAACTCGGTAGTTATAAAGGTAGCTTTCGGGTTTATCATGATACATGCGTCGAGGCATGGTCAATCAAGATAGGATCTGCTCCTCCATGCAATGGAAGAGATATCTCTAGGCCTCTCGAGTGATCGGATTCAAGAAATGCATGACCATACTACTCGCGGTTAAAAAGTTAACCATAGTCGAGGAATTCAAGTCATATGATCGAGAAAGAGTGGTCGAGCTAACCAACAAGGATGGCACTTACTCGTCTTGAGTTTGACCGATATCGTGAGGCAAAGGGAAATAATACATATGAGATTTGTTGAGGTTCGTCCGATGTGATCTTTACGTATACTCGGTAGTCGGCATGTTCTGCTGGGGGCCACTACCGATTAGTGGACGAGTAGGAGTACTCGGGCTATGTCCAAGTGTACGTTAACCTATAGGGTCGCACGCTTAAAGGGTTGGGATATATTTTGGATGGTGATCCGAATTCTTATGGGCCACGAGTTCCAATGAGCCTCAAAGTTCAACACCCATTATGGATACTTATAAATAGAGGGACGGTGGTATAGGGTTAAGTGTGATTTTCGGAATTCCCGAAACCCTAGCCACCACACCTCCTTCGCCCAAAACCGCGCAGTTGACGCTAGTACTCTGGTGCATAGTGTTCCTGCCCTGTATGTGTGGTTACCTTGGAGGCGTTGCTGCGAGGCTTCAACGCTAGGACGATCCGCAATTTGTGATGGTCACGAGGAGCACTCGGAGGAGGCACGAGACTAGTACGACTACAACCGCACCAACGCGCTGCATCAACTCTTCTTCTGTTGCAAATCCACGTGTCTAGTGGTAATCCTGTGATCTATTACTAGCGAAGGTTCCTTGGTTGCATAGAAGATTTTTGAAATTAGGCTAGTGTAGGAAGATTTTTGAAATTGCGCTAGTATAGCCTACCCGTGGTCCTTCATCAACTCCATTAAATCACCAGTAGTCACCAGTCGATCCTTCCGGTTAAATGGAGGCAAAAATGGGCACCGGGGAGCTAGGCCACGTCGCCTGTGTTTTCTCGTCCGTGTGATGCTGCATCGGGATGCTTTCCTGTGTTGTCTTCATCCGATCGTCAGGTGCATTGCGTTCACACGCTGGTTTCGCAGGTCCCCGTGTTTTCTAGCCACCTCGTTTTTTGTCTGGTCCTCTTTATTTCGCACTAAGAGTCACAAGAGCCCATGCCTTCTTGTTCCTTCGGCTCCTTCCCACCGTTCCCTTTTGCTTCCTTTTCCTTGCTTCTGTCGTCGGTCTTTGCTCCCCTTCGCTCCCATCGCCAGCGTTTGTGCTCCATTTCAGTCGCTGCTCCTCGGTTTTCCGTCTTTCTTCGATGCGGTTGTCAACAATTTAGTTTCCTCGTTTGAGCAGATCCAGAAGACCCAGAAAGCGCGCATGTCCTCCGACTCATGAGGCGCCTTCGGAAGGGCGTGCTGAAATAACCAAAATTTGGGATTTGAAAATTTTGAAGCTTTTTGCATGAATTCGGTTTTCTTTCCCTTTTTGGCAATCTTCCATTCCTTTCCGCTTTCCCCATTAGGAAACCCACTTTCCCCAGCTCGGTGGCGCCTTCTCTCCCGTGCGCCACCCCCTTTCTTCCTCCCGACGCCATCACCAGCGCCGCCTCCGTCAGCTGCTACCTCCCGCCCTCCTCCAGTGAGACGCCAAGGCCACCGCGACACCACCATACGTACGGCCACACCTCCACCCTGCCCCTGCCCCTGCCCCACGTAATCTCCTCCCGACCGCACACGTCGCTGCCCACTACCCCACCGCCTCCCTGTTCCCACTGCCTCCCTGGTGCAACCACCGCCTCCCGGCCTGTAGAAGGCCACCACGGGCAAGCCTCCTTCATCACCTTTTCCCCTCCGCACCTCCCCTTGCCCCTTCTCTCCGAGCGCCGGCCGAATTTCGAGCTTTCGCCGCCGCCTCCTTTTTCCCCTTCGGCGACCCGAGGTGAAATCCTCCGCCTCCCTCCCTCCCCTTCCCTCTCCCTCCCGGCTCAAACACCACCTCACCACCTCCCACCTTTCCCCTCAACTCCCCACCCCAACTCCGGCCGGAGCTTGCCGTCACCATGGTCCACCGCCGCCTCCACTCCCGGCTCACGCCGCAACACCACCTCGGACCTTCCCAAACACCCACACCTCCACTGCCAAACTCCCCTACCTCCACTGAAGCTCAAGAACCACTCACCTTAGCCGGACCTTGGCCGTAGCGCTGCCGCACCACTCCCCTGCCTCGACCGTGCGCCTCCTCCGCCGCGCGCCCTTCACCGAGCCACCTCCGGCCGGGCAAAGTCCCAAAACGGGTTGCCCGCGCCACCACGAACCTCCCCGCACCACCCGGCCTCGCCGCCAACCACCGCCGCCGCCGCAATCGCCGTCGCGACCAGCTCGGGCGAACGCGCTGGCCTCTCGGCCGCGCAGCTCAAGCCCTGAGCGCTGGGTGGCTGGGCCTTTAAGGCCTGGCCAAATGGGCCGTGGGCCGCACAGTAATGGGTTCAACCCATTACTGTTCAATCAGAACCGGCCTGGCACTGTTCACTGCATAATGTTCTTTTTACTGTCATTCTGAAAAATAGAAACACTGTTCCAAAATCTAGAATTTGCACAGTAAACCCTAGCTATTGTTCATTTCAGATAAAGCAGTAATTTCAATTATTGTCCACTAATCTATTGTCATACATGAATAGTAAAATAGTATTATTCATTGTCCGACACCATTTTTGCCCAAAATCCTAATTTGACATTATATGTCAAATTTAATCGTTTCGAGCCCGTGAGTCCAAATCTCAACTCTGTTCAGCCATATGAAGCTCTAAATATCACACACCACCTTCCTTTATGATTCATTATCCATTTACAATATTTTTGTTGTACTTGGATCCAAAATTCAACTCCGTTCAGCCCAATCAAACACACGATAAATCTCCACCATCCCACAACACCACCTTGTTTTATGTTTCTTTTCTGGCTTTATTTACTTGCATGTTGTTCCCAGCTCATTCCTTGTCGAGTCAGATTTTATTTGAATTGTTTTATTGTATTGCTTCTTGTTAGATCACGACTTCAACGACCAGACTCCAGAAGACGTCGGACAAGACCAATATCCAGAAGACTTTGTGCAAGAAGGCAAGTCGCATTCCTTGATCATTTTGAACCTACATTTCATATATGTATTATTACTTTCATTACTGTATTTGTGCCAATTACTTTAAATATTGAAATAATACTTTTGAATGCCATGACAGTTAGATAAATCCTAAATACCCCACAAACAAACCCACCCAACTCTTGTAGGCTATATTCACCTTAGCAAGTTTAGTTTACATAGAATACTACAAATAACTTCATCACCAAAAATGTGTTCATCAATCAAAAGTGAGTATTGGCTACTCGCCAATGGTTTTGGTGCAGAGTTGAGGGTTGTGTCCAGGAAGTTGGGCAACCCAATAGACTTGATAAAAGTGAGTCAAAGGTGAGATCAAGCAGGTAGACAACCACGAGTTGATGTTGGTCCATTTCCTCACTGGAGACAAGTAGGGACAAGAACCTTGTGCCAAAGTAACAGACACAGAAAACCGCTCAACCACATGCGTGGTCATTCCTCCTTAGCTTAGTACACTTCTCTTTCGATTGAATATCTACGGGATGTCAACTGCTCTCGGATGGGAGAGCAGACGCGGAATTGGGGTGGGACAGGAGTGGCGGAAGGGGACACTCGCTGGTCTCCGTAATGGTATGGGCCCATCAGCCTCGGAGTACGAATTCCACTACTGGCTAGTGGTCTCCCGAGCTGTATGGAGTAAGGACCTACCGGGTAGAGGCTAGAAAGGTTGAGCAGTGAAAAGGCTTTGTTATCTCAGCTCAGTCACACGCTAACATGTTGCGTGTATATGATCTGACAGTACGAGCTTGAGATATCTTGTGGGTAAAGTTGGGCAACTCTGCAGAGTGAATAATCAAAGGTATTCGAATACGCCGTGCTTCCGACTAATAAAGCTGTGTTAATGGGTGATTCTAGTACAGAGGCATAAGTAGAGTTTTTGAGATGCTAAGTTGGTAATTGAGTTTGTTGAGAAACCCCTAATGCTATTACTTATTATTGTTTTAATGTTTTATAAATTGTTTTAAATCCAAAGTGCATCCACATATGGCAAGTATGGTAAACCCTAACCATCCATTGAACTCCTTGCATGTAATTATTTAGCATTTCCATGCGGCTTGTTGAGTACGGTAGTAGTACTCATTCTTGCAAAATTTGCAAAACATCTACAGAAGAAACTTAGGAAAATGCAGAGGATCCTTGTGAGCAAGATTTTGGTGGACCCCCTGAAGGCAACGACTACTGTTAGTAGGTCTCGACTGCGCTCAAGCGTGCCTGTGATAGGAAGTTCTTTTGTCTTGTATTATATTAACTTTGGGCTTGGACGCCCGTGTCAGGTCAAAACAGGTTGTTAAACCTTAGCTTTGTATAATAAAAGTCTAGTTTTTGTTGCAATCAAAAGCTTGCTTGAGATGCTACTACCTCGCAACTGCACATCTTGGACGGTTGCGAAGGGTTTAGCAGTCCCGAAAATCGGGGCTGTTACACATGCACTCGGGCGCCAACGTCGAGGCCTTCACGAAGGCGTTGAACCACGAGGAGGAGGGCATCAGCAACGTCGCCACTACCTTCTCCTAGTCCCAGCTGCTGCATCACGACGCCATTGTGCCCCAACCCAATTTATCCTTGTAGATGATTTCCTTGTTCTAGGATCGAATTTGGGGCTCTCCATATTTTCACAAGAACAGGGGTTGTATGAATCAAGAAACGGTACTACAGGGGTTAGGTAATGTGTTTCTTGGATTTGGGTGAACAATGAAATCGCGAAACATTTATGTACATGATAGGCCTTTCTTTTTCTTCCTCTTCCTTCCTATCCGCATAAGGGATATTTCCATTCCTTCATTAAGGTGACGAGGGACGGCAGAGAGGCGAGTGGCGATGAGAGAGGCGGGCTCGCTTCACCAATTTGCACCCCTCACGATGGATCCCATCATGAAGCTTGACGAGGATTAAAACCTCTATGTATTATTTTTAAATACATAGCAGACCATACGTCTTCATGGTCATAACCTCGAGGTGCACGACCTTACTGGTCGTAGAGATTCCGCAGGTTACATGATAGGTACCTGCCGGACGAAGGCCTAAGCCAAGCTCCTGACCAGGAGAACTGCTCGTAAAAGGTATGAATTGATACTTAAAACTAATTCCAGGTATATTCTCTACCGTGTGATGAATGGAATACGTGCATGTTCCATACCATACGACGTTTCTTATCCAGAAGCACTGATGAATAACCACCATGCGGTTATATGTCTCATAGACATAAAACCGTCAAACGGTTGACTTTCCATCAACCGTCATCTGACTCCGACCAGTCGTGACGCTTCACATCAGACGTCTTCTCCAGATGTAACTGCCACCTCTTCAAAGGCTATTTAAAGATGGAGCATGGACGGTGCGAGGGGGATGATCGTACTAAGCACAAGTCTTAGATCTGTATTTTAAGTCTGACATTGTAGAGTAACAAGTAGTGTTCTCAGTGTATACAGGAGTAGTTCATCACCTAGTCAGGAGGCATCCCCTGTAAAACCCAGTTCATACTAATAAAAGAGCAGTCTCATTATTACCCTGGATTTCCCTCGTCACTTTGTTCTTTTCTTTTCGTAAGATCGACGCCTTGATTGTCGACAAAGCTCCTCGACAATGACGAGGTGCCCGCCCGACTGAATCTCCCCACCTTTCTTGCCATTTTCATCGAGTTCTTGGTAAAGGGAATGATTGAAATGGCGGTTTCTTGTTGTTGGGATTGCGCAGGACGAGGGCATGCACTCGGGCGTGGATGTCGAGGCCTTCACGAAGGCTCTGAACCACGAGGTGGAGGTCAGCGACAACGCCACCACCGCCTTCTCTTCCCAGTCCCAGCTGCTGGATCACGGCACCGATGAGCCCCCAGCCCAATTAATCTTTGTAGATGATTTCCTTGTTTTGGGATCGAATTCTGGGCTCTCCATATTTTCACAAGAATAGGGGGTTGTATGAATCAACAAACGATACTACAGGGGTTAGATAATGTGGTCTTAGATTTGGGTAAACAATGAAATGAAGAAACATTTCTGTACATGATAATAGCATGTAGCTCCTAGGTTGTGAAACTGGTTTGCAATTTTAGGTTTATAGTACGCACAACATGGGATATTCTACTAAATGAGCCTATCTATGGATTTGTCATACTACAACATGTCTGAGTCTTCACTCCTTTCTCAGGGTATGGTAGGACTTAAGAGGAAACAAATTTTGTTGAGATTGAGATTAGCGTCTCAAGATTATGTCTTTATTAAAGTGAGGCAAAACATAGGAATTAAATATTGAAGTGTTGATGGTATGGACAGTCTGTCAGAAAAATTAAGCTATTATACTTAGTGATCCTTTACTGCATGAAATAACATAGAGACTCCTCTAAGGGTAGAGTAGGACTCAAGAGGAAATGAATTTTGCTGAGATTGAGACTAGGGTTTTAAGCTTGTGTCTTCATTGAAGTGAAGCAAAACATAGGAATTAAATGTTCAAATGTTGAAGGTATGGACAGTCTGTTAGTAAAATACAGCTATTATGCTTAGTGCTTTTTGACTGCATGAAAATAACATAGAAACAAGGTATCTGGCTTAAAGAGTGTGGTTATTGAATTTGAGAAATTATCTAGCTATTTGTTTATACTATGTAGCAAAAAAATTCCTCTTTTTTCGGCGCGCACAAGCCACTAGTACGTATAATTACATAACTTAGCAATTTTTTTGAAGCATAGCTGGTCTGGGTGTACGTTCATCAGTTTTACGGAGGAAATTAAGGCGTGTTATTAATTTACTTGTTGCAACTAATACCATAATCAACTTGTTTTTCAGTACCAATTATTGTGCTACTCAAAGAAACAATTAAAATTTCTTCAATGCCAACAAAACAAAGCTCGCGCCCCAATAGTACAAACTACAGAAATATGTCATTCAATCCACTCGTAGTCACAAACGTACACACACACTTTCAAACATCGAATTAAATCCCAATCATATTCCCCTTCCAAGCTTATCCGGGAAACAATACGAGCGCACAATCTAAACGAAGACCATTTTATTGTTGTTGATACAATGAATGTATGAGAATACAATGTAGATGTTATAAAATGGATCGATCGAATGATCGTAATGATTTATGATGATGTTGTTGAACATGTTATTACAGAATTTGTGGGCTACCCTTTTATAGCCATTGAAAAGGTGGCAATTAGTGCCGTTAAAGGCGTATCTTATCTTCACGCATATTTCTTTGTTGAGTTTTGAACTATTACTTTTCTTAACCAACTGTCGTAAGTTGCCAGATGCGTCAATAACTATCATGTCTCCCGACTAGTTTGCTGGTTGGAAATGACCCAAAAACGTATAGTTGGTCGTGTAGTGTCCATGACTGGTATTGTGTATTGGATAGCCTGCGCCAGTTTGACCGTAGTAAAGGTGATTTAACTCCATTTAAATACTGGTCATAGGTTCATAACCGTTGTAAAGTGAGCTTATGATGTGTCGACATGTTTTGATAGACTCTTACCTTGACTAAAAAAGGTTAACCTGACTAAGAATACTTGTCACCGAACATAACTTGTGTTTTTGACTAATATAGTATTGTTGACACGCTAAATAGCAAATCTAACCTTCTCTCGACACCAATTGCAAAAATAGCACTAAATTTGTGCCCTAGGGGGTCGGACATCTCCTCCGCATGACACGTCGGGCCGTGTTCGTGCCCCAGGTGCACGGACGACCTTTTGTTGCACCACGTGGCCCGATTCAGTGCCCCAGGCGCACAGACTAGCCACGTCTGCGCCCTAGGTGCACGAACGAGATGGGCTTGCTGTCAGTGGGAGAGAGGAAGGAATAGAAGAGAAGAATAGAGGAAGAAAAACAAAGGAAGTGGCGGCTGTAGGATCAAGGATAACCGACTAGAGGGGGGTGAATAGGAGGTTTTAAACTTTTTAACAAATTAACAAGATAAGCCAATTAACAACTTAGTCTAAACAAGTTATACTTCTAGCTAAGCAATACAAACACAACGAACAAACTACAAATATAAATGCGGAAGAGTAAAGACTAGAAATAACCACAATGAGACAACAATGTTTTCCCGTGGTAT
This sequence comes from Ampelocalamus luodianensis, assembly GCA_036346255.1. NCBI lineage: Eukaryota > Viridiplantae > Streptophyta > Magnoliopsida > Poales > Poaceae > Ampelocalamus > Ampelocalamus luodianensis. The sequence continues at coordinate 14,424,100 of CM070620.1, forward strand.
CGAAGACTTGCCGGTCTTCACTAGTCCACGTTGAGGGAGCTTGAACAAATCAAGTCGGCTCCACGTATTAAGCCTTTCCTCGATCACTATTGGTTGTTCTTCCTCCGCTCTGGAGATGGTGAACACCAAACCACTCACAAACTTCCCTGCACGGCCTCTTCACAATCTTCTTGAAGAGATCACCGCAATCACCGCCAAGCCGTCTAGGAGTTCGCAAAACCCCAAGAGTAACAAATCAATGACCTTCGCTTGACGACACTCAAGTGCAAGAGGATCAACTAGAATGATGAATGCACTTGAATGAGCTCAACAACCTCTCAAAGAGTGCACAAGTGAATTTGAGGAGTTGAATGAATACACAAGGCTCTAAAGATGTTAAATGAGGTCTAGCCCTCTGTCCTTGAGCAGGTGGGGGTGTATTTATACCCCCACAACAATTATAACCATTGGAGAAGAAGAATCAGCTTTTCAGGCCATATGCGGTACTACCGCCATGTACCGAGCGGTACTACCGCACATCTCCAACTACTACTGTAACGGCTAGAACAGTGGCATTAAATGCTCTGGCATAGCCTTTAACTCGCACCGCGTATTTCGCCAACTAACTCGCGGTACTACCGCATCGCGGTCATACCGCAAAGCAAGTGCGGTACTACCGTTTCCCAAGAGAATCAAAAGAGGTGCGTACTGGAAAAAACATACCACCAAGTAACAATCGGAACAACCGGGGTGCGGTAGTTCCGCTCAAGAACTGCGGTACTACCGTAGTTCGGTCATACCGTACGAACACTTGCGGTACTACCGCACTGAGGGTTTTGCACAAGATCAGAAAAAGCACCTCTCTGGAAAAAATCATACCGCCAAGTAACAATCGGAACAACCGGGGTACGGTAATACCGCACTACTGGTCCGGTCGTACTGTTGAGCGGTAGTACCGCATAACCAACGCCGGTACTACCGATCATCCTGACAAAAGCAGACTTGGCAAAATAAAAAGAATCCAAATGCATGCATGATCCTAGATTGATCCATAAAGCACAAGAACATGCTATCAAGCTACTAGTCATGATCCCTCTTAATAGTACGGCATTTAACCTATAATCCGGTCTTCCAACCAATTCTCCTAAGACCGGTAAAAAGTGAAAGAATTCAAAACCACTTGTACCTCATCCTTGAACCATATTTGTTCTTCACAAATCCTTTAGCATGCATCTTCACGATTATTTTCTCCAAAGAGACTTAACCTTGTAAATACTCAACAAGCCAATAAATCTCATATTCACATATTATCATTAATTACCAAAACCAATTTTTAGGGGCCTAGATGCTTTTCAATCTCCCCCTTTTTGGTAATTGATGACAACCTAGTTAATATGTGGGAAGAAATATTTTGAATATACCCATAGTTGTGAAACAAGCGTATATTCTTTTGAAAGCTTAACAACATAAATCTTGTGGGGAGTGAGAATTAAATTCTTGTTAAGTCAGAATAAAGAAAACTCCCCCTAAACATGTGCATTTAATTTAGAGAATATTTTGAGAGCACATGTAGAGATTTTGACAAATTTTGGCAGAGTTTCTTTAGCTTGCTAGTACTGAGGAAAATAATTTGCAATGATGAGAGAATAAACTTTGACAAATAATCCATCACCAACAAGTCTTAGTAAAGTTTAATACCATAACGAAGAGTGAACTTTTACAAGCATAAGTAAGCAAACAACCTTTAACAACAATCACTTAATTAAACATAATGTAACAAAACAAAAGACTATCTCCCTAACTCCCACTAGAATTTTCGTCCCTACTTCTCCCCCTTTGGCATCAAGGAACCAAAAACATCAAGCAGCTGGATCCTGAGGAACTGGAGCCTGAGGAGGTAGGGTGACTGGAGAGGAAGTGGATGTCCCTGCTGGGGGATTTGGACGGCGACGAGTAAAGCGCTGAGGAGTCGAAAGGAGTTGTTCCATAGAATCAACTGTCTCTGTCAGAACAGCTAGTCTATTTTGAGTCTCAGTCTGAAATTCTTTCTGTTCTGTCCTCATCTCCTGCTGGGTGACCTTAAGTTGTAAGAGGTTGTTTAGGATCAAGGTCTGATTTTTGAGACTTTCTAGTTTCAAAAGTTGTACGTGTTTTGACCTTGAGTAACCTCTGCACCTGCTACCTCTGGAGCAATCTCTTCTTGCTGTACCTGCTGTCCCTGAAAGCGAATGGGAGGATTTTCTCTAGGCTTGTAAGCCTTATGGGGTGATCCCAAACCTCCCTGATACTCAATCTTGGTCAGAATCAAAGCCATGATAAAAGGAGCATGATAAACTCTTTTGACACTGTCATTCTTTGAAGAGACAATGCCCCTGATGATAACATCAACCACATCAAATCTCCTTCCATGTGAGATATTATCAATTATGTTCCATACATGCCCCCTTACAGCGTCAAAATTGCCACTCTTAGGTAGGAATGTATGATTAATAATCCTATTAATCAAGCTGGGAATGGGTAGCATACCTTGAATCTTCCCTGGAGTGTACCTGATATTTTGATCATAGTAATCTGTCCAAGCAGGAAAAAGCAGAGCAGGTCTGTCAAAAAGCTTATCCCAATTTCGAAATGTGTTTTAGTACACGCCAAAGTCACTTTAGTACACTCCACATAGCGTGTAATCGTCATCCACTTCATCTTCTTGAAATCAGGAGAGACATATAAAGTGGCATAAAATTGTCTGATGATCTCCTCATCATAGTCATGTCTGAGAGCTATCAGATCATGAAGACCAACTTGCTGAAAAAGCCGATACACACTATCATATTTTTCTAAGGAATTTATGTGCTGCCACTTTATCCATTTATGATCTGCAAATTTTCTGTGATGACCATAAATTTGCTCATAGACTTGCTCTTGAAACTTGGTGTGAAATCTGAGATTTATGGAGTTGGAGGGCAGAAGATATTGATCTTTGTGTCTCAAAATTGCGTAGTCATCAGCTGATATGAGGTTTAGATCAATCTCAGGTTCTTCTGGGTCTCCCATCTCCTCATCAGATTGGGCCTGTGAAAGATCTAGACCCGCCATTATGTGGTAATGGAGTTTTGGTGATTAATGATAAATCTAATTAGGAGACTAACACTTTTATTGATATACATATTGTGTAGTCTTATTTGGATATAAAGGTGAAAATCATGAAGGCATGCAAGTGATTAAGTGATTAATGACAAATGCACTTGTGAGACTAACACTCCTATTGTTATATCAAGTTTAGTCTCACTTGATATAAAAGCAAAAATCCAAATGGTATGTATTCATTAATGACAATCTATTTGTGAGACTAACAATTCTATTGATTATCTATTGCTTAGTCTCGTTTGGATATAAAGATGAAAATACAAGAGGTATGCATTCTACTTCTTCTTATTATATCTTGTTGCATTCTTCGGATCCAAAATATAGGTTAAACTCCACCAAAAGGTTAACTTGGATATGTGCATATGTTTCCATTACACATTTGTGTATGCACACATTTAGGGGGAGTTCATTCTATATTTTGTGGTTTCATTAGTATTGATCCATATTCTCTTTCCACATATATTAAGGATCTTTACTTTGAAATATATCCTTGAATATATTTAACTTGTGTAGTTAATATATTCATATGAGTATATACAACTTGTGTAGTTTGTATACACTCATATTTAGTATATACAACTTGTGTAGTTCGTATATACTTGTAGTATATATAACTTGTGTAGTTTATATATACTCATGACCTTGTTGTTTCAAAGAGTATTGATCTTTGTGATCTACTTTGAAACATAACTCTTGAGTATATATATAACCGTGTTTATATATACTCATACCAATTATATTCAATTATTTGCAAATTGTGTTGTGGGACTAATGTGTGTGCTAAGATGTTTTCAAGGCTTAGTCCCGGAGTTTGAATGATGACATGAAAAGGAAATGCAAAGGTGATAAAAGATTGACATGACTCAAGACAAAGGAGTCATGCATTGCATTTCGAAAAGCTTCTGGAAATGCGGTAGTACCTGCGTTGTATGCTGTAGTAGTACCGCACCGCTGATGTACCGATTTACATGCGGTATGAAAATTCCAGAGCATTGCTTTTTGACTTGGTTTGCTCGAGGTGGAGCGGTAGTACCGGAGTTCATGTGGCGGAACTACCGCGTAGCGGTATGACCGCAAATATGTTGACGGTATGTAAATTCCAGAGAAACGGTACTACCGGAGAGCGGTATTACCGGATGCTAGTTGGCGGTAATACCGCACCTTCAGTAATGGCTTGTTCAAAAGTATTTATGCAGGTATATCTTGTTAATTAATGTTAATGACATTGTGGGACTAACATTTTCCATGAGTTGGATGAATAGGTTATGTTCCAGGGTAATGAAGACTTTGGATGACATCATGAGTTGATTGTCATCAAGTCAAGGTTCAAGAAGATGATGCATCATGTGTTGATGCATATCAAGATCTCGAATAAGGGATGATCATGAGTTGATCATCGAGTTAAGAGAAGACTCATCATGTGTTGATTGAGGTCAAGTAAAAGATGCATCGTGGGTTGATGCATATCAAGACGATGACCCGGACATGAAGCGAGGATGTGAGTCATCAGGCTTCAAGTGGATGGTCAAGGCAAAGGTATGATTAGCTAGGGCTAAGGATTTGTTCCTAGTCTTTACCGGTCTCGGTGTTTGGTTGGAGACCGATTGCTAGAATAGGTTGCCGACTATTAAGAGGGTCTTGTCTAGTAGCTTGAGTTAGTCATGTGTTGATAGCTCATTGTGTTTGCTCTAGCTCAACTTAACATGTTGCCTATATTTGCGAATGTGTTTTGCAAATAGTTGAGGCTCATGGATAATCCTTGTAGCATGTGACTATACTTTGCAAATGTGTTTTGCAAACGGTTGAAGTCCATGTACCTACTCCTTGTAGCATGATCTAAGTTTGCAAATATGTTTTGCAAATTGTTGGGATTCATGTATTTTCCTTGGCATGGTCTAAGATTGCTTGTTGCTAACTCTTTGGACTTAGACCATGGTAGTGGCTTTTGAAGTTGTGCTTTTGATTTGATAAAATGTGTTTGAGATCAAATCAAATAGGTGGGTTGAGTAGCCCACTGAATAAGCTTTCAATAGAGTCCAAGATCACTCAATTCCGACATCGGAGTCAAAAGTTATGACCTTTTTACCGAGTGTCGTCTGTGCTGAAAATTGGGCTGCGGTAGTACCGCCCGTATAATGCGGTAGTACCGCAGCTGCGTAGTACCGCCAGTATAATCATGTGAGTACCGCACAAGGTTGTAACGGCTAGTTTTTGCTGATTTCAGCTCCCAACGGCTAGTTTTTGTTGTGGGGCTATAAATACCCCTTGGCCGGTTGAGAGACAACTTTGGCATCCCATTGAGTTCCTTTGAGCTAAGAGCAAGCCCTCTACTCCCATTTGTGCATGTGTTGCACTTAGTGAGGTTTGAGAGGCAAACCTATTGCATGTGTTGCATTAGGTGGTGGATTTAGTATCCACGAGAGCTTTGACACTTGATTGGTTCAAGTGAAAGTTGGAGACTTGTTACTCTTGGTGTTTGCCGACACCTAGACGGCGTGGAGGCGTCGTGCGCTCGGTGATCTTCTCAAGTGAAGCTTGTGAGAAGACCCGCGCTTGTGAGTGGTTTGGTGCTCGCCATCTCCGAGCGGAGTAAGAGCAACCCTAGTGAATCGAGGTGATAAGTTCAAGTTGGAGTCGCCTGCGGTTGATCTCACTTAGAGGTGTTGGTTCGGTTGGAACCGGTCCAAGTTGTTTGGACTTACCTCTGAGGTGTTGCCTCGCATTTTGGAGCCGATCCAAAAGGTTGAACTTACCTCAACGTGGATTAGGGAGACCGGCAAGTCTTCGATCACCACGGAAAAATATCGCCGTGTCAATTGTGGTTTGCATTCTAGCTTTACTACATAGCAATTTATATTCCTAGAATTAAATTGCTTACTTGTGTGAACGCTATCTTATGTACTTAATTGTTTATATCATTAGTTGATAGCTTACAAGTCTTTGCTAAATTGCTCTATTTATTATTGACTTGTATTGTTGGTGCACCTAGTTGTTTAGGCGTTAATTGTGCTAAACCGAATTAATATTTAGCTTCCGCATTAGAAATCGGTTTTAGCGTATAAAAGTTTAATTTGACTATTCACCCCCCCTCTAGTCGGCCTCCTCGATCTTACAGCCTGGACTTCTTCTTCCGTTTCAGATTCAGATCCAGAACCTGACCCACGCGGTGATGACCCTTCCTCACTCTCAGAACCATCTGCTGCAGGTCCTTTTCCCTTGCCTGATAGATCTTCAATAGGGTCGGCAAGAGGTTGGGAGGAGGATCCTCTAGGAGTGCCAGCCGTCTTGCGAGTCACATACCTGGTCCTTGACATTTTTACAAAGAGAGGATAAGTTACAAGGAGTTCAAAGGATCAAGCAATCTAGAATTAATTTGAATGGAATGATTTGTTGTTTAGTCAGTAAAAATCGGTAGTACCGTTGGCCTTCAGCAGGTAGTACCGTGATGCGGTAGTACCACCATTGCCTGGCCGGTATGACCGTATCACGGTAGTTCCGCGTTTATGAACACGGTAGTACCGCTTTCACAGACAGGTTCTAGAGCAAGCAATTTCACATGAACAATTGATGTTTCCTTTGGTTTGACTCCAAGAAATGGATGTAATAACATCATTAAACATCAATTATACTCTTTTGCCCAACTAGAATCGCACAGATCATCAACATTTCAAATTTTACAAGAATGAGACCTAGGATTTGATTCAAACGGTAAAACAAGGATTTGAAAAAGTTTTACCTTGAGGAAAAGAGGAGTTAAACCCTAGAGATGCAAGGATTCACAAGGATTTGAAGATCAACCGAGTTTTTGGAGGGATTTAGCCGAGCAGTTTTTCGGGTGAGTGAGAGAGAGAGAGAGAGACGATGCGAGAAAGAAAAAGAGGAGGCTCGGGAGGAAGAGTTTCCGCAGAGGTTATCTTCCTCTCAAAAACCGACGCGGTAGTTCCGCCCTTTAGCCACCGGTAATACCGCAAAGCGGTCGTACCATGGTTATTGTGCCGGTAGTACCGCACTGTGGTCATACCACACATAACCCGCCGGTAGTTTCGATTATCCTGGAACTTCAAAAACAGTTCTGGATTTACTTCAGACAGGAATAATTACAAATGATCCTTAGTTTTGCAAACAAATAAAAGTCATTAAGGATCATTATGCATAGAATACAATATAGTTTAGGAACATGGAATTTTTATGAACATAGTTATCTTTTAATAAAATTTTAAAAAATATTTTCTTATAAGAGCTTTCGAATAACACCAAATCAACCAAATACATGAGGCAAAATTTCAACCAACATTTAAATAGTCTATGACATTTAATTCATTCCTCAATTTACAAAACGGCCTTCATCTAATGGCTTAATGAAAATGTCCGCTAATTGATCTTCGGTTCGGATGTGGCTAATTTCAATGTCTCCCTTACCCACATGATCTCTCAAGAAATGGTGGCGAATGTCGATATGCTTGGTTCTTGAGTGTTGGACAGGATTATTTGCTATTTTTACCGCACTATCATTATCACACAAAAGAGGCATTTTATCAATTTTAATTCCATAATCCATCAAAGTTTGTCTCATCCATAGCAATTGAGCACAACAACTTCCCGCGGAAACATATTCGGCATCGGCGGTGGACAAAGCTACGGAATTTTGTTTCTTGGATGACCATGATACTAAGGATCTCCCTAAGAATTGACAACTCCCGGAGGTGCTTTTTCTATCCACTTTGCAACCCGCATAATCGAAATCCGAATATCCAATTAAATCAAACTTAGCACCTTTAGGAAACCATAAGCCAATGATAGAGGAATACTTTAAATATCTTAGTATTCTTTTTACGGCCATCAAGTGGCACTCTTTTGGAGATGCTTGAAAACGTGCACACATGCAAACACTAAACATAATATCGGGCCTAGATGCGGTTAGATAAAGCAAACTACCAATCATAGACCTATAGAGCTTTAAATCTACTGATTTACCTCCCTCATTTAGGTCGAGATGACCGTTTGTTGCCATGGGAGTCTTGATAGGTTTTGCATCCTCTATCCCAAATCTCTTGATCAAGTCTTTTGCATACTTTGTTTTGCTTGCGAAACTTCCGTCTTTGAGTTGCTTGATTTGAAGTCCAAGAAAATAGCTAAGTTCTCCGATCATGGACATTTCAAATTTCATAGACATCATATCACCAAATTCTTTGCAAAAGTCTTGATTAGTAGAACCAAATATGATATCATCAACATAAATTTGACATACAAAGAAATCATCATCTAGGACTTTAGTAAACAGAGTTGAATCAATTTTCCCGATTTTGAACCCTTTCGAAACTAGAAAGTCTCTACGGCGTTCATATCATACTCTAGGAGCTTGTTTAAGACCATAGAGAGCCTTTGAGAGTTTATAGACATGATTAGGATTCTTAGGATGTTCAAAACCGGGAGGTTGTTCAACAAATACAAGCTCAGATATTTGTCCATTTAGAAAAGCACTTTTGACATCCATTTGAAATAATTTAATATCAAAGCATTATGCAAAAGCAAGTAATATACGAATTGACTCAAGTCTAGCTACAGTAGCAAAAGTTTCACCGAAATCCAAGCCTTCGACTTGAGAGAAACCTTGTGCGACCAATCTTGCTTTGTTTCTTACAACCATACCATTTTCGTCTTGCTTGTTTCTAAACACCCATTTTGTACCAATGACGTTGTGTTCTTTGGATCGATCCACCAATGTCCAAACTTCGTTGCGGGTGAAATTGTTAAGCTCTTCGTGCATTGCAATCATCCAATCCAGATCATCAAGTGCTTCATCTATATTCTTTGGCTCAAGAGAAGAGACAAAAGAGTAATGTTCACAAAATGAAGCGACACGATATCGAGTTTGAACACCCTTACTTACATCACCAAATATTTGATCTATTGGATGATCTTTTGCTATCGCATTGTGGATTCTTTCTTGGTGGTAGGTTGGATGGTTGATTATCTTCATTATTGTTTTCTTCCACTTGAATTTGGCTTGTTGTGGAAGAGGTAGGGGGTTCAATTTGAGTAGAAGATGATGGTTCATCTTTAGGTTTGATGTTGTCAATTTGTATATTTTCTATAGCCTTTCTTAACAATTCATCACCTACATCATCCAAATTCTCATGCCCTTCTTAAGAGCCGTTAGTTTCATCAAATTGAACATCGTGTCTTTCTTCAACTAAACCGGAGTTTTGATTGAAGACACTATATGCTTTGCTATTTGAAGAGTAACCAAGCAAGAAACCAACATCATATCGACTTGCAAATTTTGAAAGACGAACACCCTTTTTCAAAATATAACACTTGCAACCAAAGACACGAAAATAAGAGATGTTCGGTTTTCTTCCGACAAGAAGTTCATAGGAAGTCTTTTTCAAAAGGCGATGCAAATAAAGACGATTTATGGCATGACAAGCGGTGTTAATTGCTTCCGCCCAAAAGCTATCGGAAGTATTATATTCATCAAGCATTGTCCTAGCCATTTCAATTAATGTACGATTTTTCCTTTCTACAACTCCATTTTGCTCCGGAGTGTAGGTTGTAGAAAGTTCGTGCTTTATTCCAAGTTCATCACAAAAGTCTTCAACTTTAGTATTCTTGAACTCGGAACCATTATCACTACGGATTTTTTTTATTTTGAAATCAAATTCATTTTGAGCCCTTTTTGCAAAACTTTTAAAAATTCCGGAGGTTTCGCTCTTATCATCTAGAAAGAACACCCATGTATATCTAGAGTGATCATCCACGATAACTAAACAATAACTATTTCCCCCGATACTCTTATAGGTTGTTGGCCCAAACAAATCCATATGTAAGAGTTCCAATGGTCTAGAAGTTGACATGATACTCTTGGAAGGGTGAGAGCTTGCGACTTGTTTACCGACTTGACAAGCACTACAAAGTCGATTTTTCTCAAACTTCACATCTTTCAAGCCAACAACTAGATCATGTTTGAAAAGCTTTTTAAGTTGAATCATGCCAACATGAGCTAGCCTTCTATGCCAAATCCACCCCAATGAAGTTTTTGCAATTAAACAAGTTTGTAAGCATGATACATTTGAGAAATCTAAAACCTTTGAAAACCAAAGCATTATCTTTTTCATTTGAAATTGAAACACCTTCATTTGAGAAAGAGCAAATTAAGCTAAGATCACATATTTGAGCAACGGATAATAAATTAAAATTTAGTGATTCAACTAAAGATACATTAGAAATGGAAAGGTCATTTGAGATAGCGATTTTACCCAATCCTATTACCTTTCCTTTACTATTGTCTCCAAATGTGATCTTGTCACTTCCTTTTATATTCTCGAATGTGGTGAACATTTTTCTATCACCGGTCATGTGTTGAGTGCATCCACTATCAAGTATCCAATATTTTCCACCGGTCTTGTAGTTCACCTACAAAACAAGAATCAAGTTCTTTTAGGTATCCAAATTTGTTTGGGTCCTTAGAGGTTAGTGACCAAGGTTTTAGGCACCCAAATAGCATTCTTTTTAGCGCTTAAAATCGAAGTGCCAATAAACCTTGCAATTATTTTACCATCTATAGATTTCTTAAGCATGTAGCAAGAATCATAAATGTCATAGGTTTTAACATTAATATTTGAGCAAGCATTTGATGTGTGTCCTACCTTACCGCATTTATTGCAATATTTACCACTTTGCTTAACAAACCTTGTAGGTTTGTTTACCGGTTTCTTACCTTTCTTGGGCACATACCCAAGTCCTTCCTTATTGAATGAGCACATTTGCTCACTCAATAACTTGTCAAGGGTTGCTTTACCTTTGAAGCATCTTTCCAAGCTCTTACTTAGCTTGGTGACTTGCTCTTTCAATTTATGATTTTCAACAATTAGTAAAGGGTCACAAGTATTATTCATATCAACAATTGAATCATCATTTGAACAACAAGGTATGGATAGCAAGTCATCACAAGAAGTAGAAATACTAGACATGGATTTAGTATTTGAAGCATTTTCTACTCTGGACATCTCATTCATTAAATCACAAGTAATACCAATATTTGAATGAGATTTTTCCGTATCTTCTAGGAGGAGAGAATCATGAGTTTCTTTTAGCTCCTCATAAAAGTCTTTTAGAGAGATATACTCTTTCTTTAAGACTTTAAATTTTGATTTCTCTTTTCCAATATATTCATTTAAATCTTCAACCATGTCTATTAATTCATCATATGAAGAAGCATTATCATCAATGGATTGTACCTTATCTCCTTTTGCCATAAAGCACGTAGGAGATGCGAAGAGTGAAGGAGCTTCCTTTATGGCGATGCCAACAAGTTCTCTTTTCTTAGAAGACTCTTCATCACTTGAATCGGAGTTGGAATCCGAATATTCTTCATCGGAATCCCACTCTCCAATGTGAGCTTCATTTTTGCCCCTTTTGTGAAGTTTTTTGAAAAGTTTTTTCTTTCCATCGAATTCCTTCTTCTTTGATGGTTTATCTTTGTCATCCTTCTTGTTGGGGTAATTTAAGATTATGTGCCCCTTTTCATCACATCCATAACAACGAATGTTGCTATATCGCTTGTTGTCACTTGAGGATTGCCCTTTCTTGTACTTGTTGAAGTTGAAGTTTCGATGTGGGCGTCTTCTCATGAATTTCTTCATTCTCCTCACAAGGAGAGCATACTCCTCATCCGAGTCTTCTTCTTCATCCTCATCATCACTTGACTCCACTTTAGCCTTGAAAGTGGTAATTTTCTTTTTGGATGAAGATGACTCCAATAGCTCTTCCTTGTCTTTCTTGTATAGCTCGTTAGTGATGAGGTTGCCCAAAAGTCCGGTTGGTGTCATTCTTGGCAACTCAGGAGAGTTGAGAAATAATATCACCAACGTCTCATATTTATTCGGTAGGGCCCTAAGCATCTTGCGCACAACATCAATATCAAGAAGGTTAGTACCAAGACCTTTGAGTTCATTCACAATGTTGTTGAGTCTTGAATACATCTCGGTGATATTTTCATTTTGCAACATTATGAATGTCTCATATTTAATCTGAAGCCTATGCAATTTAGCTTCTTTGACCGTAGATGTGCCCTCATGAATTTCGGAGAGGGTAGTCCAAATAGCATAAGCGGTTTCCAAATTGCTCACCCTATTGAACTCATCCACGTTCAAAGCACCAAAAAGAGCATTCATAGCTTGAGCATCTAAATGAGCATTACGTTCATCTTGAACCGTGGAGTTTGTTGGATCAAGAGGCATAACATAACCCTCATTTACAATTTTCCATATGTTCGGGCTCATGGCCTTTAAGAAAATGGATATTCTAATTTTCCAATAAGAATAATTTGAGTCATCAAACAAAGGAGTCTTTCCTATAGGCACACCCTCACTAGCCATCCTTTCTCTCTTAGACGGTTAAATCTAACAAATTGAGAGACCAAGCTCTGATACCACTTGTAGGATCAAGGATAACCGACTAGAGGGGGGTGAATAGGAGGTTTAAACTTTTTAACAAATTAACAAGATAAACCAATTAACAACTTAGTCTAAACAAGTTATACTTCTAGCTAAGCAATTGTTGGTGGGGGGTATAAACACAATGAACAAGCTAGAAATATAAATGCGGAAGAGTAAAGATTAGAAATAACCACAATGAGACAACGATGTTTTCCCGTGGTATCGAAGACTTGCCGGTCTTCACTAGTCCACGTTGAGGGAGCTTGAACAAATCAAGCCGGCTCCATGTATTAAGCCTTTCCTCGATCACTATTGGTTGTTCTTCCTCCGCTCCGGAGATGGTGAACACCAAACCACTCACAAACTCAGCACCGGGCCTCTTCACAATCTTCTTGAAGAGATCACCGTGCATTCACCGCCAAGCCGTCTAGGAGTTCGGCAAAACCCCAAGAGTAACAAATCAATGACCTTCGTTTGACGACACTCAAGTGCAAGAGGATCAACTAGAATGATGAATGCACTTGAATGAGCTCAACAACCTCTCAAAGAGTGCACAAGTGAATTTGAGGAGTTGAATGAATACACAAGGCTCTAAGGATGTTAAATGAGGTCTAGCCCTCTGTCCTTGAGCAGGTGGGGGTGTATTTATACCCCCCACCAACAATTATAACCGTTGGAGAGGAAGAATCAGCTTTTCAGGCCATATGCGGTACAACCGTCATGTACCGACCGGTACTACCGCACATCTCCAACTACTACTGTAACGGTTAGAACAGTGGCATTAAATGCTCTGACATAGCCTTTTAACTCGCATGCGCGATATACGCCAACTAACTTTCGCGGTACTACGCATCGCGTCATACCGCAAAGCAAATCTTGGTACTACCGTTTCCCAAGAGAATCAAAAGAGGTGCGTACTGAAAAAAACATACCGCCAAGTAACAATCGGAACAACCGTGGTACGGTAGTTCCGCTCAAGAACTGCGATACTACCGTAGTTCGGTCATAACGTACGAACACTTGCGGTACTACCGCACTGAGGGTTTTGCACAAGATCAGAAAAAGCGCCTCTCGAAAAAACATACCGCCAAGTAACAATCGGAACAACCGGGGTGCGGTAATACCGCACTACTGGCCCGATCGTACTGTTGAGCGGTAGTACCGCATAACCAACGCCGGTACTACCGATCATCCTGACAAAAGCAGACTTGGCAAAATAAAAAGAATCCAAATGCATGCATGATCCTAGATTGATCCATAAAGCACAATAACATGCTATCAAGCTACTAGTCATGATCCCTCTTAATAGTACGACATTTAACCTATAATCCGGTCTTCCAACCAATTCTCCTAAGACCGGTAAAAAGTGAAAGAATTCAAAACCACTTGTACCTCATCCTTGAACCATATTTGTTCTTCACAAATCCTTTAGCATGCATATTCACGATTATTTTCTCCAAAGAGACTTAACCTTGTAAATACTCAACAAGTCAATAAGTCACATATTCACATATTATCATTAATTACTAAAACCAATTTTTAGGGGTCTAGATGCTTTTCAGCGGCGCAGCTTGGGCGCACGGCGCTAGCGACGTATGGTGGCACGACAGCGGATGGTGAAGGCCAAAATGGGTCACAGGGGCCCGGGGAGGCAGCGGCACAGGCAGAGTGGCAGCGACGGCAACACGACGAGCGGCGTGGGCGGCGCCTAGCGGAAGATGGTGCATGCATGGCCTCGACACTAACGAGGGGGTCGTGCCAGGTCGCTCGGGGAAACCAGGGAGGGGCAGGGCGGAGCTACAGTAGGTGCATGGGGGTACAGTCGCACCCCCAAAATTTTTGCACAAAAAACTGATATATACCCCCCTTAATACATAAAGTATAGACTACCCATATTAATATACATGATTACATCAAGACAAATTTCTCAGCGGCCACCCCAATGACCTCATTTCTTATTCGGCCTAAGTCCGAGTTGCAAGCCCATTAGCCATTGGCTATTGCCTATTGCTTCCTCTCGACCTCTCTCTTCCACGCCGGCGGACGGCGCCGCCGCCGTCCCTCGCCGCTTTCTCGTCGGTGCCTCGCGCCGCGCTTCCACCTCGCTCGCGCGCTCGCCGACGCCTGCGCCTCTCTGCGCGCCGCGCGCAAGCCCGCTCCGCCCGCCCGCTACGGCCGGCTCGGCCTCGGCGGCCGGCGCCCGGCGCGCCCTCGCGGCTCGCTTCCACCTCGGCCCTCGCCGGTGTCGGTCGCCTTGCCGCATCACGCGACTCACGCCGCTCCAGATCCGACGCCGCCGTCGGTCCACCTCGCCACGCGGCGCTGCCTCGCCGGCCGCCCGCCCCTCGCCCGTCGGCGGCCGTGGCCGCTTCTTTGCGCGCGACACGCGGCCACGGCCGCCGCCGGCCTCTCCTGAGCGCGAGCCGCCACGCCTGAAGCGCTCACTTTACGGCCGGCTCGGCCTCCGGCCGCCGCCCGCTACGTGTGCTCACTGCCGTGCGCCGTCGCCGCCGGTTGACCGGTTTTGCACCCCCATCGACAAAATCCTGGCTCCGCCACTGGGGAGGGGCCGAGGCGGCGGGGTGACGGCGCCGATGTCGGAGGAGATGGCGGCGGCGACAGCACTCGATGGCGGCATAGCAACCGAAAGAAGGTGGGGAAAGATGGAGGAAGGTCAAGAACACATCGTGACGCACTCACGATGGCAAGAAACTCATCAGAGAGAGAGATTGGCGGCTCGGCGCCATCGCGGGCGAGCGCGCGCCGACGCTGACGTGGGCAAGCACGGTACGGCGCAGCGCGGCGCGGCACGGCACGGGCGAGCGACTCATCCGTGCGCCTGGGGTGGATGCGGCTCGTCTATGCGCCGGAGGCACTAACTCGGATCATGTGACGCGCAGAGGGTCATCCGTGCGCCTAGGGCACGGACTAGGTGACGTGTCGCGTGGAGGAGAGGTCCGAGCCTTTGGGCGCACGAATTCGATGCTATTTTTGCAATTAGTGTCGAGAGAGCAATAAATTTGTTATTTAGGATATCAACATCGCTATATTATGCAAAAACTTACATAACCTTACAGAAATTAAGTTAGCAATCCAACCACCTCTCTGACCACCGCTCGTCCACCAACAGAATCAGGCCACCGCCATCCGGGACGTTCGGTTATTCAAGCACCGGCTCAACCGGAGTTCACGCAGAGAAACACGCTGAAAACGCCGGGAAAACTAACGAAAATCCGCGGGCGCCTGCTCGGCCTCGCGCCACCAGCGCGCACATGCCGGTGTCATTCCACCGCGCAGGCAGCAGAGCAGAGCAGAGCAGACCCGCGCGCGCAACTCGACGAAACGGCAGCCGTATTGATGATGCGCACACGTACAACAAGCGCCCGCCGATCGATCGATCGCGGGGGGGCAGGCGCGGACAGCTAAGTCGCGCATGTGACCTACCTGAAAACGACCGTGCGTGGTGCATGCCTCAAGGCTAGCCCTTTCAGGGGCGCAGGCACAGCGCGACACGCAACGACCGGGCCGGCAAGGACAGCTCACGCATGCCGCGTCCATCCGCTGCGTACGAAGTGATGGGGAGAGCCCACGAGCGCATCTGGGCCGTCCGTTACAGGATGGGCGGTCCTGATCCCTACCGCAGGAGCGGGCCCGCACGGGTGGGTCGTGGCGCCGGCGTGATCTGGACCGTCAGGACCCGATCCGGCGGCTGGGATGGGCGGAATGGGAACGGTCCATCGGTCCGTGCGCGGTGGACGGGTCCCTGTTGAAGTCCATACCCATGTTCGCTAACACAAGTTGTGTGTACTGGATATTACGCGTCCTGCCTATCCTAAATAATTTGCCGATTGGGACTCCTTAGTTTCTTTTGAATATTGGTGGCACCGGCACGTCATGCTAGCATCATTGCTGCGTCACCACCAAAGCCTCTTTTTTTTTTGGCTTTGTGTTTTCCCAATCTTTAATTGTGTGGCATGCACTAGGCCCAACCGATGTAGTACATGTTACCTGTAAAAAAGAATTAAGCTATGCACGTCTGTTGTGTATGCCAATGTTGATCACATTATTCACTGGAAGGTTACTTGCTGAATAAGAGTGTTAATTGTTCAACCTGTCTACTGATTATACTGAATTCGGCTGTTAATCAGCAAACAATTGCACTCTTCATCGCAAAGTAACAACACACCTTTTTCTAAACCTCAGTTATTCTTAAGTAGCAGCCCTATTAACCGTCCGATCTGCATCAAACGGTTAGGTCGCGTTCGATCGCCGCTAGATCGATCATGAGGACCAAACAATTCTGAACGCAAATCTGGGATCGCAAAGCACTGTGCAGCATAAGCTTCGCAAAAGAAAAGAAAAGAAAAGAAGAAGAAGAAGAAGCCTGTGCAACATAAAGCGCTTCCACATAATGCTGACCTCAAAAGCATCGCCTTCACATGCACCTTGTCCGTAGTGTGCACATCTCACGTACTTGGCTGCACGTATTCCGGTCGCAAGCAAACAAGAACAACCGCAGCATAGCTAGCTGGTGGCTGCTAGATTTAACCAGGCTAAGGCTTCCCACAGCGCGCACAGTGTATATACCGGAGGAACCTTCCTTGAAGCAACCTCAACATGCCGCGAGCGAGCGGATTAAGATCCAACCCATCTGGGCACCGCTCGTGTATTAGGTTCCTAATTAAGCATCTACACCTTGTCAAATGAATGCTAGACATTGCTCCTACCCCCAGTGCGGCTGGCATGTGGGGCCAGGCGTCAGGCGACTCTCCCCACAGCACGCCAAATACAGCGCAGGATCTAGCTTTGTCCATGTGAAGAAAGCTATTATCTCCATCGGCTTCAAGGCATTGTTTATTATGGATTTTATTTAACTATGCGATGGTTTTGTTTGCACCCAAAGAAATGGCTGCTACGAGCTAGCCCCATGTTACTTCCTCCTCCAAACATGGCATGCACGCATTGTACACTGCCCCATAACCAGATAGGTAGATACCCCCCGGAGAAGGCAAAGACTGCGCGCTTTGACAAGTTAGTTCGTTATGTTAATCATGAGCAGAAGAAACTTAAGTAGAATTCGTCTCACACGCCGGCTTCAGTTAGCTCGATGAATTACGCGTGTCACTAGCCAGTAGCCAGCCACTCACTGACTCAATCAACCCCCGTATGGCCATATCTTAGTCGGTGTTGCGATCTCGTTATTTGCACAGCCACTTGGCGCGTACGAACACTAGATCTATCTGTGCGTCTGGCTCCGCGGATTTCAGGCTTTGGTGGGCCCGTGTTTTTGCTCGCTTCGCCTGCATTATTGCTGCGGGGGGATTACTGTTGCAAATCAATCATGGAGGTTGGTTCACCGTCCGTCCGCGTTGATATGTGTGCTGCTAATAGCGCCCGACCATGGCGCGTCGGCTTAATTTAAATGAATAATCGGCTGATCAGTTGAAGTGTAAACTCGTAGTTGATGTATACGTAGTCTGGTTTTGGAGAGAGCTCCATCCGATGCTGGTTGTTAACTGACGGTTGAGTTAGTTTGTAATGCTTATTTGATATGTAGAATTTTGGAATTAAAAAATATTGGATCAGCCTCTTACGACCGTCCGTTCTATCAGTGCAGTTAGGTCGTCATGTCAATACTGGTTTCATCATCGAGTCTAAATGCAAGGATTCGGATTCGGTCGGAACCCGGAAAAGGACTCTAGTTACTCCATTTGATTTCAAATATAAATCGTTTTAGATATTTACATGGTCTTCGATGTACCACTTTGATTACCAATTTCTATGAAAATATGTTGTTTGAATTTTAAAAAAACTATACATTATAAAAGTATGTTTCATAATGGATCTAGCAATATCGCTTTCATATCGTCAATCTTGATAATTCTTTATATATTAATAATCAAAACTAAAAATATTTGACCAATTCTAAAGCAACTTACATCTGGAATAGAAGTTATGTATGAAAGATTATGAGTTCTGCACAAATAACCCCCTGCATTTCTAAAACGCAGCACCGCTAATTTGTGCCTCCCCAAATGTACGTAGTACTTGCGCTGGAGCGTCGTCTATGCTAACTGATCATACATACATCCCCTGCATGTACATGTTACATTTACCTGACGGATTAATATCTGGACTGCAGGGTTTCCGACGGCGATGTGGCAGGAAATAGTAAGAAGAACATGGGAGGGCGTTGTTATAGCCAAGGATGTCTATGTCAATTGCGCCATCTTAACCAAATGTACGTAGACTCCACGGACCAAGAGTCATCGAGTTGTGAGAACACGTTACTTGCAAGGGCCTCTCAGATCCAATGATTCCTCCTCCTCGTCTCTGCGAGAGGGACAGGCATGTGAGGCCTCCGTTTCTTTATTCAATTCCCATCTCAATTACTCCCTGTCTCATGATTGTTTGAGAGTCTTAAAAAAGCTACAGTTTTATTATTCTGTAAGTTTATTAACCATAGTAGATAGTACCCATTTAAGTTCAGAGAAGAAAGGTTTGGGACAGGTCACAGGCGGCGAGAGCGAGACTGTGAGACCGTAAGAGTCGCTCTGGGTGATGGCCCACATGTCAGAGACTGAGGTGGTACACATTTGGAGAGTTGTGGCTGCGCTCACCAAAAGGCGAGGCACCCGAACCAGTATATAAGCATGTTAGTATGTCACATTACTCGACAGCCGCACACTCACTTTGCCTTTGCTTTAGCCTTTGTGCTGTAACTTGCAAGAAACGTCGAATCGAGGAGGAGGGACTGAGTACTTGCCCGCCCGTCCGGCCGGACACCAGTGCTCGGGAGCGCGCGCGGCGGCCACCGATCGATCGCATCGCGGCCACGGAGATGGCGGGAAGGTGCTTCTTCCCCAGGGACGCCGGCGCGGCCGGCCACCGGCACCACCAGTCCAAGGCGGCCGCGGAGGCACTCGAGCAGCTGCACCACGGCGGCCGGGTCCTGTCTCGGGAGGACGTCGGCGGTGCGGTGCGCGTCAAGATCGTGGTCAGCAAGCGCGAGTTGAAGCAGATGGTCGCGGCCCTGGGCACCGGCGGCGCCAGCGAGGTGGCGGCGGCGGCCGCGGGGGAGCGGCACCACCGGCCGAGCGCGGCGGGCGGCGGTGCCGATGCGGGCGCGGAGCAGAGGCTGCAGTGGCTCCGGCGGCGCAGCATGCGGAGGGCGGCGGAGGCGGCGCGGCGGATGCAGGCGAACGGGGAGTGGGAGCCCGGCCTGCAGAGCATCCCCGAGGAGGTTTACTAAGTATTAGTGGTAGATGTCGTCGTTAATGATGGTTAATCACTTGACTAATCAAGGTTGGGTTTTGATCACTGCCTGCTAAGTGCTAGATGTATGTGTACAGCGCTCTTAATTTGTTCTGGATCCTGATGAGGGTTAAATTGTTGGTTAATCCTCCTCCTCCATGAGTTTGTGTATTTTTTCCTGTGAATTTTTGGAGATGAAAAAAAAGAGGTTGTTTGGAGTACAATGCAAGTGCTGTATTGATCTTAACTCTTCTGGTATCTCACTTGTGCATGTGTGGAAATAACTCTGTGAGTATCTGAATTTCTACATTTTTTGTGTGGTTAATTCTAGGTTTCCTGCCGCTACTGCAGCTGATGTGAAATGGTAAATTGTGAATTCAATGTGTGTGTGTGTTTACTATAGCTACTGTCCCTGCCTTTCCTTTTGCGCTCTTTTGCCTTTCTGTTGAGCATGGAACATAATCAAAAGTGTTAACGAGTAGTTAGGAGGTGAGCAAATGAGAACCGGTGCCAAGATTCCATTGCACATGGCCAGATGATTGTCACATTAAAGAAACGGCCTTCTCTTGTTGTTTCTGTTATCCGCTAGTTGGCTTTGCCATGTTGTGGTTGCTGTTGGCGCTGTGGAGGGTCGTTTTCTCCGCATTATTTATTTATTTTTGGTACAAAATAAGTTGAGCACAACCTGTTTTTATTTCAGTTTTTGCACTGGAGCACACAGCATAATTGTAAGCAGTAATGTATATAATACAGTCTCAAGTACAAGATAGCATCCATTCCCGGCTCTAAATTTTGTAGTTTCTGGCTCTAATATAGCAAGAGCTCCACACTAAAAGTGTGCTATATTCATTTTGGGCCTTTTGCCTTAATGCTCTGCCGGTGTAGAAACACTAGAGTTTCCAAGTATACCAACGGTGGAGATTAACACCAGGAGCTAGTATCATCTGAAAGGGTTTTACGTTTAATCTTTTGTATGAAGATAGTATGACACTCAGCATCTTAAGCCCTGCAAAACAACAAAACACATTGCTGCCACTCCCCGATATCCCCGTGAATCCAAACACATCTGAGCTGAGCAGGAGAAGCCCCGTGAATTTCATCAGTACGGGGGCATGTCCCATCCTGACCCCACGATACATAGACTGGTGGATTGTGAGATTTCGAAAAAGATGTCAACAATGGTCTAGTTCTAAATCTCTAATTAACCTATTTGTTTAGATGGATTCGAATCGTCTGCATTACTGTAGAGATTCATTGTGTGAACAATGTTTTTTGAGTGCACAACAGTATTATGCGGCGGTATTGTAGTAAAAACTATAACAATAGTGAAGTATTTAGTCAAGCGATTCTACTGTAGCAAAACACTATAGTTATTGATCTCGAACTTTAGTTTTTGTTCAGCCGGTGGACATCGCTTCCCTGTAGTATCTATTTCCTGTTTCGATATGATATACTGTGACTCTGTGAGGCCACACCAACAAACTCCATGAACCGCCGGTATTCTGCTCAGCAAGTGAAGAGCAATAATTCAGCATTTATGCTCTGCTTTTTTGGCTTTTGTACGGGCATTGACATATATAGCTATGCATAATTCATCACTCCTACTACTAACCATTGCTTCTGCTTCACGCTCGTGATGCGTGGACTAGTCTGACAGATGACAATGCCGCATCGATATCGCTTTGAGGATCGAAATGCAGCAGTACTGGTGCTAGATCTCCCTTCTGTTTTGAGTTTCGACGTCCTAGAAGAAGTGAGATGAGTGCATAGATTTCTGTATTCGTGCGTGTGGGAGAAAAGAGATGGGAAGATTTCTGCTTTCTCGAGAGAGGAGGTGATGACCGGAGACCACCAAATAGAACATTTGGGAATCGCAAATGGAAGGTGTAAGGGCATCTTCAATAGTATATTTATTGTCGTCTGTTAGTTATGTTACGTTAACAAAATCCTATATAGAGTAAAGGGGGAGAAGAAAGAGTATATGTCGTCTCTTCCTGAAGAGTCGCAAATGAAGGGCGTAAGGGCATCTTCAATAGTGTATTTATTATCGTCGGTTAGTTATGTTACGTCAACAAAATCCTGTATAGAGTAGAGGGGGAGAAGAAAGAGCACATGTCATCTCTTCCTGAAGAGACAGTTGTGTACGTGAAACAACATATGATATATTAATCTACTCTAATTGGTATATAGACCCGTTTCAAAAAAAATTATAAAATATAAATGTTGAAGAGTGTGTTAGAGACTATCTATTAGAGATATTGTCTTTAAAGATAATGTAGTATATGTTAAAAATAAAATTATATCTAATTATTGAAAATGCCCTGAGGTTTACTAGCCTCACGTTAACATTGAGACTGCTGCATCTTCCCGACCTCTCGTTACAGTTTACTTACCTGACTTCTATAAGGTTAGGTTACTTCAACGAACCTACGTTGTAGACTTGCAGTTTACATCTACTAGGTCAACAGAATTATTATAGAGATTCATTACTCCTAAGTCCTGTCCTAACCTATATACAAATAACGTTGTGCTCTGCTCAACAAATGAGTACAGTGTACTCGTGCCGCTGCAGTATTTCTTTTATTTTTTTAGAATCGCTGCAGTATATATTAGGATGTTAAGCGTTGCTACTTACCTCGTGTGTGAATCCCAACTCACTAGAACCACCAACATACACGTACTCCACAAAATTACCTCCGGTAAAAGTTGTGAAGATATAGCCCTGTTTGTGTTACAGATTAGCAGAAATACGAAGGTTGCGATCGTACATTCGAGATTGCGTTGCCGACGATGAAGTACTCAACTCACAATAACAATGATAAAAAAAAAGATACAAGCTGTAGTCCCAAACTTTCTCTTAACTTTTTTATATGCCCTCCGGCGGTGTGTACAATGTGCAACCTTCTAACTAAACTATGAGATTTAACTGTGCTAATGGCCTGCCCCTAATGAGCCTATTTTAAATAAAGTATGCACACGGACCCTCGAGCAGGCCGATATACAACACATATACAACACGTTGAATATTTTTCGGAAATATACTAAATACAAAAGGGACTAGTATTTTTTAAAAAAAAAACTTGAGCAGTAGTTAGTAGCCCATACAAATGCTGAGCTAATGTTTTGGAGTCTTAAAAGAAATTGTTGCGCACAAGACGCTCATGGGCTTGACTTAAATTCTATCTGGCCCATGTCCACTACGAAGGCCCAATTGGGCAATCCTCTCCAGCCCAGCGAAGACCAAAGGTGCCTTCCAGTCTTACTCGGCGCGGCCCTCGGGCTGTTGGGCATGAAAGACTGTAGGTCCGGTCGAGCTCCCATCACCTGACCGCCGGCCACCTGATCCGCCGCCGGCGCCGTTTGCTTGGTTGTCGCTTCCGGGAAACTGACTCTTCTGCGCGGCGCCCACTTCTCTTCCGGTACGCCCAGATGTACCCTTTTGATGGATCCCACTTGTTCCTTTCGTTATTAGCAGCTCGGTTTGGCACCTACTAGTCTTCTTAATTTGCAGCCTGCGTAGTAATATCCAGGCGTTTGAGGCGCGCGCGTGTGGATCGTGGAGTGTCGAGAGGCTAGTGATGCCGTGGAATGATGGATCTGTATGTGTGAGCGCTAGGTGTTTGTTGAAATGCCTCAACCGAGTTGCTTCATGAGTAGCCGACTGCCCGACTCATACTTCTTTCCGGGGCCGTCTATCTCAATCTGGGGTCCTGTATTTTGACTAGCGTAATACTAGAAAAGTAGGGCCTGGGACAGGCCATGGAGCACTGTAAATAACATGGCGTAGTGCCATGCGATGAGCTTAGCTTACATTATCTTTTGCTTATTGTTGCATAGGGTAGCAATGAAGAGATGATTATCCTTGGTCGATCCTGTCGAGTTCACCATAATGCACATGTTTTAGCGATATAGATCATTAGTAAATTGTCATTCCTGAAGAACATAAGCACTTGTTTTTTTTTCTGGAGAATATTTTATAACTTTTATTAGGTTGTATCTGATATAATTGACTAATTGTACATCATGCAAGTGTCAAAGCTCAAAAGTGCTATAGAAGTACAAGAACTTGGTGCTTATATATTTATACGCATTCAATTATGTTGAATTTCCAGTGTGTCAGGAGGATCCGAATGGTGTGATCATTGCTTGCTATTAAAGTATTAAGTAAGGTGCTCTTCAATGGCTCACTACATGGATTTACGGGCATTCATCTTGCGAGCACGTGTCTTGAAGCTTTGTAGACAGGCACAGCGCATGACTTGCCGAGCCCCTGAACATGCTCGTGGTCAGGCATTTTTAATCCTTGCTCTCTTATCTCTGTTCTGTACTGTTATCTTTGAAGCACACTAATTATTCATGCACATTTTTTGTACAGATGAGTTGAGGCAGACAGTAAGGGCTGAGATAGACAAAAATCGCAATTGTGATGATAAAGAGAAGATTAGGTTTTTAATTAGTGAAGGGCTGCAGAGATTAAAAGGTCTTGATGAGACGCTTGACATGACAGGAAACAGTTGATGTGAGTTGCATCATGGGCTCTGCTCCAGTAGTCAATTCTCTCCCCAGAATTCATGAAATCAATTGTTTGGCACAATTCACTTTTCACAAATAGCAAAGCTAGGTGTGTTGGTTTTTGTGCAAAATCTGTACAACATTTTATTTGAGAATGCAGATCAGGGTTAGATGGGTACAGATCAAGGTTAGTACCAAGTGCAGGGAGTTAAGGGTCCAGATCACTTCTTTGTAAAATATTTGTAAAAGTCTGCTGGTATGGGAAGTGTTTCCATACTAAGAAATATTTTAATTCATTAACTTGTGAAATCTGCTTATCAAGATATGTGATCCTTGGAAACATTAATCTTTTACAACTCTGATAGTTGGTTCGGTTGTTCTTTCTACCATTATCTAATGAGATGAGGACTGAAAATTTCTAGTTTCTACTAAATTGAGTTCCATATTGTATCATCTATTTATGCAAAATGAGGAATTAAAGTGAATTGGCATTGTCAAAATGTTATAGTGCTGAACGACTAGTTGCATAAGCAATATTTCTCTAAAGACATTAGTGTCAATATTTTAGATGAATGTTGAGTATAGCTTGTGGGTGCATAAAAATACATCTTATATTATATCTTGTTATCTATCTTTGTGTTTTACTAATTCATATTTATTCTGTCCATTTTCTCTTTATACAATTACTAGGCTCGAAAATTGAAACATGCTTTTATCTTGTCTGATGCACTTCCTGCAGCTTGCAGGTTACTCCTGGATGCGAGTCAAAGTAAGACTTCATAGTAGCGGTGAAGAGATAACGCATAAGACAGTTTTTCTCTATTTGGTAACAAGTGCCTTATGCCCTTATATCATTCTTCTAATTCTTTTGGCAGCCTTTTGGATTAACTTGGCTTTAGTGTGCTCATACTTTGATGTATGGTCAATAACTCAATATTACTGTTTTAGATATGCAAGGGTGGTAGCATTTGTCATTTTCCTTCTATTCATGGCTATTTACTTGATTCCACATACTAACACAACATGCATTAAATTCAAACATTTGTTCGAGCATATCATGATTTATGGCTTTGAATGTCCAACACACATTCGTGAACTTCTATCCTGCATATAATGGATGTTGTTGAAGGGCACTGATTCAAATAAGTCAGGACTCGCATATTAGAACACATATATTATTGTCAATAAATATAATTTTTGCCATGAATATTGTGAGCATCCACTATCATGAGTAGAATTAGAATACGCATTCAAGATTTCTAGTTAACGAACTTCTGATAGTGTTTTGAGACAATGACAAGTTCGTGCAGTCAATATGTAACATCAACAAGCTTAATTAAAATCCGCTGCACCTCCAAATATGCAAAATGACAAGGCTGTTCCATACTTGATTCAAAAGTACCTTTTTCATCAAAGCTTATTATCTGTCAAACATAACAGAAGACTCAAATTTATGTTCAAAAGCATAAGCAAAATGCACCTGCATGGTTCACATTAACCTTGGTATCAACACTTAGAAGATCCCAAAATCAGTTGTGTTTGTCTGGTAAGGTGCTGGTGAGCAGTGCCCAAAATATATCTTTTGCGGAATGTATGCCATGGTATCGTTCCAACTGTTGTCGCCCATGGATGTCACTACTGGTTCATTTAGATATGCATCACTGCTTTTTCTCCACCTGCAAACAATAAGAAAGGATGACCTGTTATCATGCATGGTAGCAATATAAATGAAGCAGCTATGATGCCAGTATATTTCTAGGAACATATATTCACATATAAGTTAGTATGCACTTCCAAGGTTTCTTTTTAGTTACCACTTTTTTTTTTTGTTTAGTTGTATATGTTAAGAGTATTTGTGGTATTCCACTCATAGTATAGGGTTTACTCTTGTGTGTGTTCTTGTACTATATATTGCCTCTTGAGCTATTGCAATACAATTAACTATTCACATTTGCATTCCCCCTCTCCATCTAACAGTATGATAGTATTACTTTTAATCGTGTGTGCATAAAAGGAGATACCAAACCTTGTTAAAGGCTGCAAACTTGGTGTACCTCACGAGAGAAAATTTGAAGTAAGGTTTGTAGAATATAGTGCTCTATCCTGAATCCTTACATATTTGGTGCAGGGCATTCAACTGGTGAATTTTATTGAGTGGGATACAGATGGAAATACAGATGTTTTCCACACTGCACCAGAATCCAGGTTACAAAAAGGTGACAAGACATTGGAAAGGTGTGCACTCCACTTACAGGGCAACTGTAGAACGTAGGAAGAAATATGGGTAGCATCTGGAGACGGGAGCGTACCAATTCTTGATGCCAGTTAGTATCTCAATGTTCCTGGTGACAGCTTTCTCCTCTTTGCTGTTCTTGGTGACATCTTGTCTCTCATTTGTCGCATCAATAATCCCATTTATCCTTTTGTTATGGTGTGGATTGTGGAAGATGAAGATGTGGAGACAAGGTAGATTGGCGAAGGCGAGGATCGCCCTCAGGTCGGCTGGACTTGTTCCGGCCGGTCCAAGGCTCTGATCTTGCCGAAAGTTTTGAGGTAAAGAACTGATTTATTTCTGATTGCCATTTTCCCTCTTTTACATCTGTTGCTTTATAGATGCAGCCAACTGGATTTTCAGAAGTCTAAAGCATAAACCGATTTGGAAACTAAATGGACATAGTTCCTAATACGTTCTCTGAAGGAGGACCAAACTCTTATCTATTCTCTTAAGGAGAAACTATCCTATCTATCCTTTCATTACCGCAAGCAGTCAGCCTACTACTCTCCTCTTGCCGCAGAAGATATAGTAGCAACTAATCCTCAGTTGCCGTAATGGCAATAATATCCAAGTCCAACTCGGTAGCTTCTGCTGAAACTGAATCGGTTTCCTCCACTGCCAATTCCGAAACAGCTGTAGCTCCCCCAGCCGAATCCCTCCCAACTGAAGTAGTTGCAGCTGCCTTGCGTCGTCTCCTTTGATATGTCTTACCCACAAAGGCGGGATAAACTTGTGATATGTCTTACCCACAAAGACGGACATAGGATAGCTTGTGGAAGTGTGGAATCGTGTGCCGATCTTCTTCGCAAATCCCATGTTCGGGAGGTCGGCTTCGGGCGTGGAAGCCACCATTGCCGCCCCGGATGATGTCGGCAGTACTGTTGCGCCGCCTCCTGTCTGCCAGCCGGCAATCACCTGATCGTGCGCGGGCTGCTGTGCTTTGATGCCGCTGATCTTAGACATCATGATGGCGAGTTGTTGGAACATGTCGTTGAGTGTCTTGGTTTCCATGGCGAAGGGTGGTGGAGAAGGCTTTGATACCAAGTTGTTATGGCGTGGATTGTGGAAGATGAAGATGTGGAGACAAGGTAGATTGGTGAAGCGAGAGGATCGCCCTCGGGTCGGCTGGACTTGTTCCGGCCGGTCCGAGGCTCTGATCTTGCTGAAAGTTTTGAGGTAAAAAACTGATTTATTTTTTATTGCCCTTTTCCCGCTTTTACATCTGTTGCTTTATAGATGCAGCCAACAGGATTTTCGGAAGTCTAAAGCATAAACCGATTTGGAAACTAAACGGACATAGTTCCTAATACGTTCTCTGAAGGAGAACCAACTCTTATCTATTCTCTTAAGGAGAAACTATCCTATCTATCCTTTCCTTGCCACAAGCAGTCAGCCTACTCCTCTCCTCTTGCCGCAGAAGATATAGTAGCTGCTAATCCTCTATTGCCGTAACGGCAATTGTATCCGAGTCCAACTCGGTAGCTTCTGCAGAAACCGAATCGGTTTCCTCCACTGCCAATTCCGAAACAACTGCAGCTCCCCCAGTTGAATCCCTCCCAACCGAAGTAGTTGCAGCTGCCTTGCGTCGCCTCCTCTGATATGTCTTACCCACAAAGGGGTCCACAACACTTTACTCAAAAAGCATGTAATCTTCTTACTGCTCTCAACATAGTTTAGCCTATCCAAATTACGCCAACATAATAAAGACATGGGATACCAAATTGATGCTGTTATCTGATGATTTATTCAATGTGCTTGCACCATAGTTTTGCACTAATGAGAGTTTGGCTGTTTAGTAGATAGGAACTAGGAAGTGGAATAGTTAATGCAGTATGCAAAATAATGTTGATCGGTGAAGGAAAAAAAATGCTTACCTTGAGAGTCTTGACTTTGATCCTTGCTTGCAGTCTCCTCGGTAGCGAGCTGGTGCTCCTCTTCTTCCAGCTTCTTCCTCATCCAGAAATGGTGGATCTCTGCCCTCGTGATGCTCTGGACTCGAGCTGCCGTCCTACTCGGAAGGACATAACGACCATGAGGCTGATACTGTGGTGCAGAAGGCCTCGACAGTGGAGACCGTGGAGCACTCGCCATTTTCTTCATCACGCACCCGTTGATCATCTTCTTTGAAGTTGAAGTTGCTCTCGCGCGCGCGCGTTTAACCTTAGGTTCCTTCCGAAGGAACCTACTGTCCCGAAGGAACCTACTGTCTGACCTGGGCTTCTACAGCAGAATTATCCACTCTTCTCAACCATCGGTCTTGAGCATCTTTTGTTGCTTTGGGAGTCACTGGTAGAGGCAGAGTAAGGTCTTTTAGTATAATATTAAGGCAGAAAAAGGTGCTTCTGTACAGGGAGAATGGCTCTGGAGTTCTTGTGTTGACATGGACCCCTCCAGCTACCGTCAACCAAGCACTGTATATGCATTCTCCAACTTTCAGCTGCTCGTTAAAAAAATTGCAAGTGGAATGTCCGTACTGTTTGATGCACTCTAAACTCTCTAACGTAATGATTTCGTTAGGGGTGGGCCATGGATGTTGTGACTGGATTACATTGCTTATGTACGATGATAGCTGTATTGCAACTGTGATCATGGACTAGCTCAAGTGGAATTACTAATAAAAGCATTTGTATATGCCAATGATCGTATGCAATGGAGGGAAGCAGATCCTCTGTATTAGCATAGGCATGCATTAGGTCCTTCTCTACGGTACTGTTCAATATACAATGAAATTACTGTATATAGATCCCAGTGGAAGGACACTGGAGAATTACCGAGACAATGCTTCATCAGGCAAAAGGGGGGAAAAACTTCAACGAATATACAAGTGCCAGATCACACAGTGACTAGGAAAGTTCACATGCGAGCACTGAATTCCAAGGACTACGAGAGGCCAACAAATATTTGTATTTTTTCCTATTGATATGCACTAGTCTGGAACCGGATATATTATTCTTACAGGTTTGAGCTCGCGTCTGTTGCGGTTTCGATCAGTATAGCCATACTTCAGAAGCATTTAGCCCAAAAAATCATCACGTAATTTGGACGGGTTGAAAAATAGTCTTTCTGAACGATAAGCAAGCGACTATCTTATGATCAGGGGTGCAAAGGGGGCGAGCCGGCCCTCTGTCCTGCTGGCCCGCCCCTAAAATTTTGGCCCCAATGGGTAGTGGGCCGGCCCACAAAAAAATCAGGGACAACAAGGGTCAAAATCCATTTGACCCTCGGGTCAACCCGCCTCCTTTGTTTCCTTCTCCCTTCTCCCATAGACGGCAATGCATCGGCGACGTCATCGGGCAAGGTCGTGCTCGAGCTCCAGCTCGTGGCACACCTCTTCAATCCTCTCGCGCCACATCGATGAGGGGTCGGACACGAACTAGGAGTAGCAGCACGACCTGAGGTCGCCGGTGGGGAACTCCATGGGCGGCGGTTGAAGCGGCGGGATTGGAGGCAAATAGATTCGAGGGCGCGACCGGCGGATCAACGACGAGGACCGATGGATCGACGACGGGGCGAAAGATCCGGTTGCCCAGATGATGCGCACGGCAACGACATCAAGGCCAGCGAGGGGCATGTGGGATGTGGCTGCTCATGGCTGCTGGCGTCTCGGTTGCGAGAGCGCCCCCGGAGGCGCTTGGCGACGGGGTCGAGCCTACTGAGGAGCATGTGGAGATGCGCTTCGATGCAGTCAAGGCCACGACATGTTGTGTCATTGTTGGGTCTATCGCAAAGGTGGTGGTTAAGGGTGGCATGTAAAGGCCGGCGTCGATGGCATCGTTGCCGCCGCGCAACGCCTGGCTCTCAACGTCCTCTGGTAACTGGCGTTCGGGTCAACCCTAGATCCTAAAATTGTCTCACAGACCATGGAGCCAGGTAGTGGGCCAGCCCGGACCGGCCCCTTTGCATCCCTACTTATGATTAATCATCTGCTTCCAATAACCACTCTTGATTTGTTGCGACATCAACCGCATTCCACATCGCATTTACAGTACAGTAAAAAACACATCATCATGAATTAAAAAAAAAATCAAATAAGAGCAAACAAGACAGATGAATGAGCAATCCCACAGTATAGCGCCGGAATTTTGGACGTCTGACTTGCACTGACGATAAGTTCTTCTACATAAAAGTGAACTGTATACTGGAACGGTGACGAGCGACTGCATGCGTGTGCAGAATTTTCGCACTTCAAGTTCAAGGTGATCAGAAGTAGACTGATTGGTCTGAAATAACTACATTTAGCATGCAAAAGTAGACCAATTTTCGTGTATGAAGCACCAGAATATGTCACGCGTGCCGTATCAGAATACATAAGCTTCATAACTCGCTGACACAAGTGAATTAACATTTGAAGTATCTGACAAGAACAAACTAGTCCCATTAGTCATGCTTCAAACCAGTAAAACAGAGGTGAACAGATCAACTATGTGAAGAAATGTTAAGCTTCAAACTCTGCTAGTAATCGCAAAATCACCAATTTTCCACAGTACATGAGGCAAACTGCAAACTTTAGAGCATTTGATCAGAAATTTAACAACTCAACAAGGTAACTCAAGGAGCAACATAACTGATGATCTCAAAGAACCATAAGCCCAGTACTACATATTACCACATAAGGATGCAGAGCAGAGGTTGACAGTAACAGACCTTCATGACAACCATAGTTCAATGAAAGGATCAAATTTGACAACATCTAAATTGGAAAACGTCTGATTGATAGCATTCATCTGCTATCCTAGAAGGAAATTGCTGTATTCACAGCATTTGCTACTTTGCTCGTTCATCAACTAGACTAAATCCGTCCAAATGTGACGATCTGTTACAAGGAGGACTCAAACCTACTGAGAATTGGAGGACCGAGATATTTACATGCAGTCCCGTCTAAGAATCCTTCACAAAACCAGGTAACCGACGAGAACTCGTCAAGAACCGCTCTCCAGAGCCAGGAAACCGGCGAGACATCATCAAAAATGTTTCTTGAGCAGAACCAAACCAAGAACTCATCAAGAACCAAGAACTGGTCCATAAGAGTTTAGAGGACGCGCCGCCGCCCCATCT
This sequence comes from Ampelocalamus luodianensis, assembly GCA_036346255.1. Lineage (NCBI taxonomy): Eukaryota > Viridiplantae > Streptophyta > Magnoliopsida > Poales > Poaceae > Ampelocalamus > Ampelocalamus luodianensis. Next base: position 14,455,756 of record CM070620.1, read on the forward strand.
CAAGAATCCAGAGCAGTCTTGGCCGCCGCCGGCGAGGTCCGCGGCGATTGCGGCGTGGTCCAGACATTGCAGACAGGGCAGCGCGGCGAGATGGCGAGCCACCGGTCGACGCAGTCCTGGTGGAAGGCGCGGTTGCAGCCGGAGAGGACGCGCACGGCGCGGCCGGCCTCCATGCCGTCGAGGCAGATCGGGCAGAGCGCCTCCTCCTCGCTGTCCCCGACCTCCGCCATGCCGATCCCGCCCAGCCGCCTCAGCTCCGCCTCAGATAGCCCGTTCTTCTCGTCGTCCTCTGGCTCTGGCTCCGGCGTCTGGGGCGGCGGCGGCGGCGGGTCCGGAGACGCGCCCCGCGCCACGGCCTGGAACAGGTAGCAGAGCCAGACGCCGAGCACCCCGAGCATGCCGATGGCGAGAGACGCCACGGCCAAGAACACCGCCCAGAGCTGCGCCATCCTGCTCTCTCTGTCTCGTTCGCTCGGAGGCAGTGCCGTTGGTTGGTAGTTACGGCGCACGCTATACGTTGTGAAATGGCACGGCCGCGTTGCAGTGCAGATAAATACTACTAGTACTAGCCAATCTTCTGGGCCTCAAAACCTGGTAGTACAAGCCCAATTAGAAGAGGCGAAGAGTCAGCCCAACCCACCAGCTCTCACTTAAGGCCTAAGAAGCCCAGTTATTTTGCTAGAAGATCACGGAAAGAGTTCTTACCGGATACTGATTTGAGCGAAATAAATTCCAGAGAGAGAGAGAGGAGAGAGGAGAAGAGAAGAATCTCGTGTAGTGAGGCCATGGCGAACCAGGGAGCGAAGAGGATAGTGGAGAAGAACAAGAAGCGCATGGACTTCCTACTGCGCCTCATCCTCGCATCCAACGTGAGCGGTCCCCCTTCGATTCCCCTTCCGTCACTCAGATCCGTGAACTACTTAGCTCGCTCGTAGATGTTTGCTGTCCAATTCGATGTTTCTGACAGAGTTCGCGTGATATTTGAGCCTGCGGTAGTGATTTTGGTGAAGGCCTAGAATTGGATTAGCTCATCTTGACCGGAGTAGTCGTCCGTGTTCGTTCCGTTTTTTTTTTTTTGGAAAGGCGTAAATTGAATCTTGCATGTCAGGATGCTGTAGTGGCAAGAACCATGCCCGCGGGAGGTATAAACACTCTGCGGATTTAGCTTTATTTTTTTTTCTGTGGAATCACTTGCCATGGCGTAGTTTAGTTTTGTGGAATCACTTGTCGATACCTTTTAGTCTCTTTTTGGGATGGAGTACAAGTAAGAGCTAGCCAGCTAGGAGACGTACCTAGTGTGAACATTTTCTGTGATGAATAATGAATTTTAAGTTTCTTTGGGGAATATGGCATGTTTCGGCCATATTATGTAGGGTTTGTGATCACAAATGAGAACTGATCATTCATGGCAGAAAAGGGGAAAAGGCCCAAATTGGCTATGGGATACTGCACTTGGTTGCCATTTGTTGAGAGACTAAAAATATTATTTAGCTGATGTACAATGCAAATTTGTAGTCATTTGCCGAAACGCATTCAAGCTGTTCAAAGATGTTTTTCCACCTCAATGTCCACTGGTGAATGAAGATGATTTTGTAGCGCGTTTGGGTAGCGAAGAGTGCCTACAGAAAATAAATACAAATTTGTAGTGTACATCTGCTAAATAGAGTTTTCACGATGTGTCTCGGCAAATGCAAACCAAGTGCAGTATCGTGCAGCCAATTTTGCTAAAAAAAACTGTGTGTCCATTCCAATTTTAGAACCACTTCCTCTTCTTATACCCTTTGTTGATATCGAGTTTACTTCCTTGCTTTTTATTGCAGTTAGTTGTTTATTATATCTTTTGGTGTTGATGCCTTTTTGGTTCAACATGGTTATACATAAAATGCTTGCAATACATGGTAGCCGTTTCCCTCTGTTTTTTCAAAACCAAGAATTATACCATCATCGAATTATATGCTTTAGCTATTTTCAGTTTGAGGACTAGTTTCTGCATAACTTTATTGCTGTGCAGGTTATTTACATAGTAGTGAGGATGGCTATAATGCATTCATCTTTCACCTGGAAGCATTGGATTGGCCTTGCGGTGACATCTGCTGCATATTTTCTTTCATACAAGCAACTCGCCAGTATGACAAAGCCAAAATACTCTGATAAAGGAGAACTAGAGGATAGTGGTTATGACCTGAGCATTGGTGGGATTTGCGAGTAAGGAACTGCATAATACAGTGTAATTGTTAGCTTTTGATCATTCTACTTGATGATGAATAATTAGATATTTTTCCATGACAAATCTTTAACTTTCAGTCACGCATCCATACAAAGGACTACAGAGTCCCTGGTTCTCAGCTTCCTTAGAAACAATTTATAGGTGTAAAGCTAAAATTACATTAATAACTAAAATATAGAGTGCTCAAACCTGAATGATGGGAAAATTATAGTTAAAAAGTCAAGAGTTTGTTATTTCTCTAGCGAAGGAGTATATCAACTTATATGTGTGGGACTTTGTGTTTTTTTTTCTTTCTTTCTTATAATCCGATGACAAACTGTTCTTATCTTCTTCTTTTTTTAAATTCCCGCAGATATTTAGAAGATGTTATATATATCACAGTCTTTGTGCAGCTGATGTCTATTATTTCTGGAAAATTTTGGTGGACATATGTAGTGGTAAGATACACACACACACACCACTTGTTACTTCAGATTGTATTCCCGTCTACCATAGCATTTGCTTTTCATTACTGTTCCTGCTGATATCACCAGCGTCTAAGGTGCCTTCTTTAACAAAGAATATATTACGTATAAGGTACGGTACATAAACCAGCTTATTTTGCAGTATCTTACAAAATGGAACCTTGGTTGGGAATTATTTATGATTCTCGACAACCAGGGAGAAAGACCAATATAGATTATTGTCACTGTCACTACTTATTGCAAGTTGTTGTGTTCTTATATTGAGTCATATATTTCATTCACACTTGCAGACATCTTAAGAACATGGCTGACAAGGATTTGATGGCTTTAATTTTTTTTTTTTTGGTATATACTATATAGGCATCTAACTAGGTTTGTTTTTGTTAAATCAAGTTGTGAATGCATGTTTGGATGGTAGCTACTCCAGAATACTCATGAGTTGTAGACACTACCAAGGGGCTCATGAGTCATTGCTAATTTGTTATTTATATGTACCTACTGATTTGCAGATACCAGCTTTTGGTGGATACAAGATTTTCGGTCTGTTGAGAGGAACATTTTTCAGTGGTGGTTCAGAGGTAAAAATAGACTGATTGTCAATTTGAGCACATTATTATCATTCAGGGATATCCGGATGTGATACATAAGTATTATACCCCCTGTTTGCAGGGTGAAGTTGAGGATGAGAAGGCCCGAAAGAAAAGGGAGAAGATGGAGAAGAGGGCATCTAGGGGGAAGATGATTAAAACCAGGACTCGTTGATATGACTCCTATAGCCTGTTGTTTGAAGGGTAGGTTGGTTTCTCATGCCTGTCCAACTGAAATGCAAGCTGTCGGCGAGTACTATATCAAAGATGATATCATTCATTTGTCATTTGCTCCAACAGCTAGCAATATGTAGCACAAATGTCAACTAATTGTTAACTTATGGATACCAGCATTATCAATAGAAAACCGTCTTTGCAGGAGTATAATTCCTGGCCCTTCCTGCCAAAGTTATGTACACCAACAATGAGGCATGGCAAAGAGAGACAATTGGGAGTGAACTTTTTCGTGATTAGAACTTGTTATCTTTACCCAGAAAGTTTGATACTGTATTGGAGCTAGCCTTTGTTGCGAACTAGATATGCTGCTGCCTTTGTAGTTTTGAAATTTCGTTGGGAGGCGCTTCAATGATTCCAAAGAAGTGAAGAACACGACTTTTTAGCCAAACCGAGGGCCTGATTTGCATCCTCCCATTGCGCTGCATTAATCACGCTTACAAGGGAGCACAGAGGCACCACCCAGTTTCATTTTTGGTGGACTGGTAAAATGCTATGTTTTCTGTGAGCATATCATGTCATTCTGAAACCCACTTTTATATATGTTCTTTCCAGTAAACTGAAAAATTAACAACTGCGACAAAATAACCAAGTCTGCTGGTTACAGACCTAAAGTCAGAACAAACTTGCACACAACAAGCATTTGGCATTTGCGTGCTGGTATAGTTGAACTTTTTCACCCTTCTATCCACTTGAAGATTCGTGCTCCGGCCGGCTGGAGTCCTGGCGAGCACCGGCATGCACTCCGGCGAAGCTGCCTGGCTCACTGGTAGGGGTGGCTACAGGGTGAGGGATGACTGGGAATCCCCGTGGGACTAAATTATGGTTTAAATGTAAAATTTTACTTATTAATATGACTCTAGCTATTAATTTATAAATATTTATGTATAATATATAAACAATAAATATATTTTTAAATTTCACCGAGTCCCCACGTCCCCGTGGGGGGAGGGGGGGTCGATCTCCGCCCCGCCCCGCTAGCCTAGTGGGTGGGTTGGGTTGGGTTGGGTTGAGTTGGGTTGGGGGATGCGTTCTTATTCCTTCCTTCCTTTCATCCTTTTGTGTTGCCCGTTAGGCCATTATACTTGACTGTGACACTGTGCTTCTGTTTCTAGAAGTTAAGTCCGACGCCGCTGCTGGACAGCTGGCCGCTTGCAACGCAGGGGATTGGTAAACCAAGGTGTGTGTGTTTTCTGCGGGCATGGGCAGGAAACAATTGACCACATTCTGGTTGGTTGCGCGGTAACTGGACAAGTTTGGGCACAGTTCTTAAGTTCTGTTGAGTTTTAAGCCGCAGTTCCAGTTGATACGACCACCCTCCAAGACCATTGGATTGCAGCAAGGAATTTGGAACCAAAGCATCGCAAGAAGGATCTCGACTCGTGCATAATCCTCGTCTCTTGGATGATTTGGAAAGAACGTAACGAAAGGATTTTCAATGATGTTCTCACTCCTCTCAATCAGTTTATAGTAAGTATTCGGGAACAACACCACCATTGGCGCATGGCGGCGGCGTGTGGTCGGGAGGCGTTGATTCAACATGAGTAATCCTTAGTTGTTGGGTCGTGTTTCCGTCGCCCTAAGGGCGGTGTGTTCGTTACCTTCTTTTGTTGTTGTTGGTATCTTTCGTTCTTCTTAATGAAAAGATGTGCAAAGCGTTTGCACTTTCTCAAAAAAAAAGTTTAGTATCAAGAGTAAATTTCGCAAAATTCCACATTTTGTATGAACTATCGTAAAGCTCCAAATTTAAAGCTCAATTTCACAAAACTCCAGATTTAAAGAGGTATGCTATAATCAAACTTCAGATTTTGTACAAAATATGTGGAATTTTGTGAAATTTACTCTAATATCAACCATTCAATGGTATCGGTATTTCACTTCACTCCCTCTCCGGCGGCAGAGCAGACAGTAGACGGCGCCGGCGACGAAAAAGCTGACAAACCAGGCATTGTTGTACGCGGCGACAAATGCCTTGGAGACACTCGGTAGAACACCAACCTTGTGCAGAAATCCCGGCACGATCGGCGTGACTCCGGCCGCCATCGCTGCCATCGCGGCAACGTTGAAACCACCCTGGAAATAGTAAGGGCTGTCTCTGTCCTCCGAGTACAGAGCGTCGACGTCCAAAGCGGTGCGCCTGACAATGTAGTGGTCGGCGAGTATGACCCCTCCGATGGGGCCCATGAGCGCCGAGTAGCCGAGCAGCCAGGTGTACACGAAGCTCTCGCTGGAGCTGAGCAGCCGCCACGGCTGGAAGGCGATGCCGAGCAACGCGGTGACGAGCGCCCCCTTGGCGAACGTGAACGTCCGCGGGCTCATGCTGACAAGCACATTCGCCGGCGCGACCACGTTGGCGGCAATGTTGGTCGTGATGGTCGCGAGGCTGATGCCGAAGATAGCAAGAACGGTCGTCGCCGGGCCGCCGATGCGCCCGAGGAGCTCAATTGGGTCGGAGATGACGTGACCGAAGATGGCCTCGGTGGCAGAGGTCACGGCGAGCCCGGCGAAGGTGAACATTCCCATGAACACCGGCAGCCCGGCCTGGCCGAGCACCTGGTCCGCCTGGCTCCGCGCGTACCGCGCGAAGTCCGGTATGTTGATGGCCACCGTCGCCCAGAAGCTAATGTTCGCGGTGAGCGACGGGAAGAAGACCTGCCAGAACTCGGCCCGCGTCAGCCTCGGCGGCAGCGAGAGGATGCGGCCGAAGCCGCCGGCCGACACGTAGGCCCAGGCCAGCAGCGCGGAGGTGAGCACGATGAGCACCGGCGCCGAATACTTCTCGAGCTTGCGTATGCCCTCCATGCCGTGCATGATGACGCCGAGCTGAGCGGCCCAGAAGGCCAGGAAGCACGCGAACTCGAGCGGCGCTGCGCCGAGGCCGGGCACCGGCGCGAGCAGCGGCTCGTACGTCTTGAGCCGGGACGGCAGGAGGAGGAATATGGCGCGGCCACCGATCCAAGATTCGATGCCAAACCACCCGCAGCCGACGAGCGCGCGGATGACCGCCGGGACGTGCGCGCCGCGCACGCCGAACGCCGCGCGCGCGAGCACCGGGAACGGCAGCCCGTGCGTGACGGCCGGCGCGGCCGTGAGCACGAGGGAGACGAGGACTATGAGATTGGCGAAGGCGACGGTGGCGACGCCCTGAAGCGCCGACATGCCGAGGTCGACGAGGCTGCCGGCGAGGTAGTAGGACGGCACGCCGACGACAAGACCAACCCATAGGCTGGCCAGGTCCCAGGCCGTCATGGTTCGCTCCGGAGGCGGCGTCGGGGACAGGTATGATTCACTCGACGAGAGCCTGGGGCTCACCGGTAGTATCCGCGGGCGCAAGGCGAGCGTGAGGCTGGGCCTCCGAGGAAGAAGAGGCGGTGGTGTCGCCTGAGAGCTTGTCTCCACAAGGCGGTGGTGCAAATGGTTCAGATGGCGCGCGGTGAGAGCTTTGGACATCGCCATGGACACGGCCATGGTGGTCGGAGAAGCAGGGGAAGGAGAGGAGGTGGGGGATGGAGAGGTTCCTGGAGCTTTGTCGGAGGGAGGAGAGGATATGGGATCTCGTCGCTTGGTTGGATGCACCGCGTGCGACTGTGCATCCTGGCCCACTACCTTCACAGCGAGATCAGATTCGGCTAGTTCTCGGTTGCCGTTGGATCTTCGCTGTCTGATTGTGACCTGAACCATTCGATGGTAACTGGAGGGTAGTGGATCAATCTGGCGGAGTATTTTAAAGACATTTTAGATGGAGTACGTGTTTGGAGTGTTGGCAGATACTCTTCTCCTTCTTTTTTTTACTTAACATAGTTAATTTTTAACGATCTTCGAGATATGATTTTGATCATAATTTTTATTACTTTTACATTAAGATATACTAATAAAATTATAATATTATGAAAGTATTTTCAACGACAATTCTAATGATATAATTTTTATATAGTCAATTTAGATAATTTTAAACTTAGTAAGTCAATCATGTCAAATAAAAAGAACGGAGAGAGTACTTTGCCACGAGGGTGATTGGTTGATGATGCTACGAGAAAGCTAGCACTTCCGCGGCATTCCAACGCCATCTTCGATCTACATGTTAGGGACATGTGATGATAGGCCAGTTTTATTTCAGGACCTGATCTCGTCCGAGCTGCCATCGACATATAATTGGACAAACTGCTCAACTTGAGCCTAGTTTGCAGTAGAGGTTCTGACGTTCTGTCATGGCTGATACTACCACATGACTTGCAGTGAGAGTTGAAAACTTCGAAGGAGAGACCAATAATAGGCGCAAATTTGCTTTCGCCCAGAGTATAGTAATCCAACGTCGCAGTGGGCTAACAGAGTCTTAGGGATTGGCATCCTCTCTTATTTTATTGGGAATGTCACGGGTAAATAGTGCTATAACATTTGACAGATCTAAATCGTCTGATCTAGAAAGAATAGTTCAGATCAAATGATGCTACAGTATTTGCAAACATCACCACTAATACAACATTTTGCTACAGTACTTAGGCTGCCGTGGCAAAATCTCAATCTCATCTGTTCTTTTTTTATATTATTCAACAGATGCTACGTAATATTACAGTACAACGTCAGATAATGCACGTCAGTTGACGTCACTGGGCTAATATTACAGTACAACGTCAGATAATGCACGTCAGTTGACGTCACTGGGCCAAGTTTTTATATATTTTGGAGCCCCATAGGCGTGGAGAAGCACCCTTTTCCGGGACGTGGTATGGGTCATGCGAGCGACGAATATCAAAGATGCGCATGCACAAGTGAAAACAACGGAAACTTGAAATTTGCTAGTAAATTCCAGCCAAAGTAAACAAACCTGAGAGAAAACTAGATCTAAATTGAAGAGCTGTAGACAGAACCAACCAGGCCTTCTTCTTCACAAACGATCGGATCAAGAAGCGTGGCCTGTCCAAAAGAACGTCACATTGCCAACTTACAAACAAATCTGAGAAGAAGAAAAAAAAAACGAGATGACAACTTGATCTGGAGGCTGGCCATGCCTAGATCCAGTTGAGAAAGGTAGTATGCATGGTGCGACCCATTGACCGGCGAGTGGCGAGGAGGTGATTCATTCAGCGACAGGTCGTTGTGTATGTATTCCATTGCACATACGTGGCTTGGATGGGTTTTTGTCAGAGGCTAAACTTGGAGTTGGATAGGAACAGACGTACAAAGAAGGAATACCAAAGAAAGAAGACCGTACCAACCGATGGGTTCACGCCGGTATGGTTTTTCCTTCTGCCCAGGTATGTACACCAACAATGAGGCATGGGAAATGAGAGATCTTAAGCAACACAATTGAAGGTGCATTTTTTCATGGCACTGACAAACCGTATTCAAGCTAGCTTCTGTTGTGAAACTTCATTAGGAGGTGCTTCGATGTTTCAAAAAAAAAAAAAAGTGAAAAGAAGCACAATTGTGCAAATTGAGAGCCCGACTGCAATCACCACTACATCACTACTAATCATGTTGATTCTGGATTTCTGCAATTCAGTTTTCACTTTGAAGACAGCATAGAAAGCACTGAATTTCATTTTGGGCGCAAACGGGTGGAGTTCTATTTTTACTGCCATTCTGAAACCCAGTTAAGACGAAGTTTTCTTTGCCAAAAATTAAAATTTGTCAATTGCCGCTGAGTATACAAGTCTGCTTTGTACCTACAGTTACATGGTAGTGCTGCGAGTTTCGCAGATTTTACAACAAACTAGCAACTCATAGCATAAGTACGAAAAACCGGACCGAGCCAGCGGTTCAACCGAAAAAATCGAGACCAGTGCTAGGTCTGATCTGGTTCACAAGATAGACCGGCTGAGTATAAAACCATTGAAAAAAATTAAAATAAATAAATTTTAAGCACCTAGCTTCGTCAGGGACTAAACCCACACCTCCTTCTACATGGAAAAGGGACTTACCAGCCCATCTAGCAAGCTTCGAGTGACTAACAAGCAATGTTGACCATAAATTAGTGTATTTGCACTAGAAGTTGGTATATACTCCACACATCTTTCGAATTTGAAATCAACGAAACATATTAAAATATATTTTTGAACCAGTGACTTGACTCATAGTTGCACAGAGCAGCGAGTCTGGCGTTCAGCATTGCAAACAATATCACCATCCTTGATGAGCTCCACCGTCAGCAATTTGTAACGATCGAATCATCGAAACAGAGTGGCGTCCACAATCGGGAGCAAACGCCATGAGCTCGTGCTCCGTGAGATTGCCAATGCCAGAACCTTCACCGTCGACGGCTTCAGACGACCACGGGGGACAATATTTGCAACACCATAAGCTCCACATGCTCTGACGCCAGCGTTTAGCAGCGTGAGGGGATGAGTCAGGAAGAGCCCTGATCACTTCAATGGGGTAGTGGCCACTGGCCAGCGGCAAGCCGGCAACCAGGGGGGTAAGGTCTTTTTCCTTTTTTTCAGATGCCAGTGGGGTGAGATAGGAGGTGTGGGAGACGAGATGGGCCATCGAGAGTTAACTTCGTTCGCTGTTTTTTCGGGGGAACAGGAACGGGAATACTATAACCGAAACAGAGATCCACATCCACCAGACAAATCCCGATCTCCAGGTGGTCGAGTACCCCCGACGTGTAAGCATCACGTGGAAACCCAAATTGTGTGTAAGCTTTGCCGAAACTACGTGTAAAAGTTTTAAAAAATTCTCAAACAATTTATAGAGAGGAGGATACATTTTATAGCTATGTAAAATTTTAAGATAAAACTTAATCATATTTGATTTGAGATATGAAAAGGCAAATTTTACATGGCTATAGAACACCACCTCACCTAAGTCCACAAGTTTTTTTAGAGTTTTGACGAAGTTTTCACTCATTAAGGTTTCCACATGATACTTGCCCCCCCGGTGTGGAATGGGCTGTTTAGTCTGACTTCTCGTGCTGGCCTGACTCCATTCCGTCTCCCGCATTTTCTCCTTTCATCGGTTTGTTTTTTTAACTACGCTTTGCGATTAGAGTTGTATGCATATAGTATGGTTATCTCGTCTAAGGAATAACAATACAATATAATTTCACGACATAGGATATGCACATACTGAAAGTATTATTTCAAAAGGCCATACCGATTGAACACATATGAGAAATATGTAATGCTATAGAAAAAAAAAGAGTAAATATCAGAGAACCCCAGGTTTTGGGGTAGTTGTAACGCAAAACCACAGTTTTTGAGTTTTATATCAGAGAACCCCAGGTTTTGGGGCATTTCTAACGCAAAACCCCAGTTTTTACGTTTTTCCCGTCTTCCCCGGCGGTTCCGTTGAGTTTGGTTACGTCGGAGCTTGGAGCGGTGGAGGTGTCGGCGAGCGGCGGCGCGAGGAGGCCGGCGAGTGGGCGGAATGGGTTTCCCTCCAGGGTGGGGACCCCATGGGCAGAGGCGGCGGCACCGGAGAGGGCTTGGCGCAGTGGCGGCGGGTGCCACGGGCACTCGGGCTACGCGGCGGCACCGGCGGTGGAGTGGCGCGCCGAGGGAGGTAGGGCGCACATGAGCTGCGCGCGAGCGTGGGGAAGCCGGCGGGGTGGTCCAGGTAGGCGGTAGCTTGGGGGCGGCCGAGGCGGTCCGGCGGGCGGAAGAGAAGAGGTGCCACGGGCACTCGGGCTACGGGGCGGCACCGGCGGTGGAGTGGTGCGCCGAGGGAGGTAGGGCACGCATGAGCTGCGCGCAAGTGTGGGGAAGCCGGCGGGGTGGTCCGGGTAGCTTGGGGGCGGCCGAGGCGGTCCGACGGCGGCGACCAGGGGCGGAAGAGAAGGGGCGCCGACGGTGGAGGTCCTTGGCGGCGGAGAGGACAAAGGGAGGTGGGGGTAAGTGACGAGGATTAAAACCTCTATATATTATTCCATATATATATATATATATATATAAAAGACCATACGTCTTCATGGTCGTAACTCCTGAGGTGCGCGACCTCACTGGTCGTAGAGATTCCAGAGATTACATAATGAGTACCCTGGTCGGACGAAGGCCTAAGCCAAGCTCCCGACCAGGAGAACTGCTCGTAAAAGGTATGAATTGATTCCAAGAATATTCTCTACCGTATGATGAATGGAACACGTGCATATTCCATACCATACGATGTATCTTATCCAGACACAACAACAAATAACCTCAATGCGGTTATATGTCTCATATACATATAACCGTCGAACAGTTGGTTGTTTATAAACCATCGCTTGGCTCCGACCAGACGTATCGTTTCACATCAGGCGTCTTCTCTGAAAGTAACTGCCGCCTCTTCAATAGCTATTTAAAGATGGAACCTGGATGGAAGAAAGGGGGAGGGGACAGAAGACAAGACATAGTCATCAGATTAAAGCACAAGTCATAGATTCGTGTGATAGGTCTGAGATTGTAAGGGAATAAGCAGTATTCTTGGAGGATATCTTGTAAAACCCAGTTCATATAAATAAAGAGCAACCCCATTATTTCCTGAGATTTCCCACGTCACTTTCTCCTTTTTATTTTCGTAAGATCGACGTCTTGATCGTCGACAGTAAGCTTCCTTGGCGCCGAGGGCATGTGGTGACAGGGTTGCCCGGGCGAGGAGCTCACCGGAATGGCGGCACGGCGGTGAGGTGGCGCTGCCAACGGCGGGAGCGGCGGTTTGTGCGTGCGGGCGATTCGGTTGCCTCCTCGCATGACTACAAGTAGCCCAGGACCTCCTCCTCCCTCCCCACCAAGTATCCCAGGACCTCCTTCTCCCTCCCCACCTTGCTTCCTCCCTCTCGGCCCTTGCGGCGGCGGCGAGCACACGGCCGCGCATGGCGCCGTCGATTAGGTGACACAGGGAGGGAGCCAAGGCGAGCACGAGCGGTGCCTCGTCATGGGGATGCTGTAGGTGAGGTCGGGGAAGCCAGGGAAGGGCCCAGGAGGCGGCGCAACGGAGGCCATGGCCGGCGGGAGGGAGCTCGCGGTGGTGGGGCTCCTTAGTGGCCAAGGGGATGAACGGAGGGGGGAGAGGAGGCCTGGGGATGCACCGTGACGCGGTCAGGAGGGCACGGGGATGACCAGAGGTGGAGGTCACGTGGTGGAGGGAGATGGCCGGAGCTCGGGAAGATGGAGCTCGGGTGGTTTGGCGCGGCTCCAGTGGAGGGGAGGTGAGGAGATGAGGGGGGGAAACAGGAAAAAAGAAAAAATTGGGGTTTTGCATTAGAAATGCCCCAAAACCTGGGGTTCTCTAATATAAAACTCAAAAACTGGTGTTTTGCGTTACAACTACCCCCAAAACCTAAGGTTATCTGATATTTACTAAAAAAAAAAGGCCTTGGTGTTCGCCCAATCAACACGGAGGATAAAATTATCATAACATGGAGGACAAAAAACAGTAGCAGAAGGATCCAGAAATTGACCCAACTTTTGATCATGTAATCCAAATCCTATGAGATCTTAGATATAGCTCAACAAGAAGGTCAGAAATATATTTCAATCAATGATCGTAGCTAAGGTTCTACAAATTTCTTAATTGAGATCAAGAAGGTTCAAAACAAGGGAAAATCTAAACTTGAGCCAAAAGCTTGCTTGTTGGTAGAAGATGGTCAAGATGACCTTAGATCACATTCTTTAAGTCCTAGCAAGCTAGATCACAACAAAATACCCAACCAAAACCCTTGGAACAGAAAAATCCAAAATCATCAAAGAGAGGGGAAAAAAAAAGAGAACTCATCTTGGGGCAAATTTAATTGGATGGATTAGAGGGGTTGTAGCTTTACAAACACTCCACCATGGAGGACAAAAGCTCACTCATGAGCATCCAATTTCATAATTCATCTCTCTCAAACCCTAGCCTCCTATATTTTCTTCACTTTTCTCAAATCTCAAATTAGGGTTTTCAAGGTTTGGAGGTGCAAATCCTGCACCCTCCCCTTTTATCATTGAGGCTAAGTCTAGAGGGAAAAATCTAATGGCACTCGTTAAGCCCACATACAAACAGATCTACACTCACGCACACTTCTCAACACAGATGACGATCTGGGTACCCCAAATCTGTCTCTCCGTGATATTCTCCTTTTATTAACATAAACTGCGTCTCCTTTGCATCATCTTGCGCCGCGGTTTCTTCAAGGTCATCAATCCGGTATTTTAGCGAAGATACCAAAATACCCATTCTCAATCCTTCTCCATAACTAAGTCCAATCATCGTGAAGCAATCCCACACTTCGTCATGTGTAGGTTCATCAATGGCTTTTCACATGCCGGCAAGTCTCTCCCATCCGGGTCCCACCGGATCACCATGGCACTTGCACTGGTCCCAAGCCACTTGATGCAATCCGTTGTACCGAACTTCTCGTTCGGTCGTTTTTGTCCATCTTGTGTCATACTTGAGTCAAATCACTTCACCTGACATCCTTAATTGTTATAGACCTCAGCTCTCATAGCCTAGTCCCGATCATCGTCATCATTGACCATAGTTGACTCCAAGCATCCCTGCACAACAATAGACAAAGAAATCGATTCCAGACACAAGTTCTTCGTAACTTGACCAACGTTAGCCAAAACATACGTCATACAACACCTATGCACTGAATCCCATGGCTTTGTCCAAATCGACAAAATTCAGCACTCGCTTTGCTTGAACTTGCACTGACCGGTCAGACTGTCAGCCACAGGCCAGTCTGACCGCACCATAGCTGGTCTGACCGCCAACCAACGGACAACGATCGATCATACTGCTTCCCATATCCTGAAAACAATCTTTCTGGACTTTTTGGCAAAACTTTATCTAGTTTCACGTGCAGTCTCAATTTTCAATGGCATTGGGTACAAACACACCCCTAAACACTCCCACATAATTGTGTGGTGCACAATCCTCAAAAGCTCTCATCACCTTGCACCACCGGTCTGACCGTCACCCATGGCCGGTTAGACTGCCGACACCTTAACAGCAAATCCGATAATTTTCTAAACCGAGGGTTTCTTTCTAAAATACCTTGACACCAATGTCATTTGTTCAACATTGTGATTAAGACCATACCACATGGTCTCCACAGTTTGGCCTCAACTTTAGCTCATATTTTGCTAGCATTAAGATAGAGCTAGGCCAAAGACCCCCTTGAAAAGGTGATCGAAACCACATGACATCAGTGCATACATATTGTCCAAACATTGCAACACACACATGGGCAGTCTATATAGTTTCAAAATGATTCAAGAAAGTGCCAAAGCAAGAAAAGAACGCATGAGTCCCGAATTAAAATTGAAAGTAATGTAAGAACCAAGAGAGAGCAACAACCAAACTGACCCCAAATTTTGCAATTGTCAATTACAGGTTGTAAGATTCAAAATTCAATTAGAACATATTAAAATGCTCACATAAAACTTAAGAGAGGCAAGTGAACTTCCCTAAAACCTGAATATTGTGTACATTCTTTTTTGGAAGACTGAATAATGTATTATTGTGTACATTAAAAGCACCTGCATACCATACCAAGAATAAATAAATAAATATTGAAGGCATACCGTTCTGTATCAAAATGCATCAATAGTTTCAGAATAATATTCCCTGGTAGGTGCGGAGTTTCTTCCGTACAATAGAAGTTCATGCTAACAAAATTCCCATCGGAATCAATAAGGAGGAGGATGTGCTTCACGATAGGGAGGAATGACCAAATTTCGCAAGAGGCAGTAAAGCCTGTGATGAATTTATCTATATTATTGAAACTTGCATATCAATCTATGTATGTCAGTATGTGATGAACAAGTGTTGTGCATTTTTTTTAGACATTGTATCTAGATATTATCGAACTATATATATCATGAATGAACTAGGTGTGATGAGCTAAGTGTGAACTAAGTTTTATGTATATGATGAACTAAGTGTGAATATGTGATAACTTATGAGTTAAATATGATAAACTAAGTGTTATATCTGTGATGAATTAAGTGTGAATATGTGATGAACTAATTAATGCAGCTTGCAGGTGCCAATGTTATGTGTGGTTGCTGAAATGTGAACAATTCATGAATGTTTGTTTCAAATAAACTAGTTATAACTAGTTATGTGTTTCGGTTAACTTCTGATGTAGACTTTAAGGGGTTTTTATGTCCCGAAAAATATTCATGGTCGTATTTGTTTCGTATTCATTATGTATTTATATTCGATATTATTTATATTCTTATGCATCCGAGAGAGAAAAAACAAATACGACAGTGCATATCATCCGTTCGTATTCGTTTTCACCCATGAGTACCGTAACCACGCTTTCCTACATGATTAGCAGTGAGAGACTTGGAGGAATGAGAGGTCTGCATGGTGCCGATGAGCGGCCTATATCCAACGTCTCAATGGGCCACCAGAGAAAAGAGCCTTCTAAAGAGAGGAAAAGATGTAGATGTTGCATACGTTCCAGGGGGAAAACAATTCTGATGTATATATGGACTATGGTGTAGCGATTATATGTCCATACGGACCATACTCCATAACTTGCTTGTGAATTGCTTCACTCTTTTATTTACCCATCAAGGATTGACATTTGACACGCTATATACGGGGGGAACTGGGAAGGGTCTAATTTCATCAAAGAAGAGTATACACAATCCATGAAAATTCTGATTACATCAAAGAATACATGAGAAGAAATATCGTACAACAAACCGGTATAATACAAAAGAAGATAATAATCAAATCAATCCAAACATGCACAAACAAATCCTCAAACCAAACACAAAATAAGCAACCCACACCATATAATATGTACACGTACGTCATACGTACACGCGTGCGCGTTCAGATATGTACGGTGCAGTACACCCGATCGAACGAGCTCGGCGACGCGAAGTCGACGGCCACCGACGGGCAGCTCGCACGCACGTTGTAGTGCCGCGTCATCACCACGCCGTACCGGAAACGCACCTTGGCCCGGACGTGCACGTCCACCGGCAGCTTCCCGCCCGCCCGATCCTTTGTCATGTCCCTCTCCACGTCCCGCGGCAGCGGCGCCGACGACGCGGGCGCGGCCACGTCTATCCTCGTCTCGTTCTGCGGCGGGTGGAGGAACCCCGGCACCTTGGCGCCGGCGACGTACGTGCCGTTGAACCACACCCCAACTTCGAGCGAGTGGTACGACACGGCGGCGCGCTTGTTCCGGTTGTAGGCACGCAGGGTGAGGTCGAACGTGCCCGTGAGGGCGCCGCCGGACGTGAAGTTGAGCCCGGGCGCCGCGGCGTGGTCGACGGAGAGGCCGAGCCTCGCCGGGTGGAGCACGAGCCACAGGATGACGATGATGGCGGCGACGACGAGCAGCGCGAACAGCGACGCCGCGATGCACTTGATCGTCGTCGGCCGGGTGCGCCGCTGCGCGTTGCCCGTAGGCCCTGCCATTTTTTTCACCCCCGAGCTTGGCCGCACTACAGCGCCACAGAGCTTGAGCTGGCTAGCCTCGAAGTCTCGGCGAGTTTCTTGGCTTGTTGCAAACAAAAACAGCGTCGTAGCCGCGTCTCTATGTAGTAAGCTAGGACGATACTTTGAGTAGCGAGAGGAGGTTCTACGAGTTGTCACCAGCTGTGGTCGGAGTGGTCGGTGGTTTTCGTTCGTACGTCTCTCAAAGAAGCTCTTCGCATGGCCGAGTACGTGTAACAAGTTGTCACAGGCTGTTGTTGGAGTACTAGACGGTCTTCGATCCGTGGGCTCCTCTCGAGTTTGGGCGCTTTGGATGGAGCTTTGGTTTTGGAATCCTTCTGTCTCACTCCTACTTCGGAATCGATGCCAAGGGAGGGAAAGCATATGACAGAGATAGCCGACAAATGGATGCATATCTAGCATAGACTGGTAATAATGCCCTCACTTATGGATCTTTTCTTTACTTTTGGATAAAAGATGGGGGTTGTAGAAGAACCAAGACTGTGGAAAGACACCGGGAAAAGGTTTGTGGCATCCTAATCTCTTATCCATTTCATAAGGCAAGAACAGAGTGAACCTTCCAGGGCAAGGGCCGTTCGAGCCTACTAGATGAAACAGGACAGATCTTTTTCTTTTCGGGTGTGCAGCTATCCTTCGGTCGAATCCCCTCACCGTTGGATCTCCTCTTGATTCGTGCTCCGGGACGCGTCCCCCTCATCTCCAGCGAAGCCGCTAGCCGCCGCCTCCGATTGCCTCGGACGCCGACTGCCCCCTCATCGAATGCTCCCCTTGCTTTTGTTATATTAAGAGTTTGCGTCGAAGGCGCCGGCACGGAACGCTGGAGGAGGCGGAGAAGGGAGACGGCTCTGGATCTCTTGTTTTTAATCCGGGCCAAGCTAAGGGTATTCTTGTCTATACGAATATACGATTTCAAATAGAGGGATTTATTTGAGGAAATTGGCTAAAAAATTCCATAAAATTTTCAACTGAAAAATGGCATATCTCGCAAGGGACTAAGTGGTGACATATATCAAATTTCCCTTAAAGAATTGGGGACTATTTTCTTATTCAATACTGTAGGCCTGGCTCAGCTCAAGCCGGTTTTGGGCCAACTTGACCGGCCCAACAGCAGCCATTGTAACAGGCTAACAGCCACTGCATGCCGGTTTGCCGGGAATTTGACTAGGAACGTTGAGTAGAAATATTTTACTGCCTTCTTTTGCAGCACGCTACTTTTTTCCAACTCGTATGTGTGATAGTAAAACATAACGGTAAAATAGTAAATTTGTTATGTGTTTTACTGTTTTTCTTGCGACATGCAATCCCAATACGGGCGGCCCACCAATGACCAACTGCAGCCGGCGGGCCAGAAAAGTCCGCGGCCGCGCGGGACTCAATTCGATGGTAATTGTTATGTGTCGTAACAGTAATTTGTGTATCCCTTTTATCGCATGTTTCGGTGAATGCGATATTCCGGGCTCCCATGTCAGTTAGTAAAACATAATGGCGTACATAGTAAAAAAGTTTGTATCAGGATAGCAAACCTTAGCTTTATGTAAGGTATTTGCGTTAGGTTACCGAGTAGGTCCAATGAAGTAAACAGACATTTGTAGAACAGTAAAAGCGAACGTCTCCACAAGTTACACCGAGACCGTATATCGTGAATACAATAATATAAACCTATCATTCAGTAAACGGTTTCAACATAGACAGTAAATACCAATTTAAACCAGATATTTGATTTTTGTATTTATATATGGCCAAACAACGTGGATAGTCACTTTTTACAAAGATTTTAAAAAAGTAGAAACCTAAATAATCAAAGTTTTCTAGTGGTGGAGGTAGCCTGCTATCTCCATCTTCAAAACTTCGTAGGCGACGTCGTCGGCATCGAATGGTTCGGATCGCCAGGAATCAAACGTGTTCACCTATTGACACGCTGCTCGAGTGTCGCCTAAAGACGCCTCGATCAAGAATCAAGTTGAATTGTGCTTATAGGCTCTCTTCTCTTGCTCGAGGGGTCTCGGCAAGGTAGACCCGGTCGCCCGCCGCCTTGATGTAGCAGTCAAAGCGTCAGTAATCCTCTAGGAGACGTGCAACGTCATTCTGGAGGACTACGTCGATGGCGAGGTTAGCTCGCCGGAAGCCAGAGACAACCAGGGAGACGCGGCGGAGGAGGACGTCCAAACAGCGGAACGTCACCGACATGTGCCTTGGTATAACATCCGACGGGGGAGGGAGGACATTGTTAGCATAGTATCTTTCCGCAGCATCCGCCAGTGTAGGGCTGGAGAGCTACTCATATAGAATGGCTAGGTAGGCCATCAATGTTGTGTCAGGGGAGAAGAGTGGGGAACTATTTTCTTTTAACTATATTCATTTTTTTATGGAGGGTACGAAAGAGAGTAGAGCGATGTGATAATCCATCTTCTGGTGGTGGATTATCACTTTTACAAAACAAGGAGTAACGTCGACGCGTGAGACGAAGAGACGCATCGGGAGCCGAAGCGGCATTGATGCGCTTAAGGCATCATTTGGGCGACGCTTAATAGAACCTCCGCTAACACACAATTCTGACAGTAAAAACATACTCACAACATGGTAAACCTAGTCGATCATACAATAATTAAGAAAGGGTAATAGTAAAGTTACTAGCACCATATAATAAACGTATTAAACAATTACAATAAAAGTTATATGGCAGTAATATTAACGTAATATGCAGTAATTGATACTAGTGTTTTACTGCGTATAACCGCTTAGTTTTTTTTTTCTTGAATGGGCGCGAAAGTCGCGTATATTACGTGTGTGGGGGTTGCATCGTCCGGGTTGTTTCCCCGCACTACAGCAAATCGTATCTTCTCTTTCCGACGGCGCGCTCAACCCTCGAAGGAACGAAAAAAGCAAGGTCTTCAATGAGCTATACCGGCCCGCATCCCAGCAGGAGCAAAGGTGATCTTCGTTTAGGATCCACCCGCACCCTCCAAGGTTAGAGAATACAACTGTTTCTTTAGTTTGGAGTGCTTCCTCTCTCGCGAAGTGGTTTTTTGTAGGGTTCCGCACAGTAATTCAACCCCATTTTTCATAATTTTTACTATACTAGGGTGATTTCTTCCTCCCTAATTTTTGGAATAGTTTTTCCTCTTCAGATTTAAGTAAAACAACTCCTCATATGCAATAATTCATAGGATTTGCTTTTGTTTTTCTTATTCACTTTTTATATCCCCCGCTCCTACGGTAAATGAGGACAACTAACGTACCCTCCAAGGTGAGGAAGATCACTATCGAGAAAAGTTAGTCGATGATGAAGATTTACTTGGACCCCTCCCAAATCGAACCCATTGCCTCGTGTGGGTGTTTCTCAGAAGAAACAGCAGAGCATGAAGAGGAAAACAGTGGTGCCCACGACAGAGGACGTCATCGCCTTGTCGACTCGCGATGAGACCACCCACGAGATTGCGACGGTAAGTTTGTGCACATATAGAGTAAATGTGCGTCCCTTTTACAGTAATTCGATAATATTATAGAATATTATCTTTTTTCACATCAACAATAAACATGAGTCATGACTATAGTAATTAGTAAGCATCTCATCAGTAAAAACGATGTTACGTCGAATGCAGGCTCCGCGTGATAGGAGGAAGGGACCTTAGACGATGTGTATCAGGTGCACTCCTACCCTCATCATCGCAACCATCGGCGAGCTGACATTAGAGCAAAGGAATGAAGTCAAGAGGATGGGGTTCGGCGGTCTGCTGAAGTTCAACCTTGAGGGTTTCGAGAAGAGGGATATGTTGTTACTACATAGAATTATGCTATGTTTATCTATACTACACCCTTAGAATCTGTGCTAAATTACACATTCTCCTCGCTAGTACTACTAACCGCTAATAGCATAGCCATGTATCTCGATCCTTATAATTTCTCTTTAGTGCTTTCTTTCAAATTGCCATCACCATTGACGGTATTTCCTTTATTGCATTTACCTTTTTTTGCTGATACAGAAAAGATAGTTCATCGCTACATGTCGATGATCTAGTATCGATCTTACGAATGATTGTTTGGGGTTTTCCTTGAGTTAGATCTACGCAGAGAAAGACACAAGGATTTTGACAGGTTCAGACCTTCTCCTTAGATAATAACAACCTTATCCCCGCGTTGTTGTATTAACTATACTTTTACAATCGAGAAGAAAGTCACTAAAACTAAAGCTTAATGACTCCTTGCTGTAATCCCCGATTCATCTCTCTCTTGTGTCCACTGACTTTAGCTTTTATATATAGCGTGAAGGGGTGGCAGTTACTCCAGGCCAAGAGTCGCCTCAATGATTGATGAAATGCGCACGTTGATGGAAGTTATTGTCAGGGAGATAACACCCCACGTCGTCTGGCAGTCATTATCAGAGAAAGAGGCGTAATACATACAGTTATTACAGAAGATAACATCATATACTAACTGCTTTGTATATTAAACATAGCGTATAAAACTCCCTAGTTGATTGGGCCCACATGTCTGTACGCATTATCGACTATAGGGTGGTCATAATTAACCTGGTCGTAAAAGGCTTACGACTATAAAGTGGTCATAGAAAGGCTTACGACTACGAGATGGTCGTAAAAAGACTTACGATCACCAGATAGTCGTAGAAAATCTTACAACCATATAGAGTGGTCGTAGCATGGTTTACGACCACTCAGTTAAGCTTCTCCTTATGAACGATAAGGGGTATATTTATGAATAATATGAAGATATTGTTATCTATAATAATAATTATAGATAAACAACTTAATTGAGGATTATTAGATCCTCGTCACTACCCTTTATTATGTTTCTGCATCGTTAGCTTTTCCTAAATTTAGCAGTTACTTTGCTCTACAACGTTATCCATCGCTACCATTTTTTGTTCATTTGCTCCATTGAATGCTCATGTTTTACCATACTACAGTTGCTCCTCCACAACGTAAGAGCTACATGATGACCGTCCTCAAGGCACACCACTCTCTACGACAAAACAAGCTATTATGCATGTCGTTTCTTCCATGTATTTACCTTTCTATCGTAAGAGCTTTGTTCCCCTCTATCAAATGCCATAGCTTACTAGCATTCCTATTTGTGCCATCAACTTACAATCGCATGTTATCTGTTTGCACTCAAAGATCGTGCATGTCACACAAAGCATGCGCAGAGGTCTATTTACTGGCCAGATGGCTGCAAGAGACACTCTTAATTCGTAGGTAGAACTTAAACCTTGGCACATAGATGCCGATTATGAACACAACATACTTATAGACACCCTAAACACATATTTACAAATGATACATCTTCG
The DNA here is from genome assembly GCA_036346255.1 of Ampelocalamus luodianensis. Classification (NCBI taxonomy): domain Eukaryota; kingdom Viridiplantae; phylum Streptophyta; class Magnoliopsida; order Poales; family Poaceae; genus Ampelocalamus; species Ampelocalamus luodianensis. The sequence goes on from CM070620.1 coordinate 14,477,956, forward strand.
TATTTTTGAAACGGTCCCTTTGCTTAGAAAAGAAAGGTATCGATCTATTACTCTTTACGCATCTAAACAATCCATTCGATAGAGCCTAACCAAAAACTATTAGGTCGATAGAATTAGTTCAGGAAAGCACGCTTCTCCTTATTTGAGATTTTGAGTTGTTGCTTTTACGTTCTAGAAAAAAAAAACTTCAACCAAAATCACATACCTTACTTTTACATGACACAGATATTTGTTGTTGCTACCGTTCCTCTTCGTTTTGATACTCAACACGTACCGGACCAAGGTTTACAAAAATGACCGTTCTGCAGAAATGATCTATTATTAAGACTGTCGACCGACAACGAGCACAAAAAATTATCGCACCCTCCTCAGGCCTATCAACGATCGCATCTGTGCCAATGACGCGGATTAACTTATTGTAATATTAGATTTTTTGGCATTTTTTGGCCGCCTGTGCATCTAAAATTCTAAATCTAGCCCCCCTATGCATCTAATTCCACATCTAGCCCCCACCTCTTGCCTGCTGCGCCCGTGACAGCAGCAAAGATGCTTCGCCGGCGTCGCGTGCCGCGGTCCCAGCGCAGCAGCAGTAATCTGTTGAAGCGCCGCTGCGGTCCCTAGCGCAGCAAGTAGAGAGAGGGCTAGAAGTGGAATTAGATGGATAAGAGGGTCTAGATTTGAAATTTCAGATGCGCAGGAAGCCAAAAATGCCAAGAATTCGTAATATCAAAGGACGGAAAATTGTTCAGAATAAAAGAGATAGGAGTTTCTGCCGCTCATGTACTTGCTCAATTTGCACGAAGGACGAGATAGTGCGCTGTTTGTACTGCTCAGGGCATCTCCAATAGTGCATTTATTGTCGTCTCTTAGCTATACCACGTCAACAAAAACCTACGTGGAGAAGAGAGGGGGAGAAGAGAGAGAACATGTCGTCTCTTCCTGAAGAGACGATCGTGCACGCGAAACAAGACACGATACATTAATTTACTCTAGTTGACATGTAGGCTCGTTTTAAAGAAAAATTATAAAATATAAGAGTTGAAGAGTGTACTTGTAATACCCGATTATTCGATATCGAATGTTGTAAGATTAGAGAGGAAATAAGTTAAAATTCAGAATTTTAGGAGAAGTATGGGCCGCCAACCCATATTCGAGAAGAGGGGAGCCAGCCATAGTGGCCCAAGGCCCATGAGTGGGCCGGCAGCCCATTAGAAGGCAAGGGAGGAGGACCAAACCCTAGCCCCATTTGCTACAAGAGCCGCCATGCTACAAGAGCTCTGCTGCTCTGATGGCGGCGTGCTACGCTGCTCGCCACTTGCTGCTCCTCCTCTCCCCGCGCCATGTTTCCTGCCGCTTGTGGCCGACCGTGGAAGAAGAAGAAGAGGAAGGAAGAGAGGATTGAAGGAGAATTTCTTCGTGGGATTTGATCAGCGATCTCCGATGGTTCTACAAGGGTAATGATCGATTTCCTCGCTGTTTAGGTTGTTTCAGATGCGAATCGATTAGTTTGATTGGATTGAATTGCTGCCGTTAGATTTCAGTTCTGTCCTGAATGTTGCGTGGCCTGTTTCGTGATCTTAGAGGCCGAATTTGGGTTGTCCATCTCCTAGAGTTTTGTAGATATTGATCTTAGCTTTCGGTGGCCGCCAAGAACACTGAATTCCGACTTTCGAGTCAAAAGTTATGATAGATTTACTATCTGCTGTCCAGAATCCTGACGAGAATTAGCAGTCTCTGTATAGGTTGATTTATGGGCTAGTTAGAGGCTGATTCAGAGGTCTTTCCCATAACAAATTTTGAAGGTGATATCACTAGCTTTCAGGATTGATAAAGAACACTTCATTTGGAGTTATAGATCAAAAGTTATGCACTTTTCTTTGTGACTGTCCAGATTGTATGTCAGTCTGTCCAGTTTGTATGTCGCTTTCTATCTTTAATTTTGACCCGTGTGCCACTTTTTGTTAAAGACAATATATGAATGTCGTGCCAACTAGGTTATTGTAGATAATTTCATAACCTTTTCAGATTGTTAAAGAACGTCCAATTTGAAGTTGTACAACAAAAGTTATGGATATTTTAATTTAGCCGATATTTCTGTCTATTAATTCAGTCAACAGATTTGAGCCGTGGGCCAAATTTTATTAGAAGCAAAATCTGAACTTTTGCCCAACCAGAGTATTGTAGTTATGTCAGTTAAGAATCCATGGAAATTGGTCTCACCTCATTCCGAGTTCCGACCAATAGATATGTCAATTACCGTGCTGCTGTCCGAATTAAGTTATGTCGAAATTGTTGATTTCATTTTAAGTTTTGTATTAATGACTAGAGTCATCGTGGAAGCGATGTTTAGCATCGATTAGTAGTGTTGGGTATATTATGTACTTATTGAAATTATTTTACTTGTTTAGGAGGTGAAGCCTCGGGTTTAGGAGTATCACCTTTGCCGACTAACGCGTCGCATCGTGGAAGGCAAGTACATTGCCACCCTTAAAGATTGTGATTGATGAATGTTTATATGGTCATGCTGTGATTTGGTATGATACGAGAGAAGATGGATTGTCTATGTTCTTTCATATGTGTTGAATCCATGTTTTGTTATCATGTCTTTCAATATTCGTATTTCATTCTATGCATTCATTATGCATGTTTCATCCACGAAAGTGGATTGCAAGTCCCACCATTCCAATGTGGGCAGTGTTGGACATTGTCATGTCCCGCCCACGGAGTGGATTTGAAAGACCCATTAATTCCGAATGGGCATGTAAGACCCATTAACTCCAAGATGGGCAATGTTGGACACCGTATGAAACGTTCTTCATACGGAAGTGGATCCCCGCATTTTTGTTAAGATGCGGCTTGAGTGAACACCGACGGTGTTTCACCGCTATACCGGTATATGCATGTGTGCAGTCCATTCCTTTGATTTTGAGCATTCATATCATGTTTTCATTTGTAATCGGTTGTGATGTGATCGAACTCGATGATGAGTTTGTCTTATTCATATTGAATGATTATCTTATTGATAATCGCATTTGCCGAGTCATGGACTCACACTTGCGTTGTTTGTTTTTAGGTAACCCCGATGTTGGCTCTTGGGAGGAGTAGACACGCACTACTTGTTCACAACATCAAATTCATGTTCAAGTCTAAATTTTAGTTCCACATTTCATTCGTTAACGATGAACTGTAATAATTAAATTATAATTGGAGAAGGAAGGATACCTTCTCCACGGATGTTGATTTATTACTGCGTGTGAACCCTCTTTATTGATGTTCGTGATAAATAACTTAGAAGGTGAAGGAAGGATACCTTCACCATGTCCTGCTTATCTTAATGTCGTCTTTAGTTGATATACTTGTTTCAAGTTCTTCCGCATTATGGATGTATGTTAGATGTTTTAGGTGACATCTTGGCTTCCTGATAGCCGTGGTGTTACAGCTTGGTATCGAGCGGGCTTTAGGTCCGTGGTTAATAGAAGAACATTAAAATGACACATCGTGTACGATGAGGTGGGTTGGGAATCTATTGCTTCCGCATTTCTATTGTTATGTTTCATTCGTTGAGCAATTGTTGAGTTGCTTTTGTACTATCTTTCTTGTTGTTAATCTATGATCTACTATGATATTCATTATCTATGAACTAATACTTTGATTGTCGTGAGATGATCCTGCATATTCATAATTGAGTATTTTGGTGAAGCGTGTTGTTAACGGATGATAAGAAGTGGAGGTCGTGGTTGTTACTCTGGGATTCACCAGGTTACACCACTGTTCGCAGTACGTGGTTAGAGGAGTAGTTACCCCGAGTATCATCGTTTCAGGTACTAGTATGAGTTACTTTAGAAAGTTGTTCTCTTCTTTCATTTCTGAATTTGGCAATTCTTGTCCTGTGGTGGTTGATGAATTTCTCCGGGGTTTGTGGTCCATGATAGTTATGGTTTTCCATAGATCCCTCTTGGTTCTCTGAAACAATTATTGCTTTTCGACTGTTGAGTTGCTTTTACTACTTATGATCGTTGTCAATTGGCAAGATTGATGTTTTCTTGGTTGCTCCTTCTTTCTCATTGAAAAAGAATGACTCATTTACTCATTTGGTAACTTGATTAGTGAAGAGTTTTCCGCTGTAAGTTCGGTTGCTTGGGGAAAGCTTTGGCTTTATGTGTTTCTTTGGATTACTTCGAGCGTTGAGGTTTGAAGTCTCTCTTTTGCTGTAGTAAGGTGTTAGAATCCTTTTATGATGTCTTGCCATGCCTAAATTGAGAATTTATGATTAAGCGAATAAATTGTTATGATATGAGTTACCAAGTCAAGTTATTAGCATAGTGCAAATCAATTACTCTTAACTACCATCCATGGAAGTGAAACTGATTAATTTGATATGTCCTTGTATTTGATTCAGGGTGTATGTTAAATAAAGACTGTCAATATCTATTCAGAACCTATAGATCTTACATAAGAGCTAGATTTATCTATTTCCTAGTATGCTAAAATTGTTGAAACTTGTATAAAGTACCAGATGGGTGCTGGTGTATCGACTCATGAAACCTTGTTTATAGGAAATTATGTTAGTGAATCTTTAATCATGTTTTGAAATGATTTCAACAAAGGTGAAATGTGAATCTATGTTTATAAATGGTTATGTGATTGCAAATAGAATTAGTACCGTATGTATACGCGTGGTTAGTACAATCATCATTTGTTAATGAGCGCTGAAGAAAGTGTTGAGCAACACCAACAATTGAGTAGATGAATTTCGTAAGTAGTCTTTGTTAGCGTGCCTTGTGATATTGTTATTGCTTAGCATAAACTTGTTATGATAAATTTGTTTCAACCTTGTGGTTTGTGTTCCTTTGGGAAGTTTTAGGATGGAGTAATAAAGTTTGATGATTCTTGGTACTATGTATGTTGTCGATGTTATTAAATAGTTAAAAATGTGAGAATGAGGTTAATTCGTAGTAATTTGATCACCCATGGTGATATTTCCTAAATGATCAAATTTCGAATTTGTATTCATGATCTTTTGGGGTTCAGCTTTATGTGGTAAATGAAGTTTATCGAGTAGCGATATGTTGCAAAGTTATAATGGTTCTTCAAGAATGCAAGTGCTTTGATTTGAGTACTTATTTGTTCTTATCTGTTAAGGTTCGATATTCTCTTCTTGTGAGGCTTAAGTGTTCAACTGTGGACTCCACTTATGTTCTGTGAGTTCATTGCTTAATTGGTTTCTTCTCTTGGTCCCATGTTCAAGCAAGTGGTGGATGAGTTTTCTAGTTGGTGAAAATCGTTTTCATTTGTCTCTTCTTTCGAGAAAGAATCAACTCATTCTTTTCACGTGGGTCTTTTGAAGTGTTTTCTAATTGTTGTTGGGAAATTGATGTTAATACCCATAGTAATTTGATCGCCCTTGGTGATATCGTTCGATGTGAATATTTCAAGTTTAGCTGTGATATTTTCTTTGAGCTCTTAAATCATCCGTAATGAAATTATTTTAAATAAATTAAGGTATTGGATTGTCTGTTGCTTCTTAAGAGATTTGTGTGGTTTAACTCTAAAGGCTCTTTGGTTTGAGTTGGCAACGCGAGGTTGCAACCAAAGAAGTTATGTTGGTTCCTTTAAGAGGAGAATAATCTACTTGCTTTTCGCAAACTCTGTAATTGGAAATGTTTGAGTTTGGTGGTGAGATTATTTGGATCTCATGTTTCTTGTGTAGTTGAACTGCTCAATAAATATAACGTATGGAAGAATTTTTATTGGTTCCTAATTAGTCCTTGTGGTTTGGACTAAAGACCTTATCTTGTTCTTTGTGGCAAAGTGATGTTAGTCAAAGAATTAATTACAGTGTTAAAGGAGAGAGTGCATTATGAATATTTGAGAATTGAGTCAAGTTTTGTAACTTGTGGTTATTTGAATTGTTCATAAACTTTTGCTCTTTTCACTCAAGAGTTGTCGAGTTTCAATCGCAATGTCATTCTTCTTGTTGGTGGTTATTTGCTATTCCCTTTTCGAGGGATGCGCACTCCACGGTGAACTCAATTTTCGTTTTCCCGCATCTTCGCTACTGATTATTTCTTTTGGTCTCGTGCTCACTGTGAACAGAACATTTTCCTGTGTGGTGAAATTTGTTCTTATTCGCCTCTTTCTTTTGAGAAAGGATCAACCGCTTTGTGTCAGAAAGTTTTACAACTCGTAAGTTGTTGTTTGTTTGGTGGTGGTTAAGTGATTGTAGGGGTGAGTTTTGCTACCCAACTATTGGAGTAGTAATAGAGGATGAGTTGGTTTTGACCTGAATCTCTTGGAGGAAGTTGATTCGGATGGAATGTTTGGTTTCGAGGTAAAATCGTATATTGTTCGACTAAGTAGGACCTATGGTATAGTGTAGTTCCGAACCTTGGTTCATGTTGAAATGTTGGGGATTATCAAATGTATGGAAAACGTAATCAATTTTATACAAGAACACTATTGAAAGTATCGCGATGTGGTATGAGTGATTCTGATGATGTCAATGAGTGAGTATGTCGAATTGTGGGGATCATAGAGATTTAATCCGATGATTTCACTATTTGTTATAAGAGGAATTCGTTGTAGAGGTCTCGGAGGTTAAATTTGGACTTTCTGCTTTCATGCTAAACTTTGGTCACCCAAAGATTGGTGTGTAGAGGAGATAGAAAACTGGAGTATTCGAGTAGTGGAATGATTGTCGATAGAACCCTTTGTTGTAGTTCATGAGCGGGTGTACTGAAAATTTTGATGTGATATTCTGAAAGTTGGAGGTGATGAGATTGCATGGGTTTTGAGGGGCTTTGGTGCCTTCTATCAAATTAATGTCATCAATTGAAGGAGTGGTCCAGGTGTGTTCATGGAATCAATAGAGTCTCTCCACAAAGGTGTGGATGATGTATTTCGGTTTAAGCCTAATTTGAGGATGTTAAATTAAGAGGTTTGAGCCCGTGGTATGCGATGAATTCAATTCCAATGTCCGAGAGAAATTTTATTCCTAAAAGAGGAATTGAGAAAAGGATGTTTCCTTGGGTATTGAAGCGCTTTCTTGTTACTCATTTGAGCTTTATGTTGTTGGATGGTGTCTTCTCGCATTGTGAGTTGGTGTTGTGTTGGCATGTTTGCTTCTTTCCAATTCGGCAAAACAAAAGAAGTATTTGGTTTGAGCATTCAAGTGATCTCCCATTTGGCTTTCGTGGACGTTTATTCGCAATTTGCCACTTGGAAAGTGGAAAGGTTTTCTTGATGAAATTTCGATTTCGATTTTACTCTTCAAGACTCGATTGGTAACGATAGTTGTGATGTGAATTTTTCTTATTCGGATGTGTTTTGCCAGAAAAGAGTTTGCTTAAAAGAATTCGATTGTATGTTTCCGGTTAAAAGAGGGTGATCCTTGTTCGTGAAGAGTTCAATGGAGAGGTGGAACAAGATTTCCGTGCTCTATGTGCTTGTTGTGTGGTTCGACTTCAAGGAGAAGGTTAACCCTGAGTTCATTGGGTTGTTTTCGATAGTCGTCGCTTCGCTAAGACCGTCTCGGATTCCTACACGTTGTACTCACTTTTGGTTTCATTTGGTGTGGAGTGAGTACCGAGATCCGAGTTTGTTATTCGTTAACAACGTTGACCATCGAGTAGGATCTTACCTTCGAGTCTCGTCCGATGAGTATAGCTGGAAGTGTCGGACGAGTGTTAAGACAGACGCCGATTTGCGCTAAGATGTTGTGGTGTCCTCATCCAGAAAGAGGCCACTTAGGAGCTGGAGGCTCGCATGCACGAGCATTATTCAGATTTGTTCATATCGAGTACATGTTACCGTTATTAATTTTAGTTGCAACCGACCTTTCGCGAGGAGTGGTGTGAGGATTCGGTCGAATCCTATTTAAGGGGGTAGAATGTAATACCCGATTATTCGATATCGAATGTCTGTAAGATTAGAGAGGAAATAAGTTAAAATTCAGAATTTTAGGAGAAGTATGGGCCGCCAACCCATATTCGAGAAGAGGAGCGACCATAGTGGCCCAAGGCCCATGAGTGGGCCAGCCCCATTAGAAGGCAAGGGAGGAGGGGACCAAACCTAGCCCCATTTGCTACAGAGCCGCCATGCTACAGTAGCCCTGCTACAAGAGCGGCGTGCTACATGCTGCCTCGCCACTTGTCGCCCTCCTCTCCCGCGCCATGTTTCCTGCCGCTTGTGGCCGACCGTGGGAAGAAGAAGAAGAGGAAGGAAGAGAGGATTGAAGGAGAATTTCTTCGTGGGATTTGATCAGCGATCTCCGATGGTTCTACAAGGGTAATGATCGATTTCCCTCGCTGTTTAGGTTGTTTCAGATGCGAATTGATTAGTTTGATTGGATTGAATTGCTGCCGTTAGAATTTCAGTTCTGTCCTGAATGTTGCGTGGCCTGTTTCGTGATCTTAGAGGCCGAATTTGGGTTGTCCATCTCCTAGAGTTTTGTAGATATTGATCTTAGCTTTCGGTGGCCGCCAAGAACACTGAATTCCGACTTTCGAGTCAAAAGTTATGATAGATTTACTATCTGCTGTCCAGAATCCTGACGAGAATTAGCAGTCTCTGTATAGGTTGATTTATGGCCTAGTTAGAGGCTGATTCAGAGGTCTTTCCATAACAAATTTTGAAGGTGATATCACTAGCTTTCAGGATTGATAAAGAACACTTCATTTGGAGTTATAGATCAAAAGTTATGCACTTTTTTTGTGACTGTCCAGATTGTATGTCAGTCTGTCCAGTTTGTATGTCGATTTCTATCTTTAATTTTGACCCGTGTGCCACTTTTTGTTAAAGACAATATATGAATGTCGTACAACTAGGTTATTGTAGATAATTTCATAACCTTTTCAGATTGTTAAAGAACGTCCAATTTGAAGTTGTACAACAAAAGTTATGGATATTTTAATTTAGCCGATATTTCTGTCTATTAATTCAGTCAACAGATTTGAGCCGTGGGCCAAATTTTATTAGAAGCAAAATCTGAACTTTTGCCCAACCAGAGTATTGTAGTTATGTCAGTTAAGAATCCATGGAAATTGGTCTCACCTCATTCCGAGTTCCGGACCAATAGATATGTCAATTACCGTGCTGCTGTCCGAATTGTTATGTCGAAATTGTTGATTTCATTTTAAGTTTTGTATTAATGACTAGAGTCATCGTGAAGCAGTGTTTAGCATCGATTAGTAGTGTTGGGTATATTATGTCCTTATTGAAATTATTTTACTTGTTTAGGAGGTGAAGCCTCGGGTTTAGGAGTATCACCTTTGCCGACTAACGCGTCGCATCGTGGAAGGCAAGTACATTGCCACCCTTAAAGATTGTGATTGATGAATGTTTATATGGTCATGCTGTGATTTGGTATGATACGAGAAGATGGATTGTCTATGTTCTTTCATATGTGTTGAATCCATGTTTTGTTATCATGTCTTTCAATATTCGTATTTCATTCTATGCATTCATTATGCATGTTTCATCCACGAAAGTGGATTGCAAGTCCCACCATTCCAATGTGGCGGTGTTGGACATTGTCATGTCCGCCCACGGAGTGGATTTGAAAGACCCATTAATTCCGAATGGGCATGTAAGACCCATTAACTCCAAGATGGGCAATGTTGGACACCGTATGAAACGTTCTTCATACGGAAGTGGATCCCGCATTTTTGTTAAGATGCGGGCTTGAGTGAACACCGACGGGTGTTTCACGGCTATACTGCATATGCATGTGTGCAGTCCATTCCTTTGATTTTGAGCATTCATATCATGTTTTCATTTGTAATCGGTTGTGATGTGATCGAACTCGATGATGAGTTTGTCTTATTCATATTGAATGATTATCTTATTGATAATCGTATTTGCTGAGTCATGGACTCACACTTGCGCTTGTTTTTTTTTTAGGTAACCCCGATGTTGGCTCTTGGGAGGAGTAGACACGCACTACTTGTTCACAACATCAAATTCATGTTCAAGTCTAAATTTTAGTTCCACATTTCATTCGTTAACGATGAACTGTAATAATTAAATTATAATTGGAGAAGGAAGGATACCTTCTCCACCGGATGTTGATTTATTACTGCGTGAACCTTCTTTATTGATGTTCAAGATTAAATAACTTAGAAGGTGAAGGAAGGATACATTCACCATGTCCTGTTTATCTTAATGCTGTCTTTAGTTGATATACTTGTTTCAAGTTCTTCCGCATTATGGATGTATGTTAGATGTTTTAGGTGACATCTTGGCTTCCGGATAGCCAGGGTGTTACAGTACTAGAGACTGTTTATTGAAGATGTTGTTTCTAAAGATTATGTAACATATGTTAGAGACAATATTATCTTTAACTATTGGAGATGCCGTCAGTGCTCGCACCCCTAACTTCCTTATGCCTGTATTAATGTTGAGTTCCTGGCAGATTGTATTGCTGCTAATTGAGCAATAGAATCTCTCCCTTGCGTTTTTTTTTTTTTAAAAAAAAAAAAAATCAATACTCGCGAAGCCGTGCACGTGTTCATCCTGCATAGCAAAGGCGCGGCAAGACCCCTGCCCGCCTGCCCGGAAAAGACTGCGCGCGAGGGCCTTTTTCTCGAAAACTCACGTCTACATGGGTAGACCCAGTTGGTTGGCCCAACGGTTCCAACCTCTCCAAACACCGTCGCACACCCGACCCAACCAACGCGCCTCGCCTCAGTCTTTTGCTCTCTCCCAAGTCCCAAACCTAGCTGTAGCTAGTCATAACCACGCACACGCAGTCACGCGGCTCTCCAAGGTCATGGCTAGTCTCACGCGCACAGCTGCACGGCACATGGTTTTGCTAGCCAGTCACCTTGCACGCGACACACTTCAAGTCAGCTCGAGCTGGAGTCGTCGCGGCATTATTATTGTTTCGCATTGCATTGCATCGCACTCTATCTATCGATCTAGCTAGCTGCACCGCACGTACAGATGGATGGATGGATGGATGGATCGCCATTTAAGCGTCTCCACCACCGTCCCCTTAGCCGCCCTTCAATGCAGCCTCCCACGTGCATTCAATGGCTTTCTCCACGGTTAGGTGCACGTCGCCCGGCTGCGCGCGGGTGATTGGCCGCGGCAGTTGGTTTGGTGCCGCGCGGTCCGCTCCATCCGGCCGGCCGATCGATCGCCCAACGACCCCGGGCGGCAATTTATGGTCGACCGGACGGGCCGTTTCTTGTTCCTCGCTCGAACGGCCACCTCGCGCGCGCAAAGTCTCCATCCGCAGATCACACAATTCACAACCATGCATGAGTACATACATGTATACGTGTATAGTGCTAGTACTGCATCGGGTACAGCGCTACACGCTGGCTAGCCGAGCTAGGTAGCGAGACTGGCGAACAATAAATTGCCATCCATCTCAACTGTGCTCCGACCAGTTCTATAAAACCTCAGTCTCTCCCTGTTGCACTCTGCCATCCTCCTTGCTTGCTCCATGTGGAGTCACTTATTACACTAGCCAGCCAGCCAGACAGCCCTGGCCTTCTCGTCGGATCCATTCTAGCTAGCGGATCGAGTATACACGTACGTGCATACGCTTGCAGGTTGCTGCAGGTGTGCCGGTCGGTCGCTGGCAGCTCGCTAGCAATGGAGGTGGGAACGTGGGCGGTGGTGGTGGCGGCGGTGGCCGTGTACATGGCGTGGTTCTGGCGGATGTCGCGAGGGCTGCGCGGGCCGCGGGTGTGGCCGGTGCTCGGCAGCCTGCCAGGGCTGGTGCAGCACGCCGAGAGCATGCACGAGTGGATAGCGGGCAACCTGCGCCGCACGGGCGGAACCTACCAGACGTGCATCTTCGCGGTGCCCGGGGTGGCCCGCCGCGGCGGGCTGGTCACCGTCACCTGCGACCCGCGCAACTTGGAGCACGTCCTCAAGGCGCGCTTCGACAACTACCCCAAGGGCCCCTTCTGGCACGCCGTCTTCCGCGACCTGCTCGGCGACGGCATCTTCAACTCCGACGGCGAGACGGGTCGCGCAGCGCAAGACGGCCGCGCTCGAGTTCACCACGCGCACGCTCAGGACGGCCATGTCGAGGTGGGTCTCGCGCTCCATCCACCACAGGCTGCTGCCCATCCTGGCCGACGCGGCCGCGGGCAGGACGCACGTCGATCTCCAGGACCTCCTCCTCCGCCTCACCTTCGACAACATCTGCGGCCTGGCGTTCGGCAAGGACCCGGAGACGCTCGCCCCTGGCCTTCCGGAGAACGCATTCGCCTCCGCGTTCGATCGCGCGACGGAGGCGACGCTCAACCGGTTCATCTTCCCGGAGTGCCTGTGGCGGTGCAAGAAGGGGATGGGCCTCGGCATGGAGACCACGCTGGCCCGCAGCGTCGCGCACGTCGACCAGTACCTCGCGGCCGTCATCAAGGCGCGCAAGCTCGAGCTCGCGGGCAACAGCAAGTGCGACACGGTGGCGACGCACGACGACCTGCTCTCCCGGTTCATGCGGAAAGGGTCCTACTCGGACGAGTCGCTGCAGCACGTGGCGCTCAACTTCATCCTCGCGGGACGCGACACTTCCTCCGTGGCGCTCTCCTGGTTCTTCTGGCTCGTTTCCACCCACCCCGCTGTGGAGCGCAAGATCGTGCGCGAGCTCTGCGCCGTGCTCGCGGCATCCCGCGGCGCCCACGACCCGGCATTGTGGCTGGCGGCGCCCTTCACCTTCGAGGAGCTCGACTGCCTCGTCTACCTCAAGGCGGCGCTCTCGGAGACCCTCCGCCTGTACCCCTCCGTCCCCGAGGACTCCAAGCACGTCGTCAAGGACGACTACCTCCCGGACGGCACGTTCGTGCCGGCCGGCTCGTCTGTCACCTACTCTATATACTCGGCGGGGCGCATGAAGACGGTGTGGGGGGAGGACTGCCTCGAGTTCCGGCCGGAGCGGTGGCTGTCGGCCGACGGCTCCAAGTTCGAGCCGCACGACTCGTACAAGTTCGTTGCGTTCAACGCCGGACCGAGGATATGCCTCGGCAAGGACCTAGCCTACCTGCAGATGAAGAACATCGCCGGGAGCGTGCTCCTCCGCCACCGCCTCGCCGTCGCGCCGGGCCACCGCGTCGAGCAGAAGATGTCGCTCACGCTCTTCATGAAGAACGGGCTCCGGATGGAGGTACGTCCACGCGATCTCGCGCCTATCGTCGACGAGCTCCGCGGCGTGGATTCCCCCGCCGCAGCAAGGGCCACAGCGCCGTGCGCGTAGAAGATCCGGAGGCCTTGCATGCGCCAAGATTCGTGCTGATGGGGGAAGTAAACATTGAATGTGTAGATAGAGGAGTACAAGACAGTAAGTAAATTAAATGGGTTTGGTGAGAACATTTAAACCGCCTCTTTTCAGAATTTACCATCCGGACAGGAGCAACTGCGAAATTTTGCAAATGGCAAGATCTAGTTGGATTTGGATCTGAGATCAGAGCACAATGGGAGAAGACGAAGAAAGAAAAAAAAACAGAAACAGAGGGTAATAATTTGTGGTGTAACCACGTTGGAGAGGAGTACTTCAGATTTGTTTGCGGTAGTTCGTGTTGGTGACCAGCCAATCTATTCTATTATATTCTATTCTTAGAGACTGTTTTTTAAAGCCTATTGGATATTCTATTCTTAGAGAGTGGTTAATTTGTCCAAGAAACATGTAAGTAAACGTTTACTTAAGGCTGGTTGCTTCTTTGACATGACCATGTTCATCCATGAGAAGTTTCTTCTTTCAGTGGTCGATTCCTTCCTGTGCCAGCCAGCCAGCCGTTGCTTTCCACTGCAAAAAGACATAAATCCTAAGCTCGTCTCTCTGCATGGCAGGGTGCCCCTTTTCCGTTTGTGCGCGCATGTATGATATATCGGTGCCTTGATGAGGCTTATTGCGCCGTTCGAGCTGGTGAAGAACTAGCCTGCATGCGCGCGGTTCGACCCAGAGCCACGGAGAATTGCAGGCGCATAAAGTTGATGTGGATGGCGCTGACCGTGCAGAATTATCTCCTGTACTCTCTGCCTGCCGGTTCGCCATGTATCAGTATCCGTGACAACGATATTTCCACTCAACTGAGGATTGCGAAATACGCGACAGTGATGTTCCCATCCAAACGAATGATATGAGAAAACGAAGTTGACGCGATTGGTTTAGAGTTTAGATGAGTGTGGTTGCCTTTTGGTGCGTGCATGCCATGGTTGGTTTTGGTTGATGCAACAATATAATCTACTACCTCCTACCTTATATTCAGCAAGGATATCTGACTTGACGGGCTGTAAGCCTATAATTCTTTAAACAAAATAGCAAGTAGTATATATGAGATATCAGTCCTCGTAGTCGTAGATTTCCTTCACGGGCATGTCAGTTACACCAAGACATCTTGGGACAGCGACAGGTTCGATCGTGAAATTGCAGAAAGGTCAGGTCCTATCTGCTTTATGCTATCAAAAACGTGAGTCGGGGTTTCAGTCAAAGCCCTCCTCTTGTGAGTACCACCTGATCGCCTAACTGAACTTACCAGTCAGGGCTGAAAAATGAATATATACGAACTGGCCATGCATATGCCAGTTCTGTCCTCCTTTATTAATTGAATAGGCAGCTCTCTTGCTGTTTCGTTTAAAAAGAAGAAGGATGCATATGCCAGTTATGTTTTTTTTTACTTGTAACCGAAGAGATCAACACAAGCAACTTCACGGGGAAGTAGTAGCTTTCTTGTGCAAGACGGGTGCAGGAAGCACGAGGGCATGGCCAGCTTGTCAAAAACTTCGCTGCAACTTGCAAGAGGATTACGGGGCGGTACTACGTACAAGTATCTCATCTATCTCTTCTGGCAGCACATCGCAATTTCGTTGGTGATTGTTTATGGACAGCAGAGAGGGGCACACCGTCTACATGTAGCCATAAAGGAGTGCTGGTTCGTCAGCGTGTGAAGGGGATCCCATTTTACCAACCGTTTTAATTAGCTGGAGAGCGAGTACTAAATACTCTGACACTTCATTGGACGCAGGGATAGGTGGTGCGTACCCGGAGCTATGGACCATTCGCTTTTGGGCTCCTTTTGCTGGGCTCATAAGGTTATGTTTATGACATACATCAGCTGTGTATAGTCTCTGTTACACAGGATTTAAATCGATATGAATGAAAGATATGGTATTTTTTAGTATATACACACATTGATGGCCCCACAGTACGTCTGGCCGCGCCGCTGTGTAACCGGTCGCCGTGCCACCGCCTCCTCGGTCGCCACATTGATGAGAGAAGAGAAAAATACTGTATTTTTTTTTATTACGTACCAGTATCCTGCACAAATCTTAGAGAAAAATAGATTGTCAGGTGGTGTACCTGGGTTTTTTAGTGAGGCCCGGCGGCGGTGACACAGGCGACCGAGGAGGCGGAGGCACGGCGACCGGTTACACACCGGCGTGGCCGGGCGTACTGTGGGGCTATCAATGTGTGTATATACTCGAAAATACCATGTATTTGATGGCTCAGGTGATGTACATGGTGTTTTTTAAAAATATATTTTGCCCCAAAACTTGGGGTTTCTTGGGGAAAAAATTAAAACCTGGGGTTTTGTATTACCTTTGCCCGAAAACCCGATGTTTACTGAATATTTTGCCCCAAAATCTAGGGTTTTTTGAAAAAAAAATCTAAAATCTTGGGTTTTCTGAAATTTACTCTCTCTCTCTCTCTCTCTCTCTATATATATATATATATATATATATATATATATATATATATATATATACACACACACACACGCCATTTCGTACTCCTGGGAGTATGTATTCCCACCTCTAATATACCACTTAAACGAACATATTATACTTCTTTAATACCAATCATAAGATACTCTAATGTGACTTGCTTAAAAAATTTCCATATGAGCCCTTTATTTTTGTTATAGAACCTTTTTCATATATAAAAGATGTATGCACACAAATTTTGCTATAAAGAGTGAACTTTAATGAAAATTTTCATGGAACTCACTTCGGGTAGTACCATACCATTTTCATATATATAGGAGTAGTTACTCTCATTGTATCCATCGTCCATCTAACATAGGATACAACATACTTGATTGAATTATTGGGTCGGATACCACTCTATAACAGTCGGTAGCAACCCGGTAATGTCGAACCTGTGACAGCCCCGATTCTCGGGACCGCTAAACCCTTCGCAACCGCCCAGGATGTATAGTTACGAAGCAAATAGTATCTCAAGCAAGCTTCCGATTGCAACAAAAACCAGACTTTTATTATACAAAGTTAAGGTTTAACAACCTGTTTTGACCTGACACGGGCATCCAAGCCCAAAGTTAAATATAATACAAGACAAAAGAACTTCAAACCACAGGTACGCTTGAGCGCAGTCGAGACCTAGTAACAGTAGTCGTTGCCTTCTGGGGGTCCACCAAAATCTTGCTCACAAGGATCCTCTTTGTAGATGTTTTGCAAATTGCAAGAATGAGTACTACCACCGTACTCAACAAGCCGCATGGAAATGCTAAATAATTACATGCAAGGAGTTCAATGGATGGTTAGGGTTTACCATACCTGGCATATGTGGATGCACTTTGCATTTAAAATAATTTATAAAACAGTAAAACAATAATAAGTAATAGCATCAGGGGTTTATCAACAAACTCGATTACCAACTTAACATCTCAAAACTCTACTTATGCCTGCATCGAATCACCCATTAACACACTTCATTAACCTAAGCACGGCAGATTCGAATACCTTTGATTATTCACTCGCAGAGTTGCCCAACTTTACCCACAAGATATGTCAAGCTCAGATCATTGCTATAAACACGCAACACGTTAGCGCATTTATCGAAATGAGATAACAAAGCCTTTTCACTGCTCAACCTTTCTAGTCTTTACCTGGTAGGTTCTTACTCTATATAGCTCGGGAGACCACTAACCGTTAGTGGAATCCGTACTCCGAGGCTGATGGGCCCATACCACTTATGTGTAGACTACCGAGTGTCCACTTCTGGCCCCACTCCTGTCACACCCCAGTTCCGCGCTGCTCTATCATACAAGAGCACACGTCTTTCCATGTAGATATTCAATCGGGAGAGCAGTGTACTTAGCCAGGGAGTAATGACCACGCTTGTAGTTGAGCGGTTTCTATGTCTGTTACTTTGGCACAAGGTTCTTGTCCTTACCTGTCATCCAGTGAGGTGATGGCCCAACACCAACTCGTGACTGTCCACCTCCAGATCTCACTGATGACTCACTTTTATCAAGTCTATTGGGTTGCCCAACTTCCTGGACACAACCCTCAACTCTGCACCAAAACCATTGGCGAGTAGCCAATACTTGCTTTTGATTGATGAACACATTTTTGGTGATAAAGTTATTTATAGTATTCTATGTAAACTAAGCTTGTCAAGGTGAAAATGACCTACAAGAGTTGGGTGGGTTTGTTTGTGGGGTATTTAGGATTTATCTAACTGTCATGTCATTCAAAAGTATTATTTCAATATTTAAAGTAATTGGCACAAATACAGTAATGAAAGTAATAAATACATGTATGAAATGTAGGTTCAAAATGATCAAAGAATGCGACTTGCCTTCTTGCACAAAGCTTTCTGCATACTGGTCTTGTCCGACGTCTTCTGGAGTCTGGTCGTTGAAGTCATGACCTAACGAGAAGCAATACAATAAAACAATTCAAATAAAATCCGGCTCGACTAGGAATGAGCTAGGAACAACATGCAAGTAAATAAAAACCAGAAAAGAAACACAGAGAAAGGTAGGTGGTGTGGTGGAGATTATTTGGTGTTTAGTTGGATCGAATGGAGCTGAGATTTGGATCCAAGTACAACAAAAATATTGTAAATGGATATAGAATCATAAAAGAAGGTGGTGTGTGATGATACGTATTTATTTGGAGTTTCATATGGCTGAACAGAGTTGAGATTTGGACCCACAGGCTCGAAACGGTTAAATTTGACATATAATGTCAAATTAGGATTTTGGGCAAAAATGGTGTCGGACAATGAATAATACTATTTTACTATTCATGTATGACAATGGATCAGTGAATAATGACTGGAATCAGTGTTTCTGGTTTGAAGTGAACAGTATATAGGGTTTACTGTTTTCGGATGGAAATGAATAGCACAAACCATTTTCGGGTAATGAACAGTAATGAGTTTACTGTGCAATGGCCAGTGTTTACTGATTTAGAAGAATAGACAGTGAATGGGTTTTCTGGGTTCGAGGCGGTCAAATTTGATATGTAATGTCAAATTAGGGTTTTGGACGAAAATGCGTCAGATGATGAATAGTACTATTTTACTATTCATATATGACAAAGGATCAGTGGACAATAATTGAAATTCCTACCTTTATCTGAAATGAACAGTAGCTAGGGTTTACTGTTTATTTTCTGGATTTTGGAACAGTGTTTCTATTTTTCGGAATGAACAATGTATTTTCGGATTGTGAACAGTGTTTTGTTTTCGGATAAACAGTAAATAAATTACTGTGTAATGAACAGTAAAAGGCCAAAAATGATCGAACAGTAATGGGTATAACCCATTATCATGCGCCCACGCCCATTTGGCGAGCCTCAAAGGCCCACCTTCGGCTATTTTCGAGTGCGCTTCTACGAAGGCGAGCGCCACCAACCGGCCGGCGCGCGCTTAGCGGCGGCGGTGGTGGTCGGCGCAGAGTGAGTGGTGTGGGGAGCATCACTGAGCCAAGGTGGTTCCATTTTGGGGTTTTGGGAGAGCTGAGAGGACTCGGGAATGGTGCGACGGTGAGAGTGGCGGTCGGCCGGAGCAGGGGACGAGGCCGGCGGCGCTAGGGTGGCGCACAGACCAAGGGGAAGGGTGCTTGAGCATCAGTGGAGGTAGGGGAGTTTGGCAGTGGTGGTGTGGGTGCTTGGGGAGGTCCGAGGTGGTGTGGCAGCGTGAGCCGTGGAGAAGGCGGCAGGGAGGAGTGGTGCCGGTGAGGCTCCGGTGAGTTTGGGTGATGGGGGAGGTGGGGAAAAGTTTGGCAACGGTGTGGGGAAGCTTACCGTGAGCTCAATTTGGTGGTGGGGCGGACGACGGCGACGAATTAGGGTCGGGTTCGTCGGGGAAGAAAGGAGAGGCGGCGGCGAAAACTCAAATTGGGTCGGCTCTGGAGAAGATGAAGCGGAGGGGAGGTGGTGGAGGGAAAAGTGACGAAGGATGCTCTAGGGGGCCTCTTATAGGCGAGGATGAGGCGGTGGGAGCAGGGATTGGGCGCGGCAGTGGCGGCGACGTGGTTGGCGGGGAGGAGGTTGCGCCGGGCAGGGGCAGGGTGAAGGCGTGGGCGTGCGTACGGCGGCGTTGCAGTGGCGGTGGCGTCTCACTGGAGCAGGACGGGAGGTGGTATGGCGATCGTAGATTACGGCGCCGAAGAAACGAGGCGGTGACGGCGGCGCTGCTGAAGGCGTCGGGAGGAAGGAAGGAAGAGGCGCCTGGGAGAGAAGGCGTTTTCAGAAGAAGAAAACGGTCGGATGGAAAAGGAATGCGGGAATTCGGAAGAAATTTCCGAATTGGGTAAAGATTTCAAAAAATCAGCAAAAACCTCAAAAAGTTTTGAAAATCCAAATTTTCGGGTTATTTCAGAACCTTGCGCTCAGATTCACCTGGACATACTACATAATTTATTGTCTTGCAAAAAGATAATCAAAATTAATAGCCAATTCCCAGATACTACGTAATTGACTTTTGATTTTGGCAACCGCTTCTGTATACGTGGGCGTTAACTACACCTGGGAGCGCAGGTCATTGACGTTTTCTCCGTCAAGCGAGAGTTGATTAATTTGCTGCTATTTGCATTGAGTTACGGTCGTCATCCTCAAGCGAGAAGAAAGACGGAGAAAGGTCCGCCCGGGGTGCAAGAAATGGAGAAATTTCCAGCCGTGTAGCAAGTAAATGTCCAAGATCAAGATACGTGTACTGATGGCATTCCCCTGGAGAGTTGGTATTTTAATCATTTGCATATGACGTGATCCAACTTCCAAGTTCAGTCGCCAGGAGGTAGTACCACGGAATATTTGTTTGGGAAGGGAATATGCAACTTTTTTTAGCTAATACGTGTACATGCAACAGCTGGTACCAGGAGTATGTACTCGGAGACAGAAAGATGTAGAGTATATGGCCCTGCAATGCCATTTGACATGTTGAAATGTGGATTATAGTCAAGTATAGGAAGGGTGGAGTATATTATGAAAAGCGAGAAGTATGGAGTATATTGGAGTAGTATAATGGGCAGGAAGTATACAGACGTAGTTTTCTGATGAACTCATGATGTAAATAACAGAGTATTAAAAAATTATGAAAGCTACTTCCTACTCAAAATTAATTATACATATACTGAATTAATTGATTCATTGATGATTTAGTAGTATACTACACCAACTGGGAGTATTATCTCGAAAAAAAACATGCACACAAGCGGGTCTGGCTTCTTGTATTTATTCATGATTTGAGTGTAGTGTACCAAGAGGAGTATTATCCGATATACAACATGGAAATTCTTCCTTCCTGAGTAGCAGAAGTTGATTATTACACAACACATGGCATGTTTTGTCGGGCAACATCATCTAAAACCTAAACTCTGAACATGATAGGTGTATACTAATTAGTGTTGATATGCGGCAGTCATCTATGGTAGAGGTAGTCGATATATATAGCCCTCTCTGCATATGAAATGTGTGTATCCGAATGAGAAGATGACCTTTGTTGTGATTGTGTACTTAGGCCCCTGAAACTTCTCTCTCTTTTGGTGTATGTAGCCTCGCCAGTGACCAACCATAACATACGCAGTGACAGAGGAGATATTAAACCAGGTATATAGACTTGAAATAGTATGGAGTGTATAAAAGTAGTGACTAAACTTGAAAAGTGGCATCGAGTATTTCAAAATGTTAGTATGAATACTTGAAAAGTGGTGTGGAGTATGAAAATAAGTAGTATGCATGCAAATTTCCATTGGCCACGGCAGTGTACATACCTCCTCAACAATGGCAGCCACTTGTATGTAAAAAAAAAGAACCAATGGCAGCCACTCCATCAGAGATGGATACCTATAGAGTGGTTGCATATTGCCTTTAACTCAAATAAAGAGAGATCTATGAAAATAGTTATGAAAGAAAAATTGCAGCTCGCAGGGGATTTTGCTCGAGCACGTAACATGCAGCCAAATAGTAATACACCAACCGAGTATTTGTTTGTTGATAAGAAGCGCACTTCCACCTCCTCGTCGTCTACTCCTGCACCGTGGGTCATCCTGCCATGACGGCCGGCGCACGTCAGGAAGGCGCAGCAGTAGCTCATGGACGGGCGCGCGTACGGCATGGGGCCAAGCCGTCGTCGCATGGCCCATCCTAACCTTCTTCCATACCTCGTGCACGCCGGCTCGAACTCTTCTTAAACCACACCATGACACCATGCAGTTTCGCGCTACCACCAGGACAGATGCATTCACTGAGCCACGACGTATCGCCTTGCGATCAGATCTGCCACCGCCGCAACCGTGCCCTCCATGATCGGCTCAAACATGCGCTAGGATCTGCTCGTAGCAAAAACCACTGGCTTGAAAACTAACAAGATTCACCTGATACATAGCATAAGATTTGGAATCAATGATAAAAAAACAAATTACCAATAGACGCTAAGGGATTGCATCGGTAGATGAATCTAGATTCCTACCTCTTCAGCCGGTGTTTCTTCTAGAAAGAAGTCCATTCTACCCCCTCAAGTATCGGCATGCGGACACCTAACCCCTTGAACTAAAAAATCGGCCCTTTGACACCCCAAAGTTGCAAAACCGGACGACCTACCCCCTCCGGCTGTTTCGTGCGGTGGTTTTGCTGATGTGGCATCCGTTTAGCCCGGTTTCGCCAGGTCAGCGCTGACTTGGCTAGGTGAGCTGGCCCCTTTCCCCTTATCTCTTCTCTCTTCTCTCTATCTCCTCATTGCCGAATTCATCCCAGGCCATTTGCTTTCTTCTTCCTCCCTTTGCGCCACCGACCCGGCTCCTCCCCTCCAGGCGCCGGCTACTCCCTCTAAGCCAGGCCCGGCTCGGCTCGGCCGACACCGCTCTCGGCGTGCATCCCACCTCGACGGCCCGCGCCGCCTCAGCGCTGGCCCTGGTGGCCATGGTGGCTTGGCCACGCGCGCCATGGTGGCTCGGCCATGGCTCAACCACCGAGAGGCTGGGGTCAGCACGACAACGGAGGCTGAGGAGCGCCACGCGCAAGCTCTAGCTCCCCTTTCCCCTCCCACATCGGAGCACACGCGCCGCCGTCTTTCTCTTTCTTCCCCGCCACCGGCCGCGCTGCCCCGTCTTCGTTCTTCCGCTCCGGTGACACTCTCGCCTCTAGCTATGTCATCCCATGTTCCAGACCTCCTCTTCTTTTCCCCACTTCTCCCGGCCGATTGCTCGCCGTGGTGCTCTCCCGCCGCGCCTTTCTTCCCGCCTCCGCCACCACCACACCTCCATAGCCACCTCCTTGCCTCCCCGACCCCACCATGAGGTTCCCCTCACCGAGGCGCACCTGGTGCTTGCCTCCCTTTGCGTGCTCCACCGCCCGAGCGCCATCGCCCCGTGTACCCCGCCGTCGTCGTGCGCCTCCCCTTGCGCCGCCACCACCTCCGGCCACCATTCGTCGCGCTGTCACCTCCTATCCCCTCTGATGGCTGGCAGAGACCCATTTTGGGCCGCCGCGCAGGTCGCCAGACCTCTCTTCGCCGGCGCCACCTCCATGACCGTGCGCCTGGAGCTCCCAGCACTGCTTCTCCTCCTTCTTCTTTGTTGCTTTTTTTCTCTGTGACACTTACACTTGGGACCCACTTGGAAGAAGTCCATTCTTTGTCCGAGTCAGCGGCTGACCTGGCAAAATCGGGCCGAATGGATGCCACATCAGCAAAACCACCGCACAAAACAGCTAGAGGGGGTAGGTTATCCGGTTTTGCAACTTTGGGATGTCAAAAGTCCGATTTTTTAATTCAAGGGGTTAGGTGTCTGCATGCCGATACTTGAGGGAGTAGAATGTACTTCTTCCTTTCTTCTACTACCAATTCAAGGCCATCACTGGTGCTGTTTTTGGTGTCGTTGGGAGGGGGAGGGGAGTGAATGGTTTTCATGGTCTCGCCTAAATCTATCACGAATGTAATTTAAAACACCCAAACCAATCGGAGTCCAAGAAAACCGGAAGCTCGTACCGACGGCAATCGGGTGCTCCTAAGAAATCCAACCCTTTTTGTGCCCACAACTCATTAAAAAGCATACGGATCACAATGCGATCGGATGGCAAGGAGAGTGAGAGTAGTTTGTGTGTGTGTATATATAACCATTGCTGTTTAGTACCGTTGCCCCAGACAAATTCTGAATGCATCTGGCTGTTTGTGGCTCATACGGCATAGCCATCAGAGTTTGCATAGTTTTACCTGATAAGTCCGAAAGCGGCGTATAACTTTTTGAGATAAAACCTAAACACGTTAAGATTTACGGAAAACACTTTCGAAGGCCCATAAATATTTAGTTCTGTTTGTGTAGACTTAGCATTGTTGTTTTCTGGACTAGGTAAGGCCATTGAGTAAGCATTAAAAAAATCAAACCATTGCTCTTTAGAGTATCTACAATAGTCTATGTTATTTGTTACTAAGGGATAGATACATCAGTATTTAGGTGATTTGAAGGAGAGATGGTGGGGGAGAGAATGTGAGCCTATTTCTAGATGAAAAATAAGCAAGTTATTAATACCAAGACACAAGAAATAACAAAATAACTATTGGAGATTTGCTTATTACCTAAAAACTTATTTTGTAGGTAGCAATTAAAGTCTTAGATACAGGCTCAAGAAACAATCCATTAGAAGACTGATTTCTTTTTATTAGATTGAATAATCTCTCTCTTCTTAGTAACAAGCTAAGATAAACTATTGTAGATGCTTTTAGCACCTTTGCCCAAATAAATTCCGAATGTTTCTGATTGTTTGTGTCTCATACGACATAGACATCGAAGTTTGCATAGTTTTGACTGATAAATCCGTAAGTGGCGTAGAAATAGTACAGGAGATGTCAGCAAATATACGATCATACGAGACCTAGGTGACTTTGCAAATAGCTGAAACTTTTAAGCTTGGTGCTTGTATACAAGTAATCCAACCGACCATGCAAGTAGTACTTTTATACATCACCATGCAAAGGAAGACATGCACAAATCTTGAACCCTTAGATGTGCACAATGCACATCACCATGGAGGCAAGGGCGATTCCAGCGAGGGGCTTCATCAGGCTTCAGCCTACCCTCCACTGACGCCGGAACCCCCCACCCCAAGCAAACTCCGGCCATCCGATGGCTATGGCCGAGGGCCCTCGAGTCCGTTTTGGAGAAGAAGAAGAAAAAGGATACATGTGCCTTGCCGGCCCACGGGCCCAACTCCTCACGTCCATCCCACATTCCCACGTCCCCACCTCTGCAACTCATTCCCCATTCCAAAATTTCCCCATACCAAAATCGAAAATTCCAATTGGGAGGAAAGCACGCATCGAGGGCCGAGGGAGCTGGGGTGGGGCTACTGGTAGCCGGAGCAGGCAGGGGCCGGGCAAGCCGGAGGAGGCCGAGCTGCGAGCGCCTGAGCCGGTAGCTGGAGGAGGTTGGGGAGGCGGGGAGCCGCTGAGTCCCGAGCTCCGAGTAGGGAGTTGGCCAGGGCCCGGGGGGGGGGGGACAGGGGATCGAGCGGCCAGGACTGAGGAGGGAGCCCAGAGGTTGGGGGAGGCCGGGATCCAAGAGCCACCGATGCTGAGGTGGCGAGGTCTGAGGGGGGCAGGGGTGCGAGGTAGCTGAACCGAAGCCTATCTGCTGAGGAGGAGACGGTCCTGAGGACGAGGAGGAGCAGAGGATGGGAGGAGGCGAGGCGAGGAGAGGTCCAAGAAGCCTCTAGGGTCTGGGCAAGTGGGCGTCTGGCTCTTGGCTTGCGGCTGGGGGCTGGCTGAGGAGATAAAGCTTTAGAGGAGGAACTAAGGAGCTGAGGAGTGAGGTGGCCTGCTGAAGCAAATGCTGATCTAATTGTTGTCTCATCGTTAGTATAAACTCATTACTCAATTAGCAATTTGTCTGTGTGTTAGAATATAGTATGGTATTGTGCTATATACTCAATTAGCAATTTGTTCATAGGTTTGCAATAACGGAGAAACGAACTTTGTGCTTGAATGTTCATGATCATTTGATTACAATTTGCTATTGTATCACTAATTTTGCTAATTTTGATGTCTAGGTTGTTTGTTTTCTGGAATCATATTTATATGTTTTGGATATGTACTTTCCATTAGTGACTAGTGAGGTACCTTCATTGTGTTTCTCTCCTTTTGCTTTACCTTTATCCATATATGGATTTGATTGCAGAAGAATACAAGACTATGTTTGTCTCAAATAGCTTAGTCATTCGAGACTTTAAGTCCACCCTCCATTTTCATCCTAGCTTCGCCACTGCATGGAGGTGATTAATAGAAGCACACTGGCTCGAGACTAGCTCGGGATCACTCCAGATCGTTATGAATTGAGCATGAGCTGCTTTCTAACTGACTTTTAACTCGACTCAAATGGAGCTCGCTCGATTAATTTTAAGACGAGTAGAGCGTTTAGTCTAGCTCACTCTAATTCAACTTGTTTGTAGCCTTGGTCATAGTAGGCCATGGCTCTTAAGTTGTGAAAAATAGCGTGCAAATTAGGGTAATTTAGGTAAGGTGTATCTAATGGCATTAGTTCGAAGTGACATATATAGATATAGATAGATAAAAATATAAAATATTTACGTAGAACCCACATAGATATATCAAAACTCAAGCGGTGTATCGAGATAATATCGAGCGAGCTAGCTAGCCCAAACTGACTTAGATATAACAAAAATCAAGCTATCGAGGTAATAGAGCGAGCGAGCGAGCGAGCATAAGCTTAAACTCGCCTGTTTCTTTTATAGTTGAACTCAAGCAGCTGACGAGCATATAGCTTTTCTTGCGGCTCTAGCCAGGACAGCACACCGGTTAAGCCTTGGCACAAAGAGCAAGGTTTATGTAACTGTTTTCGGGCATTTTTCCGGCCAGGTGGCGGTACCGGTAACGGTTAAACCGGTTTTTTCGGTTGAAATTCAATCAAATTCGTTTAAAATTCATTCAAAATTCAAAATTTAAATTTTGAATTAGCTAAACCAAATGTTATAATTTTGGTATTTTGTTTTTCAGATGCCCTCCGATAACCCGTAACCGGCCGAGAATTTCATCCTGACAAAGAGCACCCACCACCAGGACAAAACCGCACGAGATTCTCGCCTCCACGAACCCTCCCCTCCCTCCCACAGTCCCCCGTCCCACTCGCGCAGGCAGAGCGAACAAACAAAACTGCTCCCCTCCCATCGTCTTCTCTTTTTTCCTTCACTTTCCTCTTTTCGCCTCCTCTCCTCCTCCCCATCTCGTTCCACGTACCCGCACCACCGCCTTCCACTCACTCCAGATTCCCCCTCCTCGGCTCCCTAGGGTTCCCCCGCGGCGGCCGGTTCCCTCTGCCGGCGAGCTCGCCGGATCCCGACCTGCCCCCGGTGAGCTCATCCTCCTTCCCTGCCTCCCCGTTTCGCTCTGCTAAGTTCGCTTCGTACTTCGTACGATATAGTACTGGAAGTATGCTTGATGCTGCTGTTTGTGTCCCGCGTGCTTGTTTCGGTTAGCGATGCTGTGGCCACTGTCGCTGGCCTGCTTGGTAGATCTGAAGTGGCAGCTCTGCGGAGATCTGTTCGTGCGGGCGTGAATTGGTGGATTCGGTTGCTACTTGCTAGGAGGGGCGATTGTTTGCTTCATGATAAACTGCGATTACTGGAATTTTAGTTAAGGAGTAAGGACGCTAGCTAGCTTGAATGATTGATGAGCTCTGTTCGCGCTTCTAGTTTTAATTCCCCTTGGCAACGTTGAGGTTGGGAGTTATAAATGAGGATCGTGCTGAGCAAGTGTCCACCTTGAGCAGCTAAGTACTGAAGCAGGTCGTTTTATGAGTTTTACGGAAGGGTCTGGGCTTACAAGCATAAATTTCAATTTGGTATCCAAGTTATTTGAGTAGCATACTTTAGAGCAGGTTAGTTGAGCAGTTTTTGACATTGAACAGATTGCGCAAAAGATAATGGTCAGGACACTTGCTTTGTTTAGACTTTAGACTAACGTAGAGGAAAACTTAGCTGCACGTCATGCTTGGTGTATTTTTTGTACATGATTTCTTTGTTTACTATGCCCTTCTGAACACTAGCTGTATTTCGGTCTTAGAAGACAACCTTGAACAATGTACTTAGTTTCCCCTCATTTTTTGGCCCTTTTCCATGTATGCATTTGTGCAAATTATAGTAACTTACATATGCTGAACGGGGCAATTAGTGACACAACAAGTACTTTTCATCTCCTTGGCATTTCAGTTTTAGACCAATGGGCAACTCTGCAATGATTTGCTTACAAGGGTAAAAATGGCATTACAAGCTTTAACAATGTCTGCCATGGATTTGTTCTTTGTGATTTTAAGATGAAATCTTAAGTTAAATGTTGAAATAAATGATATTTTTAAATTATGAGTGTAGTTGTGAATTTATTAAAATTTACCAAAGAAAGCATGCTTTGCCTTGACCTCGTAATGGTTATGTACTTTTCTATAAAAATTCAACATTTTCTTGCAGTTGTCGTAACAAACCGTAATGATGCTCTTTGTTAATGTTCATTATTGTTATTTATATAATGTTTGGTATTAATTTTATTTCAGTCTTTGAGGTAAAGAATGCACTAAGCAGAAATCTCAAATCACATGAGCAAGCACTAACTGGAAATCTCGACATTTTAGTGTTGCACTGTGTGGAGGATTTTTTTTGTTGGTCCACAAGAGAAATGGAGGCTCCAATCCTCATGCCATCATCTCTAGCTAATTGGCAGAGCATGATAGTTGATTGATCTGCATAACTTCGCTATGAATATATAGCTTTGTTAATTCCTCTAAAACTTATTTTTATATTCAGTATGCCACCATGGTGGGGAAAATCTTCATCCAAAGAAGTAAAGAAGACTGCCAAAGAAAACCTCATCGACACATTTCAGCGGTTCATAAGTTCAAATGAGCAAAAGGGGAGCGCAAGATCACGAGGGAGTCGCAGACGTGATAAAGACCCAACTGCTGAGAAAGGTTGCTGGTCTACTGCCCAATCACGCTCCACATCCCCTTCAAAAGAGGTTTCTCGCTGTCAAAGTTTTGCAGCAGATAGACCACATGCACAACCACTTCCTCTTCCTAGATCACGTGCTGGGGTGACACGCACTGCTTCTGATGTTACCGAGTCAAAGCCCATTTTGGAAAAGCATGGCAAAGGACAACTGCTACCACTCCCTACCCCGAATCGGCTTCAAACAAGAGCTGAAACTACTGAACCAGTTGCGGAATTAGCAACTGCTTCTGTCTCCAGCAACTGTTCTATTGATAGTGATGATCCTGGAGATTCACAGCTTCAGAGTCCTGTGGGAAATGATGCTGAAAATGTGACTAAAGTTACCACAACGAGTAGTTCAAGGTATGCTCCTAGCCATGATTATTCAATCACATGTCTTTGTTTGTGTAATCACTCGAATACATCCTTATGAATCTTCAATGCTCTATTTGTGAAGCGTTGTGCATAAAGAGCATTCTGGTGCTATCACCAGAAAGAGCACCAAGGAAGTGGCGAAGCCAAACAATGCCTTTCGCAGTAACCAAATTTTGTCCACATCTCCAAGAGGTACTGTTGCTGACAGTTACCAATCCAATTTACAAAACTCACGACAGGTTGCTCTGGAGAGTGCTCCAAATAGTTTGATGTCAAGCCCTTCACGAAGCCCAAGAACAATATTTCCAGATCAGATTCCGACTTCAGCTTTTTGGGCAGTGAAGCCTCATACAGATGTTACTTTCCTTGGGTCTGGTCAGTGCTCTAGTGCAGGTTCAGGGCAGACATCTGGGCATAATTCAGTGGGAGGTGATATGTTGGCTCAGCTCTTTTGGCAGCCCAGCCGAGGTAGTCCAGAGTGTTCACCAATTCTCAGCCCAAGAATGACAAGTCCTGGTCCAAGTTCTAGGGTGCATAGTGGAAGTGTCTCTCCATTGCATCCAAGGGCTAGTGGGATGGCACTTGAATCTCCAACAAATCGACATGATGAGGGGAAGAAGAAGCAAACCCACAGATTGCCCCTCCACCATTAAGCATCTCTAACAGTTCCCCTTTGCCAAACAACTCCACCCCAACTAGTCCTATATCTCGCAGTCCTGGTAGAACAGAGAATCCACCCAGTCCTGGATCACGGTGGAAGAAAGGAAAGCTGATTGGCCGTGGGACATTTGGTCATGTATATGTTGGCTTTAACAGGTATGCCTTTCCTATGCTTGGAACTGGAAGATGTTCAATTCAATGTCTATGTCATTGTCGACTGAAAGAATAGTATACTCCTCATAGAAATAAACTTAAAAGACTGTTTAGCAAATCTTTGGTCTTTATTGTAATCACATTACCTGTACTTTTGAATGTTTACTGTTCTGTTATTTGTTTCTCATGGGTGTGTTTGAGTACTTCCACCGTTACAAAAAAAAAGGATGATGTTTTAACCAGTTGCACACATATTAAGAGATCCTACAATGCTACTAATCTTCCCTCAATTAACTCTTGTAATATCTGTCCCATATACTTCTCTCACACTACATTCCCAAACCACAATAAATACAATGATTAAATGATTAATACATGGCATGTTTTGAACAGTCACGACATAGATATTTCACCTTGAAAACCTAGGACACCATCTTTTTTATGACAAGAAGTTTAGGCTAAAAGTGTAAAACATTGTATATTTTGTAACAGCAGGAGTAATAAATTTCATAGTTGGTTTCATGTTGTACGGTATCCTCATTACTCTTTACCATTAATGTGGTCCTTTGACAATGTTGTCTATCAGAACTCACAAGCACTCTAGCTGTCCTTTGTTTTAAGGGAAAATTGCATAAGCCACCCCCTTACATGTCACTGTGAGTTTGAGTGTTACACTCCCACAGCTTATTCTACGGCATCTACTACCCCCCACAAGTTATCTGGATTTGCAAAGTCCCCCTGCTATTGCTTTCTTCACTAATTTAAATGAAAGGAAAAAAAACACTAGAAAACTTAAGAAAATAGTTAACATACCGACCAACACATTAGTGCTTACAATTCTAAATAAAATTTCTATTCTTGCACTTATCTTTTATCTACTTGCTATCACTTTCCTCTCTCCAGCTTGCAACCTTATGCATGGTTGGTATAGTTGCACTTGCACAGATATACTACACGAGATATATGTATGTCAAACACTATTACTCCACTTCTTTTTGGAGTTTTTACGTTATAGTTGACAGAAAAAGTAACATGGGGGTGTAAATGCCACAAAATAAGTTGTAGTTTTTCCCCCCAAACTAAGAGTGCCAATTGTGTGTTTGTGTTTTTGGCAATTTCCCCTTATTTTTAGTATGAAGCGAATGTTGTGATTGATCATGCTTTGCTTCCTCACTTTAGTTTTGTTCCTTTTTTTTGTCATCTTTATGACTGTATCAGTGATAGAGGCGAAATGTGTGCAATGAAGGAGGTTACCCTTTTCTCAGATGATCCTAAATCAAAAGAAAGTGCAAGGCAGTTGGGCCAGGTATGGCCTTTTTTTCCCCATGTTTACACACACTGGTGAAAACTCAGATCATTTGTTGACATTTTTCATGTTCCCTTTTCTCTTTTTATGTTATTCTTTCATTTTCTCAGGAAATATCACTTCTGAGCCGGCTGCAACATCCAAATATTGTACGATACTACGGATCTGAAACGGTATAAACAATTGCCATCGGTTGTTATCTACTGCTAATGGACTACCAGTATCCATATTGTACATACCCAAGGATCGAAATCCCAGAACCGGTGGAAATCCCGGTCGGCGGCCGGTAACGGTAACCGGCCGGTTACCGGAAATCCCGGAAAAAAACCGGATGAAGTTCGCAAACTGAAATTTGAATTTGCTTAAAAACCAACAAAATTCGAAAACTGAAATTTTAATTTGCTAATCCGGGAAAAAACAGGCCGGTTTTTTAACTCCCGGTCCCCTCCGGGTTTTCCGGTAACCGACGGTTACCGGACAACAGCCGGGATTTTGAACCTTGTACATACCCTTGTATCTTTACTTGCACTTTTTCTTGCATCTGGAGCTGAACAGTTTGTGTTCTCCGAACTCTTTTTCTGTAAGGAAGTGCGGCAAAGAAGCTCAAGAAACCTGCAGAAATTTTATAAACTTAACTTCTGTCTGCACCTCTGTGATTCCTCTAAATACGTCTTTAATTACCTATCTATATATCTATCCAAAACAGGTTGATGATACGCTTTATATATACCTGGAGTATGTCTCTGGTGGATCCATCCATAAGCTTCTCCAGGAGTATGGGCAGTTTGGTGAACCAGCACCGCAGTTATACTAAGCAAATACTTTTGGGATTGGCTTATTTGCATGCAAAGAATACAGTTCACAGGTAACATTCTATTTATCAAAGGCTGCAGTTATAGTAAGCAAATACTTTTGGGCTTGGCTTTTTGCATGCTTGTCTACTACTATGTTGAGTTGTAGTTTATTTTAATATTTGCATTTAATTATTGTCTGCCTAAATTTGCAGGGATATCAAAGGTGCAAATATATTGGTCGACCCTAATGGCGTGTGAAGCTTGCCGACTTTGGAATGGCAAAACACGTAAGTTTTCTGTTCTTTTTTCCATTTGTAAAAAGTAACTCAAATGTAAAACAATAATATTGGAGATATTAGAGTTTAGATAAGAGTCCAAGTCGTGTACAAGTCTAAGAGTCCGAGTTGGATTGTAATATTTAGCACTATAAATAAAGGGTGTGGGGGCCCTAAGGGACACACACGATTATTCCTAAAATTCTACATGGTATCAGAGCCAATCCACTCAAAACCCTTACCTCAAGAACCGCTGCCGTCATCGGTCGAGGCAGAGAGCGAAGACGGAGGCCGGGCGACGGGGGCCGGCTGCGGCACCGAGCGGTGGAGGCGACCAGATCCGGCTGCCTACCGTTGGATCTGGGCCATGCGGGCTCGGGGGGTGCTCGGGCCGACGGTGGAGAAGGCGAAGGGAGGAGATGTGCTCGAGGAAGAGGAGTGGGTCGGCCGGAGGCAGAGGGATCCAGCTGCCTCCGCGCCGCCTCCACCGCTCGGTGCCGTAGCCTATAATCCAATAAACTATCTTCATATGAGGAAATGGTGTACCTTCATTTACACTTTCCCCTGCGCTCTCCTGCACTTGTGCTAACTATCACTTGAGCTAGATTGACCTCTTCGATAAGAGATGACCATTTTCTTTTATCCTTGCTGTCCCTGTCTGCATATCTCCTGACTTGGATTGCACGATTGTTGTGAAGTAGTTTTAATGCTGTAGATATAGCATCAACTTTTCTGAGGCTTGTATTACCTTTTGGGTTATGTGGTTAATTATGTCTATTAAGTTCCTTAAGGTTATGAGAGTGTTTATATTTTTTTCTCTCAAAAGATGATTCTTTTTTAGTCATGATTCATGCACTTGTATAAACTTGTTTTCTGCTATTTTAATTTTCAGATCAATGGGCAGCAGTGCCCTTTCTCATTAAAGGGTAGCCCATACTGGATGGCTCCTGAGGTATTGTTCCAAATCTTGTATTGTTCTATCACTTCTTTAGTTATTTTGATTGAGTTTATGTGTATCATCCCTCTGTTGTTATAAACACAACCTGCTTTCCTTATCTCACATGCAAGTATGTAACAAATATGCAGGTTATAAAAAATTCTAATGGATGTAACCTTGCTGTTGACATATGGAGTTTAGGATGCACGGTTCTAGAAATGGCTACTTCAAAACCTCCATGGAGCCAATATGAAGGGGTTAGTACTAGATTCTGAAGCTACAATTTATATTTGTTCATGCAGTATAAATTTTCTTTGCAAGGGAGAGGCTACTATGTAAGATGCATGATGCGTATCTTTGTAGTTGCTGCATTATCAATCAGCAGTTCAGCATGGGCAGTTGTTATGTCTTACTACCTCAGTGCTCTTTTAAGTTCTTATAACATGTCTAGTAAGATTACCATTATGGAGTGCATTCTCCACAGAAGGCATATCTCCTTTATGTTGTGTCAGAGATATTAGAGATTAGGAAAGAGTTCAGAGTTTAGGTAAGAGTCCAAATCGTGTTAGAGTCGGATTGTTATATTTGACACTATAAATAAAGGGTGTGGGGATCCCAAAAGGGACACACAATTATTTCCCAAAATTCTATATAGTATCAGAGCCAATACGTCCCAAACCCTAACCCGAGCAAGCAAAACCCATACCTAAAGGCCGCCGCCGCCATCTGGTGATGTTGATTCACCGGTCGCCGTTGTCCCGCCGTGCGTGGTCCTTCGCGACCATGTCTCACGGGAGCAGACCGGCGGTCGGCCGGGTTGCATGCGGGTCCTCGCATGACACGGAAGAGCAGAAGAGGGAGGAGATCAGGCGAGGAGGACACGCGGGCCAAGGGGATCCGGTGAGGGGAGAGGAGTGCCAGCGAGGGAGGCGAGAAGGCGGCGCGCATGGACGGGGTGGGAGGCGAGGTCGAGGCGGAGGCGTTGCACCTTGGGCGCATGAGGCGTGGAGGCGGACGCGCACGAGGCAACCATCGGCGCGGAAGGCGCGGGTGATGGCGGGTTGCGGCAGAGAGGCCGATCATGGCTCGAGGCGCACGCAAGGTGGCCGGCGGCGTCCCGCGGTCCACGACCGGATTTGGGTCGGCTCAGTAGGAGGGAGGTGAGGTGAGAGGAAGAGAGGAGGCGATTGGAGGAAGAAGGAAGATGCGGGAGGAAGGAGGAGCTGGTGCTTGGGGGCAATGCTCGGAGGAGGAGCTGGTGCCTGGGGGCGACACTCGGGGAGAAGCAGGGGAAAGAAGGCACTCGGGAGAGAGGAAGGGGAGAGGAAGTGCCTTGGGTTCGGGGGAGACGAAGAATGGAGGTGGTGCTTTGTTGTGGCCGCTTTGGTGGGAAGAGAGGAGAGTCGTTTGTAGGATCTGGATCCTGTGTGGGATCCGTGGAAGTCCGATGATTTGGTCCGTGTGGAGGATCGATGCGTATGGATCCAAATCGGTGGACGATCCGCGTGGTTTGAGGATCCGTATGGAAAAGGAGAACATCGTTCGTGGTGCCTTGGTGGACAAGGGAGAAGACTGCTCGTGTGGTGTTTTGGTGGTTGTGCTAATGGTGGAATTGGATGATGGTGACGAGCTCGACTATGGTGAGGACGGCGTAGGAGCCGTGGTAATTCTAGTGGAGGCTATGTCGTGCGGTGGTGTTGGTATGGGTGCCGAGATAGTGTTGCCGAGATGTCCGGAGGATTGGGACCGAGTTAGCGAATGGTCCGTGATGTGTGAGTGGTGGATGCTGAGACTGGGGACATGTGGGTAGAGTGGTGGAGGTCGGGGGTGGTTGGGGGCATGAGGGTAGAGGAAGATGAGGTTGAGGTCGTGGCGGCTGGTAGATGCTGGAGATGGATTTGGTGATGTCTCAGCGTGGTTCAAAACTAGCCTGCACGGTAGGTATCGGGAAACCCTAAACCGGCTGGTTTTTCTGGATTTTGCAAAGTCAAATTCCAAAATTTGAATTTTGGATGGTTTTTAAGGATTTTTTTTCCCGGGAAATCCGGTTACTGGCCGGGTTTTTTTTCCCGACCGGCGATAGGAATTTCCACCGGCCGGCGATAGGAATTTCCCTCGGGAACGGGTTTTGGATCCCTGGTCCCTAGTAGTATTGGTGGTTAGCAACTTTTTTGGTGGTATTAGTTGCGGAGTCGATGGATGGTAGGTTTTACTAGATTCTAGTAATGGTATTGCATTATATAACAAGATGACTATGATTGTTATCTCATGTCCATCTTGAGGGGGAGTGATGGAGATATTAGAGATTAAGAAAGAATCTAGAGTTTAGGTAAGAGTCCAAATCGTGTTAGAGTCGGACTGTAATATTTGACACTATAAATAAAGGGTGTGAGGATCCCAAAAGGGTTACACAATTATTTCCCGAAATTCTACATGTTGCATCTACTACAGTTTTGGATGTGCATGAATGCCTACTGAGTTGATTAAAAGTGGAGGAGGGGGCTAATTTCACTTTGAATTTCTTATTTGTTCAGCAATATTCTTGAAGTGTTGCTGTAGTATTGCTATATTGACCTAGGCTCAGCAGTTTATAGTGTTTATTCCATGCTACTTTTGGATTCTAATTTCACTTTGCATTTCTTATTTGTTTGGCAATACTTTTGTTCTTATCTATATATGCAGACACAAACACTTTTATGCTCTCTGCATCTTTTGTTTCCTATATTCATACCATATTTATTCCTGTTTCTACAATATTGTTTGTACCGAACATATTTTTTCCCCTTTTTTTTGTTCCTTTTGAATATTTTATACGAATTGGTAATCAGAATAGTTTTTTGACCAATGATGACCTGAATGTTGACATGACTATTTCTGTTTTTCTTTTATAGATTGCTGCAATCTTTAAGATAGGAAACAGTAAGGAGCTTCCACCAATACCAGACCACCTCTCTGAAGAGGGCAAAGACTTCATAAGGCAGTGTCTGCAACGTGATCCATCCAACCGTCCAACAGCAGTGGATCTTTTGCAACATTCATTTGTACGAAATGCATCGCCACTCGAAAAATCAGTTGCCTCTGATCCATTGGAACAGTTGGCTGCTATATCTTGCAAACCAAATTCTAAGGTATCAACTGTTGACTGTTGCTGAAACTGTGTTATCCTTCAGCTAAGCAACTATCATAGTATCATGTTTGTTCAGCCTGCAAATGTATGCCGTAAATTCTACAAATTTCATAAATTTAGACATTTTCGGTTTAGTTTATTTTCCTTTGTTATTTCCTTTCATTTGGTTCACTGTGGTCCTTAATATTTATCTAGAAGGCTAACTAGCGCAGATAAATGTTAATGAGAGGCCTACTTAGAGTATTAAGGCCTTGATTGACAGGAGGGCAGCTGCTTGTTTTATTTTTGTTATTCATGTGACTGGCTTACATTTCGTTTGACATTTCAGGTGGTTGGGCATGTGAGAAATATGTCCTCATTGGGTTTGGAAGGCCAATCCATTTACCAGAGAAGGGCTGCCAAATTTTCTTCAACACACAGGTAAATCATTCGATATTTCCTGTTATGTGGTAGTTTCATAAGTATATCGCTTTGCATTCGTACCATGACTATTCTAAAGGAGCAGTAACCAATATATATCTGCTGGAAAGTGTTCCAACCTAAATCAGAACCGCAACCAAACCTTTTCATAGCATAATTCTTGTGTTCTAATATGACAAGCAAAAAAATTAGCTAACATTTCAAAATAGGAAATTGCAATTGCACCAGAGTCCCCTATATTTTTACTGAACTACTATCTCTTCTCTTGCCCTCCTGTGTGTCCAATTTTACAAATCTGGTCCAACTGTACCTAAAAACAGAGACATTTGTACGAAATTACACAAAAAAAATTGGCCAGCTGTACTTCCAATGTTGTTGTCTCTGTTTCATTTATTTAAAGTTTTAAACTTCAGCAGACTCCCACTATAGATATTTAAGCAGTATATAAAGTTATCATATTGTTATTACATTTTTCCATTGTGCTTTGCCTATGCTACTGCAGTTTGTTGTAATTTATTTTCAACCACAACTTAGAAATATGTAACCCAGTGATTTTTCTTTATATCTGCATGAAAACACCTGTCTTCTAATTATTACCGCTCTGCAGTGATATTCATATACAGAGCAATATATCTTGCCCAGTTTCCCCTTGTGGAAGCCCTCTTCTGAGGTCAAGATCTCCACAACATCAAAATGGTAGAATGTCACCTTCTCCAATTTCTAGCCCCAGATCTACTTCGGGTGCTTCCACTCCCCTGACATGTGGCAATGGAGCTATTCCTTTTAACCATATGAGACAACCAACTTACAGCAATGAGGGCTTCACAATTACATTGAGAGGCCTTGATGAACACTTGCCTAGCCGGCCTTCAGATACAGTCCTTGGCCGTTTTGTTAGAGTGCAGCAACTCTCGCCCAGTCTTCAGGAGAGGGTAGTCTCTGAAGCTGACATTATGAGCCCTCAATTTGGAAAGATGGGACATGGAAATGTGTTGGATTTGCATGACAGTCCATTACCTTCTGAGCATGCTTCTCAGTATGGCTTTGGGGATCATGTGAAGCTAAAACCTTCACTGAACTTGACATCTGGTACTCAGCACCTCAGACGCAACCATGGTTATTGATTCTCAAGCAAAGGTCTCTGGATAGGCATTGAGTTGGAGCTTGATGAGATGGCTTCTATGCCGGTTTGGCCATCTAATTGCTGAAAACCTGGAATTGTATCATAGTACAAGAATGATGCCCATTAATTATTTCAGATGCTGACAATTGGCAGTGGATAAGGATTCTACAATGTCATTCCTATTAGGTACGTCCCTTGCCAGAATTTCCTAGGAATTATCAATTTGTCATATTCAACCTTTCTTTTCAAAAAGAAAGATCAGGAAATTTTACATTCTGCCATGTAGAAAAGAACTGTTATACATTATTTATAGCATCAACAGTTTTTACACCTTCACTGGCTGGCTATACAGTACAATTGAGTGACTTATTAGTTATTACCATAAGTGCGGTATTTTTGCCTAGTTTGTTTAAAGAACAAAATCTCTGAGGTGTAAAATTGGACTAGCTAATCATTGCTTGGTGCTTCACTTAGTTGCCAAACTATCATGCCTTGGTTATTTTATGAATTACTTTTGGTAAAATTGTGAAACATGACCTCAGATACTTGAATCGAATCATGTGGGGTCTACATTACATATTCATTGGTCATTTGGAGAGCTCCAATATCACCTTTCAAACTAAAATCATTTTGTATTTTGTGAACACTGAAATCTGTTTTGGCCATAATCCATGTTAACATTACGTTGAATTGACAGATGCCCTATCAGGACTCAGGAGGAGGCGCCTGGGATGTAACCCAATTAAACGTCGGTGAGGAGATTGTATATTAGAGCGTCTTGATACCGAAGGATCCAAAATAGTAGTTCTGCACCTGTATACCCTTACTCTCGTGTCTACATTTTTTTCTTTCTTTTTGGCTATGGGGTTTGGAGGCCATTGTACAGAAGGAAACTCAACCAGAAGTCCACATTTTGCACAGGAGAAACAATTGAGCCATTCAGTACCCAAATTTTTTACAGTTACATATCTCATCCCATGTTTCAAGCTTCTGCTACAAGTCAGCTGCACACTTAAAAGTGTTGTAGTAGCAGTAGTATCGGCCAATCCATTAACTGTATCCATTACTCTGGGAATTATACAAAGATTCTGATCGTTAATTAAATTAACAGGATCAAATGTTGTCCATATAATCATGCACTGATATTTCCCTTTAGTTGTTGTTTGACTGGTTGATGGAACCAGTCTTTGGTGCATTGAACTCCCATGTGCTTTTCAATTCTAGATTTTACAATGCCCTCTTGAGCCTCTGGGTTGTGCTCGCTAAACTTGTACTTTCCAAATTATGCATGTGAAATAGAACTTTTTATGTGGATTTAAAACTGTAGTTGGTAAATTGGATCATGCATAATTAGAAAATTATAGACGGCCAATTACTCACACACCGTGCATGTACATTGGGATAGAGGAAACATTGGGAGATTTCACATTTTTTGCACTCATCTTAAATTCGTAACCCCACTTAAGCAGATGCCCTATGTTCGGGCCAAAATGTATCCTTGCAATTTAAAGAGAACGAAAGTCTGCCAAAATTACTAAGGGCCTGGCCTGGTGGTGGAGCGATGGTGCTCTCTCTTACCCAAACGGGTCAATCCCTAGGATCGATACACAATGTGTCACTGCTGCATGAGGTCACAAAATCTCCGCAAAATTCCTAGTGTGCGACATAAGTGGGGTGTGCGTGTAGTATGCATCCTCCATGAAAATGCCGGAACAATGTGCTTAGAGGTGCACAGGACATCGGGTCCATACATCAAAGTTTAAGCACAATAACTTTATATACATGCAGTGTATGTATGGTGGCCTTGATCACTTTTATTCTGGATTCTGCACTGCTCCATGCACTCGCAGTTTTTTTTTTTTTACTTCACCCGGTATGTGTGAAATGTGAAGGTAAAAGGCGATGCATTAGACCCTTGCTTTCAAAAGGGCCTTGGCGCCTCGCAAGCTGCGAGAACAGTCAACCAACAAACAGCCCATGTGGCGTGGCGTAGAGCATGTAGGTCCCCCATCCACTATCGCCCTTTATTCTTCACGGTTGCCCTGACTCCTGCCCCACCACCCACCACCACAACCAGGTCCACTGCTAATCCATATTCTTCTCCAATCCACAAATTGCTAGGCTGGACTCTTATCATCCGTGTCTGATTAAGTCACTAGGGTTCATTGTTCTCATAGCATTACTCAGTTCAGAAGAACACGTACATTTTTTGGCCTTCCCCCCCTTAGTTTAGATTAGGTAGGATCATATCAGTATTGTTAAGATTCCGGTGTATAAAAGCAGCAGCTGACAGGGAAACTCTAGCAAGTAGCAACAGATGATTAACTTAAATCTCCACAATAAAAGCATACAGAACTGAGTACTGAAATACGCAAGTCCGGGTTCAGATAGGAGGGCATCTTGAAGAGAGACATGGAATCGACAGATACAATGGTAGGCGCGGGAAACAAGACATCACGATAAGCTCGTTCGTTGGATCGGCATGTCGTAGCAGCGGCAGCTTAAGATCTGCTCTTAAATGGAATTGCTCTGATGATCACCTGGTGGTAGATGGCAGCCAGGGCAGCGCCAACGAAGGGACCAACCCAGAAGATCCACTGCAAAATAGAAAAAAGGAAAGTTGTAAACTTGTAAGGAACGGTTCTTTGTTATCTCTTCAGTATTGATAGGCTAAGCATGCAAAAACTATTTGCTCAAAAAAGCATGCAAAAACTGATGGAGGAAGGAAGTGCTACTGTGCTAGCATACTGACGATGATCTAATAATCCTCAATTAATTAAATTATTTATCTGCAATTGTTATTATAGATAGTAATATCTTTATGTTATTCGTAAGGGTACCCCTTATCATTAATAAAGGAGTTTAGACGAGTGGTCGTAAACTATTTTACGACCACCCTATATGATTGTAAGTACTTCTATGATTACCTAATGATCGTAAAATTTTATACGATCATCTTATGATCGTAAGCATTTCTACGATTACTTAATGTCATAAGTTTTACTACGATCAGGTTAACTACGACTACCCTATGATCAACAAAACCTACATACATGTGAGCCCAATCGACTAGGAACACTTATACACTATGTTTAATACATACAATCTTTGATATGTGCTGTTATTCTCCAGGATAACTGCACATATTAAACTTCTGTCTCTGACATAACTACAAGGCGACGTGGGATGATTAGTCTCTGACAATAATCATCACTGAATGTGTGTATTTCATCAAAAGGTAAAATGTCTCTTTATACTGGACAACTGTCACCCCTTCACACACTATATAAGGAGTAAAGCCGGTGGACAGAGGACAGAAACAACGACAACTAACACAAGACAAGATCAGCAGACAGAAATCATTAAACCCTAGTTCTAGTGATTTCTTCCCTGCTATAAAGCATAGTCAATACATTAACACGGGAGTAGAGTTATTATTCTCTCAGGAGAAGGCCCGAACCTATATAAAATCTCGTGTCTTTTTCTGTGTGGTTTAACTCAAGAAGAGTCCCAAGTATTCATTCGTAAGATTAATACTAAACCATCGACACATATCCCATAGCTTATATTGGCGCATATACTCAAACAGTTCTTCGAGGTAGACTTTTCAGAACTAAAAAGCTACTAAATACTTATCAATAGCATGCCACCATTTTTTGCATCATTTGAAGTTGGTAAATGTATGATTACCTGTGGTTGGCTATAGCAACATGTTCTCAGTGGGGGTGAAAATACAGCACTTGCTCAGATTAGACTTCAAAACTAAAGAACATATCAAAATTGTGTAACAACTATCAACTAATATGCCAATGCCACTATATTTGCACCATAGGAAGGTGCGGATTACATGTCTTATATTCGGCTAGAAGCATTTGCATTGTGAGTGGAACCAATTTGCTGAAAATGGCAAGTAGGTGAGAGAAGATGGGGTTTCACTCACATGGTCATTCCAGGCATGGTCCCTGTTGTAGATGATGGCAGCGCCGAGGCTCCTGGCTGGGTTGATGCCAGTGCCAGTGATGGGGATGGTGGCCAGGTGGACCAGGAACACCGCAAACCCAATTGGAAGTGGGGCAAGGATCTGTACTCACCAACAATGGATGGAAACATCTCATAGACTTATAGTATGTATTAGAACACATAGCAAAGTCATACTTTAAAGGAGTATATACATACAATCAACTTGCTGGAGCAAACAAGATAAAATGAACCAGCTAAACTCTAGTTATAAATGCATACCATAACAAGATACAAGCACATCAGTTTACTAGACTTGGTTACATATTGAAGACATATATGCATGAGGTACATAAAGGTGTTCATCAGAATACGAATAACAATTAATCTTAGGGTGTTAGTGGCGAATTGGTGATTACATTGCATAACTCTTTTAGAGTTTTAACCAAACTAACTACTGCAAAACTATCACATATCGAGCAAAGTGGGGAAATAAAGGAGTAGTAGTACTTACAGGAACATGGGAATCCCTGGCATTCCTCTTGGCATCAGTGGCCGAGAAGACGGTGTAGACCAGGATGAAGGTGCCAATGATCTCAGCACCAAGGCCATCACCCTTGGTGTAGCCACTGGCAACTACATTCGCACCACCACCATTGCCCATGTACAGTCCCTGCTGGAAGCCCTTCACCACTCCAGCTCCACAGATGGCCCCTAGGCATTGCATCACTATGTAGAAGATGGCCCGAGTCAGGGACAGCTTCCTGGCCAAGAACAGCCCAAAAGTCACTGCTGGGTTGATGTGTCCTCCTGTTGCAGTAGCAGATAAGAGAGATTAGTAGTGCCCTTAATTGTTGTACTTGCTTGGTGGTTATGATTGTTCAAGTACAACTTCATAGTTGTTCTCTCACAATTTCATGTTTTGATATTACCAGGCAGTACCAAAGATTCAGAAGCATTATTCAAAATTGGATCACAAAAATTCCTTGCTCGGCTGTTTATTGGGACTTTGAGAGATCGTACAATCTGACAGTAGAAGAGATTTAGTTGGCCCTATAGATTTTTTAGTAACACTAGGTGCTAGCAAGATTAACTAAGTAGAAAATTTTAAAATATTACATATTTGTTTGCCTCCAAGTGAATGATGATCAAGGTCAACTAATTTAAAAGGATGTTTTTTATGTTCACTTTGAGCGGTTTGAGTATCAAGATTTGAGCATTAATTAGCAAAGAAACTATGGGGGCAAAATGCTACTACATCAAAAGATGAGCTTTTATCTTCTAGTCGAGGATCACGCTTTGCATAAGAACAAGGCTCACATGCTACAGTGGTAGTCGTACAGTTTGCCAACGAAATAGCAAAATTACAATAGGACAAAACTCTAGGTGAGAGGAAGGTACCTACTGGTACAAGAGCAAAAGGTAAGAATCACAAATTCTCGTGCTTTCGAAAAACAAGGAGCTTCCTCA
The DNA here is from genome assembly GCA_036346255.1 of Ampelocalamus luodianensis. NCBI lineage: Eukaryota > Viridiplantae > Streptophyta > Magnoliopsida > Poales > Poaceae > Ampelocalamus > Ampelocalamus luodianensis. Next base: position 14,520,744 of record CM070620.1, read on the forward strand.
TCTCTATGCTGATAGCAGAGAACTGTGAAGTGCTATAAGTTGTAAACAAAGAAAAATCCACAAGGAAGAACTACCACAACGGAAGCCACAATGACAGCAAGAGCACATATAAGAAATTTAGCGAATTTTCAGTTATTAATACTGACCTAACAAGACCAAAAAAAATTCTTTAGAATTGCTAACTTTAGAGATCCCAGAAGTAGCTAAGTAAAAATCTAAATCGATTCACTGTTAAGGCCATGTGGCAAAGTCTTGCTACTTATGCAAGTTCCTATGAGTTTGTCTTCACACGTTTGCTGTAATACTACTGAGCCAAACAAGTAAAATAACAGGTACCAACTGATTAGGTCCATGTGCACTCGAAGTTAGCTTATAGCAAAAGGGGTAAAAAGAGCTATCCTGGCTAGCAAGACAAACCAAGGTAAAATCTTGAACAAAGTTGACAACTTGGTGGGGTGGAAGCAAGAAAGAAGCTGATTAAGAGAACTGACCGGAGATGCCGGCGGTGCAGTAGACGAGCGCGAAGATCATGCCTCCGAAGGACCAGGCGATGCCCTGGATGCCGACGGTGGCGCACTTTGAGGGGGACTTGGAGACGCCCATGACGGTGAGGATGGTGATGTAGAGGAAGAGGAAGGTGGCCACGAACTCGGCGATGCCGGCGCGGTAGAAGGACCAGGACTTGAGCTCCCCGGGCTCGAACAGCGGCGCCGGCGGAGGCTCCTTGTAGTCCTTGTCCTCCCCGCCGCCCTGCGCCGCCGTCCCGATCGGCTGCCGCTCCGAGAACTTGTTCGCGCCCAGGCGCACGTCCTCCTCCTCCCTCCATTCTCGCCTCCTCCTCTCCTCTTGGACTCAGTTAACTCTCTCTCTCTCTCTTCTTGAAGCAGCGGTGTGTGTGTGTGTGTGAGGTGGTGGGGTGCGAGGGTGTTATAAAGGCAGGAGGTAGTGAGGAGTGAGGAGGACACTGAAGAAGGTGGTTCTGGAAAGGGAGGGAAGAGGAGGTGAAGAGCACGGGAGTGGCGGGTGGGGCAGACTGGTGGTTGGTTAGATGCCTTTTTCCCTTTATTGTTGTTTCCAATCTTATCCAATTTGAGTTTCTTTTGATTGTTTGTTTGGTGTTTGGACTGAGCAAAATTGTTTCAGAAATGTGACATACAAGGCTAGAACTGTGAAAAAGCATTTTTATACCTTTGTATATGTGCAGGTAATTTCAGCGAAGCTGAGTATTAAAGGTCTATTTTCAGCGTGCAAAAGTAAAAAAAAAAAAAAACTGGTATAGTTCTTGGATAGTTAGAGCAAAATTTATTTACAAATGTAATGTTTGCAGCAGGAAGGATGGGAATGGAAATTTTTTAGTCTAAGGTGATAACGAAGAAAATGTGCATGAAGAGTGCATTGCAATTATAAGTTGTGAGTATGGTACCCATTTCTCTTGCTTCCTATTCCTATATTCTTTTGTTGCACTCATTCTAGGCTGCCCAAGCCTTTTCCTCGCTTCGAAGGATTCTTTTGCCTTTGTCCAGGATCAAAAGCCAACGTCGCGCACTAAAAATTCATCATCCTCCGGGCACCACCACACGACAGCGACGGGGCATGGTAGAAAGAAAAGGAGTATGTGATGTACTGATGTATGTACAATTGTTTGGATCCCCTTCCGATAATGCTGGCCCGTTATGATCTAATTCTCTCCCCCTTTCTAACTCGGACACTGTTTCAGCATCGTGCTGCATACGATTGACTTGTCTTCAAACAGTGCCACATTAAAGAAAGGGGATAGTACTACTACGAGTACTAGTTACTGTTTCTGTCGTTGCTTTAGCATATCCTAATTATATATAGCACATAGTTTTTGTGCCAATGCTATGATGGATGATGTAACATGAACCTAATGGAATTGAATCATTTGCGTTGCTGCAATAAATACGGAATGCTACAGTGCATAGTATCAGAAGCGACTTTTACTGTCTGATTGGAAAAAACGAATGATGAGATCAATTACTACAGTACTTCTCCATTTTGTTCTCTACGGTTGCTACATCGTTTTGCTGCAATCCAACAAGGAGCATTGACCTTGTAAAGGTACAGCACTGTTCACATAATGTTTTCTGCATTACTACAAATGATTCGGATCCAAACCTAACCACTTGGCCTTACCATTCAGTTAACTTTCCCATGAGCATCACGATAGAAAAACTGCAGTGCAATTCACCCAAAAGGGTAGCAACTTACCCAGGAAAGAATTCAGAGTTTCAGACCATTTAACTGAATTCATCATTAGCTGGATGAACAGTATCATATGATGCAGTACTGTTGTCGCTTCCTTCAAGAAGTCCAAATAGAACGATCCTGTCGTATTGCTATTCCTGATCCTGATATAAGAAGGGCCCAGGTACCGTACTGCAACTTGTACTGAAAAATCTGAGGAGAGAGTAAAGCTGGTGAGGCAAAGTGAGCTGCACAGGAGTACTTTCACTGAAAAATTTCGCCTTGCAAAAAAAAAAAGGAGATGTCCTTGATTGCATTTCAATCAAAGGCCTGGGAATTGTGCAGAGTTTCCAGTAAGTCAGAGGCCCCATGCTACAGCTAAGGATAGAGTCTTTACACCTAAGCAGCATGATTGATGGCAACGTCTTGCAGAAAACATTAGACGTGACGAGAATCAGAATTCCAGAATTAGAAGCTGCATTTCTGAATTTTTTGACCTGAATTAGCAATGTCATATTCAAGGAAATTAAGCATATGCAATGATTTCCCCGGATGAACCATCAGAAATCTGCTTGACAAGAGCAGGGCAAAATCTTGTTGCTTATTGAGTAGTGCTGAAATTTTGTTAATGGCTTTCAGAGGCAGCCTGTGATGAGCTTCGCAATATATGCAGAGTTCACATGAAAGCAAGATTTTCAGAAAAGATTCGGTGATCATATCATGTCAATTTCGGTCCCGGGGCTCTTTAGTTATCACAATCTTTCCACCTAAAATTCAGATCATCTCCAGCATGTAACTGTCTGTTGAGACCATATGGTATGATCATAATCTTAGTGCTAAATAATTGATATCAGTGTCGAGGTGTTTTGGAGAGAAACTCTCGGTTTAGCAAATTATTGATTTTGCTGTCAGGGAGGTCGGCGGTCTGACCAGCCCTGCTGGACGGTCTGACCGGGCAAGGGTGGCAGTCATACCGGTGGTGTGAGCTTTTGATGAATGGGCACCAAACACTTATGTGAGTGTTTGGGGTTGTGTTTGCATAAAGTGCTATTGAAAATGGAGACGGGACACGAAATTAAATTGAGTTTTGGCGAAAAGTTCAAGGAGGGGTGTTTTCTGAAAATGGGAAACGGTCTGACCAGCCGTTAGTTGACGGTCTAACCAACCAAGGGCTGGCGGTCTGACCGGTCATGGTGGCTTCAACACAATGAAGTGTGCTGATTTTGGGGTTTTGACTCAGGGTCATAGAAATGTTGCATATATGTTGCATATTGCATATTTGGACAAATATGTGTTAAGTTATGAAGAACTTATGCCTATAAATGGTTAGGAGAATCAAGGTCCAGAATGGTCATAGATGCCGAGTGAAATGGTTGGACTCAAACAAGGCGCAAGATGAACAATAACTATAGAAGGCAAAGTTTGAGCAAAAACCTTTTGAGGTAAAGTGATGCTTCCAGGAGCAAAGCTTTGAAGGTACGTGTTCTTGACTCATCAATTGTGTCAATTGATGATTATGTATGTCGTGCGGTGCTATATCACTACTACAAAACAGGCTATACAAGACGCATCATCACAAACGGTTCCTTTGGAACCGTCTGTGATACGTCACTATCACAGACGGTTTATTACAAGAACCGTCTGTGATAATTCACAAACGATTCTTAATAAGAATCGTCTGTGATAATTACACTCATCACAGACGGTTCTTATTACCGTCTGTGAATTATCACAGACGGTTATGCTAGCACTATAAATATTCAGTCCCGATAGACCCCCTGCCTCTAGCGCCTCCACCCCCTTAATTAAGAACGGTTTGAGCCGCCACCCCCATTGCGCCACCTTAGAGAGGAGAAGGAAAGGAGGAAGCTAAAGAGAGGAGGAAGGGAGGAGAAGGAGAGAAGGAAGGGAGGAGCAGGAGAATGTGAGGAATCTCGCGAGATATTTGGAATTTTTGTGGTGAGCTCTGAGGGTAACGATCTGTGATTTTATATATTTGCTCTAGATTAATCTCTAATCAATTTTAGTATGTTTGGTTAATAGGAAGAGTAACGTATTTGCAGTTTATTAATCTAATTTAACACTACTAATTTGTTACGTGCGTAACGTAGATGGATCGAAACTGGATGTACAGTGCGAACCAAGTGAGTGAAGAGTGCATTAATGGTGTGTTTGCTTTTAGAAGAGCCGTCGAGCAGGATATGTTGAAGAAGGCAATAAAATTTATGTACTGTCTATGCATTGATTGCGGTAAACCTGAAGATGTTTAACAACTCAGTGCAGATCGAAGCGCGCTTGATTCAAAGGGGTTTCAAAAAAGGGTATACATGTTGAACCAGTCACGGTGAAGAGCAGATTATACAGAAAGTTAATAATGACGACATCACCGAGGAATTTAACGATATGCCGGATGTTGACTGTGCCTTTGATAAGGATAGGTCGTATGATGATAATCTGGATCAGATGCTACGCGATGCAGAAGGAAACTACAGTGAGAGATAGTTTTGTAAATTCAAGGGCTTAATGGAGGACTCGGGGAAACCTTTGTTCCCTGGCTGCAAGCCGAAATACACAAGGTTGTCAACCGTGCTTGAACTACTGAAATTGAAGGCAAGTAATGGTTGGTCCGATAAGAGTTTCACGACGTTGTTATATTTCCTAGCGGACATCCTTCTGGAGGGAAACATGTTGCCCAGCACCACCTACCAAGCCAAGAAAGTTCTTTGTCCATTGGGAATGGAAGTAGAAATAATACATGCATGTCCGAACGATTGTATCCTGTACCGTAAAGAGTATGCAGACATGCATGTATGTCCCGTGTGCAAAGCATCCCGATACAAGCGTAAGAATACTACTAAGGTGAAGTAAGGACCTCCTGCTAAGATGTTGTGGTATCTGCCTGTGATCCCACGTTTGAAGCGATTATTTGCGAACCGAAAGGATGCAAGATTGCTACGTTGGCACTCAGAGGACCGTAAGAAAGATGGAAAGCTAAGACACCCTGCTGATTCTGCCCAGTGGAGAAACTTTGATCGAAGCTTTGAAGAGTTCGGTGCGGAACTGAGGAACATAAGGTTAGGGTTGAGTACAGATAGAATGAATCCTTTCGGTAACATGAGCAGCTGATATAGCACCTGACCCGTGAATCTATGTATGTACAACCTTCCTCCTTGGCTGTGTATGAAGCGGAAGTACATTTTGATGTCACTACTTATCCAAGGGCCAAAGCAACCTGGGAACAATATTGATGTGTACCTAGCACCATTGCTGGAAGATCTTGTAACACTGTGAAACGAAGGGTACAAGTATGGGATGCGTACAAACGAGAGAATTTCTCTTTACGCGCCATGTTGTTCTGCACCATCGATGATTTTTCTGTCTTTGGTAACCTGTCAGATTTCACTACAAAAGGAGCCAAAGCCTGTCCGCACTGCTTAGATGGTATGGAGAGTGTATGGCTGAACAACTCGCGCAAAACTGTGTATATGCGTCACCGTAGGTTTCTTCCCAGGATTCACCCATACCGCAAGATGAAGAAACAATTCGATAGAAATAAAGACGGTTCATCTCCAAGGGCTTTTAGAGGGAAAAAGGTCTATGATATGGTTATGGATATCGATGTTGTGCTTGGGAAGGGACGTAAATTAAGGACCCATCAAAAGAACATCTAGAACAAGCGGTCAATATTTTGGGACTTATCTTATTAGGAGCACTTAGAAGTTCATCACTGCATCGATGTCATGCACGTGGAGAAAAATGTATGTGATAGCTTGATTGATCTCTTACTGAACATTAGTGCCAAAATAAAGGATGGTGTTAACGTACGGCGTGACTTGGTTAATATGAACATAAGAACCTAGTTAGCATCGAAAGAGACTGATAAAGGACGAACGTACCTTCCCCCAGCTTGCTACACTCTGTCCAAGGCTAAGAGAAATGAACTATGCCAGAGCTTGCATGGTATGAAAGTTCTGTCTGGTTACTCCGCTAGCATTAAGAAACTTGTTTCTATGGAAGATTTGAAATTAATTGGTATGAAGTCTCATGATTGTCACGTCCTGATGACACAAATGCTTCCTGTTGCAATTAGGAGTATTTTTCCGAACAAGGTCCGACTAGCAATCTTGAGGCTGTGTTATTTCTTTAACTCAATTGCTCAAAAGGTCATTGATCCCGAAGGACTAGATGCTTTGCAGGCCGAGGTGGTGACAACTCTATGCCATCTTGAGATGTATTTCCCTCCATCATTTTTCGATATCATGGTTCATCTCATTGTTCACCTTGTGAAAGAGATAAAAATATACGGCCCTGTGTTCCTACGTTATATGTACCCGTTTGAGAGGTACATGGGAATTCTCAAGTCCTACGTATGGAAACGATCTCGACCAGAGGGCGGTATCATCGAAGGTTATGCAACTGAAGAGGTCATTGAGTTCCGCGTCGACTACATGGTTCAGATCGAACTGATAGGTGTGTCTCTATCTCATCATGAGGGGAGACTGGAGGGTATCGGGACCATCGAAAGGAAATCAATCACCCCCGATCTAGATATGTACGCTCAAGACCATTTCACGGTGTTGTAAAACATGACCCAAGTGTTCTCATACATCGATGAGCACAAAGACATGGTACGCCAACAGAATCCAGACCGATCGGAGGTTTGGATCACGACAGAGCACAACCGTCGGTTCAACGAATGGTTGAAGGTGCGATTCATTGGGAGGTCATCAAGTGTTGATATGCTGCTATGGTTGGCGAAAGGGCCAAAATTTACAATTATGACATGGCAAGAATATGACATAAATAGGTACATATTTTATACGACAGCTCAGGATAGGAAGAGCACAGTCCATAACAGCAGTGTTCGGATAGATGCATTTCACGAGCAGTTCAATACCGTTGGGCCACGTGGGTTGAACTCCTACTATGGGTTCGTAGAGGAGATTTGGGAGCTCGACTAAGTACTTTTCAAGATCCCCCTGTTTCGATGCCATTGGGTTAAACTTCCGCAGGGTGTGAAGGTCGCCAAGTATGGCGTCACTACTGTGGACCTCAAACGTATCGAATACAAGGGCGAACCATTCATACTCGCTAAGCAAGTTGTTCAAGTTTTTTATGTAACAGACCTGACAAATAAAAACCGCCACGTAGTTCTTCATGAAAAAAGAATGATTGTCGAAGTTGAGAATGTCATGGATGAGGAAGAGTGCAATCAATTTGACGAGTTGTCTCCTTTCGGAGACAACGCCGCTCGAGGAAGAACCCAATGAGGAAGCTAACTATATGCACGTCGATCATCATGAAGATCTATATTTTAATTAAGAATTTATTCCATTGTAATTTATTCCATAACATGAGATATATCAATGTGGAATTGTCATGTGTTAATGTGTTATATATGGACTTGTCATCTCTGATTTTGTTGTTAATGTGGACTTCATTGTAATGTGGAATGGTAATATTATGCACATGTATAACCTATTTGTCTCATGTCCTAATATACCAAATTATGGATTTCTCTGATGTGCTCTAGTATGACTTAATGTCTCCCTGCTCTTGTATGCCTAATACATGTTGAACATATCTCACGATTCTATTATGGAACCATCTGTGATAAGTAATCACAGACGGTTCCATAATAGAACTATCTGTGATATGCCTTTATTAAGCGGGAACCGCTAGGTTTTGCGCCCTTACTCGTCACTCGCCCTTGCTCTCGCCCGTTCACCTCCCCACCCGAGCGCCCCCGCCCTTGACGCCGTCGTCCAAGGTATGCCTCCTCCGGCCTCGCGCACCGACTCAGCGCCTCCTCGATCCTCGCACCGCCGCCCCAACGCCTCCGGTCCTCCTCACGCCGCCGACTCAGCCTCTCCTCGTCTCGCTGCCGGCTCCAACGCCTCCGGTCCTCCCTCACGCCGCCCACTCCAACACCTCCTCTCGTCCCGCTGCGGCCCAATGCCTCCTCGTGAATAATGTACCTCTATGTTATTTCATTGCTTATTCTTGCATGTATAGTTGCGCCTAGTTGATATTCTTGATCCGTGTTAGTTATGATATCCGAATCTAGCTCAAGATATTGCAAATTGTCCAAAGGCTCTGTTGGCTTGCTCCGTGATGAACTATGTCAAACTCTAAAATTGAATGTGATAATTAGTTCATACTTTGAGCTCTGTTCAATTACTTGCTACTGTACCTTCGATCTGCTGTCAGTCTGTTACTTTCAGATTTAACTAGTTATATTGAATCTTTTGATTCCATTGATATCTAGCAATTTAGTTGATCACTCTACTGTCAAGCAAATTGGCTTTAATGAATGAACTTGTGTTTTGAGGTTCAGTTTATTCTGAGAGTGTTCAATATCTGTTGGTAATCTAGATTTTTAGATTGTGATCCTAGTTATCTACTGTTTGACTGAAAGTATAATCTATATTCTTTACCAGTTGAGATCTTTTGATAGTTTAGTAAAGTATTGGTTAGAGTTCAAAGTTTGAATTTATATTGTCTTGTTCAGTTAATGAAGAGTATAAACAATAGTGTTGAGATGGCAAAGGCTTGTTCTTTTGCATCTCTCTTTCTGAGAGCACACACTATCATCAATCTTCTGTGCTTTATGCTGCTTATTGTGATTTCCTACTGTTAATGTTGAGCATAATATTGTTTTTAAATGACTTGAATGAATTTCATGGACACATGTTATTTTGGTCATTTATTACATGCTGGTATTATGCTCTATTACTAATAGTGAATGCTAGGTTTAATTACGATTATTTGCTAAATCTACACGTCATACAACAATTGTATGTTACTGTTGTGCGTATGCCAATTATGGTCTATTTGGCAAAAGTTATGGCGACTAGAATCTTTATTCATTTGTGGCATTCTTAAGGTGCTACGTACTGTATATGCTTGATACATATGTGTTGGATATATTGGAGACTTCCTTGAGTAGTACGTACTATATACTGTATATGCTTGATACTATTTGTTTATTTAGTTAATTAGTTGGGTAACTTCTATTTTTTCTGTATAAAATATGTTTTCAAGAGAAATTATGTTCAAAAATACCTAGTGGATATCAACTTGCATTCTATTTTATTTAAACTCTCAGCGTTTTGAATTCTGAAATTTTAGTTCATTGTGTACGTAACTTATATAGATAGCAAGTAAGCGAGATGGCGTCCGCACCGTCTTCGCTGCCGTCATCAACGTCGCCAAATGCGTCTAGATCTCTGAGGAAAGTGGTATGTCAGCGAGATGGCAGAGGAATATCGAAAATACCCGTGGGCCGACTGACCATCACAGAGGTCAGTGACGTTGGGGTCCCTTTGAGTCCCAAGAGAGTAGTGGCGAGATTCCGGACCATCTGCAGGATACTTGGAAGGGAACGGGTCCCCATCATCATACCAAGCTGGAAGTCTCTAACGAAAGAACGAAAAGGCGAGCTGTGGACAAAAATTTTAAGCTCGTTCACTATCCTGCAAATGCACTGCATATGCGAACAAAGAGTGTTGCTCGCGATGGGACACGCGTGGAGGACCTTCAAGAGCACGCTTGTCACGAAGTACGTGAACACCGATCGGACGCCCTTCACGAAGTATAAATTCTTGTCGCGGGATATATGGGACACCTTTGTACAGATGAAGACGACGGTCGAATTTCAGGAGCAAAGTGCGGCGCATAAGGCTCTTTAGGCACAAAACACTCACCCCCACAAACTCAGCACCACTGGGTATGCGAGTAAAACCGCGCAATGGGCGGCAGAGGATGAGAACGTAACAAGACCATTTGCTGAGATCACAAACAACCACGCTCGAAGCTGGTTAAGAGGGAGGGCATTAGCCACGTCTTCGGGCGGCATCTCTTTCACAAACCCGGCAGACCAGGAAGTGTCCCAACATCTGGTAAATATGTCGAACTACCTAGTTGTTAATAAGTCAATAACTTCATATTGTCTATAATAACATGATGACCTCTTGCAGGACGCATTGACTTCCGTATCTTCCCAAGGCTCCTTTGAAGCAGACAGGGAGAAGGATATACTATCTACGACCTTGGAAAACAAGGAGCACCTGGGTCGCATGCGAGGCATTAGGGTTTATGTACCTTAGAGGGATGGATTCGCAGACGACTACTACATGTATAGGAGTAGGAAGAGATCCAAGGCCGAGTACGACGATCGGTTGGAACAGGTGCTTATAGTAAAATTTCAAGGACAGATAACAAGATTGTAGGATCAATTGAATCAAGTACTCCTCAACTAGTCGCAAGTCGCCCTTGTTATCTTGGGAGCTAGTCCTCCTCAAAATCGGAGTAGCGTCGCGTCCACGCAAAGTTCTGAACATGACTTCCAATTACCTATCGACGACATCAAGGTAATGTACATCTCTAGAATGCTCCAAACATAGACCTATAGGACGCCTTAGCTAATTGCGTATTGTTTTGTAGGAGCCGATGCCCTGCACGCTCCAAGCGAGGATAGTTGGGTCCATGTCTATTGAGGCTGGGCGGGGGATGGTGTATCCATATCAGGAAGGGACAGTGCAGCACCGTGTCTAGCTGGCGCAGGGTTACGCCAGGGTCCAGGTGGACATGGTACATGACAATTTCAGGGCTGTCCCACTGGAGATTCACCTGAACGAAGACATCAAAACACTAGGGGATGTCGTGTACACTTTTATCCAGTGGCTCAAGAAGGACATCGCCTTGGACCCTGCAATGCCGCGATCTCGACACGACCATGCCTCTCCAACAGGGCCCTCGATGACTCTACCTCAACCTTTGCTTTAGAAGGCCGCCTCATCGGTTCCCATGGAGAAGACGCCAAAGGAACAAGAAAAGTGTGTCACCGTATCGATTCCCGAGTCGTCTCACAGGAAGACGTGTAACGGGCAAGTCGTTAAGGCCAAATCGAAATCGAAGAACATTAAGGCGCCTCCCAAGCCCTCGAAATACTCCTTCGGAAGTCCGTTGGCCCCCGACACACTATTAGCCCGCGCTGGATTAGGTTGCCATTCTTTGCATGTCTAGTACATGCGGAAGACCAAAGAGAAAGGGTGCGATACTGGAATCACTGTCAGATATACAAAGGAGCATTTCTTCCACGAGCCGGGCCACTTCGTCGTGGGTTTCGATGACTTATTAGACCTATTCAACCTCAATGCTCTCGATGCCTCACTTCTACGATGCTGGATACTGTAAGTGTGTACAATCAAGTTCTACATTCATGTAATACAGATTAATATCATAACTCATTGCTTATGTATAGATACATGATGAAAAATCCCCAAAAAAGGAATGAACTAGTGGGTTTCCTTGACCCACACATGGTCTCTGAGCAAACCATCAACCAAAACGCATCCTACATCGATAAATACATAACGACGGGATTGCTTGTTCAGGATGACAATGACTACATAATGGTGCCCTACAACCAGAAGTAAGTGCTTCACTACTTGCTATACAAATTTCATTTGTACTTTATACGCAACATGAACTTAGGTTTAATGACTATAGCGACATACATAAGTAGGTACCACTGGATCCTTATAGTCATTATACCAAAGAGGAACAAGGTAATATACTTTGATTCTCTACTTCCACGACGACCACGAAGAATTTGAGTACATATAGATGTAATCATCAGCTTTTCCGTCATGGAGGCACAAGGTGCACTCTCCAGGCGTCCCGATCATCTTCCCAGACTTCGTCATTCTGTAGTAGTACTTGAACAGATCCAAATCTGCGGGAATCCCCAAGTATGCTTCGCAGAGATAGATGAAGATGCTGAGATTGGCTATAGCATTGGGAGCAAGATTCACCAATTCAACTCCATAATACTCCGAGACTGTTGGGAGAAAGGAGTGAATCGGTAGTCTAAATCCGCATTCGACGTATGCAAGAAAAACCGGAATTTCCCCATCTTCGTTGCTCGGAGAATGTTCTCTAGCCGCTGACCTCCAAGAAATCAAATTTTTGCTGGGAAGCAGCCCGATTTTCTCCAAACTCTCAAGCTTCTTCTCGCTCAAGTCGTGTTCACCAGCTTAGTGATTTGGTCCGACATGGTCGAGGTTTTGAACGAGGAAAGAAAAAGGGGTTGAAGAATAAGAGGTCGGAGGCAATTTTTCTACTCAGGAGATGAAGAGGAAAAGCAGGAAGTGTAAAAACCTGAGGTCTACTAACGGGTTTTTATAGCTTCAGATTTTCTAACTAAAATCGGGAGTTATCCGAAAAAGTCCAACGGACAAAAATCTTTTTTCCAACGGACACAAAAACTCTTCGATTTCCAAGGCAAGTTCTCAACTTTAAAGTGAATATAAACCACTTCAAATGTTATTGCATTTACTGAGTTTCAGTCCGATACGACTTCATCGGAAGAGAGGTGTTCACACGACCTATTCATTTAAAGTTCGGGGGCTAGCTGACGAGGATTAAAACCTCTATGTATTATTTTTAATACATAACAGACCATACGTCTTCATGGTCATAACCCCTGAGGTTCACGACCTCACTGGTCATAGAGATTTCAGAGGTTATACAATGGGTACCCTGGTCGGACAAAGACCTGTGCCTAGCTCTTGACTAGGGAACTGCTCGTAAAAGGTATGGACTGATATTTGGAACGGATTCCAGGTATATTCTCTACCGTGTGATGAATAGAACTCGTGCATATGTTCCATACCACACAGCGTTTCTTATCCTGAAGCATTGATGAATAACCACCATGCGGTTAAGTATCTCATAAGCATACAACCGCCGAACGGTTAACTCTCTATCAACCGTCATTTAACTCCGACTAGTCGCGACGCTTCACATCAGACGTCTTCTCCAGAAGTAACTGCCACCCCTTCAAGAACTATTTAAAGATGGAGCATGGATGGAGCAAAGAGTCTCGGATCAGACTAAAGCATAGGCCTTAGATTTGTGTTTTAAGTCTAATATTGTAACCTAACAAGCAGTGTTCTCAGTGTAAACAGGAGTAGTTCACCATCTAGTCAGGAGGCATTCTCTGTAAATCCCAGTTCATACTAATAAAAGAGCAGTCCCATTATCTCCCCAGATTTCCCACGTCATTCTCTCCTTTTCTTTTCGTAAGATCGACGTCATGACCGTCGACAGTTGGTGCCGTCCGTGGGGAGCGCAGCGTGGAATCTTGGAATAAGTTCTTTGCTCATCAAATCTTTGTGCATTGCCCGTTTGTAATCGCTCATGAGGTTATGGCGAGAAGTTGGGACGAGGAAAACTGGTTCGACCTGACGGACTACTCCAACCTCGACATGGACACGTGCATCCGTGCCTTTGAGGAAAACGGAGTCTTTTCATCATCCGCCTCCTCCGCCGGTTCGCCCATCGCAGATATCAGCGAGGTCGACTGGATGGATGAGGATACACCGCTACGATCAGTGGCGGTTTCAGAGAAAGTGTTTTCAACCAGTTCGGAACACCCAAAAGCCTCTGCAGGCTTGGACTTTTCGACCGGCAAAAAAAGGTGACGAAAATTCAACACCGCAACTCGAGGATCAATATACCCTTGATGCGATCGTGGTTGACAGGTACTCACCGACGGCTTCTGGTAATTCCAGGAGCCAACCGACATTTGGTGACGGTGTCGATGAAACCCCCATTGGTCATAAACCAAGTGGGGATGATAAGGCTCAGCATATGATCGGCAATCCGTCGGATCAGGTTGAGACCATTATGAAGACCTTAGGAAGTGCTGATCACCGACCATTCTCCATCATGGAAGCTTCTCGCAGAAGCTCTGAAAGGCTCTCCATCGATTACAACGGAAGCTCATCGGGGGATCACTGTTGGAAGCACGAGGTCAATGCAATCGGAGATACAGATCAAAATACCGTGTACGGTCCTCCATACGTTGCCTCACCACCACATAATAATGAAGATGGTATGAGCGGTCAAGTACAAATTGCTAGAGGTAACAGAACTGGTAGACGTCCATTAGTTAATTCGCCTGGTTCTGCCCCAGCCAATGTAAGGGACCAGGCAAGACTGACTAGGAGGTCGGGGGATTCAGGCTATCAGACACCCTCTCCTGGCAGAAACCCTTTGAGACCTTCGGTAACAATACAAAACCTGCAGCGAGTTAGAGATATGTTAAATACTTCTGACCCTTCTTTGGCAGAGACTTCAGGTTTTGTCCAACTTGTAGGTCAAGTATCAGAAATTATCCAACAGACTATGCAGCGCACAGAAGCATATCGGGAACGAAGGCACTCGCAAAGTCAGACCATGACTTCATCCCAAAGATTCTTCCCGTAGTCACCGCATGGTCGCGTTGAAGACCAGTTGATACCAAGACCACCTCGACGATTTCGACCAACAAGTCATGAGGGGAGAAGGCTGTTCCAAGAATCCTCACCCTCACTTCGTCGAGAGGAGTAATCGCTTGGACCTGGTGATCTTCGACATCATCTGAATCAAGCAAGCGGTCAGAGGCGTCCTAGCAACGTCCACGACCGAATCGGGACACCAGAGCACCGGAAATCTAATCTTAGAAACCGGTCTCCGACCGATTATAATCCGGCACCTTTTCAAAGAAGGCGCCATGAAACTATCACAGGTTGTCGAGCCTTCTCTGCAGGGCTCCAGGCTGTGCGTTGGTCAAATAGATTCCGACTGGCCAATTTGGATAAATTCAATGGGACCCAAAATCCTTTGGAATTTCTCCAGATATACACCACCGCTACCAGAGCCGCTGGTGGTGATAAAAATGTAATGGCTAACTATCTTCCCATGGTATTAGAAGGGTCAGCCCGGTCGTGGTTGCTCAACCTACCGGTCGGTTCAGTGTATACTTGGGAGCAACTTTGCGACCTTCTGATTGCAAATTTTCAGGGTACGTATGATCGCCCTGGAAAGGAGGACGATCTACACAGAATCTGGCAAAAATCTAAGGAGACTCTCTGGCAGTACATCAAAATATTTAGCCAGGTTCGTAATTCAATACCAGAGGTTGTAGAATCTTCTGTCATTCAAGCCTTCAAAGCGGGATTAAGAAACGAAGGTTTACAGAGGATTTAGCTATACATCCACCACGAACAACCATCGAGCTTTTTGATATGGCCGACAAGTACGCAACCGCCAGCGAAGCGGTTGAGTGGAACGAGGCCATTGATCGAAAAGATAAAATCCCCCAATCTGGCTTAGATAGAACAGAAAAGAAGCAAAAGAAGGCTCTCAAGAAAAAGAAACACTGCAAAACCGACGATAAGGAGGTTCTTGCGGTTCCTGAAAAATTTACCAAGGGAAGAAAGGATTATTCTGGTCATGGCAAGGCTAAAGCCCCGACCAATGAATACAAGAAAAATAAGAAGTGGTGTCCTCTTCACCAACAAGCAGGACACGACTTGCGTAATTGTCATGCTTGGCAAAAGAAACTGGAAGGTTATTATGCAGGTTAAGGTCCACTCCCCTCAATACAAGAGCTCGGGGAGACAAGCTCCAAGAGTGATAAAGACGGTGACGAAGAAATGAAGTACCAAGAACCTCAGCACACTGTCGACGTGATCTTCGGTGGGTCTTCATCTGGAGGCTATGGAGCGGGAAGTCAACCTTACCGAACCTTCGATCGTCGTTAAACCTTCAAGGTGGTTGGAGACAATAATCTCCTTTAGCAAAGAAGATTGCCCTATTCCTTCAACTCGACCAGGTAGGTTCCCTATTGTCGTTTTATTATTATTAATAACGCAAGGTTAATCGGGTCTTGATAGATGGGGGTAGTTCTTTAAATATTTTATTTGCAAGCACATTGGAAGACATGCAGATTCCCAAATGCAAGGTAAGATCTGTGAAATATGCCTTCCATGGCATAGTTTCTGGATCTACCGCCAAGCCAATAGGGCACTTGTCCCTACTGGTTACGTTCGGGAGGCCCGACAACTTCCGGACAGAAAAGATCTCATTTGATGTGGTAAATTTCGAAACCGCGTATAATGCAATCCTTGGTCGTTCGGCCTTGGCAAAATTCCTGATAGCCACGCATTACGGTTATCAGAGTTTGAAAATGTCAGGACCAAAGGGGGTCATCACGGTTCGAGACGATAAAAAAATAGCCTACGCATGTGATCGGAAATGTTTGTAACTGGTCGATGATCTTTCGACCAGGGGAACTAACACCACTACCATGCAGGTCAAAAACTCGAGACCAAAGATGACACCAAAACCTTCTGACCAGATAAAAGAGGTACAACTCGACGAACGCGCTTCTCCAGATGGTGCCAAGATACTAGTCGGAGCAGGACTCAACCTTAAATAGGAAGAGTTGCTCATCTCCTTCCTCCAAGCAAACCAAGATGTATTCGCCTGGCAGGCGTCCGACATGCCCGGAGTCCCCAGGGAGGTGATCGAGCATAGGCTAGCTTTGCAGCCTAACAAACAACCGGTCAAGCAGAAGCTAAGGCATTTTCGCATCTGATCGGAAGGAAGCAATCCAGTCGGAGATTGACAAGTTTCTCAAAGCTGTGTTCATTCGTGAGGTCAACCACCCAGAGTGGCTCGCCAATCCTGTAATGGTTAGAAAAGCTAATGGAAAATGGCGAATGTGTATCGACTTTACAGATCTCAATAAAGCTTGTCCGAAGGATGACTTTCCCCTTCCTCGCATTGATCAACTTGTAGACTCTACTTCCGGGTGTGAGTTGTTAAGTTTTTTAGATGCCTACTCAGGGTACCACCGGATTAATATAAGTAAAGAAGATGAAGAGAAAACTTCCTTCATCACTCCATATGGTACTTACTGTTATGTGAAGATGCTATTTGGTCTCAAAAATGCTGGTGCAACATTCCAAAGGTTGATGCAAAAAACCTTTAGTCCGTAGATAGGTCGAAATCTTAAAGCCTACGTTGATGATTTAGTCGTAAAAAGCATCAACGCCGACGATCACATTCCAGATTTACAAGAGACTTTCAATAACTTAAGACGCCATAACCTTAAGTTAAATCCAGAGAAATGTGTGTTTGGAGTTTCATCTAGAAAGCTTCTCGGATTCCTAGTTTCGGCTAGAGGCATTGAAGCAAATCCAGCAAAAATCACCACCATCGATCAGATACGCCCTCCGACCACAAAGAAGGAAGTTCAGAAGCTAACCTACAGATGGCGCATAAGTCGTTTCATAGCGCAGTTAGGTGAAAAAGGACTACCTTTCTTTAAGCTTCTCTGGAAACATGAAAGTTTTGAATAGACTAAGAAGGCAAGCAACGCTTTCGAAGAACTTAAACGATACCTTATGAGTCCCCCAATCTTAGTTTCTCCAAGATTGGGAGAGACATTACTGATTTACGTGGCTGCAACGCCACAAACGGTCAATGGTGTGCTGGTCGTAGAACGTGACAATGTCCAACGACCGATATATTACGTAAGCGAAGTCTTACACTGTGAGGACCCCCGAAATCGGATCCAGATTGCTAAGTGATTACGCCAGAACGCAACACTTACGTGAGACGAACACGATTCCAAGTGACCGGATATGTGTCACATGTTAGCTCCCAAGGATCAAGTACAACATGCACATATCCTAGTACACAACATTGCAATCACATCCATACACAATGTACAAGAATAAAAGAATCAATTACAACATCATTTAAAAAGAATCTTATAGTACAAGGTTGCATAAGAGGGCCGGTCGACCAAATCTAATTAACACAACTGAATTGCAGCGGAATATAAACTTAAAATAAAAAGGGAATAACCGAGTTGGTATGCCCACAATCCCACAAGCAACCAACTGGAGTTAAAGCCGTTGCACCCGTCGTTCTCACCTGGACAAATAGACACTGTTAGAGTACAAAGTTGTACTCGTGAGACTTTCAAGAGAAATAAGGATGCATGTAAGAGTCAAAGGAAGGCTACTAAACTAGTCCAATTTTTGGCATAAAGCAAGTTTTGCATAATGATAAAAGATTCTAACTTGCCATTTGTAAAACATTTAGAAAATATTTTATAATAGTAAGTAATGATTAACAAAGGTGTAATCTCCAAGTATAATCAACACACGAACATCCCATTCGTGGCACAATTCATTCCTCAACAAAAATTAACGCGCGAACAACGCGTCCATGAAATAATTCTCATATTTGAACAAACTAACATAATGACAAAACATTCCCAACCATAACCCAAACTTAAATTTCCAAAAGACTAACTGTGCCTGCTTTCCCACAAGTGTTGTCCATAACCTAGGACGAGGCTATTCGAATAGATTTAGTTACTCTGCAGAGTTGTACAGCTTTACCCACACGATATGCATTCCTCTTAATATCGGCCAATGCACTCTTCCATAGGAGTGTGACTAAGGTAGCATAACGAGGCCTTTACAATGTCACGTCCTAACTATCAACCCACCCGAGGAACAGAAGCCCCGTGGGAGTCAAAATGCCTCCTAACCACAGGTGAACCTCGTTACGTAAGTAAGTCTCCATAAAAAAAATAGACCCTTAAGAACAAGTAAGGCGACCCTTAACATGCCCCCGCGAGATTGACAAAAGAACAATTAAATACATAACAATAACAATTGTCAATCCCATTGTGTTTTGATAGCTAACACACAACAAATTATTAAGCCAAGCCTTCGCCATTATCCCGCTGCAGTGGTTGTACGTAAGACTTGGTTCATCACACCATGCATCGGTCCTAAACACTCGGACGGGCTACAATTCCATAACAACAACAACAACAACAAAGTTTCATGATCACCCTACGCCTGCCCAAGTTAAGAACATCAAACACATGCCCAACAAGTCCACAAACCACGATGTGAAGATCTGGATACATTCCTCAAATCCAACATAATCCAATCCATAAAATCCTCAAAGTTCATTAAGATTCACTCGATCCATCTGGCCGATGGACTAGCTCCATCAACCGCTTTGCTATAACTACTTGCATGGCTAAGCATCGTTCTACAAACTAGCAAACAACCCATATAACATATATCCTTAATCATTCAAGGCAAAAGGGTAATCAACATTCAAAGGAGGGCTAATGCAGCAATTAGGAGATTAACTACTTCTACCCATAAACATACATTTCAAAAATAGCATGCAATTGCGATAATACAACTCACACAAAACATTTAAAAATCACTGGGAGCAATATGGTCAAGAGGAGGGTGCTCGCACCTTTGCCGTACCACTTGTTCAACCTCTGGTTACACTCAAATTGATCTTACGAATATATCGATATCGTCAAAAACCCAACAAGGACCAATACTGCAATAATGCTAATAAAGCTGAAAATTCAAAACATTCAAAATTACAAGACATTCATGTAGTAGGTAGAGTAATATTTTAGGTGAATTTTAGGTGAAATTTTTAGTTCAATTGGAGCTCATATGAATTTTTCTAGGAATTTATCAAGGTTTAAGTCCTTAATGTATAATTAATTTAATTAACAAATTTTTCCGTAACAGAAACCTAACTCAAACCTATTCCAATTTAAATCACTTTAAAAATGAAAACCAAGAAAATTGGTTTCATTCAATTTGGAGTTAAATTGAATTAGTTATAAATTTTCAAAGTTAAGAGTAATTTCATGTGGTAAAACAATTTATTTTGGATTTCCAGAATTAATGAATTACTTTTTATACCAAGGTGATCCTAGCCACAGTCTATGACAGGTGAGGCCTACATGCCACGCATACTAAGGGATTAACTAAGCGCTAAAGATAGGATCATCACCTATGTATGCCGAGCCGGCGCGACGGGGCTCTCCGTATTTGTCGCTGAACTCGTCCGTGTCCATGTCCGCTCGGCCTCTCGTCCATGTCCACTATTCCACTCTCATAACAGTGGATACAATGGAGTCTTCACTAGAATCAACAACATCATCAAGTTATAAACTTGGCATCATAATCAACAACAACTACATTTGGCAAGAGGTAGCTAAAATCAGCTAAAACAGAAAACAATGTTATCAGCCCACCTTGGTCTTTAGTGCATAACTTCCAAACCACTAACTCAAACTGCGTGGAACTTGGCAGAATGCAGTTCAATGAGTCCTCAACATGCTGTCTAAATTTTACCCCAATCCGACACCATATGACCCTCAAACGTATCAAGCACCAAGATTACGCACCTCTGATTACACTGCAAACGTAACGAGCTAAACCACTCTCAAATCCGTGCTCAAGCAAACCAAACTCAAACCAACTGATCACAACGGAGTGCTCTATGTGTAGAACTAACTCACCAAGTTTGGAGCCTATCCAACGAAGTTTGAGCCTCCGACCATGAGCTTGAAACAGATCGGGCAAGAGCCACCAAACTCGAACGAAGAACGACAATTTTCGAGAAATGCACACACACTCCAGTCGCTAACAACCAGTCCCACTCTTAGCCATTAGCTTAAGACTTGGCCACGATTCTTATAACTCGGATCATGGACCAAAATACTTAACCGTGATGCCTTTTAGTTACAGAATCGAATTTCTACACCAACTTTGAACTCCATTAACACGCTTTGAATTTCGACTTATGGTTATCCCGACAACACAAACCGAATAGACTCAAGCACAACAAGATTAACACCTACAAGGGCTGCAAAGATGGACTCGCCATATCCCCACCACTCGATCATAGACCAAACTCACTAAACCGCAAGCAACCGAAAAGTCTAAACTTCGCCGAGTTTTGAGTATCAATATGCTTGCTGAAATCTAAACTCGACAGAGGATCAACTCAAACACTAAAATAGCTTCCAACAAAAGGGGACAAAAGAAACCGATCGACCCTAGCAAAACGAGCAAGATTAACTTCATGACATGCATGCATGTTGCCGAGTGATCGCATGTCGGTCGCCGCTGTGCCATCGCTATTCCTTCCACCCAAACACCATCGCCGTATAGCTCCAGCCAGCGCTTCTTCGCTCTTCTTTTTCTTCTCTCCAAAACACTCAAAAGCTCAAAAGGCCATGCATGCTAGAAAATCTTGGATGAATGAGAAGCTAGTGTGATGAGCAACAAGATGGTATACCATGCAGGGGGCGATTTGTGGTTTCTTGCTTGGATTGGGATGAGAGAAGAGAATAAATGAGTTTGTTTGTGAGAGAACTGAACTAGCAGAGTGAGAAGAAAAACATGTTCTGCTGGGGAGAGGAGGTGGCGTGGAGATGTGGCTGTGCTGGCTTTGGTTGTTCATTTGGGGTGAGAATCAAGTAGTAGTGCACTGAGTTGGCTTGTTCTGTTCGGCTGGGCACACGAATGGGAAAAAGTGAATGAGCAGTGGAGGAAAAGAATGGCTGTGGTGGTTGGTTTGGCTTCAGTTTGAGTTTAACTTTAATTGCTTTGACCAACACACAACACATTTGATCGAGCATTCTAAAATAGAAAATAAATTCTAAAAATTCTAAAAATTTGTGTGGCTTCTCTCATAAGTGTAATTTCCATTTTTCAAGGCCCCACACATGGATCACTTTTCAATTGAGAGCAGAATTAAATTTCTATCCAAATTTTGGGATGTGTTCAGATTTTATAGGGTTAACAATGCTCCTAAAAATTTAATAAAATTCATATTTATTCATGATAAATATTATAGTATTTAAATAAATTATTTCTAGATGATGATCATAAGTTTTTATTTCTGTTTTCTTTTGGAGTTAGAATTTGAAGTGTAGGTTCAATTTGTTTGATAAATTTCAAGTGCAAAATATTATGCAATCGATTCCAAAAAGCCAAGCATGCTGATAAGATGCATACTAAATCCCATTAATTAACTTGAGGATGTTACATACACGGACCAAAAGAAAGATATCTGTAGGTACAAAAGTTGCTCTATGGTCTCCTTATGGCTTCAAGAAAACTAAGGCATTATTTTTAGGCCCATAAAGTGGTCGTACCAACTGGATATCCCCTTGGTCAAGTCCTAGGAAACAGGGAGTCATCAGGACGAATAGAAAAATGGGCGGTTGAGCTTGGGGCGTTTGACCTCCATTTCATCCCACGAACAACAATCAAGTCCCACGCAATAGCAGAATTCATTGTCGAATGGACAAACCCTGAACCCACCCAAGGGCCCGAGTACGAACACCACGATGAGTGGACAATGTACTTTGACGGTTCCTTGATGCTCCACGGCTCGGGGGCTGGGGTCGTCTTGATTTCCCCTACTAGTGAACAAATAAAGTACGCCATTCAGTTAAACTTTCCTACTACTAACAATGTGGTAGAATACGAAGGTTTGCTGGCAAGACTTCGGGCAGCTCATTCGCTCGGGATTCGCAGATTGCTAGTGAAAGGCGATTCTCAACTAGTAGCGAATCAAGTGGGGAAAGAGTATCAGTGCTCTAGTACCATGATGTCATCATATCTGTCGGAAGTACAGAAACTTGAAAAGCATTTCTTCGGTTTTCAGATCCAACATATTCCTAGAAAGGGAAACTTTCTGGCAGACCAGTTGGCACGGATGGCTTCTACAAGGACATCCGTCTCGCCCGGAGTTTTTCTCGAGAAACTCGATTCACCCTCGGTAGTCGAGCCTTCCGAGGACATAGATGTCCGTAAGGAGGTCGCACACCTCGATTCTACAAACATGGATGCTCCACAAGTCGATGATGGTTGGCGCCATCACGATCACGGTAGAGATTGGATGACATCGATCTACAATTATCTTCAGCATGACCTCATTCCAAAAGATGTTGTAGAGGCTGATCGTATAGCACGAAAAGCCAAATCATACACTCTAATTGAACGTACCTTGTATAAGCGAGGATCTCACGGAGTGTTGATGAGATGCATATCTCAACCGGCTAACATTAAGTTGCTAACCGAAATTCATGGAGGAGTCTGTGGAGCTCATCATTCCTACAGAATGTTGGTCGGTAAAGCCTTCAGGCAAGGATACTACTGGCCAACTGCCCTTCATGATGCAAAAGAGCTCGTGACTAAGAGCGTACAATGTTAGTTTCATAGCCGACAAGTACATCAGCCGTCCCAAGCTTTGCAAACAATTCCTCTTTCTTGGTCTTTTGCAACATAGAGACTAGACATTCTGGGACCTTTGCCAAGAGCACCCGGGGGCTTTGAGTTCCTCTTCGTCATGATTGACACTTTCACTAAATGGATTGAAGCCGAGCTAGTTGTGAAAATTACAACTGAGGCTGCCAAGAGGTTTCTCACAAAAAATGTGATCAGACGATTTGGTGTATCCAACAGATAATCATGGATAATCTGCATCAGCCTCAAGCAAGTAATTTTCAGGAATTCTTTGACGACCTAGGTATCAAGATACATTACGCTTCTGTTGCTCATCCACAGAGCAATAGAGCAGTTGAGCGAGCCAATGGTATCATAATGCAAGGAATCAAACGACGAGTTTTCGACAAGTTAATTACACCGTCGTGGGCTTGGGTTCAAGAACTTCCTTCAGATATGGGTCGTTCGCACTACGACTAGTCGTGGCGACCGTGAAACCCCATTCTTTTTGGTATATGGGTGAAGTCATGCTTCCTCCAGAACTAAAAATTAATTCTGCTCGGACTGATTGCTTTTCTGAAAATGATTAGTGTGAACGACGACTTGATGACATCAATTTCTTGAAGAACGACAAAATCAAGCCTTGATACGATGAGCGATCTACTAACAAGCCATGCGCTCGGCATCACAATCGTAAGGTGCAACCACGCAACTTTAGTCAGAGCGATCCGTTCTTAGAAATATTCGTAACCAAACGAGTCGCAACAAACTTTCACCCAAGTGGGAAGATCCATACACTGTGATCGGTCACCCGACTGTGTTCTGACGATTAGCTATGTCTGACGGGCAAATCTTGTCTAATTCTTGGAATATTGATCAATTGTGTAAGTTCTTTGTATAATTTCCTGTATTTCTTTCATTTCATATTTCAATAAAGATGTATTTCCTTTTCAAAGATAAGTATGGTTGTTTATAATTATTATTCGTTGCTAATGGTCATATACCATTATTGTTAATGTTGGTTGGAGAAGACACTCATTCTCTCCGATATCCCTTTACAAAAAACTAAGAGGGATCTCCATTACTCATTGGTGCTGACTTAATTGTCAAATGCCACACCGGTCTTAGTCGTGATCATTGCTTCAATGATACCCACGCACAACCACATACTCTTTTCTCAAAGAAACATACGAGTATAAGGAGTACCACTCAGACAATTTATATGGTTTTGTTATTTCTCGAATTCGAAGATTACTATTTTATTTCAACATTCTCATTATACTCGAGTTTGGCTACTAGTCGTGACACTGAAAGCCTCTTAGTCAAGTCTCTCCTCTCTCAGACGTGGTCCCGCCACGGAAGGAGCTTCCTAGTGACGGCCCTTTTCCTACGATCCTCGCTACACTGGACTTGAGCATGTGCACGCTTTGCGTAAATATTTTACAAATCTTCAATGTTGGGATTCATTACGACCAGCTAATAATTTATATAAACAAAGGTACTTATCATTTCCTTTTGCATATATTTTTGCATATTTTCTTATCATCAAAGCCAATCTTGTTATATCTTCAGACTATATGTAGTATCAAACAGTGATTCAATAATGGACAAGATCTAGACTAGTCGAAATCATACACCGGTTCCGACCACATGATTCTATAGTTTTTATTAGATCATTTTTTCAAACATTATCAGCACATATACCATGGTCGTCGTTATTACTCAATTTCTTGATCTACTGCTTCTTTAGCAAAGTTCATCTACTAATATAAGCAGTCGGAGCCTAGAAAAATATGAGTATTTAATAACATTGATAAGACGAAACAAGAACTTCGTTGATGATAAAAGGTAAGTTTCATTTACAAAGTTTAAATTTTACTTCTATCTACTTGTTAGAACCACTAGACTGGTCACTGCGTGATGGAGATCTAACTTCCTTTTCCTCAGCAACTTTCTCTCCGAGAGGCCTTACTTCCTCGAGAAGTTTTGTTGCTTCATCTTCAGAGCAGTCGAAGTCTTCTTCAATAGCTCCAAGACGGACAGAGGGGTCGGAAGCCTTTAGTTTTGCCAAGGCGACACTAACTCCATTTATGATAGCTTCTCTCATTGTCTAGGCATGGTTTTCCTCATAGTTTTGAGCAGCCTTGAGATCTTCTAGAAGTTGGCTAAAATAGTTTGTCTTTTCCGTTGGATCTCTTAAGGTAGGCAAGCTTGATCCTGATCCCATATCATAGATCATTTTATTAAGAGCCAAGATTCTTTCATCAAGGCCATACACAAGGGCTGCCTTTTGGCCATGCTCAAACTCGAGAGTCTTTTCCGCTCGTTCAAGTGCTTGAGTTTTTTCTGCATGAGTGGATAAAAGAGAGTCAATACACATTTTAAAATTGGAGTCATGGAATACTGGTTAAGTCTACAACTAGTTACCTTTGATTTTCTTCTCACAAGAGTCGAAAACCTCCTTTTGCCTAATCATCGCTTTGCTCGATCGACTGGTCTTTATTTTGATTTTCTTCTCTAAGTTTTATTATCATGGCTTCCTTAGCCACGACCTCTTCTTTAATTTTCTCTAAATCTATCAAATATGATAGAAAGACAAGATTGAGTTATGAAAGAGGAATAAGATGATAAAATGTAGGAAGTCAAGTTAAAAGAGAAAAGTTCTTACTTCTCAATTCGGAATGCTTTTGCTCCAGAGTTTTTATTCGCTGGGTCAGTCCTCCGACCACAGCATAGTTCTCAACCATATGCTACAAAAATAAATCCCTTTCTTTGGTAAGTTTTCAAAGAAACTTCAAAAGAAAGAATTATAAAGATGGTCGAGAACACTTACCCTAATTGCCACGCCATTATATTCTAAAAATCATATCCGACCCATCTCAACCGGATGGTCCTAGATCTTTCCCATGCCTCACAAGTTCTTTATCCTCGATAAATGGGGACAGGAACTTGTTAGCCTGAGGATTATTTCCAAGAGAAGGTGGAACCTGTTGGGGATCTCTAGGGATGACTACCTCCGGAGATGGAGTGAGGATCACTAGTGGATCCTGAGCGCATGCTCTGCATCGATACCGCCGGGGCTTCTTTATCCATTTCATCCTCTATGGTTTTAGCTTGAGGAGTGTCCTGATCAGAAACCTCCACGACTACCTCTTCCCAAGGAACCTTTTCCTGAGGGGTGTTCTGCTCGGAAACAACTAGAACACCTGAAGATCTACGAAAGAAGAAAGTAAAGAAGATCAAGGTTCCAACATATCAAAAATATCAAGGTATGCATGTACATTACTTCTTCATTTAAATATACCTGGTCGATTTTTTGAGTTTAACCTTATAACACATCGAGTAAAATCCGCTATACTGCCTTCCTCTTCTTCTCAACCAATTTCACTCTGCTCAACCTACAGGTTGATTAGATCTTGCACATCCACTGATTGAAAATCAGAAGCAATATCCACGACCATTTGGTCAAGGATAAGGTCCCTGGTCGCCAGGTTAGTGGATGTGGATTTGTCGACCTCCAAAATAGTAGCTTCAGTAGCCACTGGCAGGTCAAAATATCATTCATGTTCGGTAACCTACCTCTGGAAGGCTGACATCCTGTATGGTCATAGGGGTGTTCGGATCATCAATCGACTCATATTTTTCAGTGGCCTCGTTGATCCTCAACCCGACTGACTACACATCAAAGAGGATTTATTGTATACCGATCAGAAATAATATGTACGACAAAGGAAAAAAATCACAGTTGATAGTCTTACCTTAAGTCTCTCGACCCTCTCTTCGACGAAAATGACCGCTAAGATCCGAGGGAAAATAGCCTTGTCGCTGCTCTCCAAAGACGCATCATTTTGATCGAGCTTCTAATCTCGCCAAGATAAAGTCAGAAGGTAAACAAGAGACTTGAGGATACAGAACTAATAAACTAATATAGAGAAATTGGTCGGAATCACTAAGAGCTTACCCTCTTTGGAATCTTTGGTCGTATCACCATGACCAATATTCCAGAGCATTGGGTATGCTCGGGCCTTCAAAGGACTAATCCGGCGCATGAAAAAATCCTTCACTACGTGCCAGGATGTTAGACCCTTGACACTAAGAAGCTTGATAGCTTCAGCCCATCTTTTTATCTTTCCCTCCTTCTCCGTGGAGGAGCGCCATCTCGGATTCTCGACCGCCTTCTTACCAGAATAATAAAGGCTGTTGACGAGGATCTAAATAATCCTCATTTATTTACTCCATAATCAAGAAATATGACGTCATAAGACATACCCCTTAAAATATCAAAAGAGAAGAACTAGTCAGGAAGTCGTAGGATGCCCTACGACTACCCCCTGGTCGTAAGCTCTTCTACGATCACGGTATAATCGCTACGACTACTACCTAGTTGTAAGCTCTTCTACGACTATGGTATGATCGTTACGAGTATGTCTGGTCGTAAGTTTTTCACGATCGGCTCACATGTGTTCCTCACGACTTCATCGACCCACCCGCTTGATGGTCCATTAAACAAAGGAGAATCTAAGCAATCAAAATACGCAGCTATCTCCGACATAATCGCAGATAATTCCCACTATCTCGATCGCAACTAATTGACAAAGATGGGGGTTACTATCTGAATTACTCTCATAATGAGCGACTAATTATCCCGAAGGACAACGCCCACTATTGCTTAGTATAAATAGGTATCTCATAGAGATAGGAGGAGGGAGGCTTTGGAGAAGAAACATAGCCTTTTCTCGAGTACAAGTAGGAAAATCCTCATCCAGCTTGTAATCCAAAGAGCAAATACAAGATACACAGGAGTAGGGTTGTTATTCTCACCTGAGAAGGCCCGAACTCGTATAAAAATCCCCGTGTCTTCTTCTGCTCTGGTGATCAATTGTGAGACCCCGAATCAAACAATCTTTACGTAAGATCGGTTCTAAAACACCGGCGCTGGCGCCACCGTGGGGATCTTCTCGTAATTCCTTGTCACGCTTCTTTCTTTTCTTTATGCTACCATGGCAGGAGAATGGAACGAGGAGAACTGGTTCGACTTGGCCGACACGCAGACATCGACATGGATGCCGGCTCGAATACTAACCGAGTATCGATCTTCTCGACAGATACCGCCTCGAGATCTTCTATCGATCTCTGAGATCAGATACCACCGTGAGTCGAGGAGGGATCCTTATCCCCACGACAAGACGCCACCGAGGATCAATTTCTGAGGCAAGGGTCAACTCGACCAACAATGCTCTCGCCTCTGGCAAACTTGCAACACGACGAGAGTTTTTCCTCTAAGTGTTCGAGTCCTCCCAAGACAGTTCGAGTTAGCAAGACAAGTTCTGGAAGTCATTATCCCGGAGCTCCATCAACATCTGATGGTCCTCTTTCTCCGAGTATTTCCGCAGGGAAGAGGATCGAACATGCTGTTCATTCAAATTCAACCATCCCGACGCAGGAGCCACCGCAGCATCGAGACGGTTATAACCCGGAGTTCCCTACCGAGGGGTTTACTCCAAGTCGCCAAATGGTGTCGCCGACCACCTCTAGTGAGGAGATCTCGAGCGCAGTGGAAGTCATCCACGGAGGTCTTCGCCCTTCCTCCGATAAGGATCGTTCTCCCGTAAGAAGGATTGACATGCTTCCCGCCGAGCATACTCTACACCACCTCGTCAGAATGGCAAGGACACCACAATGGGTGAACGAAACGAATACTCTAATGAACGCAGTGACATCCTCAACATTCTCGCCCCATTAAAACAAGTTCAAGGGTCCAATAGACCATTCTCGAGGC